>CM053789.1:386240854-386875854 GCA_028749045.1 Cupressus sempervirens | reverse complement strand
TTGTGTTTGATGGTACAAAATATGTCATATCATTACCAATTAGTATACGCAGAGCTCACTCGAGTATTAAAGATAGTTTTATGTGGCTACTGAGTAATTCTGAGTTTGCCTATGTTGGATGGGACCAGTGATAACTGAGTTTACTCAGTTACCAATGAAACTTTGCTAGTATGTAGTGTTGACCAAGTTTCACTTGGTTAGTATAGGAAAATAGTATCTGAGTCAGTGTCTATCAACCAAGGTCGACTAACAAAGGATTTCCTTATTGTGGCATATTGAGTTTAATTGATTTATCTGTTGGTTCTAGCCAATTGAGAAGATGAATATTAGTTATTCTAAGTTGTATTTGAGCCCACTTGACAATATGGAAGATATAAATAAAAGGTCAAGTTGAGGATTACAATGTGTGTGGAAGTAAAATGAAGATTTGAAGATGCAAAGAAGAAGTGAATCAAAAGGATAAGCAGAATATCCTTGAGATGCTAAAAAGATATATTTGATCAGGAAGGATAAAGTATAAGCTAGAATTGAGATCTATAATCAAAAGCTCGGTGGCATCCAAATCAAGTCATGTCATTGTTACTCTCTAACCATTATAGCAGTGATCTAAATCTCTTAACAAAGTTGGCTTAGCATCTATTTGTAAATACTCTAACAAGGTGGCAGTTCTATTGAATCGTCTAAAGACCTCTAACAAGGCCACTCCTAATAAGGTGATTAAATCTTCTAACAGGGTCACACCTAGCATTGTGTTTTATAACCTTTAATAGTGTTGGCTCCTAACAGGGCTCACTTCAAAAGAGTGAAAACAATAACTAGTTGTAATTGGTGGTTTTTTCCCAAATTGGATGTCCACGTTAAATCTTGGAATCAAATATGTTTATGCTATTTCTTTTATGTGTTTGAAACTAAGTTAAAGTAATAAGTGATCATAGATAACATCTTAAGATTTGCATGTTAAGTGTTTTCTGAGAAATTACAATGTTTGTAAAGTTACATCATTTCTTTGTTTGCCAAGCATCAATAGAGTCAAGTTTTCATAGAATTGTTTTGTTCTAACATATAAGGGGTCTGTGATTTATTTTTGTAATATCTGATTCACCCATCCCTTTCTAGTTACTCTTATATTTCCAACAATAGAATGATGTTAAATTCTTGCCATCATCAACTCAAGTTGTGATGGAAAGGGAGTATACCTTTATAAATATCATATTAATAATCAAAATAGGTGGCATGCCTGCTTTTCTCCACATGGACATGTGAATAAGACATTTCATAAAGGGATTTTTTGGCACAATTATTTACTTTTTTACATTGTGGTTTAAATTTCCATGAGCATTGATTACTGTAGTTAAAGAACACAAAGGGTGGATTTGACAAGATGTAGCAAACAATCTAGTAATGATCAAAATGACATGTTAATAAATTTCCACACAAGATATAGCTAGAAACTATCATTTATGGATGGAAAGAGAATGCTCATGCATATTATGAAGAGTGGTTTTTTGTTTTTTAGGAAACATTGCGGACTAATGATGCTCATGCAATACCTTTTCATTTTATTTGCTAAAGTTCTTCAACTTATATCTAGGAACTTCAGAACCTGCAACAATGCTATGTTATTTGAAGAATTAGTGATTGATCTTGGCAATAACATGTGTAATAGCAGTCATATTGAACTGGTGGGTGTAGAAGATAACATTTGTAGTAGTGAGATGATGATGGTTTACTTGTAGCAAGGCAGCCTGTTATCATATATGAAGGGTGTAATGAAGCACAATGAGATTATATTGATGAAATTCTTCCAGACTTGGAAGGATGGGAAGGTGACTATCAATGGCATGAGTTTCAATATTTTGGAGGAAACCATTGCGAGGGCTAGTGAATTTTCTATGGAAGGAAAGAACTAGTGGAGGCAATCCAAGGTTAATGAGGAAGCTATCCTCTAAAATTTCATCAACGGCAAGGAGGAACCAGAGAGAATTCGTGGAGAGTTTTCATAGGTAGTCCTTCCTAAGCCCTGGGATGTCATATGCTATGCTATCATGTGGTACATCACCTTGGAGGACCATTTTTAGGTATTGTACTACTAATTTTTTCCAATCCTAAATCATCTCAAGAATTTGGACCACATCTCCTTCCTATTTATTTTATTGCATTCACTGGAGGATTGTATTTTTAAGGCTAGGAGGAAACACGAGGAGGGGAAAACCTTTTATCTCATCCACTAGGGGCTAATGAATAAACTTTTTATCTAGCGTCTTGCCCTGAATCTACCACTTTTGGTTAACCCTCTTGCCTCTGTCATCCCCCAAGCCTCCCTTGACCCTGGCCCTAACCCTAGCCATAGGAAGTTTAGAAAAACCCTTTCCCCAGATGTCAAAATTAAACCTAATGTTAAAATCAGCTTGATAGAGTTGGATTCGAACACTAGGAAGGGTAAGCAAACTACTAGGAGGTCCAGTAAATGTCTCCAAATGGAAAAATGTAAGTCGACCACCATGCATGATTCTAGCTCTGACTCTCCAAAAGTGATGCCAAACCTATTAAACAAAAGAGAATGTCTCACGACAAAAAACCTACCCCTAGCCCTATAAGCCTCTCCCATGTCTCTAACACCCTCAAGGCTACCCTAGCTAGAAGAGGGGAGCAAATGTTACTTCCCCAAGGAAAGAAACACCCAAAGGCATTGGGAAGAAAGGAAATCATAGCCATAGCAAGGTTAGACTGGAAAGGCTGGAGAAATCCATGAGGGACCTAGCTAACAACCAAACTACTATCTACTAGAGGTTCAAAACCCTAGTGGAGTTTTCCACCAAGGTCATGCACTTTGTGGCCACCACCCTCTTTTTTTTGCATGTGAACAAAGAGGAGAAGGACCTAGGAAAAGTCACTAAGACCACTTGACCCATCTAAGGGTTCCTGGATGAGGACAAGTTAAAGACCATGTTGGAAAAACTAGTTAAAGTGGAGGTGGAGGATGTGGACAAGGATGTTCCTCAAAAGGATGACAACCATGGGCTAGAAGAGGGCAGCTAGCCCTATTTCTTTTGTTTATTTTTGTTATGTTTATGATTATGCCTATGAACTCGGTACCCCATTGGGTCTTTATGTTTATGTTGATTAAGGCGACTTATAGCACGAATTTTTATAAGGGCTACTATTTTATTTTACAATCTATTATGAATATTAGTTTAAAGTATGATAGAATTGTTAAGCTGATTATGGACATATATTGTTTTTTGAAGTTTAAAGTTGGTATTGGTTAGTTGACTAGGAGGTTACCTCCAGCTGATTTATCAGTGTTTTTATACCATGGGGTTAGCCACCTATCTTTTTGGCCGCTATCAGTTACTTCAAAAATAAAAGTGATGTCAAGAGATATACTCATTTTTTATATGTAAAGGATTAACCATATTAGAGCAAGTCTGGGGATGCCAAATGAAGAGTTTCATATCCTTAGGGATATGGCATATTTACTCATATCTAGGGACTGGAGAAGTGGAAATTATAATTGTGGAAGATCAAACCTTGGAAATGGGGTTTCTTTATTTTGGGCCTTGCTAATTGATTATAACAAGGATAATAATATCCAAAAGTTTAAATTAAGCCTCCTCTTGTGACAAAAGTTATTTAACACAGTCCAAAAATATGAAAATGAAAGAAATTAAATCTACCTTCGACAATGTCTTCTTCTTTTTGTGCTACAATAGGAACACCCTTCCATTAGCCAAGGAATTTTTCCCTATTAAAACCATTTTGAATCCTTGAAACAATTTGCTTGATTCATGAAAAAGCTTGAGGTTCTATTTAGTGTTCCAAATTTAACTTATGGTAATGGCCTTTAGCTCTATGACAAAATTAGCAATGACCACTCTCAAAATAAAATCCACCAATTATAATATTTTCAACATCTCTAGCCTCTAAAATCTTCTTAAAGAGATTAGTGTCAAAACTTATCATTCTTTGAATGAAATTGAATTGATGCCCTTCATGCAAGATTCATAAATCATGTTTGTATTTGTTATTTATATTACACACATCTAGTTCCATGTTGTTGATATTACCTCTCATTATTTTTTTAGAGTGACAATTCTTTGAGATGAGAACAAACGAATAGAAACCATTAAAAATATTAAAAAAAAGATCTCAAATCCCATTAATGTAATGGTTTTTCCTCCTCATCATTACATATTGGAGAAGGCACATGTCCTTTTTCAGATGTATCCACATGTTTCTTGATCTTTATATAAGCTTATTGAGGTATGTCTTAATGTTTGAAGTTGGTTGGTGGGAATAAAACAATGTGTCCAATCTATATTGCACCACTGCCTTTAGAAATGGTGTGTTGGAAAATGGCATCTTTCAACTTGGCATGAGGTTAATATATCTAATGATTATATTACTAGTTTCCCACCTTGGATTATGAGCTCTATTAAGCATCATTATGAAAATGAAGGCATCACACTCAATAATGACTTCTTTGAATGCTTGATTGACCACCAAATATATCCCATTAAAATCACTGCCAAGAAGATTTTTTCCACATATGTCTCTAGGGAGAACATTTTGACCCATTTGACTAGTGTTCACAACTAAAGAATCTATCCAAAGTAGGGTCACCAAATCTAATAATATGTTATTAAATACACAATACAAATAATAATAAACTAATAGTTTTTAAAGAAAAGAAAAACTTTAAACTTATATTATATATTCATTAACGAATCAAATGAGAAAGATTCTCAATTTTCTCTTTGAAGCTTTATCGAAAGCAAAGCAGAAATCAGAAGTGAAACATATTATAGAATTAAATTTTGGTTGAATTTACAACGAGACCATTTTCCTGCTCAAAAAATTGCGCTCACTCTAAAAGCTTATGATGGTATCAAGAGATTTATATTTTCCAATACAATATGAGCAAAAATCGTGGCTTCATTTGCAGCACAAATATGCCAATGATGGTAACACGCGTTGCATATTGCAAAAGTACTGTAGCATGAATGTAAAACTCCTCGTAACCAAATTTTACATCATGTAGTTCTTCCTCAGACCTCGTGATGATTAATATCTGCCGTCTTCACCTGTGAAATAAGAGTGCCTTGGAAACTCATATCCACAACACATTAAGCCACTCATTAAATCTCTATATCCTGATCATCTTACAGTCCAGAAAATATTTAATCTCAAAAGAGAAGTCGACATAAAGTTCTGGCAAAATTCTTAACTACTTTGAAAAGCTTCCAAAGACTTCACCGTTACAAATAGAAATTACATTATTTCAAACTATATTACTTGTTCCACTTATTAATTTTACTAACAAAACCCTAATAGAAGAAAGAAAATTAAATAAAAAGAATTAAAGAAATCGACGCAACCAAAGCGCGGTACCCTTTTGAAGCACCATAAAATCCATTTATAACATTTTTGTATAGGGACCGTCAATTCAAAATAATATTATTGTTTATTTTACAGCTGAGGAAATCGAGAGGATGAGTTTCAATATCGACATACCTAAGATGGAAACTATTTTGAAGTATAACTTCAACAACAAAGATTTATTGCAACAAGCACTAGACGAAGAAGCACTGGGCGGTTATAAGCGCCTAGAATTCCTCGGAGATGCAGTGTTACTCTGGTTGCCATCAACGTATACAAGACTTGTGAGGGAATTGATATATCAACATTCGTTAAGATAGCAGGAGAAAATGTGGAGAATGATGTCCTTGCAAAAGCCGCAATAAACCATAAGCTTCACGAATTCTTATTAAGCGAGGATTTAATAAATAGGGTACGTTGATTGATTATATCGAGAAATCTCTAAGATTTATTAAATTGCTATTGAATTATTACGTTCGATGTGCTTTGACAGGCTATCCAAAGTCAAGAAGATATGGGTCATAAATCTAAATGTAAAAACGATAACACACCTCCAAAGGTTCTGGCAAACCTTTTTGAAGCCTTATTTGGAGCTGTGCATGTGGATAGCGCATATTCGTTCGAAGAAGTTTGGGATGTAAGATTTTTTATTTTCATTTTCAAATTTCTCCATATTAAACAAATTATTCAGCCATATAATTACTCTTCTGAATGTTCATAGGTCTTTCAGCCTTTATTAAATCCTTCCCTGAGCGTAGAGGAAAAACCTTCTACAAGCAAAGCTGCCGTCACGGAAGAAACCCAAAGTTCAAAAAAGAAAGCAGAAACATGCAGGTGCAATGAAAACAAGTTGTTTATTAATAAATTAGCCTCTGTACTCGCTAAACCATCATACAAGTCTGGTGTCTTGGATAAGATCCAAGCAAACCTGAAGTACGAATTCAAGAACATAGATTTGCTAAAAGAGTCATTTTTAAAGCCCTTGGAAATTCTAGGTTTAGGCACTAGCGTTCCATGTGATGAATGCAGAGATGCAATTAGAAAAGCTGGTCTGAAGTCTTATGAAGCAATGGAGTCCCTTGGGGATTCGTTCTTTAAAGTAGCAACAGCAACATATTTGTATAAGACATATCCTGAAGATAAGGAAGGAACGTTGACCATTTTGAGATCTGAAATTATGGGTCATGAAAGCCTCGCAAGAGTCGCTCATAAATTACAATTTCGTGAATATCTACCCCATCTGTCTGGTGATCTGAATTATATGGTAAGTCTAAAGAATATTTGACTTTTAAGTTTCGAGGATGATTAATGGCTTAACGAAAATCGTATTTGCTGTCTTGCAGATGGAAACTTTCTGGTGGGAAATTGACCAGAATCAAAGAGATCTGAACCCACCCTCGGTTTTATATCATACAGTTGAATCGATAGCAGGCTCAATGTTTCTCGATATTAGTAGTGCATCATCGGAGAACATGGGGTCTTGTTTGGAGGAAATTTGGGAGGTATTGAATTAACTCAATTCTTTTTCTTTTATTCATCTGTTTTTACATTTTAGTTTTTATTAAACTGAGATCTTTTTAATTTTTTATAAAATATTTTAAGAACATTAACAGAATATTTTCTTTTTTCCACTCTATATATTTTTTTTTTGCCGTAGAGATTCAAAATCTTGTTATGGCCGTTAGCAACTCTGGATGCTTTGGAGAAACATACTTGTGAGTGTACTTAATGAATATTGTCAAGGCAACAAGAAAGATGTTGAGTACAAAGAAAATTAAAAAAATATGATTATGGATGTATTTGTTGATAATAAGATGGTTGGAAGGGGTGTTAGTACAAGCAAAGATGTGGCAAAAAAAAAGGGCTGCCAGGACTGCCATAAGTGCTCTTGAAATTAAATCTAAAAAGAAGGAAGAAGAAAGTAAATGTGAAAGAAAGAAAGAGGAAGACAATAAAAGAGGGGGAGGAGGATATTGTTCTCTTAAAAAAGAGGAAGATGAAAAACATAATTTAGTAAACGATGATGAAAAAAATGAAATAGAGGAAGCAAAAATTGAACATGAACATAAAAGAGAGGAAGATGAAAGACATAAAAGAGAGGAAGATGACAACCATGAAAGAGAGGGAGAAAAAGTAGAATGTGAACATAGAAGAGAAGATGACATTAAACATAAAAGAAAAGAAGAAGGAAGTGACCAGAAACATAAAAGAGAGGAAGGAAAAACTAAGTACAAAATAAAAGAAGATGAAAGTGGAGAAAAAAAAGAAAAGGCTAAATCTAAAATATGGAATGTTTGGACAGGCTTTCTCCATCATTTTTCATGTCTATGGACATGGTTGTGGAACAAAATATTTTGACATTTATTTTCATACTTATTCAATATTATTAAGTCTTTGTTATCCAATTAATTCTAATTGTCTATAAAATTATTTATTTAACAAATATTAGTCCACCCTATTTATAGAATCATTTTAATTAAAAAACACAAGGTGAAAATCTTATTCACTTATTTAACTAAAATATATTATAGTAAAAAAAATATCTCTATATATATATATATATGATTTGGGAGTGTAAATGATGAATAAACCAAAAAAAAAAAAAAAAGAGTTTAACAAAAGCACAGAATATTATCCTCTCGTGAGTAGTTGCGAACAATTACAAAACCCTAACCTAACCTTTAAACTTAGATTGCAGAGAATAGTGTTTTCTAGCCCATTCAAAACTAGGAACAGTTTTAAAGCACTATCCACAGAATAGGAAGGAAGTCGAATGAACAAATTTGTAGCAAAATTAAATGGAGTCAAAGCCCTAGCCTGACTCCATGAAACTTGAAATGCAGCTATCTCCATTCACCAAAAGAATAGCAAAGATCAAAATGGAAGTGATTTGTAGCATGTAGCAAACCTAAAAACCAAGAGACAGAGCTTTATCCAAACTAAAGAAAAATCAAGAAGTATTGGAGGAAAAAGTATTAGAGCGACTTAAGAATGAAAAGGATTTTTTCAACTAAACTAAATACACAAAAAAATAGAGATAGGTAGGAAAAGACTACCTCACTACGAAGTATCCATAGACAATCTCTGATTTTTTACAATATTCCTCACCCTACAAATGCTTCAGCAGCGAATAGTATTCCATTAGGCTTATCTAAACTACCCCACTAGATAGCAGATCCAGCCAAAGGGTGGAGTGCTTTACCCTTTAGCTCCACCAAATCCCCTGTCTACATTCCACCTCA
Source organism: Cupressus sempervirens (assembly GCA_028749045.1). Lineage (NCBI taxonomy): Eukaryota > Viridiplantae > Streptophyta > Pinopsida > Cupressales > Cupressaceae > Cupressus > Cupressus sempervirens. The sequence continues at coordinate 386,867,233 of CM053789.1, read as the reverse complement.
TAGAAAAAAGGCAATTAAATATGTGCAAGCATGGAGAATTCTGGAACTCTCATCCCAAAGCAACAAACCCTATTATAAATAGAGACTTTATTATTAGTAGTAATGAATCTAGTGAGAAAAAAGTGGTAGGAATGCTTCACACTAGGAGTATACACGCTTTGAAATGGACTAGAAAAGTACAGAGAAAAACTCGTACAAAATACAAAAAAGATCTGTGGCTCCCAGGTAAATATCATCACTAATTAGCACTTTTTCTATATATAGTGTCTAAATTTTACAATCTAGAATAAATTAGTAGGAATTTCTAATTGTTTTTACAAAGGATACCCAGTTAAATTCATGGCGTGGATACCAAATTTCAATAAAAATGACAATGAAAAACAACAAATTTCAATAAAAATAGCAATCAAAAATAACAAATTTCAAAATGGATAGAATGCCAAAATTTCCCACTAGTTAAATGATATTGTAATCCTAAAGAAAATAGGGAAATCCTTAGTAAATATAATAGGAATTGAATTAAACTTTAAAACTTCAAGAAAGATTAAATTCTTTGTAAACTTAGAGTTAGGTCAAATAGAAATTAAAAAAATAATAATAATAACCAATAGATCAATCTATAGATTAATTTTCAAAAACTAGGAAGGATAAATACATGGAATAGAAGCAGCAAGTATCAATTTGGATAATACTAAGAATAATGTGAAAGAATCCTTAAGGAACATCAGCAACTAAGGGCAAAAGGAAGATGATAAACATAAAGAAAGAAATCTAATGAGTAGGAAAAACTTAGATACACTCATAAATGAGAGAGAAAAGAGGTAGGATAGATATACAAAAGTAGCAACACAAGAGGATGAAATGGTAAATACAAGGATAATATAAGAACTCAAAAGAGAATTGAAGAAAAATTAGGAGAATCAGTACAAACTATCAAAATTCAAAAAAAGTGAAGAATGTAGTGGAGAGAAGGATAGTATAGAAGAGATTGAACTCAATATGAAAAAACTAAACAAGTTGACGCATGAGATCATGCTTCTACAAAAGGACTTAGAGGATCAAATAATAATAATAGAAGAGAAAAAACACATGGAGCATAAAGGGAAAAAATCTAAGGATCAAGATGTAGAAAAGACATCAGAAGAAGCAAGAGCATAAGCATAAAATTTGGCAGAAGAAACAATTACTAATGAAGATGGAATATTATAAAGGAACCATGATCTAGAAGCAAACAATAATAATAGCTTGGAATCAAAAAGACATGAGTTAGAGGGGGAAAGTTAAACAGAATCAGAAAAAGAATATAAAAAAGACAAACACAACTCACAACCATTCTGACAACAGCTTCAGAGCACTAGAGTAATGTCACTATCAGAAAATGTCAAAGAAAAAGAGTTATAAATTGTGGCAGACACCAACTAATAGAAATGATCTATTTGGAATTAGTAAGGAAGAGGAAAACCAGATGGAAGAAGATCTTACAAAGGAACCTCTAATATGAATGGAGATAGAAACAATAATTAAAGAGTCAGACTTCAAGAATAGTCAAATAAGTATCCAAAGAGAACATAAGGAAAATTAGCAAGGAAACAACTACACATGGGAAGAATTCTAACTAATGGAGGAGACAAAAAAAACTCATGAAAAATAATAGATCTTAGATTACTATGAAGAAGGTAAGAATTCAGGGAAAGAAGAAACCACATTAGAAGATCAGATGACTAGACAATTAAGTTAAAAGAGGAAGAACATAAGACAAAGGAGGTAGATGTATTAGCTTTAATCAAAGAGATGATATCCTTGGATAATCTAGGAATATCCATCAATCAAGAAGGATTCAAAACTCTGTACTATGGAAAATTAGAACTAAAAAGAGTAAGGGAATCACTAAAAGAATCCAGGGAGGCAATAGAACAAGCAAAGGAGCAAAAAAAGACAAGTGAGATCTTACATGCAAGGAAGGGGAAGATCCTTTGCAAGGATCAATGAGAACCACAACCTAGAATGCTAGGGGTCTAAATTATGCTAGCAAGAAATGCTTTCTAAAACATAATCTCACAGTATTTGAATTCAAAGTCACTAATTCAAGAAACCAAATTAAACGTAGAAGAAGGGAACAAGTTAGGAATGAAACTAGGTCAATGGAAAATAGCACTGAAAGAGTCAAATGGGGCTTCAAGAGGATAAGGAATTATCTGGAATCCCTAAAAGATGTACATAAATATAATATATATTAACAATAATTGAATGGGGTACAGAGTCTCAAGTCTAAGAAACAACCTCTAGATCATACTGATAAACATCTATGGTCACACCCAAATAGAAGACAAAGCAGCAATATGGATTAAAATCAGCTCCTTCTTGGGAACTTATTAGAATGAAAAAAATTTAACTGGATGATATTTTAATGCAATACTAAAAAGAGAAGAAAAATATAGGGGATTCTAGACTATTTCACAAGTGACAGTGGACTTTAGAAATCGAGTAGAAGAAATACATTGATAGATATTCCAATTAATAATGAAATATTTACATGGAACAATAGGAGTAAATATTTTAGCTACATAGAAAATAGACTAGATAGATTCTTCTTTAGAGGAGACCTAAACAATACAGATATGGAAATCAAAGTAGGAATTTTGCCACTTGTAGGTTTGGGTCCTTTTCAGTAAAATTAGACTTAGTTGAGCCTACTAAACTGGTGAGAAATCCATTTAAATGCAAAAGAATTTCATTCTTAGATAAATTCAATGGAAAACATAAAATATTGGTGGCAAGAAGGACAAGTTCAAGGGTCAAAAAAAAATTTTCTTTGTTTGCAAATTAAAAATGATTAAAGAAAAAAAAATCATAAAATGGAACAAATCATAATTTAACAACAGATCCAAAGAAAACTAAAAATAGAAGAAGAATTTAATAAGCTAAATCAAGAAGTTATTGAAAAAGTAATGGATAATGAGAAATATATTCAAGAAAAATAACTTCTCTCAAAATTGGAAGATATTTTAGCAATGGAGGAAATGTTCTAGAAACAAAAATCAAGTGAGAAATGGTTGGTAGAACAAGGTCAGAATGCAAAATACTTTCATAGTAGTACTCTACACCATAGAGCAATAAACAAAATCATGAAGAATAAAAATTAAGAGGGTAATATGGAAGAAAAATTGAACAAAATCTTAGACATATTTGTAGATTATTTTAAGAATACCCTAAATAACTTTGAAACCTCAAACCAAGTAGCTCAATATATGATGTTGAAAGCAATCCCATAAATTATCTCAGAAGAAGATAATAAGGATCTCAATAAACCTTTCTCACTAACAAAAATTAAAACAACACTTTTTAATATTAATCCTAATAAATCACCAGAACTGGATGGATTTTAGGCTTTCTTCTTCTAGAAATACTACCCTAGGAAATTATAGGGGAAGATTTATGGAAAGTAATCAAAGCATTTAGAAATAGAGATTCACTACTAACATAAACCAATCACACATTCCTAACAATAATACCGATTTAATAGTACTATGTTATACTATTTATAAGATTTTATCTAAAGCTCTAGCAAATCGACTTTAACATTTTCTTCTCAAACTTATCTCAAAAGAACGAATAGGGTTTGTGCCAAGTAGATCCATTTTTGATGGTACATCAATTATCCAAGAAAATATTCATTCAACATTAAAGAATAAGGAGGCAAGTATGTTGATGAAATTAGATACACAAAAAACATGTGATAAGGTGGACTCGAGATTCTTATGCAAGTCTCTAGAAGCATTTGGTTTCTCTCATCAATGGATCAATATCATTTTTCAATGTATCTTAACTCCTAAAATATCACTTCTAATCAATGGAACCCTAGAAGGTTTCTTTAGTATATCTAGAGAAATACATCAAGGTGATCATATTTCACCCTTCCTCTTCATAATTATGGCATACACTTTTGGAAGAGTCATCAAACAAGCTCAAACTAACAAAAATATTAATGGCATAATAGTCATTGAGAAAATCTCCAATATCACCCATTAACCATTTGCAGATGACACAATCTGAATAGGAATTAGCTCTAAAGAACAGGCAAAAAACATTTAAAAAATTACACAAAATCTTTAGGAAAAAAAATTAATGTTGAAAAATCAGAAATCTTCTTCCTCAATACTCCATTAGAAATGGAAGAATACATCTACAATGAATTAGGATATAAGAAAGGAACTTTCCCATGTAAGTATTTAGGAATTTATTTAGAAAAAGGAACAAAGAAGAACCAAGGGTCGAAAAATTATTAGAAACCAAAGATAGACATATGGAAGCATGGAAAGGAAAATGGATGACGAAAGCTGGTAGAAAAATTAAAATCAATGTTTTTTTAGTGATACCCACATATCAAATGTCATGTCTTCAAATACCTAAGAACATCAATAAATAAATAGAAGAAAAATTCATGGACTTCTTTTGGAAAGAAACAGAAGATAAGAACAAATAAGCTTTAATCCAATGGGACAAGATTTGCAAACCAAAAGAAGTAGGGGGATTAGGAATCAAAAACATTGATTGTAAAAATGAAGTATGAGGAGCCAAACAAGTATTGTGGATGTATCAAGAAAGAGATAACAAATGGGCTAGAATAGTATACAACAAATACCAGAATATAGTTGATAGCTCATCATTCTTGATAACAAAAAACCCTCCTGAAGGGTCTAAGGCTTGGAATTTTATTCAAAAATGTCACCCATTGATCTCTAATTATGTAACATGGGATCTAGGAAGAGGGAATAAGGCCTTGTTCTAGGAAGACTCTTGGAATGGTTACCCCCAACCCCCAAATAAATTGAGCATATCAATCATGACAAAAAACCTACTAACTTTTATATGGGGGGTTAAGGTAGTGGATTACATCTAAAATACTTCATCCAATGGAGAAGTAATATAGAAATGGAAATCTCTAGATAATTTGGGACTTTTACCAGAAGAAAAATAGAAACTAGAGGTTATTCTAGGAGACTACCTAATCAATGACTATGATAGGGAAGACAAACTAATTTGGGTGACTTCTAAAGATGGAATATACAAGTTAAAGGAAGCATATAATATAATAATCAATTCCCAAATATTGGAAACCATAAACATACCCCCTAATCTCTGTTGGGACCCAACAAGATTACCAAACGCAAGCATATTCTTATGGGCAGCTATACAAAATAGAATCCTAACAATAGGTGGATTTAGGAAAATGAGATTGGAAGGCTCCTCAAGATGTAATCTACATAAAGAAAAATTTGAAATAGTGGAGAAATTTTTTTAGAAATGCAATTATGCCAAACATTATTGGGATTTGCTTAGGAAAAAACTAAATTAGACTGCCCCCCTTCTGGGGGCCTTGCAAGATAACTTATCTAGTTGGCCCAAAGACCCCAAAAAAAAAGTATATGGAAAACTATGAAACATCACTCCTACTATTCTAATATGGGAGATCTAGAAAGAAAGGAATACATGAATATTCAATGACTTAGAACTTAGCACTTCCTCTCTCATCAAAAAAATTGAAGCAAGCATGACAAAAGTAATGAATAAAGAACTAAGAAAGATAGTAAAAGAAGAAGGGACATTCATAGAATGGCATGCAAAAATAAAAAAGAATTAGAAGCACTTAATTAACCTACCTATAATATACAATAAAAAAATAGTAAAGCTAGAAGTGAGTGTAGATAGGAAAACCCACCTAAAGGATGGATGGAACTTAACTTTGATGGAACCTAAAAAGGAAACCCAGGGATAGCACAGACTAGTTGTATAATCAGGTTAGACTCTAGAAATTGGATCATGAAAAGAGGTTAACCCTTTTGGAATACAAACTAACAATATTATGGAACTAGAAGCTCTCCATGAAAGGCTAAAACAAAGTCTCAGACTTAAAATTAAAAGAATCATCATAGTAGGAGACTCAAATTACATTAAATGCTATTAGAAAATGGAAAACACTTAACTAGGTCCTAAATTCTAAACTTGAGAAAGTCATCAAACTTATGGATAAGTTTCAAGAAGTAAGACTTAATCACATTTATAGAGAAGGAAATTTAGAAGTAGACCAACTGGCTAATAGAGGAATGGATGGAGAGGATATATTATAGTTAGTTGATGAAACATCTAATATCAAAACATCTTAATTCAAATTGGCTTCTTATTATGTTCTTCCCTCTTTTTCAACACTCATTGGGTATGGCTATATCATGATTTCATATAAATTTAATAACACTTTAAACATCTAATGCATAGAGAATTAATAGCAAAGAGAAAAGAAAAGAAGCTAATATCTTTTAATAATGTAATATATGCCTAATTTTTCTCATGTTTTGTAATGATCAGCAAATGATGTTATTTCTCCCCCTTTCTAGATATTTTCTGAGCCTCGAATAGAGTATTTAATACTTGACTCTATGTCGTTATTAACCACTCTTACTTTTGGTTAGTTAGGCATTGTTTAGATTAGGTTTTAGGATGGAATAAAATATTAGTCTATATCATGCTTTACAAGTTTGTGCTTTGGCCTTTAGAATAAATGTTAAGCCGAAGAGATTCAATAGGATCCTCAACCTTATAGACAATATGACGAGGTTAGTCATGAGTTGGGTGTTAGGTGAAGGGGTCTTTAACTACAATTATACTTCCAAAACAATAGAAATATCTTAGGAGAATTTATCGGGTGTTTGGCAAGGGAAAAATTGGGAAATGGGAGATCACCCATCTCTATTTAAATATTTTTGACCTGATATGGTTGCAGGCCTTAGAATAGGTGGTCTTCAACATAGATGTCAAGCTTCCTACCCAAATTTTACATGTCTCATCCTCTCGAGTGTTTATAGTTAGCGGTCATGCCTAGGTGTTTCACCCTTTTCATGCAGGAAAACATTTAATTTTTCTAGGAAGGGCCTAAGATGGAGGCCATCATTCACTTCCTTCTTTGTTGGAGGGGAATCTTAGAGGACCCAAACCAAGGCTGGCTCCTACATTATGTACAAATTTTTGATGCATACATTCAACTTCGGATTGGATTCAAAGACCTCGATGTGTTGGATTTCTTCTTACCAAATCTATATAAATCCAACAAGGAAAGGATTGCTTTTGTCTTTCCTCCCAGCTCCAAAGCAAAAGATCTGGACAAAGTTTTTGAAATCATCAAGGTGTTTTGGAAGATGGAAGGGGAGATATAATTTAGAGCTCTCTTGGTATAGCTTTTTTGGAAATATCTTGTCTTGGTCTCAGGTTTTGCACTCCAACATTACTAGCTTGGAGGTTATGGTCATCTTCTTCAAGGATTTATTGATGGAAAAAATGATTTCTATCTCTATTTTTCTAGTCTTTTGTTTCTTATATCTCCCTTATTTTGTTTAGTTTTTTTATATTAGACTTGATAATGTGTTGGTTTTTGTTTGACACATGGGGATATAACCCAACGTCAACATCCTATTTTGGGCAGCTATAATTTTGGTTCTCATAGACTCTACAGAAATAGGGGATGTTTTGGTTTATAGGAGTGAATTCTAATAGACATCCCTTGCTTATATGGATCTATAGCTGCTATATAGTCCAAGGTTTTGTTAATAGGCTCAGCAGCTGTAGTAAGGTTTAGGTGTATATTTTCTTACAATCAATTAAAATGACTCCAAGTTCTAGTGTAATAATGTTTATGATTGTTCATATTATCTATATTTTTTAACCTATTCCTAAAAAGGCTCCCAAGACTATTTAGAAGCATTCTACCAAACATAGGTTACTAGCTAAATCCAAATTATAGATTAGTATGGATTGTATCAATAACAATAAGTATGGGTTGTATCATCTAGCATCCAATCTTAATCTTTTTTTCAATTTTACTATTCTTTTCAAGTAATTCCTTATCAGACTCAGTGTCATCATAGTAAGTTAACTTTAGAAATGTTGATCGTGCCAACTTTTCAATCATTTATAAGTACATTCAAACAAATTTATACAGATGATATTTATTGCCAAGTAATTAAAAATCTATAATTCAAAAGAAAAATTATAAAAATAGCAATCTTGAGTGTGGCAAGTTAAAATCTAATTTAAATTTTAATAGAGTGGGTCAGTAGTAGGGACTCATATAAAGATGTCTAAATATGATCAAGCTAAATAAATTGATATTTGGTAAATAAAGTAAATATATGATTTGAGTAAGCTAACATTTAACATTGAGTGTGAAGTGTGGTAGGAGGCAGAGAAGCGTAATATGCAGACAACCAAATGGGAAACTAGGAGTGCTTCATCGCTCTTCACATTGATATCCATTCCTTTTGTTTCAGCATGAGAAGATTGTGTATCTATTCCTTTATTTTATTTAGAAATTTGAAGTAAAAATAGATATAAATGGAAATACTTGACCTTGATTAATGATTTTAAACTATGATATGCCCCTTCTACAACTGTATTCTAAAAGAGGACTTCAGTCTTGAGCAAGACTAGAGGTTTTCTTCTCCATTCTTTCCTATGAGTGCTTGTTTAAATGGAGAATCTTGTAAAGTTTATTTCATTAATATATATCATAAGACTTTGGTTGTTTATCTATAAAAAAAATATTCTTAGTAGTTTACAATAAGAAAAATTACTCAATTTTTTATAATAAAATATCTTTTTCTTTATTACTAAAACTTTACTCTATTTTATGCACATTTAGAAAATATTTGAAAATATATAGTTAGATTCTCTACCAAACCATTTTGAAATGATTTGTAGTTTATATAAGAGTTTATCTATTTGTTTTAAATTGAATAATTATGGCTAGTATTTGTTGAATAATTAGAAATTCAATTAAAACTATAAATATTCGATCCATTAATATATAATTTAAAAATTGAAATTAATAAATACTATCTCAAATAATGTAAATAATATATTAAAAATTCTATTAAAAAGATATAATATACAAGAAATATATTGTCATAGAAAAATAATATTGTATAAAATATATCAATTAATTGCAAAAAAAAATTTAAAATATTGATAAATTATAAAATATAATATTTTAGATTAAAAAAAGACATGGCAATTTCTTCTTTTTTAACCATTAATCTTATACTCCAATTTATTCTTCTTTAACTATTAATTATGTTTTAAAGTGTGCTATAAAATGGAATTGGTTACTTGTAAATTTTTAACCATTAATCTTATAATCCAATTTATTCTTCTTTAACCATGAATTATGTTTTAAAGTGTGCTAAAAAATAGAATGGTTATGTTTACATATTTTTAGTTTTTTTAACGATTAATATCATAGTCTAATTTTTTTCTTTTTTAACTATTAATTTTTTTAAGTGTGCTAAAAAATGGAATGGTTATGTTTCATATTTGTAATGATGTATCCGAGAAAATCACCTAAGAAATTGTAAGTGGGATTATGACTCATGAAATCTGTGTATAAGACCCCAAACTAATTAGCCAATAGGAGAGTAGAAAAATAACATTAAACAATTGATAACTTAAATATTTACCATGTTTAGATTGATTTTCTTTTTCTTTTTTAAATCTTCAAGGAAGAAATTACTCAATATAATTGGTTGAAATAAGTTTTACTAATAGCTAGGTGATTACAATAGCATATCCCTATGGTAAATACTAAAAATGACCATAATTAAGGAGCGTACATATCTACATCTACCTACTAATGACAAAGCCCTATTTTTAGATGTCATAGTTTCTAGATTTATGGATGTAAACCTCTTTGTATAATTTATCTGTAATTACTTATAAATATATTTAATTAAATATGAATATGTGTATCTATATCTATATTTATATATACATATGTATGTATGTATGTATGTATACATATGTATGTGTATATCAATTTAAATTATTAAATATAGTAGAAATTAGAAATTTTGTTTAAATATAGAAATATAATTATGTAATATAACAAAATTCAATTTTATTTTTTAATATGAACTTAATTTTATATTGATATAGTGATTATGATATAATATTTAATTATAAATATAATTCAATTAGTATTATTATTATTTTAATATTTCTTTATCATAGAAAAATCAAATTAATATACATAAAGCTAGTTGAGATCTTATTAAGAGTTAATATTGAATTTGTTTATTTTTAGTTTAAAGATTTAAAAACTACTAGATGCTTCAAAATTATTTTTCTTGATAGTCATAGATAAAGTTTAAAAGTTGTAATACACATGTTTTGCCAAGATAATAGAAAAAATCTATAACTCATTGTTTTAATTAATATATACAGTTTCTAGTTTGTAGTATGAGTGTGAAGCAAATTAATGTATAAGAAGAAACCTAGTTTGCATTGTCAATGTACAATAGATTAAAATATAACCTTGGCATTCAATAGTATTAGTGTTAATGTTACTTCCTACAAATCATGTCATGTTGTTTTTTATTGGCTTCAAACATCTAGAGATTGTGTGGTTAATTTATTTAGAGTCACAAATGGTCATTCTATGAGGTAAAGGAGACTAAGCTCAACAATATTTCCTAGAAACAAAGCATGATTTACTAGAAGTCTTGATTGAGGGAAAGGATTTTTTGGATGATTCTATTTTGGCGATTCTACTAAGGTTGGGGTGAAAAAATAGAAGCTAGATGGTGTTCATATGATGGATCTCATGGAATGAGTATCCATATTTGTGAAAAAGAATAAGAAATTTGAAGAGACTCTCAAGTACATTGGTGAGTATACTTTAAAAATCTTGAAATACACTAATAAGAATATGAGAATTTAGGTTTCTAAGATGCAAAAGATGGGAAAAATTAATCGTAATATCAAGTTATTTTCTTGTAGGAAAAGCTTTGGTGACCATGTCTTTTCTTATAACATTGGAAATATTATGAAGATAACTACAATGAAGCATGAATACAAAGATCTATATGTCTACAATTTGAACATTCTTCATGCCACACAAGTCATTAAAATTATGTTTTAAGCCTAATATCAATCTACCTTAGATATTAGGAATATTATTTTACACATCTCATAAATTTTTGTTTAAGCTCCTTTCAAACTATTTTACAATATCTATGTGGCCAATGTGGAAATTAACTCTTAAAAAATAAAAATAAAATGACAAGAATATCCAACAAATAGTTCCAAAAATTTATATGTTATTTTCAACTTCTATACATATTATATTATGCAGCTCTCATACTAGGTTCCTAGAAAGATAAAGAAATTCTCCAAAAATAAATAAATTATAGAATTTTTTTTGGGTAATTGAATATTTCTATTATAGCTCAGATGCTCCTATATGACAAACCTAGACTAATCTAGGAAGTTTCCTTTTCACAACTTCAAGGTATATAAAGAAACCAAAGTAGCCAATCTACTAAAGAATAGTCAATAGGCTATCATTTTTATTTTGAACAACTAATCTTAATATTACATTTTCTTATGCTTCTTGTCACATCACTATACAATATATCCTCTATCACTTTTGTAGCAAAATTTGGTGTTAGAATATTCTATTTTTTTCCTACTATTTCACATTTCATATTCGCTTTGTTATAATCCATCAAATCTGAAATATTAAATAAAGGTGAAATAATAAGATAAGCAAGATACCATGCTTCATAAGAATTTTCTAAATTATTCTTCTTCAAGATAATGTGTCATTAAAAAAAAAAAAAAAATTTAACTTATTGTATGTCCCTATTAATAATGTATCTTTTCTCAAATAAATTGTGAATTTATCTCCAAATATTAGATTTATTGAGCATGTCAATTGTATGCTGAGTTGAACTAAATCTATAGTTTTTCTATAATGTCTTGAAAAATTCCCCAACAAACTTATTATCAAGATCTAAGCATATGCCTTCGTAAAGACCATGTAGTCTCACTAGGTCTCTGGGAAATAATTAAGCTACATGGAAAAAAACATTATTATTTCTATAACTGATGAAATGTGTTATATTTGAGAACATATCCACCACCAAAAAATAGAATCATGTCCTCATTGTGTCCTTAGCAAATCAATAATATAGTGTAGACTATTATCCACCTATGACCTTTGTAGTAATGAAAATGTTTGATATAACCTTGTATCATACTTTCTTCCCTTTTTCATATAATATATCCTACAAGATTGAAATAGTTATTTAAGTATATTTTTATAATTGTATCTAGTAGTAATATTCACTAATTTGAGCAATAGAACATTATGGTAAAAATTTCTATCCAATCCTCCACTATTGTTCTCCTTGATAATGTTCTCCATGATGGGATTCACTAGAGTAAAAAATTATCTACCTATAAATTAAAAACTATCTTGGTGAAAATGCAATAATCTAGCCCTCTCTAAAGTAGCATTATTTCTATAATCTTTCTTTGACTTTAAAAAAATCAAGATCCTCTTGATAAAAACACTTGATCAATTAGAATCCAATAATTTTTAGCTTATTGAGGTATGTCTTAAAGTTCAAACCATGTTTGAAGTTAGGTGGTCAGACAATGCTATTCATCCAATTTATAAATTTCATTGTTGCCTTCAAGAAAGGTGTGTCCAAAAATAACATCTTTCAACTTGGCATGACTTTAATATATATTTGATTATATTGCTAGCTTGCTACCTTGGATTATGATCACTATTAAGAATCATTATTAAATTGAAGGTATCAAACTCAATAATGACTTCTTTGAACCCTTGATTGACCACCAAATCTATCCCATTAAATAGGCCAAAAGATTTTTTCTACATATGCCTCTAGGAAGACTATCTTGACCCATTTGACTAGTGTTCATAACTTAAGAATTTGTCCAAAGTAGGAAGAAAAAATCTAATAATATGTTAATAAATTTTTATAAGACATATCCTTAAGAGAAGTAACATTGATCATTTTGAGATTTGAAATTGTGGTTCATGAAAGCCTCTCAATAGTCATTGATAAATTATAATTTCGTGAATATCTACCCCATCTATCTGATTACTTGAAATATATGGTAACTCTAAGGAATATTTTACTTTTAATTTTAGAGGATGATTAATGATTAAAATTCATCAAAAATCATATTTTATGTCTTTCCCTCAAGGATTGCTTTCAATTACTTTATTACTACCATTTCCCCATTCTCAACCATTTTAGAAACTTGGATCAAATTTCCCTTATGTATCTCTTTTTGAATTCTATGGAAGACATTATCTATAAAGCTAGGAAAAAGAAAGAGGAGGGTAAACCCTTTTATCTCATTCACAAGGGTTTCATGTTCACAAATTCTATATCTACCACCTTGCCCTAACCCCACTACTTCTGGTCAATCCACTGACTACTGTCAATCCCCAAATTTTTTTGGACCCTAGCACTAGCTCTAGCCAAAAAAAAAACCAAGAAAAGCCCTACCCTTAAGGATAAAATTAGCATCATTGATTTGGATATCTAGATACTAGGAAGAGTAAGAAAAATGTTCAGAGATCTAACAAATGTCTCCAATTGGAGAAATTCAAGCACCACCCCCCCCCCCAAAAGATTTTAGCTTAGAGTCTATTGAGAGTGACATAAAACCCACCAAGAGGAAGATATGTCACCAAGACATTGGGAAGAAGCTCATCTCCATCCTTCCTATTCCCTCTCACATTTCTAGTACCCTCGATGTTGCCCCATCCCCAGCTAGAAGTGGGGGTGAGGACATCACTTCCCTCATGAAAGGTACTCCCAAAAGTGAGGGGAAAAAAGTGAAGCATAGCCATGACCAAAGCCAAAGCAAGGTTTGATTGGATAGGCTGGAACAGACAATGAAGGAGATGTGGGACAATCACATTAGCATCTGCCACAAATTTTACACTCTGGTAGAATTCTCCACAAAATTCATGTATTTTTCTACCACTACCCTTTATTTCCTATGGGTGAATAAGGAAGAGAAAGACTTGGGTAAGGAGAGCGAGACTACCTGCTCCATGTATGGCTTTTTTGTTGGAGGACTTGTTGAAGATGCTTCTCAATAAACATGTCAAAAAGGAGGGGGTGGACATGAACAAGGATGAGATTGAGGAGAAGAAGGATGAGGAACCTAAAAAGAATGAGGGTAGCTAGTCCTAGTTATGTTTTTCTTCTTTTTGTCATTATGTTATTAATCACTCTCAACTTGATGCCCTACAAGGATTTTCCTTTTATGTATATGTCTAAGTGTTGGACCGATAGCAATAATTTGTTTCCTTACTACTACAATGTTTTCCATTTTATTTATTGGTCAATAACAAGACTGATGGTATTGATAGTTCTGTTCTAAAACTTAGTTTTTTTTAAAGCATAAAACTGGTATTGGTTAGATGATTTGGAGGTAACCTCTAGTTGATTATTCAACTTTTTTGTCATGCCCAAACTACGAGGGAATAAGCACAATTTTTTTTTAATTTGATAATAATAAAGTTTACTAAGGTTTAAGATTTGAATTGCAACAACAGATTTACTATGTTCATCACAAATTTATCATTATGAGAAGAAATTCATTTCAATGATTAAATACTTGTATCAACTTTTGGTTACGTTATTTCATTTAGATTACAATGATACTTGAAATAGTTTTGGATAATATAATTTAACCCGATAACATAATCTTTTACTATAATATTAAATCTCCTAACATCCTAATATTTACTAACAATAAAATAATAATTATTATTATTATTATACATACAATAACTCTTACTCATTCATAAAAAAATTCAAGTATAAAACAATTTACTCATCATACATTAGCCTTAATCAAATTTTTAAAAAAAAAAATTAAAAATAATAATAAACTAAACTATCAATTTCTTTTAATTATCATAAGTTTTAAGCAATTCTAAACTTATAATTGATCTTAAAAAAAAAATCTAAATAAAATTTAACTAATCCTAAACTCAATTGCATTAAAAACTTTAACTAATCTATTCTTATTAAAATTACTAACTAAACTAACTACAAACATAAACTAACCTATGCTAAAGGTTTCATGACTTTTGAGTTTTCTTGCTCAGAAGACTTTTCCAGAATCCTGTGCGTAGGGAACTGGTCTCTGGGGAGATCTACTTTAATCTTATAGAAATGATCTTCCAATCTGGACTTGAATAATGATTTCCTATCCCAGGCTCCATTTTGGATTAGACTCCCAAAATTGCCCATGGAATACTGGCATGAGGATGTCTTTTATGGCATTGCCAGGTCTTTTGGAGAGCTTCTTTCCATTCATCCTATAACGGCAGCTAAGAAGAGACTTACCTATGCAAGGATATGTGTAGGAGTGACCGAAGGACAGGATATGCCTCAAGTTATAGAATTTCAATCTCAATTGGGAAGCAGAATCCAAAAGATTAACTATGAAAGTGTACCTTTTGCGTGCTTCCATTGTAAGAAGGCAGACTACAAGGCTAGATTCTGGCCACTATTCAAAGGAAAGGGAATGGGGGGAAAGGCCCGCCCTCAAGGTGGGAAGAAAGCTGCTCATGTTCCCAAAAAGATTTGGAAGAAGAAAGAAATGCAAGTCAAGAAAAATGGAGAGGCTAAAGGAAAAGTTAATGATTCTGTTCCTAATCTCCAAGCTAAACCCTGAGACCTCCAGGTTGTAGTGGAAGCACTGGAAGGAGAAGGGAAAGAGACAATTGAGGAAAAAACCAACCCTTCCCAAATGAAGGGAACCAAGGATAATCTCAAAGAGGAAACTATTATGGTGTCTCAAATCCCTGAGAGTTCTGAGGAGGTTGATCTGAACCATTCCTCTATCCCGAACTCTATGGAGGAATAAAAGGAAGGGGAACCAATGTCTCAAAACTCCACAAACCTGATTAGTAGGGAACCCCCTATAATAGTGGATAGAATCTTAGAAAGGCTATCTACTTCAACATTGGAACAACTGGCCAGGCTAGATGCTTTGTTTGATTTATGTAAAGAAGAAGAAGAGTCACCCTGGACAGAAGTCCGAAGAAGAAAGAAGAAGAATAGTTAGGACCCCTCTCCTGCCTCTCCTACTTCAACTAGAAGCAAGGCCAAGCAAATCTTGGTCATAAAACCAACTTGATGGGAAGGAAAAATAAGAATGAAATCAGGAAGGAGGAAGCAAGAAGAAACATCATGGATGGAATGCAGCGCACCATCCAAGAAGCTTGCTCATCAATTAAAGCATGAAGATCCTCTCATGGAATATTTGTGGACTCAATGGAATCCACAAGAAAGAAGTGGTAAGGAATATGATAAGGGATCAAAGGCTTGATATATTTCTTATTCAGGAAATGAAAATGAAGAAAGAAAATCTAGAAAATATTAGATTCAACAGCAACATGAATGGAATAGCCTCAAACTCAGAAGGAGCATCTGGAGGGCTGCTGCTATTATTCAATAACAGACATTTCAATATTGTGCCCAAGTATGATGAGGATAACATCCTCTTTTGTAGAGTTCAACATTTGCAAACTAATGATTGCTGGTTTTTAGTGAACATTTATGCTCCCAACAACAAGAGAGATAGAAAAAATTACTGGGTTAAAGTTGGAAAGTTGGTGCAAGCCAGTGACAT
This sequence comes from Cupressus sempervirens, assembly GCA_028749045.1. NCBI lineage: Eukaryota > Viridiplantae > Streptophyta > Pinopsida > Cupressales > Cupressaceae > Cupressus > Cupressus sempervirens. The sequence goes on along the minus strand of CM053789.1, from coordinate 386,850,712 downwards.
TAAGAAAGGCATAATCTTGGGAGACTTCAACTCTCTGCTAGAGGACAAGGAGAAGATGGGAGGATTGCCCCTGGATTGGGAAAGTAAGCATGATCTTTCCAATTTCATCAATGACCTGGCCCTAATGGATTTGGAGCTCTTGGGGGGTACCTTTACCTAGTCTAACAAGAGAGCTGGTTAGGATTGCATTCAAGTCAGACTGGATAGAGGTTTAATCTCTCAGGATTGGTTGCACTCTTTTAGCTGTAGATTATCTCTGCTTCCTAGAGTTGGTTCTGACCACTCCCCCATTTCACTTTTAGTATCCTCTCTTGAGCTCGGGAGAAATTGCCGTTTTAGTTTCAAGAAAATGTGGACTTCTCACCCTGACCTATTAGATAATGTCAAAAGATGGTGGTGGATTGGTGTTGATGGCTTAGCCATGTTCAGAGTCACTAGAAAGCTCATAAATGTGAAGAGGATGGTAAAAATTTGGAACAAGTCTAATTTTGGCCATATTTTCCATGACAAGGAGGAGTTGTCAAACAATCTATCTATTATGCAAGATAGTATACAAAAGGAAGGATATAATGAGAGTAATAGGGAGGTTGAGTTGTTGATCCTATCTAATCTTCATAACATCATCAACAGGGAGGAAAATTTCTGGAGGCAAAAATATCGAATCACATGGCTTAAGGATGGAGATCGAAACACGAAGTTCTTTCATCTCTCCACCCTAAAACATAGGGCTAACAATAGGATCTTTGGAATCAGGAAGGGGTAGGTGTTGTTGTCTGAAGATCCAGATATCTCGACTGAAGCGGTCTCCTTCTTCTCTTCTCTTCTCTCCGAGGACCCCCTACTTTCCAAGGTGGACCAAGAGGATATCATCTCTTGTATTCCTTAGATTATTCAACCCCACCATAATAAACTTCTCTATGTTATTCCTAATTCTTTGGAAGTTAGAGAGGCTTCCCACCTAGTGACAAATCACGTAGTCCGGACAGGTTTCCCACCTTTTTCTTCCAAATGTACTAGCCGGTGGTCATGGGGGATGTGGTTAAGGTAGTTCAGGAGTTCTTTAGAGCTAGAATTATTCTTAAGGAGATAAATTCTACCTTCTTGGTTCTCATCCCTAAACCCCCAGGGGCTGACTCTTTCGACAAGTTCAAGCCCATCAGTTTGTGCAACTCTTTCTACAAGATCATCTCTAAAGTTCTCACTTCCAGAATACTTAAAATCCTACATCTGATCATTTTGTAGCAACAATCTGACTTTTTTCTTGGGAGACAAATCTTGAACTCGGTGCTAATGGTTTATGAGGTTATTCATTCTTTAGGAGCTTCCAAGTGGGAAGATATGTTGTTCAAACTGGATCTTTCAAAAGCCTATGATCGGGTGGACTAGTCCTTTCTTGGGAAGGTCCTTCAAGCCTTTGGTTTTGATAATAAAGTGTGTAAACTCATTTCTCAATTGGTGTCTACCTCCTCTCTTTTTGTTTTGATTAATGGACCCCCCTCTGATTTTTTTAAACCTTCTAGAGGTCTCAGGCAGGGAGACCCCCTCTCACCTATCCTCTTCATTATATTAGCTGAATGCATTGGGAGGCTTATTGAACGTAAAAAGTCTGATGGAAGTCTTAAAGGGATTAAGCCTTCTTCAAGAAATGTCCCCTTCACCCACCAGCAATTTGTGGACGAAACTATAATGGGGGGGTAAGCTTCTGTGAAAGAAGCTAAGACTTTGAAAGAGGTTCTTGATACTTACTCCAGAGGGACTGGATAGCTGATTAACTAGAACAAAAGCTCGACCTTCTTTGTTAACACCCCTGAAATCAAACAAAGGAAAATTGCTAGAATCCTTGGTTGTGGGGTGGTCTCTCTCCCTTCATCCTATCTAGGGCTCCCCTTGGGCTCCTCTCCCCCTAACTCTTTCTGGAATGGTATTCTGGATAGATTCAACAAGAAGATGGTTGGATGGAAAGGTGCTTCTCTCAGCCAAGTTGGGAAATGTTTACTGGTCAAATCCACTCTTCAAAACCTTCCCATTTATGCTCTGAACCTTTTTGGAATTCCTATAAAATTTGCAAAGAAAATGGAGAAAATCCAAAGAGACTTTCTATGGACCGGACTTGAAGGAAAGAAAAGGTACCCTCTTGTTGTCTAGGAGAAGGTCTACCTCCCCAAGAGGTATGGTGGTCTGGGCATCAGAAAGCTTACCCATCTCAATAAGGTGCTTCTTGCAAAACAAATCTGGCGAATCTTCAATAAAACTGGTGAATGGAGAGACATTCTGGAAAATAAATACCTCAGAAGACCCTCTCTTCATTTTACTTTATTCAATGAGGACATCCCTAAAGGGTCAACTATTTGGAATGGTATCTTGAAGGCTAGGGACCTAGCTAAGGCAAGGGTCTCTTGGAAACTAGGCAATGGGGAGGATATTCAGTTTTGGTCTGACAGGTGGTTATGTCAAGGCCCACTTTCTAACAACCCAATTTTTGAGAGATGGGTGCAAGAATGCATGAAGCTATATGGGTTTAAAGTAAGAAATTATAGGGTTGGTCAAGAATGGAGAGAACTTTCCCTCATTTTTGAGGATTTGAAACCAATAATGACTATGCTTAACTCTTTGATCCCTAGTAATAATAAGGATGAGCTGGTCTGGAGGGATAATCCCAATGTAAGTTATTCTGTTGCTTTTGGCTACAACTCTCTCTGGGGTTTAAAGGAGAAACCCCCTCGGGCGGATGCCTAGCTCATGGACCTCACTCCAAAGATCAACATATTTTATTGGCTGGCCCTTCAAAAAAAAATTCTAATGCATGATAATCTCATGAAGAGAGGCCATGTTATGCCTAGCAGATGCCCACTCTGTAAAAACTAGTCTAAGTCGGGAAATCATATCTTCATTCAATGTGACTTTGCTAGGGAGGTGTGGAATTCTCTTAATCAGGAAATGGAGATTCTTTGGTGCTGGCCAAATAACCTTATCAACTTTTTTAGTCATTGGAAAAGCCTTTGTAAAATTGCAGGCTGGCAGGATAATTATGCCTAGTTTTTGCCTCACTTTTGCTAGAGCATCTAGAAGGAAAGGAACAACAGAATTTTCAGGGATAGAGAGGAGCGGGCAATAATTCTGGGAAGGAAGATTTTGAAAAACATAAAAGAAAACCTTCAAGTGATGAAGGAGGGGGAAGTTGATATAGGGGACAGGAAGACGATCAAAGAAAAAGACAGGGATCCCAAAAGATAGGATGCCAAGTGGATTCTATCCCCAGAAGGATGGTCAAAAGCCAACTTCGATGGCACTTCTAAGGGCAACCCTGGCCCCTCTAGAAGTGGTGGAATTATAAGAAACAGTTTTGGGGAGGGGATTGTGGCCTTTGCTCTCTCGCTTGGAACCTAGACCAACCATTTGGCCGAAGCCAGAGCCACGTGCAGTGTGGTAAAGTTGGATTTTGAAGCTAGCATTTCCAAATTTTGGCCTGAAGGGGACTCCAAAAATATAATTAATAATATTAATGGTATCTCCCCTCCCTCGTGGTCAATTGAAAATATAATTGATGAGACATGTGCCGCCCTCACAAAATTTGAGAAGGTCCATGTCACTCATGCATTTAGAGAGGTAAACCCAGTTGCTAACTGGTTCGCTAACAAAGGGGTGGGAGAAAACAAAGTGATGATCTAGCATTCCAGAAAAGATATTTTGATGGAGGCTAAATCACTAATCAAGCTGGAGAAAATCCACAGAAGTATGGGTCAATCTAACTGCAATCATGTTTAATAAAGAAAGAATGGATGTTGGTACAAGCCATAATAAGTTTCTTGGTTTTCATAATCTCAAGGGATTTTCTCCATCTTTTCAACACGTTTGGAGGATCATTATCATTTTCACTTGCTATTGTATCAGAGAGGTGAATGATCATGAACCCAATAATAGAAACAGAGCCAAAATCTTGGCTAGAAAAAATTTGTAGAGATTGGGGCTCATGAGAATTGTTGAAGAAAAAATGGATGTCATGACTGGAGAACGGAGTAGAAAGGAGCCAGTGGGTGAAGTGGAGAAGTGGAAGAATATGGGCAAAGTCTGGAAAAAACTGGAAAAGGGCGGGGTTGCAAATTTTTTCGAGAAACTCCATGGTTTTGACCCTGAGGTCACCAACAGCATGGTGAACTAGTGGAACAATGGCAAGGTCAAGGTGAACAGGGTTTCTTTCCAAATCATAGAGGAGGTGGTTGTGGAGGTCACTGGTATCCCTATGGAGGGTTTCAAATTCTATAGGGACAAGAAACTTTCATCCAATGCAGTCAAGGAGTTCGTGAAAAATTCTACAGAGAAGAATAAGCTGGTTAAGAAAGAGTCTTTCTATGTGACAAAGACTTTAAAGAAGTTCTGGAGGTATGTTTTATATGCCCTCATTGATTATGTAACCTTGGACCCTAGGTTTTATCAGGTCAGAACTCACCATTTTGTGATTTTAAATCATTTTCGCCATAAGAAAAGAATTTCCATTCCCTTTTACCTTCTCACTTCTATGAACAAGGAAATCTCAAGTTTCAAGAAGAAAGCCATTGTTAACTCTGCTTTGCATGAGGGATTATTGCTCCTCATCCATGAGCATTTCAAAGCTCAGTCTATATGCAATAACCCTCCTCAAGTTGAGGATGTTGAGAAAGGCAGCTCTAGCTTTTCTTTAGACTCTGATGACATTGAGAGCATTAGCTCGGAGGAGGAGAATGTTTCCTCAGGAAAGAAGAAAAAAGGTCAAGCCAATAAATAGTCCATAGCTACAACTCCCAGCAAGAAAAGCCCTAGGGATCATGGCCAAGCTCAAGCAAAAGAAGGTTATGTTGAGGAGGAGGAGGAAATGGATATGGAAGATTCTAACAAACTGTTGGAGAAGGAGTTGGAAGAGGAGAAACCTGGGAAAAAATAGAAGAGGAAGGTAGTGAGAGTTGAGGAGACTAGAAATCAAAGGACGGATGTTATTCCTCTTCCCCTCTCCCCTGTCTAGTCTCAGCCTCCTTCAGAGGAAAAAGAGAATGTCATCACTAGTGAGAACGAGGGGGAAGTGCAAGTCAAAAATAGGAGGAAGGCCTGGAAAAATTTCAATGTGAGGACTGCTACTATGGGGATTTTTAGGGAAGTTATGAACCCTCAGATCCTGGTGGACAACCTGGAGTAGCCTAGGCTCAATGAGCTCATAGACCCTGCTATCCTGGCCATCTTAGACAACGCAAGGGAGACTGGAATGAACCTTATGAATAATGCCCACAGTAGTATGATTGACAACTTCAAATCAATCAAATGGCTCTTCCATGAGCTAGAGGATGTTAGAGAAAGGGTATCCCAGATGGAAAGTATTAAGAATAAGATAGGTAATGACAGCCAGGAGGAACAGGATAACAAAGAAAGCTTAAATGAAAGGAGATTAAGAAATCTTGAAAACTATAACCACAACCTGGCAAGTTAGATGATTTCTCTCCTCAGTTTGATGAATGACAACATCCAATCCCTTGCTAGTAAACTTAAGGACAGGGGCTTGCTGTTGGAGGAGGGAGGACAGAACAGGGATAAGTCGAGGCCAGATGATGATAAGGCCACAATTAGTACATTCACCAGTATGGATCAAGGCATGGAGAAGGTCTAGGATCAAATGGCAAAGGAGCAACAAAAGATAGTCGAGGCTACTCAGACTATGCAGGAAATGGAGAAGATAATTGAAGACTAGTTTTCTTGTCTTTTGTCTTTTCGTCTTCCGGGTTTTTGGCTTTTAGACAGGCTTTCTGTAGTCTATTTTAGTTTGTTTGTTTTCTGGCCTTTTTGTGGGCCTTTTTTTTGGTCTGGGCCTTCGAGCTTATTTTTAGCTGTTGGACCTCTATTTTGGCTGGGCTTCCTTTACTTATTATCAGCCTTGTTTTTGTAAAACTTATGGGTTTCAGGATCCCTTAAAACCTGTTTATCTTATCAAAAACATAAACTAACCTATACTAAACTAATCTAAACCATATAACATAATTCAAAACTAACCTAACTTAATAACTAAGCCCCCAACCTATCCAAGCCTACCCTTTGTCTTTCTCCCCCCCCCCCCCCCCACACACCCACTCATATCCCATCCTCGAAAAAAAAGCCTGCGCGCTATCCCATTATACCCATGCTAGTCTTGTCACCCCCCCCTTTCTTGTCATGGAAGGGAGCCAAGTTGGCGCTCAGTGGGGGGAAAGTTAAGTTTTGATTTGATTTTTTTTTTAAATAAACAACTTTATTAAAACTTCCCATCCATGCAAGAGGTGAGCACCCAAGTTGAAAAGGAAGAAGGGGATGGGACGTGGCGACAGAGTGATGTCACCCGTCATGATCATAATTTGACTTTGCTTAATTTTTTTAACATAAGTCCTTCAAACCCCATATAAGAGTTGTGCCCAAAAAGGGGAAATGGGAAAGGCATTAAAGACATAAAGTTATATAGGTGGATTAGGATATTTAGGATATTAAGATAGATAGTTATTAGTTTATACAATTTCATGTTATCATATATATATATATATATATATATATATATATATATATATATAACTTTTTAATATCTAATTTTAAATTTAGGAATATCTTCAAGAATATTCTCTGTTGCAATATAACATTAAATCTAAAGCCCATACAAAATCCAAAGGGCTTTTTCTCTAGGAATGTAAAAAAAAATTTGACAAATTTTTCAAGTGTTGAAAATTTAAAAGAACAGAAAAAAACATAAAGATACATTTTTTTTGTGTCTAAGTATGACTACCAATTTTACCCATTTGTCAAAGGAGGGTATATATATATATATATATACAAATTTTTGTCATTAAATTTTGCTAACATCTAGTTAAGCCAAGAATCCAATATCTACTTAAAATAACATAGCAAGGTTTATTTTTGGTTTACAATAATCACAAAATTGAACCTTCATTAATAACACAATTTTCATTTCCAACATATAAGAAAACTTGAAATTTTGCTTAATTGAACCATCATCATTTCATCTTATTTTTGATGTGCATCCATATAACCGAAAGATACCAAAAATCTCATGAGAAGCAATAATACTCAATCACCCTTTTATTGGCAAACCTGATTCAAAGGCTTGGCTAGGAAAGAACCAGGAAGAAAACTCGGTGTCATTTCCATTACAACAAGGTGATAAATACAATTTTCATAGGATTTCAATCGTGAATTTTCAACAATCAAATAATTTCTTTCATGTCCCTCATCAAGGGATCCATATCATTTTTTGCAATACATTGATAAGATCATGGAGAGAACACAATCTGATTAGGTGTCAAACAAGCATGACCAAGAGACAAAATCAAACATACATATTCATACTAGGTTTCCACAACAAGATTCACAATGAATCAAAACTAGGGAAAGGTGGATTTTCCAACAGGAGATGTCAGACACAACACCCAAATAGATGCCCAATCGGGGCTATAAATCAAGAACTTTCGTTCTTCCATTTTAACATGTCAAAACTCATACAAGGTTTGTGCTGACAGATAGGGGCCCATAACACCCTACCCTCTCTCTCTCTTCTCATCCTAAGAAGAGACTCTACACTGTTGGAGTCCAACTAAAAAGACCTTTCCCGAAATTCGCCACTTCTGCCCTATCTAAGGGTGAGTATTGCCAAAACACCAATACAAGAAAACTTCAAAATTCAAACAAGAACATGAAAGAAAAGCATTCAAGAACATGATTTCAATCCTTCCCAGCATATCCAACATACATACAAGAATCCAAATAACAACACAAAAGCATAAGCATGAAACAACCATAAACAATCTGAACAAGGGAGATGAAGAACTCCTACCCTCTCAAAGAGGTAATGGTAAATGAAAAATTTTGAGGAGAGCTTTTCCCTTCCTTCCTTCAATCTTCCAAGACCTCTCTCTAAAATTAGAGATTGGATAACAACCAAAACTACACCAAGAAAGGCCTCTAAATAATATCCAAACTCAACCACCAAAAAGGGCAATAACTTCCCCCACTCACCTACAAATCTAGAAGTTTCTAACACAACCAATCCTAAGGTTAACCACTCAGTGTAGCTGAGGTGATGCAACTCATGGTAACCACCTTCAATTTTTGCACAAAGGCAAAAATAGACTTATTGAGTGACCTCAAAAGTCAATAAATTGGGCTTAGGGGGTGGAAAATACCCCCAACCCATACCCATACCCCTTGGGTATAAAGATTTCATGTTTTCAAACCTTAGGAATTGATGTGGAACCAAACAAATGCTAGGAAATATTTAGGACCATCTAACAACTCTAAAATGAAAATTAAGCACTAATTTTAATTAGGAGTAACTAAACTTGATTAAGAAACAAATTAGGAAAAAGACACTAACTTAATCCAACTTAGGTCCAAAGGTTACATAGTTAACTTAATATAACTAGTTACGAACAACAAGGTTTCCACAAAAAGCACATAGGGATCAGTTTCATTCCTCCATCGGGTTTCTCAGCTAAAATATCCTGCACACTCATTGCACACATTAGTAGTCCCATAAAATCACATGTACATATGTATATACGTATCAGGAAATCACATAAATTAAAACATACATCTATAAATCAATCAGGGTTTCTCTCATCCTACTCAATTCTTAACCATTAAAATCTCTTAAGTCAAAGTGTTAATCCTACAGTTACTTATTTCATCAACATACATATACATAAAATATTAAATGACAAACATCAAATAACTGAAAGTAACATCACGCAACATGAAATAATATAATAGGTTCAAAGCATCAGATAATGTCCCGACATCTCGAGTTGTGAGTATCAAAATAATAGTAATGTATCAGTATGCTACGATGGGTCGGGGAGAGGCCTCACACTTTTTGTACTCCAAGCTCATCCCCCTATCCTTTTGGTTGCTATCTAATACTTCAAAAACATAAAAGAGAGGGAGGAGAAAATGAGTACAAAATAAAAGAGGATGAAAGTGGAGAAAAAGAAGATAAGGCTAAATCTAAATGATGGAATGTTTGGATTGACTTTCTCCATCATATTAAATGTGTGTGGACATGGTTGTGCAACAAGATATTTTGATAGTTGTTCCCTCTTTTTTCAATATTAATAAATGTTAGCTATCCAAATTATTCTAATTATCTATAAAAATATTTAATTTACAAATATTAGTTGACCCCACTTATAAAATTGTTTTAATTGAAAAACACAAACAAAAAACCTTATTAACTTATCTAACTAAAACATATTATAGTAAAAAGTTCTTACTAATTCAAAATAAGAAAAACAACTCAATTTTTTATAATTTGAAAAAAAAAAAGAAAAAAAAACTCTTTATTTCAAAAACTTTACTCTATATTTTATGTACATTTGGAAAATATTTAAAAATATATAATTTGTAGCAAACTAATCTAAAATTATTTATATTTTATATTAGAGTGGATCCATTTTTTTAGATTCCTTTAAGGCTTGTCCATATTTTTATATATCTAAATTTATCACAATTGGGAAACATCCATATCTACATCTACCTGCTAATGATGAAGACCTACTTTTAGATGTCATATATGTTAGAATCATGGGTGTAAACCTCTTTCTATAATTTACTTCTCATTTTCTATAATTATATTTAATTTAATATATAGTTTTTAGTTTTATATGTATGTGTATATGTCTATTCATATGCATACAAATATAAATTTTTATATATAATAGAAATTTTTTTTAAATGCATGTGTATGGTGTGCATGTATGTTTTCTTTATGTTTGATGTTTCTGATGTGGTTGAGGAAGGGAGTCGTAGTCACCTACTAGTTGGGATCTACATGATGCACCACTTCCTGCCATTTCCTATTTAGTTTAGAATATTATGTTTGTATATGCGTGGATTTTATGCAGATTGTAGGTACCGGTATCAATTTCCCTAAATTGTCAAGATGAGCATACCCTATCGCAGTATTTCAATGGTATAAGTGGGGAGATAATTCTTGAGTCCAAATCCTAAACCCTAAGCCAATTGTCATAAAAAATAGGACAAGTACCTAAGTTAGTTTCACCTTTTTGAATTTGTCAAATGACATGAATTCATGATTTTAAACCTAGAATTGATATTATCCTTTGTCTTTAGTTGAGTTGTCATTTTTGGTTTTGTGGGTCTGTGATGTTTTTATTTTTTAATTAAATAATTTTAAAAGATAATTTAATGATTTAATTTAATAGAAATTTTATAAAGAAAATTCAATATTTAATCTTATTTAATTAATTAAGAAATTAATTAAATAAAAGAATTAAATTTAAAAGATTATATTAAAGTTATACTATTGATGTATTTACATTTGATTTAATCATTATTATTTAGGAGCTATATTTTAATAATAAACTTTCAATAATGTTGTTAATTAAGTTAATAAATATATTATCAAAAAAATGTCTCATGAATTTGTTTAAACATAAGAATGAAACTTAAAGATAAAGTTATGATTCTAATTTAGGCATAATTATATTTATTTTATTTAATAATTATTATTTAAGATTTTTATTTTAAATAATAAACTCTAAGTAATATTATTAGTTGAATTAATAAATATATTATTAAAACATTTCATGTATGTATTAAATAAAAGAATTCATTTAAAGATAAAGTTTTAGTCTAATTTTGGGTGTGATAATATTCATTTAATTTAATAACAGTATATTTAGGAGTTCATTTTTAAATAAATGCTAAATATTATTATTACTTAAGTTAATAAATATTATATTAAAAATGCTTTGAAAATTAATAAGAGAGTAAGCAATTATTTAATAAAGTTTATTTTAGTTAAATTGCATAAAGCGTGTGCATGAAATTAAAATATAATAAATTAAATAAAGAGAGAAAGAAATTATTTAATTAAGATATTTTGTAATTAAATATCTAAAAGTTGTGCATCAAAATGTAAAAGGTAATAAAGTAATAAATAGTAATTGATCAACAAGTTCCCTCTTATGAATGCACAATCAAAGCCCCAAATTTAGGGGAGAACTCTTCATCAGAGATCACATGATTACATGATTAGAGCCCCAAATTAAGGGAAAACTCTTTATCAGAGATTGGATGATTACACAATCAGAGTCCCAAATTAAGGGAGAACTCTTTATCAAAGATTTAGAACTCATTTTGCAATTACACAGGTTTGGAAGAGCCAATTTACAAAAAGGGGATTTTTGAAGGGAAGGAAAATTCTTGTGTGTTTTGTGCATTCATTATTTCAGCATCAGATTTAGGTAGGATCTTGTCAATTTTTGTATTAGTTGCTCGTTCTTTGACTACTTTGTCTTCTTCATATTTGCGAATCTGTTTTTAGAATTGAATTGAATTTGAAACCTTTGTATTTGATTTTATCATTCTTTATTTCAAAAACTTTTGTATATGAATTGAATCTGAAACCTTGTTCATGATATTATTGTTCTTCATTTTAAGATCATTTGTATGTAACTTAGAAAACTGAAACCCTCGTATTGAAATTATCACTCCTCGTTTCTTGAAAATATGTGTGAATAAATTAAGTTTTGAAACCCTTGTGTGAAAGGAAATTGATTTATGTTTTTAGTAAGTTTCTATTTTTAGTAAGTTTCCATTTTTTAGAAGTTTCCATTTTTAGTAAGTTTTCATTTTTAGTAAGTTTCTATTTTTAGTAAGTTTCCATTTTTGGTGAGTTTTCATTTTTAGTATGTTCACATTTTTAGTAAGTTTCCATTTTTGAAAAGTTTCCATTTTAGTAAGTTTTTATTTCAATAAAGTTTATATTTTTAGCAGGCTTCTATTTCAAGAAAGTTTCTATTTTTAGTAGGTTTCTATTCCAGGAAAGTATCTAGTTTTACTAGGTTTCTATTTTTGCAAAGTTTCTAATTTTAGAGGTTTTTTATTTTTTAGAAAGTTTCTATTTTGAGTAGGTTTCTATTTTTGGAAAGTTTATGTTTATAGTAGGTTTCCATTTGTGGAAATTTTCTATTTTTAGCAAGTTTCCTTTCTGGAAAATTTTTTCCAAAGTTTGATAAATTTAAAATTATTATGGTAATAATTGGTAATTATTATTATTAATAATTTTAATGAGTATTGTTAAGATTTGAAAATTTGATAAATATTACTTTATTATTTAAATATAATTCTAAAGTAAATTAAAAATCAAATAAATTAATTGGGAGAAATAATGTTTTCTTTTATAAACTTGGATGTGTTTATATGGTTCAGATATATGAAAATGGTTTGTAATACTAAGGAAATTTTATTATTCGAAAATCTTAGTAATTATAATACTTTGAGAAAATGAAAACTGAAATCCTGTTTGAGATTACAAACATTATGAATTGATATATTGATAATGAAATTGAAAACTTGAAAACCTATAAGTGAAAATGGAACTGGTGTGTTTTTTAAACCTAATATATTGTGAAAGTAACTTGTGAATGTACTCTTTTTATAACATGTGATTTTACTATTAGGTGTCAAGTTGACTTAGCTTTGATCAAATCATGATGTATACTAGAGGCTTAAGAGTTCTATTTTGTGATTTCATGATGATGTTTTGACTATGATCTTTTATACTTAACCATGGTAATGTGTCTTGTATGCTCTATGAGGTATTTTCATCTATTGATTGTTATTGCTTTCCATTGTTCTTATGTGAAACTGATGTGAATGGTGTGACCTATCTGATATAACCTTTAATTCTTTGATTAGATGTATTTGGATTCCTTTCCAGTCGCTTTTATAGGACTGAGGTATTTGTATGATTTGTTATTGGTGATGTCATGTTATGACATGGATTGGTTTATGTATACTTGATTTTCATATCAGTTTTGCTAGAATGATTGTATTGGTGGAATCTATGATTATGATCAGTGTTTTTCAATACTTATCAATTTCTTCTTTAAGAACTAATGTATGGTATGTGGTCTTTTGTGATCTTTTGATTTTATTGAGCTTAGGGTAGGTTATGTATATGTTAAGTTGGGAAGTCGCTTGCAATGGAGACTAGGGCCCAAAGTGGCTCCCAGGGTAACCCATTGTAGGTTATTTAATAAGTGATAACATTTCATTAAATGAGTTTAAAATAAATTAACAGGATATTGGTACTATAGAAAGTGACTAAGGGGCCAGAGGATTAAAAGACTATCTAGGTAACCTTAGAGTTGACTCGTTAGTATGCCTTGTCAGTACAAAAGGATACTAGTGTCGTATAGAGTCACTAGTGGGCCAGAGGATTAAAAGACTAGTTAAGTAACCTTAGAGTTCATTTGTGTGATGACACTTGCCCACATGCATAGTAGATTTCCTACGTGTCTATGTTGCCTTTGGAATTAGTTGATACTTGTGTCTTGGTACCCTTTGAGATAGTTTTCTTTTAGGTCATTCCTTGAACCTAGATGTTGTTTTTTGACTTTTAAGTTTTTTATCCTATTTGGGACTTGAGACTATCTCCTCAATGTAGTGAGAGTGGGCCATTTAGGTTCCATGAGGCTAGGTAGTAGTGCTTTTTCTTATACCATTGAGATTTGACAATCAAATGTCACTATTGGATGTGTTTGTACAAATGTTCCTTTCTATCTATTCTTGTATTTTTGTGAGGTATGGTTGTACTGTTGTATTGTATTTGATTTCATAAGATCTTAAGAGATGATGTAATTTATTCCATGATGTATATTATTTCAGCCTTTCATACCCTGTGACCTATACAGTGGATGATTGTGTATTCTGTTTGTTGCCAAGAGGCATCATATATAATTGTATATTATTTAAAATGAATTCATACTGGTATTTTATTATTTGATGTGGATTTATTATATATTAGATTTATTATTAATTAAACTTAAATGTGATTCAACATCATGGGAGCCTTAAGAATTGTAATCTATTTTATGATATGTGTTTATGTGAATGATAATTGCTTCCACTATGTTATAACTATTGTTTTTGTTAAGTTATTATATTTAACTTTTTTTAAAAATGTTTAACAAACTTAGTAAAACTTTAGGTTAACTTCTTTTGGGTCACATGGCAGGGCATTATAGATCCTACCATGTTGTTTTTGAGTGGATTGAAATATCTAGAGGCAATGTGGCTGATTTCTTTAGAGTCGTGAATGGTCATCCCATGAGGTAACAAAGACAACTCAAGAAATGTTCCTTAGAAACAAAACATGATTTACTAGAAGCCTTGATTGAGGGAAAGGACTATGTGGATGATGTATTTGTGTGGCTTCAACTAAGGATGGGGTTTAAAAATAGAAGCTAGTGAGTTGTAATATTGGGGAGCTCATGGAATGAGTCTCCACTTTTGAAAGAAAGAATAAAAACTTCGAAGAGACTCTCAAGTACATTGGAAAGTAGACTTTCAAGATCTTAAAGGCCTCTACTAAGAATATAAGGATTTTCATTTTTAAGATAGTGAAGAAGGTCAAAAATGACCCTAATTAATATCCTGTTATTTTCTTATAGGGAAAGCCCTTGTGACCATGTCTTTCCGTACAAAAATAAATCATGAAAATACTTGCAAGAAGGACTAGACTATTAACAATAGATCATTCATGTGAAGGAGGTTTCTTTAGGAATGGAGAAACTAAAGTTTTGAGCTATTGAATTTCTTAGGGACTTTTTTAACTTTATTTTGTTGGCCTACATACCCCATTTTTCTGTGCTTGCTCCTTGCTGATTTTTTTGGTTTTAGATCCCCTTGATATTATCTTTTGTCTATCATATTGTCTTCTTTTCTATGTTTTTTAATTGGTTTGAGTTTAACTTCAATAGTTAATCATTTTTTTATCTTATTGCAAATTGATTTCAGGCCCATTTAAAACCTATTATTTTTAATAAAAATATAGGAAGCAACCTAAACCCATTAGAATTTTGAAACAATAAAATGAGGTAAATCACGTCAAGAGAGTGATTATAACATGAAAGATAAAAATTAAAAGGTACAAAGAACACATGAGGGATGACATAATATTCTAAAAGTAGGAATAACACAATTCACTTACTAAATACTATGTGGCATTCTATTTGCACCAAATCTAACTACACTTTAAAAGATATAGTTTAAGAAGTTGAAATCTTATGAGTTGTATTGGCTTGGAAATAGAAATTTGGGAATTAAATAAGATGACTATGTTTTTTATCAAATTGATGCAAAGGGTAATTTTATTAATAGCAATTCCTTCATGTATTTTCTTCAACTTGTTCTCCAACCGGTGATCTATCTCCTATTGCAATACTTACATAGTGAAGCTTGTGAATTTTTTTCATTCTTTGAGTAAATCATCATATCCCTTATTCTATTCACTTGGACCTCTAACTTATGTTTCAACTCAATCACTTTATGTTTAAATTGATATTTTGTATGAAGGATTCTCTCATTATGAGTGCAAAGGCAAACAACATAACAAAAAAAATGTTTGAACATAAAAAGTTTAATAAGAATATTTAATTTCGTTCTATTATCACCAGTGAACTTATATTACAACATTAAAAGGAACATAATACACCCACACATGTCTTCTTAGATAATTTTTAGGAAAATGTCACAATTACAACTATGAAAATGATCTCTTAAACCCTACTTCATCTTTGCATATGTAAAAATAATAAGAGATTAAGAATATTATATAAATTTAAAATTTCCTCTATTGGTTTCCAATTGTTTGTTAATTCATTTTCATGCAAAATCTATTTTCTCTATCTCTTTATATTTGTATTGAAAATTTAGCCATGATTATACAACTTAAAAGAACTAGAACTTATGATATGGGCATTTCATTAGTCTATATTATATATCATTAGAAATATTCTTAAAATATCTACAATGGAACATAAATAAAAAGATCTATATGTCATAAATTTGACCTTTTTTAAAGTTAATAAAATTGATTTTGAAAGTGCTATTGCATTGGTTTTTAAACTATGAACATTACTAACCCTCAAACTACCTTAGATGTTGAGGATACCATTTTATAATTATCATATTTTTTAATCTCCATTCAAACTATTTTATAATATATATATATATGGCCAATGTGAAAAATAATTCTTAAAACATAATCCCAAATGAGAAGAATATCCAACAAATAGTTTTTAAAATTTACATGTTATTGTCAACTTCTAGACTTCTTATATTGATTAGCTATCATAGTTGGCCACTAGAAAGATAAGTATATTCTTCAAAAATAAATAAATTATAGAACTTATTTTTTTGGGAGATTGAAGATTTATATTAAATTTTAGATTTTCCTATATGAGAAACCTAAACTAATTTAGGAAGTTTCCTTTTCACAACTTCAAGGTCTAGAGAAAATCTAGAGTGGTCAATCTACTAGAGAATATTCAATAGGCTATCATTTTTATTTAAACAATTATTCTTCATGTATTACACTTTTCTTTTCCTTCTTACCCCATCACTATCCAATGTATCATCTATTAGTTCTTTAGCTAAATTTTAGATGTGAGAATATTCTATTGTTCATCTTCTATTTTGAGTTTCATATTGGTAACTGATGAAATGTATCATATGGACTATTGCCCCTAACTTGTAGCTTGCACTTGAAGATGTATATTTTGTATTTTCTTTTTTAATTGGTTTAAGTCAAGTAAAGGCTTATGCATCCATTAATAGATAAAAACAAGGTTGAAGGCCTAATTAGTAGCATACTAGGAGTCAATATGTATATAATTTTCTTTGTTTTATACGTTATAACATAATCTTTGCAAGAAAAAAAACCTAGCTCCTCAATTCTTATGAAGGAGAGGGATCATTATAATTATAGGATTGTACTATGTATTCAAGGACAATATTTTTATGCAATAAAATTGGTGCTCTCATTCTATGTGTAGTGTTTCTTGTTGGAATGTGCATTTCCTTTATGAATTTCATGTTCATGAATAGAGATGGAGCCAATAATCTTATTTTGTTTTAATTCTTGTATGATTATTTAGTTTCTACTATTTTTCATATTTGTTTACAAATTCCTCTATCAAGACAAATTGGAGAAAGGATTATTAAACAATTTTTTTATAGTGACTTATCTCGTGTATGTGCACTTTTTGTGGCTACACAATTTGATGAATCATGAAATATCATTCACTTTTTTCATTAGTTCCTTTGATGATTGCATCAGTGGAGGTAAGGACATGTTTCTCCTAATTTCATTAGTTTCCTTCTTGATCCTTTTAAAAAATTAATTTGTAGACACATTTTTTATATGACTTATATCCATTTAGGAGTTTGATTTTAAGCAATTTTCTTCTATTTCTCATTACCCTATCTCAACAATTTTCTTTTGAACATGTGGTTAGAATAGGAATTCATGTAGTTACATAGTAGGAAATGTTCATTCATTATTCAAATCTGAAAATACAAAAAATATTTTGGTTTGTGGTCATGTTTTTTATGTTCTATAGAATTTACAAATACAACCTAAGGTCTCCTTGTGAAAAAACACATTTATCTTCAATTTAGCTACCCACTAGGTTAAAAAAAAGCCAACCAAAACCTTTGGAGTTGGTTAACTTGATCAACTTTTGAAGAGAGAAACTTGTAAGGATTCCTTTTATTTGCATCATGCAAAATGACTTATGAACAGGAACTAAGTAAATGCAGTTCTTAGGGAAGCACCAGTTTAGAAGGTGTAGGTTGAGGATTATCCCATGTCTAATAGGTATGAGAAATTGAAGTGTAATAAGGTTTCCCTTTAAGTACTATAATATTTTTATTATCCCAAAGAACTCTCTTAAGAGTGATAACAAGTTGTTGAGGATGACATCCTTTAAGATTGATAAATGGTTGAGAAAATCATACAGGCTCAATAACACAAATAATATCACACAAGGAAGCCATGATAAAATCCTATTGTAATGGTAGGATGTGAAAGATGTAGAGGAAGTTGTAGGAGGAATGTATTCAATTACAATATCCCTCTTTTCATCCAACCCTTCACTACTAGACATCGGTAGAGGTTCACTAGAGAATGCATCATCAAAATGCTCACAAAAGAAAGCATACATCTTGAAAGTTAGCAAAACTACTCAAAATGAAATGAAATGTAAATGTACATTTTATTTTAAAACCAAAATATAAAATTAATCATAACAATGAAAAATATTTTTATATCTTTGTATTTATAAATGCGATGGATAAATAGAAAGATCTAACTACCAAGATTTAAAAAAGGAGTTATTGCATCGTATTCACTAAAATGTTCAAAAATAAAATGAAATCAATGATATAAAATAAAATTAAAAAACTAAATGAGAGAAGTTCAACATTTTCTCCCTAAGTCATTCAATAAAAGAGAAAGAGGGGCTTCTATGAATAACACTCAACAAGACCTAGGTCTGATTAGCAAAGTCGAAAGGCGACAAAGGGATGCCAATACAGAATCTAGAAACTTGTCAAGGAAGTACACTAACAAGGACTCTTTGATGCAATGATAAGAGATTGAAAAGATATAAATAGGGAAAATGTAGATCTAAAAAGTACCCAAATAGCATGTTGGTGCTCAAAATTGCATTCTCATTTTGAGCGACCATTCCAAATTTTGAGTAGTTTCAAGCCCCTTTGAGAAATTTTCAGGCCTATGTCCCCGGCTATAGATTTTAATGCTTAAAGGTGTTTTATGTTTCTAACACCTTTCATTCAGCCTATGTATGTGTTCCATAATGACAAATTGACATTTCAAACCATTTCTTGAAGTCTTGTTTTGAGCTGGTGTCAAATCTATATTTTACCCCAAGTGTCAAATAGCGATAGGAGGCTATGTTTGCAATTGAATATCTTGCACCCAGAAATGTTTCATGACTTACTGCTTTAGAAATGTCTAGTGTCCATACTTAAGAGCCTATGTTTTAGATTTTGAGCCATTTTGAGTTTGTTTGACTAGGTTTTGAATTCCTCAAAGTTGGTCAGTTACGGTTTTCATGCATTTGCACTTTGCACATAATTCTAGGAAGCCCTGTTTGACAAGTTATAACTTTTGACCAATTGACCCAAATGTTGAAATTCCTATTGCATTTCATTTTATGCATCAAAGACTTGCTATATTTCAAGTTTCATCTTATGACGAATCCATTTGATCAGGTTTCAAACGTGATTCCAAACGCAATTTATAATTCTTCACTGGCATCAGCATTTCCAAATTTGTTAGAACCCCTGTTCGAGACATTATAACTTGAGATCCATGATTTCCTAGATTAAATGGATTGTACCAATGTTTTTTCCACTAAAAATAATCCAAGTGTGTTAGTTTCCAAGTCTTGACGAATCCATTTGCACACTTTTCCAGGTACATTCCATTTGCAAAAATTGATTTTCTGTCATTGTTTCCATTTTACAAATTCTAAGTAGCCCACTTTGATCACTCACCATTTGTGCCCTATTATTCGTCATGAGCCCAAATTAAAAATTTATAATTTCCTCATGACAGAGAACTAATGCCCCATTTTTCGTCTTCCCATGTGTCAGTTTACCCAGTTTTTGAAGCCAAATCCAAACCTAGTTTATTGCTTTCTGAAATGTTTTCTTGCAGGCAACAGAGGTCAAATTTAATAGTGAATATCTTTTGACCTCAAATTCTTCATGAGACAAGATCTGACACGGTGAAAGTATGCAAAGCAAAGATTTAGTGTGCCAATTTTCAAAGTCCGGCCAGGTGTTTGGATCAGTTTTTAAAGCCAATCAAAGGGCCTCCTGAAGCATATTTGACAGTTTGCAGATCTATGGTAAAATGAGTTTTAAATGTTGTTCCAATGATCGAACTTGATTATAATCATTTTGAGATGATCATTGGATCAATCTAAGAATTTAGTTGTGCGGAAATAGAAATTTTTTTAGCCGAACCCACTTTGGGGCTTGACTAATTTCGCTTGATTGATAAGATGAAGAGTAAATTGCTCAAAAATGAATGCTGTGAAAATGAAGGAATTCCTTTCAAGAAACCAATTAGAGTCAGAGGTTGAAGGATTGCAACAAAGGTTGACAAATAGGAAAAGGCTCTATGAAGACTCCTTCAGAATCTAAGGCACAAACACAGGACAATGGGAACCAATCTCATATTTTGAGGCATAGTTCAAATTTTTCTTCCTTTGGTCTTTGTCAAGATAGAGTTCCTTTCTTGATGTCATCAAACATTGATCACTTGTTAGAGTCTTCAGTGAAGCTATTGAGTTCTACTTCTAATCATCGTAGCCAAGGAACATAGGGAGCATATGATTTTGACCTCATCGAGAAGTTCATCCATCTCCATATCTTAGGCATTTTATATCTTAATTTGGAACCCTTTTAACATAGTTTTAGATATTGAGCATAAACTCGTACATCAAAAAGAATCCTATAGAGCCATGGTGGAAAAGTAGCTCACAGGCCTGAATGATATTGGAGATAAAATACTCACTTCTGTGGTCACTGCATTTTTTTAAGGGGCCGAGTGTTGTAATGCTCAGCATGAATGTGGCAAGGGAAATTATGACATGGAGGTAGCCAAATAAGAAGGTTTGACTCCACATGGTCAAGAATGGAGCAAACAAGATTGGAAGGAAAAGAGATGAACAAGCAGGGACCTTGCATGGTGAAAGCCGCAAGCAAGTTGGAGATATAGAGCAGCGGGCAATAAAAAAAAATACTCATGCATTCAAAAGCAATCCACATTTTTAAGAGTGGAAGATGGCATGTATAAAGAAAAATGCAGTCAAAGATAATTGAAAACCAAGCCACATGTAATGAAAAGGGAAGAAAGCGCAATTAAAAGTAAAAACCATGCTAAAGAAAGAGAGGAACCCATGTAGGGAAGCTCATAGCAAGGAGGCAAGAAAGCCATCCACGGTAGTAGACATGAATGACATTCCCATCACAAGTAGAGGAGCCCCATTTTTCAAAAAGAGACACCATTAAAATGCAGGTAAATGAAGAACCCACACCATGAAACAAGGTACCATGCTGCTGATTGGAGAAGCCGCAACCCATAGTTTGAAGGGTAGCTCAAGAAAGAGAAGCCAAAGAACAAGACGCTCATTTACAGGGCATGACCAAGAGTAACACCTACAAACAAAGAAGTCCACACTAGTTGAAGCAACGCCATATTGAAAAGAAACACCCACATCTGCAAGCAAATCCACACGTTAAAGGGAGTCCACGTAATTAAAAAAGAGCAGACCTATGCAAATGTAAAGAGACATACAGCCAGCGTGAGTATATGGTAAAGGAGAGCTCACGATCATGAAGAAATCGATGCAAAAGGTAATATAAGTGGTGTCCACAATAGAAAATAACAGAGCAGTGGAAGAAAGCAAGTTGCATAGAGAAGAGATGTGGAAAAAAATGGAGGAGTTTAATCCCACATTTCTTGTGGATGAGAAATATTAACTCTTTAAATACTAATCCACACATGATGTAAGGTGTCTTGTGACAAGCACCTTTTTGAGGGCAAAGTTGCTCGTGCATGGGGCCCATGTCCTTAACTTGGAGGTGTGATGTATGTGTGATGCCAGTCAAAATTTTAAACAAAAAAAGCTTGTGTGATGACATGGCACCAATAACTCAAATGCACCCAGATGATGACACATGTTTCGATCAAGCAAGTTTCGCTATCTCGCCTATCTCGCCAATCAAAAATGCTCACTCGTTAACCATGGTGACATAGTGAGGATAGAGGTGGTGATGACACATGGAAGTGGGTCTCGGTGTGAGATGATGTGGCCAGTTCTATCAGCATGCTGAGGTAGGATCAGGCAGCAAATGAAAGGCCACCATGTGGTGATGATGAAGCAAGAGCCGACCAAGTGATGATATTTCAGATGCATCAGATCATGCCACATGGCAGATCTAAGGGTTCTTGTTAACTTGCTATAAGAAAGATGGAGGGAAGATAACATGGCGACATAGCGAGAAGATGACACATATCACTGACACAGTGGTAGGGTGGATGAATCTTGTGTTGACATGTGCCATAGGCTAGTCAATAGGTTTGACCAGGATAGAAAATGGTGGGGAATTTGGGAAATTTTAAATTTTAAATTTTTTAATTTTTCCCTCATTTGAACTCTGAACTCACGTGCATCTCTTTTAAATAAAGTTTGAAACTTTAGTATAGTTTAAACTTTGGTAAAACTTTAAATTTTTGCAAAATGCCATGGAACCATGAATGGAGGTCTGATTTTCAAAAGGACATATCTAGGGCATTTTTAATTGAAAACTAGCACTTCAATATACCACTGAAACCAAAATGAGCTGAATTTTCCTTTTTTGAGGTTAGTTCTTACAGAGGTATTCACCAGTTCATGTTGTAGGTCAATTTTTGAAATCTGGGGCATTGGTAGTAGAATGAGCAGATTTCTTCATTAATGATCAGAATTGGTTAGAGGGAAGATTTAAAAGCTTGTTAGGATTTGAATGTGGAGGAAATCAATTATGAGATGTTTTGTTAGCTTCTAAAGGTCATATAACTAATTTTCACCTTTTACTCTGAGTTCACCTTGGCATCAAAATCAGTTATAATGATGGATAAAATATCTCAAATATTTTTGCCTTGTAGAGACAAAATGATGAGATTTGATTTTCAGTTGCAGAGAGAAGGTAGAGAGAGGCTTTGAGCTTCTTGGGAAGGAATTCTGAAGGAACACTTGGCATTCCCTAATTCAATCTGGGAATTCCTTCATCTATATTGATCCCTTTCTGTCTCATTGTAGAGGTTCCAATTCTAGGGAGAAAATTTGCACATTACTGTGAGACCATATTATGGTTCCAATTTTGATGTGTTTCCTTGACTATGATACCATTATTCAACATTTCTTCGTGTATGAATAGAAATTAAGTTATATATAGATAGACTTGTCTTTTAGGTGACTTGTAAGTTATTTTTTGTACGTCTTTCATGTATTTGATTTCAAGGAAAACAAATAAAGTGCAGCAAAGGGTTTCAAATTCAGTCTGAATCTTGTCTCTTGTTCATGGATGTGTAATTTCTTCTAATTTATGAACCAAGAGCATGAATTAGGTTGCATTTCATTTTGGAATGTATGTGGTTAAAATGTCTTGTAGATGGAACAAAGAGCCATGTAATTGCTTGGTGTTTATCACAGGGTTTGCAGATTTCATGATGGGATAATTTGAGTATGAGATTAAAATTTGAAACAAATGTATATTCACAAGGTGAAGGATAGATTAGGGATCTTGATGTAGAGATATGTTTGAGATTTCCAGAAGATGTATGGTTATAATTCATTTAATTGCCCAATAGATAAGGCACTAATCAGAGATAGGATCATTAGGTTTTGTTGCTCATACCTGGGTCTTGTTGATATCAACATATTAAATCAATTTTACCTTTTATTTTGAAAGCTATTCAATGTTAACCCGCACTTAGCTTGCTAGTTTCATGAGTTATTTTCTTAGCTGTTTCATGCTTGTGATTCCAGGTTAAGTATAGAAGATTTAGGGGTTTTTATCTACTTTACGTTAGATTCAGTGTATGCTTTGATAACTGGTACCATATGAAGAATCTATAGGGCTACCTGCCTAGGTTTAGCAGAGCCTGAAGTAGAAGAAGGGTCATGCCTTATAGTTGGCCTATTGTCAGAAATGGCATGTTGAAAATGGGAGTTAGTTGCCCCTAGATATGTCAGTTTCTCAGTGGGATAATTGAAAACCCTCCAGCATTTTCAAACACCAACATAGCGCAATATAGATTTCAATATAAGTAAATACTAAGAGAAGAAAGAAAACATGAGGTACTCACTTTGAAACCTATAGTGGAAGATTTAATTTAGCTCCAAAAATAATGGATTTAAGCCTTTATTTGAATATTTGACTATGGATTCTTTAATGAAATGGTGAAAGGAATAGAACCCAGAAATTGTTCATGCAAAAAAGAAGTAAGAATTAGTTCAACCTAGAAGGTATGATTCCTATGAAGTTGATGTAGTCTAATGGCAATTGGTCTCAGAATGGTTTTGACATTTGAGTTTCAACACACTTAACCAATTTTTATATAGAAGCTGAATACATTATGTATGCCAAGCAATCTTAAGGTGTCAAGTGAAGATCAAGTGTCAAGTGATATATAGGTGCCTAGTAATAGTTGATGCCAAGAAAGCTAGAACACTTCATGTTTTGAGTGAGCTAGAATTATGTATGTGCTAAGAAAGACAAAATGTAATAGATGTTGAGCAAACTAGGATCAAACATGTGTCGAGCATCAGTAGTCCAATATGTGTCGAGTAACATAGAAGCTACATATGAGTTTGTGCTTTCACAAACTCAGATGTAAACCATTTTTTGAGCCAACATGGAAGGATCTCGAAGGATAATAAGGATAACAATTAATCTTTTATATTTCCTATGCAATCAGCATGCAGCCAACAACAAAAATGGAGAAGACATGCAACCAATGAGAAAAGTGCAAGGAATGAGCGGGAATTAAAGATTCAATATGGATTGTAGATCCATACCTAAGCCCTAGTCTTTGTAATCTTTAAAAGGAGGATGAAAACCCCATGATATGTGTGGATGAGAATAATGTATGAGAAAACTATAGAAAAATTCTATGGGAAGTGTGAAATACTTAGAGGTATAGAGCAGCAATTGCATATCCAATTGATCAGAACAAAACAAGGGCTACGAACAGATATCAGATCAAGCAAGGATCACATCAAAATGAGCAGATCAAGTACCTAAAATCATCAATTGAGGATTGTAAGCAATCAGGTCAAAGATTTCTAATACTTTCTAGTAATTGTATTAGATAGTGGAAAATCCTATGTTGATAGGTTAGCTTAACAACTATTTTGTGGATCCTTTGAAGAGGTGACTAAATTCTTTAATAGGGTGACACTTCATGTAAAGTATTTTAAATCCTTTAACCAGGTCACTATTGACATAGTTTAAAGCCTTTAACAGGGAAAACCATTAGAAGATGTCAAACAATTATTGCTACAGTGATTTTGTGGGGATCATCCCCACCCTAGTTTTACCTTCTTATTCCTGGAGGGTTTCTGGGTTACCAAATTTTGGTGTCATGTGTTGATGCATGTGTTCACTTTATGGTTATTTGATTTGTTTAAATGTATGCAGTTTATTTTTAGCTAAGTGTTCTAAAGGATTTAAAAAGGATAAAATTTAGTTACTTCTGATTCATCCCCCTCTCTCAGAAGTAATCTTCCCATTTGAATAATTTCAACAATTGGTATCAAAGAAAGGTTCTCACAAGAAGAAGCCTAACAACTTAGAGAAAAGATCTAAAGATGGAAGTCTTCAAACTTGGAAAGATTATATACAATCAAGTGATTGATGTGCATCTCACTCTAAAAAAATTTGAGGAAGCTAGAGAAGAATTGAGAAAATCCTTGAAAAGAAGGAAGGATATAGCCATAGCTGAAAATGGCATACACTACAAGGAGACTGGCACCACACAAGTGTTTGCAAATGGAGATTCCAAGGAGTTTGATGTAGTAATAGCATAATTGATAGAGAAGAATAGAGCTCAAGTAGAATAAATTAGAATACTCAAGGTTGAACAAGAATCAAAGCCATAATGCTTTGTGAAGTAACTGAACAAAAGAAGAAAGCAATTGAAGACAAGGTTATGCTAGAAGATGACAAGAGAAATCTTACCAATAGACTAGAGGAAAAGACAATTGAGTTTGAAAGAATCTCAAACATGTAGCTTGACACCTTAAGCCAGATGATGAATGCACATCATGAGCTGAATATGAAAGATATTAAGATCTCTACATTGAAAATACAAAATGATCAACTACAAAATGACCTAAAAAGAGAGAAGGAAGTTGTAGAAAGCTTCAAAAAACCCAATGAGGCTATCAAATACTTTGAGCAGCTATTGAAATCACCAAGGGCCAGTAATGATACCTCAAGATTTGGTTACACTAGCACTGAACAAGGAGAATCATCCAAGACTACAAAAGAAAGGAGTAGCAAAGGTAAGAACACTAAACCTACTTGTCATTTTTGTGGTAAAGAGGGACACATTGCTAATGTATGCATGAGTACGAAGGCCAATAAGCAAGACAAACCCAAGAATAAGGGTTATTGTCACAAATGCAATAAGCAAGGACACCTAACATAAGAATGTAGGACCAAGACCATGAGGATGCCAAAATTTGATGATCACTGCTATAATTGCAAGAAATATGGACATAGAGCTTTTGAATGTAGATCAAAGCCCATGTGGACACCTAACCAACTTGTAAGGAGAAACAACCATGCACACCACTACAATTGGGATTATAATACCAGGCAAAGTTGTCATTATTGTCATGAGTATGGGCATGTTCCTGAAAAATTGTATAAGAACACATTTTAGAGAGAACTATAGTACGTGGTTAAGCCAAACCACATGTCTCAGTTGCTTGAAGACTAGCCATATCAGTAGGTATTGCCCAACAAGGTCCAGGGCACCCAAGTCAGAAGTCAACAAAGGAAAAGAAAAAGTATATGTTGAACAAATTAGAGGAGAAATGAACAAGACTTAGAAGAAGAAATGTCAGTGCAGCACATCAAATGGAGAGATCAATTCACCCAAGAGGTCAAGTGATGACACCTCACTGATATACAAAGTTATATCATACATCACTCCTAAGACAAAGAAGTACTACAAAGAAGAAATTAGCATGAGCAAAGATGCCAAGTCAAAATTTGAAGTTTTTGCAAATTCTACCAAATTGTCCTCAGATGCGAGTAAAGTTCCAGCACATGTTGAGTTGCTAGTAGTGACTGAGTTGATGGTTGATGCTAAGTTGAGAAATGTCAATGGAAGCCGAGTGAAAAAAATCCAATGGAAGCTAAGTCATGTTGAAACCTTCGAGTGCCGACTTTACAGTTGTATGCACTAAGCATTTAACGCTAGGTTTTAAGGGGTATAAGGTCAAATTTTGATCATTTTTTTATGTCATTCGAACACAAAGCAAAGACAAGAAGAGTGCAGAAGTGATCAAACAGTAACCTTGAAGCCTTTTGCACTGATTTCAACAATGATTCATCATAAATTTTGTCGATCTAAGGTATTTATCAAGTTCCAAGCTATGTAGTGTTAAATTTTTTATATATTAATCCTAGATTGGTATAATGGCTTCTAGTTCTAAGAACCCCAAGGGAAAGGAAAGTCATGAGGTCCAGCTAGTTAGTAATGAAGTGAAACAACTTGAGTTTAGACCCATTCCCAAGGTAGCCTAAAAGAATGACCCTATCGAAACATTGTCCATTATTCCACCCAAAGTCGTAATGGTGCAGGATGTGAGAAAATGTTACAATTACAAAATAGGAGCAGTAGGAGACCTTGAAATTTTTCAATCATATCATAAACTATGTGACAATAGAATATTGAAGAATGAATTTCAAATAGCTGAGAAAAAGGGTTTAACCCATGCCCTAGTTTACCATACATGATTTAAAACAGAATGGGTATGGATTGTCTTGATCAGAATACACAATGGATGTTTATAGTTGGAAGGAGGACTAGTTAAACTAAAAAAGAAGATAGTACATAGGGTTATAGGTTTCCAAACCCTAGATCATCCTAAGACCTTGAGAAGTGATTCAAAAGAGGTCATTGAAAGGAATACAAGGGCTAAGTGGAATAAGAGGGGTATGAAAATCGATACTATAACAGATCCCCTTCTAGATTTTGGAGTGAAAGTGATATCACACAAATTTTACCAATCCAACATATTAAATAATGTACCATGTATTGTTGTTGATGTAGCCTACAAGCTTGTAAAGAAAGATCATACATATGATCTAGCAGAACTAATGTTACAATAAATAAATGAGAACCTAGGAGCAATAAGAAGCTCAAAAGGTTCTTAATGCAAGTTTGGTTCAGTTCTTTTTTGCATATTTTTCTATGTCATGGAAGAGTTTCCTTCAATTGGAAAGGTGAACTGGAATCCAAACAAAACTGCAATAACTCAAATCAATGAGTACATTGAGCAGATGGGTGACAACTTTGAAGCCCAAATGACAAGCTATTTTGAGGATTTCAAGAAATCCATGAAACAAAGAGTGAGAATACTAGTTTCCCTAGTGGAAAAACATATTCATGATATATGCTTCTTGGTAGACATTGACTACACTTATATTCAAGCAGCAATTCCAAGAGTAAGATGGCTAAGGCCATTAGGTTATGAACTCGATGTGGATGAAGCCTTAGTAGCAATCACTACATTGCTTGCAAAAGAGATTGATAAGGAGGCTCCTCACTTTGGAACATATGATGTTGTGTGTTCCAAGGTAGATATGGAACTAAAAACAACCTCCACATTAAAGAAGAAGGATAAATTGGTGAAGAAAATAAAGAAGAAATTTGGTGTAGATGTTGAAGGGGTAGTAGGTGTTGGAAGAAGAAGAAAAAGGTGAAAGTGAAGAAGAAGAGCAAGGGCAAGGCCCAATGATGTTAACCCAAGGCTTAGGAGAAGATAAGGAGGAAGGTGCATAGGTAGAAGAAGCCAAGGAAGCACCTACACAAGCCAAGTCAAAGAAGAGAAAGGCTAAAACTCAGACTCCAGCCCAGCCTAAAGCAAAGAAGGCTACAGGAACAACTCAAGCCAAGCTAGCACTAGCAACAAGAGCTGCCACAAGGGCCTCTACTCAAAAGGCCAAGGAGAAAGTAAAAGAGAAGAAAAAGGCCACTGAATAGACTGGTGAAGTGTAAAAGAAAAGAAGAAAGTATGTAGCACAGCCAGACACTAGTGATGAGGAGAGAACAAAATCAAAAGATATTAGCCAATTCAAAGTGGTAAGCCATCCTCCCAAATCTGCCATAGATAAAATTTGTGAAAATGTTAAGAATGCAGATTTTACTAATTTGAAAAGCCTTAAATTTATCAAGTTAAGTAGAGAAGAACGAAAAAAAAAATTGAGGAATTTGTAGATGCTATGATGGCTAAATTTAACAACACACCTCTAGAGCTAGACAATAGCATGCCTAGGGAGTTATATGAGATAGTTGAAAACAAATGGCATTATTGTCTCAAAATGGAGAAGGAGATCAGAGAATCAACACTAGCACAAGTGATTCCTGATCTAACAAGAGGACAAATTACTAAGGCTACTAAGAAACATGGTGGCAAATTTACACCAAAATATAGAGCCTTCAAAATTTCACAAAATAAAATTGAAGATGTAGTGAATTCGGTCAATACACAAATTGACTAATGACAAGGATGAAGAAGCAAATAAGGCTAAAACTAGTGAGAAGGAAAAGGAAGGCAAAGCAATGGAAGAGGAAAAGAAAATAGAAGAGAAGGCAGAAGAGGAGACAATAGAAAAAGGAGAAGAGAAGAAAGGAGAAGAAGAGAAGAAAGAGGAAGAAGATAAGCAAAAAGGAGAGGAGGAAACACAAAAAGGAGATGTAATGGAAATAGTTGATCAACAGTAGCAAGATGAAAAAAGTGTGCAAGACACACAATTTCCACCCCCTAGCCCTCCTGATGTAACCATCACACCTGCAAACACTATAAAAATCAAGGATGTTCCTGATAATTCTACTCAGAATATTAATCCCCTAATTGCAGAGGATCTTTCCAAGATCCTTCACCAATCAACTTTACAGGCACAATTATGTACAAATCATGTATTGGTGAGTGTGGTCTAATCCTACAGTACAACTCCAAGGTACACCCCAAGTAATTGTTGGCATTGATCAAGGGAAGTCTAATGAGGAAAAGGAGGATACATCAAAGGAAGAGGACCAGGCCACTATTTAGACATTGGTAGAGTTACCAAAAATAGGCACTCCTACAAAAACTCTTCAGAAGCTAAGTACTGAAGCCATACCTTTGCAAATCTCCACACCAGGCTCAAGTTCTACAAAGGTTACTAGGGTACTTCACTATAGAGACCTTGATTTAGATGAAGACATAGTCATACCTGCTTCTGACTCAGAGAGTATCACCATTGAGCAAATTGTAGAGATGCAGTATGCATTAAATAGAAGGAGAAGAAAAGAAATACTCAAAAAGGAGTATAAGCACAAGCAAGCACTACTTGAGATAAAGGACATGTTTATGGATGCCTTTAGCTTGTAGTCACCAGATGAGTCAAAACCTATAATGGAACAATTATCAGATATAGTTGACTAGGTGACAAGCGAAGACTAGGACACAAATGTCAAACTTATGGAGTGGTTTGAAAGGAAATTTTAGGGAAAGGTAAATGAGAAAATATCAAGTGAAATAGTACTTGCACAAGTAGAATTGGCCAAGAAAATTGAAAAGGTCAAAACTGTACTTGAGAACATTTTCTCACTGTACAAAAAGCTGTGTGATTTTTCCAATTTCACACAAGAGACAGGCCAAAGCATCATGAGCTTGGAGAGAAATCTTAAGATCTCTAGCATGCAGCTACCCACTAATCCAGCTCAAGGTGAGAAGAATTTTGCTTAATCACTTCACACTCAAAAAGAGTTAGCTGCACTAGCAAGTGAAGAGGCCAATATAAAGGCCAAATTGATACAGATATAGTTCTCCATTACCCAACATCTAGAGGTCCTCCATAAAGAGCAAGCCTAAGAAGAGAATGTTCTCAAGAAAGATCCTAATCTTTCTACACATGATGGGCTTGTACATCTCGCTACAGAGACTACCATTCAGCATAAGTCACTTGGAATTGCTCTGGAAAACTGGGATGTAGCTTTGAAAATGATAATGGAGGTAAACAGTACATTTTTGGCTAAATATGGTATTACTCCTTAGAACCCTTTGACATTAGTGTCAAAAAGTGGGAGAAATAACAATAAGGAAGATATGACTAAGGGGAAGAATACTAAGTATTCTAGTGATTATAGTCTTTCATTCATTCTTTTGGAGAATAAAAGGGAAAAGATTGTAGATAGCCAAAAAAGGGGGAGATAAGACATAAGGTGTAAATAAAGTAGGGGAGAAATAATGTTTTAGGGGAGATATGTAGATATGAATAAAACCTCCAAATAGTGTAGATAGTGTAGACAGAGCAATCAAAATAGACAGAATAGCTTAGAAAGTAGGCACAGGAAAAAGAAATGGGGCAAAGGCAAAGAGTATCAAATACATCAGCACACGAATTTTGGTTGCAAGAATGAAATTCCACAATCCTATTAGGGGGAGTTATAAGGTATTTCGAACAAATTTTAAAATTTTGTACATATGTAGAGTAGAATGATTAATGTACTCATAAGGTTAGATTAGTAATGTTTAGTTAAGTCTTTTTTATTCTCTTGTCAAAGGGGGAGATTGTTGTTCTCAGAATGATTTTGACATTTGAGTGTTAACACACTTAACCAATTTTTATATAGAAGCCGAGTACACTATGTATGATGAGCAATCTTTGGGTGATGAGTGAAGATCAAGTGTTGAGTGATATAAAGGTGTCGAGTCATAGTTGATGTTGAGAAAGCTAGAATGCTTCATGTGCCAAGTGAGCCAGAACTATGCATGTGTCAAGCAAGATAGAATGTAATAGATGTTGAGAAAACCAGGATCAAACATGTTTCAAGCATTATTAGTCCAGTATGTGCCGAATAACACAGAATTTGCATATGAGTTTGTGCCTTCACAAACTTAGATGTAAACTATTTTTTGAGCCGACATGGAAGGATCTCAAAGGATAATAAGGATAAGAATGAAACTTTTATATTTCCTATGCAATCAACATGCAGCCAATAAGAAAAATGGAGAAGGCATGCAACCAATGAGAAAAGTGAAAGGAATGAGTTGGAATTAAAGATTCAATATGGATTGTAGATCCATACCTAACCCTAAGTCTTTGTAATCTTTTAAAGGGGGATGAAAACCCCATTGTATGTGTGGATGAGAATAGTGTATGGACAAACTATAACAAAATTCTGTGGGAAGTGTGAAAGACTTAGAGGAATAGAGTAGCAATAGCATATCCAATTGATCAGAATAGAACAAGGGCTATGAACAAATATTAGATCAAGCAAGGATCACATCAAAATAAGCAAATCAAGTGCCTGAAATCAGCAATTAAGGATTGTCAGCAATCAAGTCAAATATTTCTAATACTCTCTAGCAATTGTATTAGATAGTGGAAAATCCTATGTTGATAAGTTAGCTTAACAGCTATTTTGTAGATCCTTTGAAGAGGTGACTAAATCCTTTAATAGGGTGACACTTCATGTAAAGTATTTTAAATCATTTAACCAAGTCACTATTGACACAGTCTAAAGCCTTTAATAGGGCAGACCATCAAAAGTGGTCAAACAATTATTGTTGCACTAATTTTGTGGCTATCAACCCCACCCCAATTTTAAAAACCTTATTATTCCTGGAGGGTTTCTGGGTTACCAAATTTTGGTGTCATGTGTTGATGCATGTGTTCACTTTATGGTTATTTGATTTGTTTACATGCATGCAGTTTATTTTCAGCTAAGTTTTTTAAAGGATTTAAAAAGGATAAAAGTTAGTTACTTCTGATTCACCCCCCTCCTAAGAAGTACTCTTCCCATTTGAATAATTCCAACAATGACACTATAGAAAAGTCAAAATAGATTCTCCAAAAATATCTTAGGGGTTATTATTGCAATCTATATGCACTAAATTTATTCCCTTCAATTGTGTAATAGATTATGTGTGTGTGGGTAGTTATGAAAGGGTTTTCATTACTTAGCCACCTATTTTGTTGATTTCCACCTTGAAAAATCACCATAGAGAAAAAATTTATGTTTAGGTGTCTATCCTAGATGTCAAAATATATAACATAAATATGCTTAAATGTTAATAATATATTCCATGAGTGAAAACGTAGCATATAAATATGCATATATGTGAATGTATGTAAAAGCATGTAAACATATAAAGGTGCAAAGAATCAGATATAAAGTATAATGTAGAAATCATAGATGACTCTAACCATATTTGAGATCCCTTTTCAACTCCATGTTGATGTATATTTCCTTTTGAATGATTGATGAATAATAATAACCTCTCTTTGCAATGAAAAATAAGAACCCATCCCTTTCTTTCACCTTGCAATTTCCCTATGTCAAATTAGGGTGTCTAAACTTACTTGCATATTTCTCCTCTAATGTGAAAATGAGATCTTTGATATCTTTTTATTTTAGATTTTTTGAATACTCATGAAATTATAGTGCAAGAGCCAACTACACAGTGGAATTTTACTGCAAGAGTAAAATAGCACTAGACCTGCAATGACAAGAGACACTTGGACTAGGTCGACCAACTTGACCAAAACCAAAACCAGGCCAACCTAGGTTGACCTAGACTAGACTAGGTCTACCTATGTTGACCTAGACCATAGGATCAACCTTCTAAGTCTTCCTATTCTAGGTTGACAAAGGTAAGGGGTACAATAGGTGTTCTCAAATGTCAATCAGAGATCTAATCTAGGATGTGAAGTCAAGAAAGAAGAAGATACTCATGAACTAGGTCTTATTTTAGTTGATATGTGAGGAAAGGGGGAAATTGTGGATGATTTTTTAGTTTCTACCTTAGTTTAATCTAGGAGGAGGAGGAGAAATGAGGAGAAGTGGGTGCTCAAAGTGATATCATAAAATGAAAACACACTAAATAGGAGCTCAAGGTCCTAAATTGAAGACCATCGAATTTAAGATAGTATAGTATAAATAGTAGACACTAAAAAACAACATTAAAAACACCTAGTGCTAGTCATCAAGTAAAGACAACAACTTAGGTCCACCTTTGTCAAAAATGAATATCTAGATGTGGCAAAACAATTAACGATAACCTACATTGTTAAAGATCATCATGTGCCAAAACCACAAACTAGTAGCTTTCTTTAACCAAAAAAAAAGAACATAAGACCTAGGTGAGCCCTTAAAACTAATAGAAAAAACCCAATGATAGGGAAAAAGGAAACAAAGAGGGCGAGAAGAGCACACTCTCAAAAGTTCTAATAACCAAAATTAGGCAACATATAACCTCTCCTACTTTTACCATCATAAACAAAGTTCCAAAGATAGAAAGACCACCAGTTTAGATCAACAATCCCAAAGCTCATTTGCCCTACGTCATAGTCCCTCTACACCTCAATAGCATAGGGATCTACATTAATAGAAGTGGGGAGAGGAAAGATCACAAAAATATAGGGGAACTCAAACTTCCAGACATCAACATTACTACTAATGGTATCCCAACTACCTTCCCTTGAATATGGATCACCTCCATGACCAAAATCACATGGTTTCAAACTCCACCTCTATAAGAGATAATCTCAGCATCAAAAAAATCATGGAGAAAGCAAAGAACTAACTCCATGTACACCACATGGATAATAACATGTTTCTCATAAACAAGAGGCATAGGGAAGCCTTCTAAATAAGGAACAAACTACCATATAAAGGGGGAAAGCAAGCTTCAACCAAAGGCTCAAAGTCACATAAACACCAGTGAAACAAGTCCACATCCTTTCGCATCATAAATATGGGTTTTTTCATTTAACTTGGCCACTCATCCAAATTATACCAAATGAAATATAAAATCATCTAGGCAACCAATAACATTGGACCCTTACCCTCCAAAAAAAGGGGGAACTCATGCCACATCTAGTCCCATCAAACTTAGCCCCAAAGAGTTGTTTATCAATATAGAAATAGTCCCAAAATATTTGGCACTCTAAGTCCTTATACTAGTCACCTAGATAATAATCAAAACAAAAACACAACAATGCTACTACCTCCTTTAGATCAGTAAGTCCCAATATGATATTTTCCAACATTAAAGGTAGAAAATCTATGTGTTGGCTTCCATATTTTCTTACCCCAAGAAAAGAAAGAGTCACCTTAAACATGGAAGCAATGGCCGTCAAAAGAGAAGGACACAACTGAGACCTAACCATGGGATTGGAATGAAACATATCTTGAGAATGTATCATTGGAGAATGATAAAGAACCTACAAAAAAATCACTACAATCTTCTACACATAAGTGTTATGTATAACAAATATTGAAGCCTTGGAAGAGATCTAGGTCAAAATTCTAATAATGTCAATAGGAATTTCCCAATCCTAGCACCAAAAATCACCAATAGCTTTGAACTAGGTAAAAAAATAACCTAGTAAAGGGACCCTACAAGAATCCCCTCGCCACATCACTCGACATTACCTGAAGACAACTCCTAGCTAAGACATTCACCCACGATTGATGTCAAAAGGAAGAACACAATTAGATAGTAAGGACTGGGTAAGTGCAAGAAGTTGGGTCTCACTTTTGGGCAAAAAGTGGAAGTGTTTTTCCTATTTTTGAAATTTTTTCTCAATTGATGTCAAAATTTGAGGCATTTAGAGAATGAATATAAAAAAACTTCACAAATAAAAATTTTAGTTTTTAGAATCTAGTTTTTGAATCTATAATTTATTTGTGTACCCATATGATATATTTTGTTTTTGGTATGGATCTTTAAAACCCACTTTTCAAAATGCTTGTTTCAGGACCATACCACACTCATGTATGAACACCATAATTTGACACAAATATATGAATTTTCCTAAATCCTTTTAAAGGGAGTTACCTAATACACCTAAGATTGATGACAATAGTTTTCCTTAATTTTTTATTGAATAATTTTATTATTATTAATTATTAATTAGCTATAAATGTAAATTTTGATTCCTCTAGTGTACAAACACCATAATTTGATCAAAATTTCACTTTTTTCAAAAATTTCTTTTTTTAACCTCAAAATAATTGTATGTAGATTGATGGAATATAAATTCATTTAAGAAAAATTATTAAATAAAAAATTTATTAAATTTTTAGTGAACTTCACTATTTTACATTTAGGTACCACCTTTCATTTAAAATAATGCAAAAATAGTAAATAAAATTGTAGCACTATAAAATTTATATTTCTAAAATCAAGATAGTGAGAGCTCTAATGGGTTTTTTTTTCATAAACAAATTTGACCAAAAAGACCCTCTAAAAATTATGGCAAGGCATGAATTTGTCAGTTCAATGCCTTGGCCAAATCTTGAGAGGTCAAGGCATAGGCTTGGTCTCACCATCCTATCCCTAACCAAAATCTAAGGTGGGAGAAAAAAATCATGCCCAATGTTGTAAGAAATAGGCACCCGTTATTTGAAATTCAAAAAAGGAGTACCTATTTTGAAAATGTCAAATCAACATACAAAATCCCCCCAAAAAACAAAATTTTAAATTTTTAGAAACAGGTAACAATTTCTAAAAAAAATGCAATTTTTTTATGTTTTCAAAAATGGGTACCTTTTTTTGAACTTGATTTTTAACAAAATGGGTGCCTATTTTTTAAATTTAGGATCGAGTGCCTGAGCCTAAAATGGGTACCTATTTTTAAAAAATGGGTGCCTATTTCTAAAGGAGCATGATCTCAATCTGCAGACTTTTGCATAATTGTGACCCAACTCCTTGCTTCTACCCAACTAGAGGAAAGCATATCTAGCATTGTTAGGACAGAATATAGCCACGAAAAATCACAAGCCATATATGTTGCTCTTAGTTTGGATTTGGCCAATCATTATCCACACAAACAACTAGTGAGCTTGCACAAGCTAGACATGAGTAGTAGAAGGGCCAAAAACATTAGACCCCTAAGGACTTAAAAACCTAGTAAGTGACCAAGATATGGACCCCAAGACTAACCAAGCCAAATGATAAAAGGGCCCCAAACTCCCCCACAAAGAGCTCAAGCACCTTGGTAAGGGAAACTAGATCAATGGTCACATAGAATGAAGTAATACATAGGCAAGAAAGATCCACACTCAAGAGATACAAATTCACCTATAGACTATTCCTTCACAATTCTCATCATCTTTTATATCCTCTTCCTCACCATTTTGGGGCACCACTACAACACCCTTGAAGGTGAAAGAATCCTTAGATTTTAAATTTGTGCCATCACCCCCTCTCCTGCTCATTGTTGCCTACTATTTTAATAATTATCTTATTCGC
Source organism: Cupressus sempervirens (assembly GCA_028749045.1). Lineage (NCBI taxonomy): Eukaryota > Viridiplantae > Streptophyta > Pinopsida > Cupressales > Cupressaceae > Cupressus > Cupressus sempervirens. The sequence continues at coordinate 386,813,780 of CM053789.1, read as the reverse complement.
ATAAATTTTTGTAGTGTATTATGGATTTTTTTTTATAGCAACCTAAGTGGACTAGTCTTGATGTTATGCATTGTTATTAGAAATTTTAGAGAACCTAACATTATTTTTTTAATCATGGTTGAAGACCATTAATCGTCATTTTATTTAGGAACACATTTCATAATAACTTGTTATCACACTTTAGCTTATATACATGGATGTTGATACCTTTACTAATTTTTAAATTCTTATATGTTTCTTTAATAACTTTACATAATTATATTGATATATAGATATAAGGATGGATGTTGATACATTTATAGATTTGTAAATTCTTATATGTACATTTCAACTAACTCTAGACAATTAATTGTTGTATATGACTATTTTCTACGTTTTATATAAGTTAAATAATAAGTAGGAAAAAATTGATGTACTCTTTGGAGATATATGTAAAAGGTTGTTTCTTTAGCTCTGTCTCTCTATAATTAGTGTTATATTCTTTTAAAACATTACTTTGAACCATTTCATTTCTTTTTTCTTATTATAATAAAGCATGAAACTCATCATATATGAAGATTTAAATTTGATGCATATTTTTAATATATTTATATTTTGGATTCTCTATTATTACGTTATTCAAACTATTAGTTTAATTCCCTTTTACTATACTAAAAAGTTTACAAAAATTATTCAATGCATTTTCATTGATGAATTATTTTAATTTTAAAAAGTTGAATAAAATTAGATTAAATTTTTGTTATCCTTGCCATCAAGGTTCAAATCTAATGGGGATGAGGTCCCCCGTTTGTGGCCTCACTGGTTCATAGCTCCAGGTCAAAGCGTTTACCCCTCTTTAAAAAATAGATTAAATTTTTGTTATAACCCCTTTTATAATGAAACCTATTGTTATATTATAATACTTGAAATATAAATATATAGTTTATATTTATTGTTAATACCTAATATTTGTTAGAAATATTGATACATATTATTATGCATATTATGTAGTTTTGTTTTTTGATCGGTAAACAAGCGAAGCCTTGTATATTATATTAACAACAATAAATGAGAAATTACATAGTTCCCCATTCAAACGAGCACTAGTAGGAAAGAATGGAGTAAGAAAACCTCCAATCTTACTTGAGACCTAAGTCTTATGTAATTTAATATGTACATTATTTAGTTATTCAATTAAATATATATTTAAAATAAAAATGTAAGTACCAATATTAAATCAATTATAAAACATATCTAAATTATTATGATAATGTCTACATAAATATGACAAATGTGGAAAATCCATTTGAAGTGACTTACATTTTATAATGTTTTATAATGATCAATAATAGGCCTACCATTGAACATGGACATGATGGTTGGCCAACTGGTGATTCATTATACTCTTAAAAGAGAGGTCACAAGTTCAAATCCTATTGGGGGTAGGGTATGTACGCCTCATTTGTAGTGCAGTTAGATACCTCCTACAAGGAGTACGAAGTACAAGGGTAGTCCCATACACTATCGCCAAACCCATACACCTGTGACTAGTGTGGTGGACTATAAAAGCCCTCTTTCCTTTCTTTTTACAAAAGATGTGTCCTCATTTAAGAGGTCATGGGAACATAATAGAGGTTGTGGGTACTATATGTGTGAAGTGATTGTTTGAAAAGGACAAAACCAATCGAATAGACAAGGGAAAAAACAAATAAGACATATATTAAAGACACTAAAAAATATTATGAAAAAATCACATTTTGTAAGAAGCGGGCAAAACAAAATAAAGGAAAGCAATTTAAAAGTGTTTCCATTGGAAGTATAATTAAAAACAGTGGAAATCGTACCCTTCATTGGGCTGACGGGAAACCAATCCATGAAATAATGCACCAAGCACTACATATATAAAAAGTTTAGAAAATACAAACCTTGTATTGTAGGTGGATACCCATCAATGGGAAAGATAAGGAGTAAAACAAAACAAAAAAGAATTAGAAATAAATATACAGAACCGGTTAATCGAAAAGATAGAAAAAGGAAGGTCAAAGCGAATGTTTTGAAAAAGGATATTTTTACTATTTTATGTGATCAAAATGAAATATATATAAAAGGGAAATTACATAGCATCTAAGAAAGATTTCAAATAGCTGCAAAAAAAATAAATTCATATTTGAATGTTAATGGATATGACATGGCATAAAGGAACCAAATGTTAATTAAAATACATAAGAAAGAATGACCTAAAATGAATAGTTGAAACCTAGTCAAATATCAAAAAGAATTAATAAAAAATATGTCATATTTATTTAAGTCTCTCATATATGGGAAAAAGTAGGGAATGTAACAAAATAAGGTCTATCTTATTCTTATTTATTCTTATTTATTAATTTAATGTGGATATTATGATTAGAAAATATATTTGATAATAATATATAATTTCTATAATGATTACTATTTAAAATGATATTGTATTCTTAATTAAATTATCATTCGAAACTAGAATCATTCTTTATTATTATACAAATATCTTTTTATTATCATCATTTGATAGTTAAAATTATTATTATTAATATTGTAATTCAATTAAATATCATTTATAAAATTAGATTTGAAAAGGGGACATTACATTTTTATAGCATTTATATTTAAAATAATTGTGATTAGGATTTATAAGTTGAAATATTAATACATTGAATAAATTTAATTATATGAGTTTTTGAAATGTTGAAACTGAGTTTAGCTAAGTGCTTTAAATTTATTATAAAAATTCTTATTGCATATATGAATTGATATATAAATAAAAGGAATTAGAGAATAGTTACATCTTAAAAGAGGATAAAGGAAAAAAAAATATTTTTTTTTCAAAAAAAATTGTTTAAAACTAATGAATGTATTTTATGGTAGATTTTGTGTAAGTTTTGGGTTCGAATTGGCATTGAATGATCAAAGTTGACTTTATTGTCTTATTGATTTCATGTTCTTTATTTTGCCCAAAATAAATAATTCTTTTAAGTCAAGTGAACATAACAAGTAAATACCCTCTCTTTATCTTGCAATTCTTGAAGGTTTGAAGACTACAATCATTCTTAAGATATAATATGAATTCCCTTTTAGATTATTTTACAATAAAGGAAGATAAAGTAAATTTAAAATTATAATTTTCATTATTTCATTCTTAGGAGCCAAATGGCCTCTAAAGAATGTTCAATAGAAATTTCTTAATAAAATATTACAACTTTTTGTCTCATCTATATTTTCTTTCAATATGAGTTAGAAAAAATTTTAATTGTTTTAAAATATTTTAATGAAAGGAAGCAATTTACTTACTAATATTTACGTAACAAAAAATAAATCATAATTCTACAAATCTATATAGTCATATCAATAGAGTCAATTAATTTCCCTAACTATATTTCTTCAACCACTAAATTTTGAAATCTTTTCTCACATAAGACTATCTTTTTTAATAGTCACCACATAATACATCAATAAAAAAAGAAATGTATATTTTCACTTATTATATACCTATCAATAATTATTATATCTCAAATGATATTTGTAGAGACTTAAATGTCCATAATTTCCCTACCATACATGTTGCTCTTATCCATTACTAACCTAGTATCTTTTTTTGTGGTTTATCAATCACTAAATTTTGAAATCTTTTCTCACATAAGACTCTCTTTTTTTAATACTCACCACCTAATACATCAATAAAAAAGGAAATGTATATTTTCACTTATTATATACCTATCAATAATTATTATATCTCAAATGATATTTGTAGAGACTTAAATGTCCACAATTTCCCTACCGTATCTTTTTTTGTGGTTGCATAAAAGATCCTACATAAATTCTAGCACCCAGCCTTTTCCCATAAACATTAGATTATTTAATTTTTAAAACAAAAACGTAGTTTATATATATGTCCGAAACCGCGTAATTTATATGCATGTCAGACAGAAAAAATAAACCCTAAATAATTGCATTATCTCTTTGGATGTAAATTGGTTTTTAAATGATCTTTTCATCTACGACAAGGTCGATGATTTGAACAAGAGGTTGCGTTCAAACTTCGAATTTCTCTATGACACGTGTGAGTCTAATTATTAGAGTATTGGAAAGCACGACGGTCAGAGAGTATACTCTAACCACAAGCGCACAAAATTCTTAACTGGTCCGAGCAAGCAACACAAAGATGCGGATCTTTTAATGCGTTCACATATATTTTTATTTATCAATAGCATCTCTCCATGCTTCTTGTAATCAAAGTCAAGAAAGAAAAGATTCCTAGAAAATATTATTAACACCATGGTCTCATTTCAGAGAATTAGCATCAATATTTTCATGGTGGGATGGATCCTCATGAGTTGCTTTAATGGAGTTTTTGTAAAAGCAACTTCTCCATTGGTGCCTGCAATGTACGTGTTTGGGGACTCTTTAGGAGATGCTGGCACCGACAACTTCATTCCTAACAGTACCGTGACAGCAAACTTTCCACCATATGGTGTCTCTTTTTTCCACTATCCAACTGGTCGCTTCACCAATGGCCGGACATCTTTTGATTTCTTAGGTATCTGCTTGTCTTCAGCATTTCTAATTGAATTTAATGATAAATTGTTTTTAGTATGCCAGAATATGATTCATCCAAGCAGGCAGAATATTAGGGCAGGTTTGTGTTCTTGACTAACTTCTTGATTAGTTATTCAGTTAATATTGACAAAGACAATAATTTTCATTCAATTCTACAGTTTATGATGATGTCAAGATTTATGTCTCTAAATTTGGTTAGTTATGTTTTGTTATCAATATTTTGAATTGAACATTTTCTCCTTTCTAAGTATCGGCCTAGTACTTAAATTGAAATACTGACAACAAATTATCAAAGCTTTTTCTCAGGTATTGATTGTGTACAATTGTAATATCTGAAAAAAAAAAACACTGATAACAATGTTGTCAATATTGATATTCATATTTTATCTCTATCCATGTAAAGTCCTTAGTACAATTTTGCAATTTTATGTCAACAAGGTTCATAGTTTTGTAACTTGTGATTGCAGCGAAATCTTTCTTGGGGCTCCCTCGCTTCCCTCGTCCTTTTCTAAAGCCAAAGGGAAACTTTTCAGCTGGCATAAATTTCGCATCAGCAGGTAGTGGACTTTTGGAATCAACAGGAGCTGGACAGGTAGTTCTACACTATATTTCCCATTTCAAATTTGGATTTTCATGATACCTCTATTAAATAAAGTGAAATTACATAAACAAATTAATTTTAGATTATGGTATTCAACTCAAAGTATAAAAAATCACCTCTATTTTCATTTCTCCATATCATTTATATAATATTCAAAAAGAAATATCTAATTGTCTTCTTTGTTCTTGCACAAGGTCATCCCCATGAGTACCCAAGTTCAGCAATTTAAGTATTTTATGGGGACAGGAAAAAGCCATGGAAATATTGGATCAAAAGAGCTCAAATCCTTCCTTGCCAGCTCCTTATATTGTATATCAGCTGGAGCAAATGACGTCTCCAACTACCTATCTAATGCTACATTTCAAAACACAACCACCCCTGAACAATTTATTAACTTGATTGGGGAAACATTTGTTTCACACATTACAGTAAGTTTTTCAATACAACTATTACTAATTTTGACTTCTTTTAAGTGCCTCTTTGAGAAGTGCAATAAATTTCAACTGAACTGTCTAAACAGATTGTCGTTTCAATCAAAGCTTCCATGACAGTAAAATAATCTATATAATAATTGTTTAGCCTCAATTGTGATATAATCTTCGTGTTTTTTACTGTAATTTGCAGGACCTTTACCGTGTTGGGGCAAGAAAGTTCCTTGTATACGACATTTCAGCTGTGGGGTGTACTCCAATCAGCAGACTTGTCTCAGGGAACGGAGAGTGTTTGGAGGCTGCAAATGAATTGGCTGTGGCGTACAACACTGCTCTGAAACCTGTTATAGATCATCTTAATCAACAAGTGGATGGCATGTCCCTTATTCTACTTAACTCTTTTGATTATGTTGTTGACATGATTCAAAATGGTGAAGCCTATGGTAAGGCAAAGACCTTATTATTCCCCTTTCTCGGTTAATGATTTTATCTTGTTACTCCATTTTTTGTTATGAAATGGGTCTTTGAATTTTAAGACTTAACAGAAATTAAAATGAGAACAGTGACTATTGTGAATGTTTTTACAGAGAATAACTAACCTAGATTCAAAGGAAATAAATTTTATTTGTCATTTCTGACGTTTTTCCAATGTTATAGCTATAATTGTTATTGGTTTATATTCGATTGCAGGACTATCAGAGACAAAGTCAGCATGTTGTGGATCAGGGGCACTTAATGCAGAAGTGAGATGTGGAAAGACAACTCCACCGGCACTGTTTTGCAATGACACAAATTCTTTTCTGTTTTGGGATGGAAGTCATCCCACGGAGAAGATTTATTCTATTTTTTCAAAGGAGATATGGAGTGGAAACTCTACTGTTATGTATCCATTTAATCTCTCTACTCTAATTTTAGGTTGAAGTATCCATGGAAATTATTAGAGACAACCACCGTCCTCGGACTCAACTGAACGGGAATCAAATTCAATGGAAGTATCGTTTGTGTGCATTTGTCGCATTGAATTAGATGTTTTTGGAGCATTTCTTTTGAAGTGGCGTTAGTACAAAAGTGCAATATGGCTAATCAAAGAGTAAACTTTGATATTTATAAGAGATCCTTAACTTTATAATACTATAAATTTTCAAATATATAAAAATTAAATTAGTTTTTAAAATAGTACAATAAAAATTAAAAGATTAAAATGAGATATGCAAACTATTTGTTTCTGGTCTTCAATTTTATGTTGATAATATTTTATTATAATTTTTAATGCAATATGTAATTGGAAGTATAAGATTTTCTTTTTTAATATGGTATTTATAAATTTAACATTTACATATTAATTGTCCACTTCTACAAAACAATTCTTATAACAATTGTCATCATTATAATAAATTATTATTTTTACATAATTGTAAGTTAATAGTTAATTGTCTCAAAACAATTCTCCCTTGTCTTATATTTGTCAATCAAAATGGTTTTGCTCAAGGAAGATATTTTTTAGATTTTTCTTATCTACACATTATAACCCTAATGTAGAGTTTTCTTAATAACTCTTCAAAGGTTTGGATTTTAGAATAACGTTATCAACTCATTGAAGAATTATATCACTAGTCATATATTTTTTGTCTTGATCAATGTATTTTCTAAAGATTGATTTCATAATGTAAAGGTAAAATAGGCATCCAATCTATCTATTCACCATTATTGTTGAGGTCTTACTTAGAAGGAGCACTATTGGACAAATTTCTAGAATAGATCTAAAGTGGTGAAGTCTTGTTCCTCCTCCCCTTCCTCCCTTCCTCTATCCTTAATCCTTTACCACACCTACAATTTGTGAACAAAAAATAATTTAGTTGATTTATATTTTATGCACAGAATTCAATATGGAAAGATGATGTTGAATAGATATACCCAATTCTCAAGGAAATGTATTAACTGAAGAAAATTGATCTATACTCTATAAAACTAAGGAAAAAGTGCCAATATAGTATTCTCAAATTCTTGGATGCCATAAGGACTATTTTCCTTCTCTAGGTTCACCTTTTGCTAAGAGGAAAATATATCGTAACCAAACAAAAAATGAAATTATCTTTGGCTACAAGGAAATGAATGCAGCTAAGCTCAAGACAAAATGCATTATTGACAAAAACTCAAAAAATAAAATACACAATGAATTTTTCTTAAATTTTTACCACTTTTTTTTCATTATCTACATATTCTATTACCCAAAAAACCAAAAATTGAGAAAACAATCACTATATTTTAATGAATATGGAAAAAAAATAGTTTGACTATTTTTTTGTCTTTAGTGCATTTTTTTCTAGAGCTTAGCCAATTCAAACTACATCATAATTATGAGTTTGGAACTATTAAAAGAATCAAGTAAAAGACTTGGTACTACCTTTCACTATAAGTTTACTAATGTAAGGAAACTTGCAATAAAGAATATAATTATTTCCACATAACCCATAATAGATCTGAAAATGAATACGAAATTCAAATTCACATGCAAGAAAATAAACAACATACCCACAAAAAATGTGACACAAGATATACCCTTGGAAACCCTCACTGAGCGAAAAAACCAATCTCCAAAAGGCATCCATCATCATGTATTATTCAACAAATATACCATTACAATACAACTATGGAAACCTTCAATGTCATAACCACAACCAAGCAATCCATGTGAACAAGCATGAATCCACACATCCCATGCCATGCTTCCAACCTTCACAAGTGCTCCCTTGGCTAACCTATCAAGACTTGTCTTGCTTGACTCTTTCTCTTTTTCCCTTCTATCTTCTCATATAAAAACTACCCTTGTAGCTTCTTATATATTAGCAAGTCTCACAAAACCACTAAGTGGTATTACATAAACCATGTGCTACCTAACCCATTGACCCCACATTTGATATTAAAAAATTAATTCGTTTCTCCAATATTAAATAATTACATGAAATATTATCACAATGTTACAATACAACTCATTAAGTATATCCCATGGGAATATTTACATGTTGCAATTCCATCTAGGTGCAACATTACATAATTTTAAAAAATACAATATAACAATATTATGCAATGTGTGCAACACCCATTATCTCAACAAACTCCCACTTATTGTATACATTGCATAGAGTCAATCTATAGCCACATAAATGAACAAGAGAACAATCCCTCCTAACACATCCACCATCATGGATCAAAGTACACAATGTGCTCCATCCTAGTACTTGCAACAAAATCAAAGTATCTAGCATCTCAAAAATGAATGATCTCACCTACTATTATGCCACTGCCACTAAACATACATAGAAGCCATCCAAAGAGAAAGCCACCCAACTTGTTGCATTAAAAGATCATAAAATCTTATACCAACTGAAATTTCAATCACAAATACCTGATCTAAAGGTAATCACATGTATCTATAGTTGTCAAAATATCCATAGCTGAAATAACACCTATAGTAAGTGTCAAATCCATCAAACTATCCATACCTCCAAAGGTATACTAAGTGAATCTCACATCATCAACATATCCAATCTGTAACCTGGAATTACAAGCCTTAAGACAAATACCTACCACATATATACCAAGAACCTCCCACTACAAAAGACAATGTCAATTCTATAACCAATCCACTCACAACATCTCAAAGAAGTGAATCCATGTAGTCTCAAGGACACCCACAACACATAAATCAATAATTTACAAGAATAATTCTCATAACCAATCTCCAATGCTCTCCCAAGTTCTCCACAAGCAGCAAAGGAAAGAGATAAAGAAATAACCATGTCATCTCTCACACGACATACATGAGCACAAACCAGTGATCACAATCTTTAACCAATCTCAAATCCAATCTAAGCAAAATTGAACATCCAGGAAGATAACCAGGACCAAAGAGAAACTATACAAATAAAAACCTATATCATGTCCTTCCACACACACCCCTAGATGTAAATTGTACAAGTATGATCTCCTCCATAAAACCCCAACAAGAAGCCTCAACAACACCCAAACCATACCATATAACTAATCGTGGATGTAAGCCTCTCACAAGAAGATCAAACTCATAGACCATTCCTAATCTAAAGAATATGCCTAATATGAAACCATCTCCCAAACTTAACTAGCATAACAACATATGTAAATGGAGATAACCAATGCTAAACCACCTTTCAAATAAACCCTCCATAACTAACTCATGTACTGTAGCTCAAGATTCATATCCATGAAAGATAAGCATAAACATAATGCACCTAAGAAAAACAATGGGCTATACCTCTCATGTAGAAAAACCACCAAGTAGACCAAGAGTGGAAAATGAGAATGCTCATCAAGATATCCAAGTCTCCAACCAAGACTCATCTAAGAACAATTTCTTCTCAAGTCCATATTAGGTGAATGCCCCACGAACTTTCTATTGAAACCATCAATTGTTCCAACAAATACTTCTCTAATCCAAGAGAAATCAGCATCACCACCGTCTCTAAGTATCCATGAGCACCTGTAACCAATAAATCTATGCCAAATCCAAATGCAACATAGCAATATCATGAAGTATCCAGCTTATGATCAATGTACTCAATACAAAGAAACTAAACTAAAATCAGTATCAAAGTTTGAACCATGGCCTCAGGAACATAAATATGACAACATGATCTAACCATCTCAACCAAAGAGATAAAATGCTCCAATATAAATATACTATAACATGTCACAACTCTAAATGCATATCAAAAGTATACTATGACATAATAATGAAACCATCCTCACACCAAGGATAACATGTCATAAACCACACCTTAACCAAGAACCTTATCAATCATCAAGATGCAACCATCTCCACACACCATGAAGAAAACTATCTCCACATACCATATAAAGAACCATCTCCACACACCATGAAGATAACTAAGAACCACATGAGTCATCAAGATATAAGTATCTTCACATACCATGAAGATAACAAGTGCACCATCCAAATGTCAAAGATGCTTCTACAGCAGTAGGATCTAAGACAAACCTCTAACATCTGAAAACATTCAATAAATATATCAATGCTAACAAATCCCACTCAATCGTGGTGCTAAGTCACCTATGGCATCATAAAATCCATCTCCCACATGAGGATCTTCTAGGTCTATACACACAACCAAAGTGTCAATACTAAGTGAAACCAAGATCTCCAAACCAAGAAGATACAAACCAAACAGAGAACTAATCCTACATTGTCACTTCATCACTATCACAAGCTCTCACTAAATCATATATCCAAGCTATCCATGACATCATGATGAAAAATTCATCCTCTAACCATGAGAATCAACCAAGGTATCAAACCATCAAAGAACTCAAAGTGCACATCATTAGCTCCTCAAAAAAAACCAAATAACCATGATCGTTAACCAAGAAGATATACCATTATAACCAAATCAAGAATCTAAACCAATGAACATCAAAGATGTACCTGTATATCTAATCATATCATGCCAAAATCCATGGCACCATGATCACATCCATAAATCGAGCAGCTAACTCTCAATATGTCCAACCTATCAGCATAAAATAGTCAAACACGATCTTCCACCATGTCTATACCTAGTAACAACATCTCATCCCTTCTACATGAAGAAAAATTAGCAAATCATCTGACTTGGGGCATAGACAACCCAAATACAAGCCACCAATCTCAATATGCATCAATAATGAAATATCAATGGGCAATGACAACCCATATCCAAGCCATAAATGCACCCTATAAGTATAGACCGCTTACAACACTGCACAACTTGTAGATCCAACAAATCATCATACATATCAAAACTAAACATTGATAACCATATATTTATTAGACCAATTTGAAATATGAACTAAGTATACAATGACATCAAATCTTAAATCTCCAAAATATAAAATGTCATAAACTCATAATGTTACCATAGTCAATATATATCATAAAAAATTTAGATTAATATATCACCAAATAACTTATGCTAAACCTACAAAATTTGAACAAATGTGTAGAGCTTCCCAAGAGCTTTCTGTTGACTACTCAAAGTCCAAAATCCAACTCCATATGACTGAGTTACACCTTAACTTGTGCTCAAAATAAATAATATCTTTAAAACTTGAGAAAATATATATATCATAGAACTAAACCTACACCAAGTTGTAGTGATCTGAATTATCTTTCCAATGCCTATAAGAAGTCTAAAATCTGATATCTTGAGAGAAAGTTATGGTGGCTTTACTAAGAAAGTCTTTTTACAATTTTTACTGTGATTTTTTTTTTTTGGTGATGAAAATTCTGACGACATTAAATTTAATGGCAATTATGAGCTGAAACTAAAAATCTCTTTCATTTCCTTTGAACATGGCCAAACTAGGGCATATTATATATCAAAATTTATGGAAACATCATCTCGGATCTAACGGTGAAGTCTATTTTTACCCAAGAGATCATTTTTGAAATCTTCCCCTAAAACCTTCATTTAAATAAAACATCTAAAAAAATTCTTTTGTCCAACAGTTTCACATGCCCAAAATCTACCAACATCCCATCATAATAAGAAATCCAAAACCATCAAATCTGCAATAAACAACTCATGTGTCTTGCCTTTTCTTTATCCTCTCATGAGTTCTCATAGACTCAATCTAGGGTTACAATAATAAAACCATAGCTCTAATACCACTTCTAAGGAAACTTGCAATAAAAAATATAATTGTTTCTGCATAACCTATAATAGATGTGAATATGAATATAGAATTAAAATCCACATGCAAGAGAATAAATAACATATCCAAAAAAAAGGTGACACAAGATATACCCTAGGAAACCCTCATTGAGGAAAAAGCTCAACCTCCAAAAGGCATCCATCACCATGTATTATTTAGCAAAAACACAATTATATTACAACCATGAAAGCCTTCAATTCCATAACCACAACCAAGCAATCCATGTAAACAAGCATGAATTCACACATCCCATACCATGTTTTCGACCTTCACAAATGCTCCCTTGACTAACCTATCGAGTTTTGTCCTACTCGACTCTTTCACTTTTTCCCTTCTATCTTCTCATATAACAACTACCCTTGTGGCTTATTATATAGTAGCAAGTCCCACAAAACTACTAAGTGGTATTATATAAACCATGTGCTACCTAACCCATTGACCCCACATTTAATATTATAAATTTAATTCTTTTTCTCAATATTAAATAATTACATGAAATATTATCACAATGTTACAATATAACTCATCAAGTATATCCCATGAGAATCTTTACATGTTGCACGTATATCTAAGTGCAACATTACATAATTAAAAAAATATATAATATAAAAATATTATGCAATGTGTGCAACACTCATTATCTCAACAATCTCTCACTTGTATACATTGCACAGAGTCAATCTGTAGCTACATAAATAAACAAGGGAACAATCCTTCCTAGCACATCCACCATCATGGATCAAAGTACACAATGTGCTATATCTTGGTACTTGTAACAAAATCAAAGTATCTAGCATCTCAAACATGAATGATCTCACCTCCTATTAGGCCACTTCCACCAAACATACATAGAAGCGATACAAAAAGAAAGCCACCCAACTTATCGCATTAAAAGATCATAAAATCCCTTTATTCATATAAGAATTTATTTATTTTATTTTATTTTGAAGTCCTTTTTTTAACTATAAAAAATATAAGGTGTAGTTCATATCAAACAAGTATATGAAAATCATTTTTTCTTGTTCTAATTTGAAAATATCTTATAGATGACATGTATAGCTAGTGAACAAAAAAAGAAATTTTTATTTTTGATGGATATTTTCTTTGTTATAAGTACTCAAGTTCAATCTTATCAGAATCTAATAGTTTTTTCCTCCTATCAAAACTTCCCTATAAAATATATACTTTTTTGAAAAAAAACACATATTCATGAAGAGGACTCTCTCCTCTAGAGATAAATATAGTTTTATTTTTATTTTGATATGATTTACTATTTTTTATCTTTTTCGAGAGAGCATATTCTAAAATGCTGAAATATCAACTTATAATATTTTGAGATTATAATGTATTATAACTAATCAAAAAACTCAAAAATTTATATAATGATGATATTGAATCTGAGATTTATAAAAGGATATTTTTAATTTTTGAAAAAAAATTGACTTTTGATAAAGAAATGAGATTTGACCAAAACAAATTTTTGTATCATAAGCAGTGACACAAATCTATGCTTTTACCTAAGAACCATCCCCACACACCATGAAGATAACTAAGAACCTGATAAGTCCTTAAGATCTAACCATCTTCACATATCATAAAGATAACAAGTGCACCATGCAAATGTCAAAGATGTTTTTGTAGCAACAAGATCTAAGAAAAAACTTCCAACATCTGCAAACACTCAATAAATATATCAATGCCAACAACTCTCACTCAACCTTGGTACTAAGTCACCTATGGCATCATAAAATCCATCTCCCACATGAAGATCTTCTAGGTCTATACATAACCAAAGTGTTAATAATAAGTGAAACCAAGATCTCCAAACCAAGAAGATACAAACCAAACCCAAAATTAATCCTACATTATCACCTCATCATTTTCACAAAATCTCACTAAACCATGTATCCAAGCTATCCATGACATCATGATGAAAAATTTATCCTCTAACCATGAGAATCAACCAAGGCATCAAGCTATCAAAGAACTCAAAGTGCACATCATGAGCTCCTCAAAAGAAACCAAATAACCATGATCTTTAAAGAAGATATATTATCATAATCAAATTAGGAATCCAAACCAATGAACATCATGCCAAAATCCATGGCACCATGATCACATCCATGAATTGAGCAACTAACTCTCAATATGTCCAACCTGCCAACATAAAATAGTCAACCACAATCTTCCACCATGACTATACCTGGTAACAACATCTCATCCCTTCTACATGAATAAAAATTAACAAATCATGTGACATGGGGCATAAACAACCCAAATACAAGCCACCAATCTAAATATGCATCAATAATGAAATATCAATGGGCAAAGACAACCCATATCCAAGCCATAAATGCAACTTGTAAGTATAAATGGCTTACAACACTACACAACTTGTAGAGCCAACAAGCCATCATACATATCCAAACTAAATACTAATAACCATATCATCATGAGACCAATCTAAAATATGAACTAAGTATACAATGACATCATATCTTAAATCTTCAAAATATACAATGTCATAAACTCATAATGTTACCATAGTCAATATATATCATAAAAAATTTAGATTAATATATCACCAATAAACCATGTTAAATCTGCACAAAAATCTAAACAAATGTGTAAATCTCTCCAAGAGCTTTCCATTGAGTACTCGAAGTCCAAAATCCAACTCTGTATTACTGATTTATGTCCTAATTTGTGCTCAAAATAAATAATATCTAACTTTAGGGCTCTTAAAACCTTAAAAAATATCAAAATCATAAAAACCAAACCTACACCAAGTTGTAGTGATCTGAATTATCTTTCTAATGCCTATAGAAAGTCTAAAATCTTATATCCTAAGAGAAAGTTATGATCATTTTACTAAGATAGTCTTTTTATCATTTTCATTGCGATTTTTTTTTTTGGTGATGAAAATTCTGACGAGATTAAATTTGATAGCCATCACAAGCTAAAACTAGAAAACTCTTTCATTTCTTCTAAACGTGGCTAAACTAGAGCATATTATATATCAAAATTTATGAAAATATCGATCTGGATCCAATGGTGAGGTCTATTTTTACCAAGGAGATTATTTTTGAAAGCTCCCCCTAAAACCCTCATTTAAATGAAACATCTAAAAAAATTCTTTTGTCCAACAATTTCACATGCACAAAATCTACCAACATCTCATCATAACAATAAATCCAAAACCCTCATATCTACAATAAACAACTCACATATCTTGCCCTTTCTTTATCCTCTCATGCATTCTGATGGATTCAATCTAGGGTTACAATAATAAAACTACAACTCGGATACCACTTGTAAAGAAACTTGTAATAAAGAATATAACTATTTCCACATAATTCATAATAGATTTCAAAATGTATATGAAATTAAAATCCACATGCAAGAGAATAAACAACATACCCCCAAAAAATGTGACACAAGATATACCCTAGGAAACCCGCATTGAGGGAAAAACTTAGCCTCCAAAAGGCATCCATCACCATGTTTTATTCAGAAAAAATACCATTACAATACAACCATGGAAGCCTTTAATTCCATAACCACAACTAAGCAATCCATGTGAACAAGCATGAATCCACACATCTCATAGCATACTTCCAACCTTCACAAATGCTCCATTGGATAACCTATCAAACCTTGTCCTGCTCGACTCTTTCCCTTTTTCCCTTCCATCTTCTCATATAAAAACTACCCTTGTGGCTTCTTATATAGTAGTAAGTCCTATAAAACCACTAAGTGGTATTACATAAACCATGTGCTAACTAACCTATTGACCTCACATTTAATATTAGAAATTCAACTCTTTTCTCCAATATTAAATAATTACATGAAATATTATTACAATATTACAATACAACTCATCAAGTATATCCCATGGGAATCCTTACATGTTGCGCATCCATCTAGGTGCAGCATTATATAATTTTAAAAAAATACAATATAACAATATTATGCAATGTGTGTAACACCCATTATCTCAAATACCTTCCACTTGTTGTATACATTACATAGAGTCAATCTATAGCCACAAAAATGAACAAGGGAATAATCCCTCCTAGCACATCCACCATCATGGATCAAAGTACACAATGTGCTCCATCTTGATATTCACAACAAAATCAAACTATCTAGCATCTAAACCATAAATGATCTCACCTCCTATTATGCCACTACCACCGAACATACATAGAAGCCATACAAAGAGAAAGAAACCCAACTTGTCGCATTAGAAGATCATAAAATCTCTTTATTCATATAAGAATTTATTCATTTTATTTTATTTTAAAGTCCCTTTTTTAACTGTAAAAAATATAGGGTGTAGTTCTCATCAAAAAAGTATATTCAAATCATCTTTTCTTGTCCTAATTTGAAAATATCTTATAGATGACATGTAGAGCTCTTGAACAAAAAATATATATATATATATATATTTTATGTATATTTTTTTTGTTATAAATACTCAAGTTCAACCTTATTAGAATCCAATAGTTTTTTCCTCCTGTCAAAACTTCCCTATCAAATATATACCTTCTTGAAAAAAAATTACATATTCATGAAGAGGATTCTCTCCTCTAGAGATAAATATTATTTTTTATTTTTTTATATGATTTATTATTTTTTTCCTTTTTTGAGGGACCATCTTCTAAAATGTTGAAATATCGACTTATAATATTTTGAGATTATAACATATTATAACTAATCAAAACACTCAAAAGTTTATATAATGATGATATTGAATCTGAGATCTATAAAAGGGTATTTTTAGTTTTTGAAAAAATTGAAGTTTTGACAAAGAAATGTGATTTGACCAAATCAGATTTTTGTATCATAAACAGTGACACAGATCTGTGCTTTTACCCAAGAACCATCTCCACACACCATGAAGATAACTAAGAACCCCATGAGTCTTAAAGATCTAACCATCTTCACATACCATGAAGATAACAAGTGCACCATGCAAATGTCAAAGATTCTTCTATAGCAACAAGATCTAAGACAAACCTCCAACATCTACAAACACTCAATAAATATATCAATACCAACAACTCTCACTCAGTTGTGGTCCTAAGTCACTTATGGCATCATAAAATCCATCTCCTAAATGAAGATCCTTTAGGTCTATACACACAACCAAAGTGTCAATACTAAGTGAAACCAAGATCTCCAAACTAAGAAGATACAAACCAAACATGGAACTAATCCTACATTGTGACCTCATCATTGTCTTAAGATCCCACTAAACCATGTATCCAAGCTATCCATGACATCATGATGAAAAATTCATCCTCTAACCATGAGAATCAACCAAGGCATCAAGTCATCAAAAAATTCAAAATGTACATCATGAGCTCCTCAAAAGAAACCAAATAACCATGATCTTCAACCAAGAAGATATACCATCATAATCAAATCAAGAATCCAAACTAATGAACATCAAGGATGTACCTATATATCTAATCATATCATGCTAAAATCCATGTCACCATGATCACATCCATGAATTGAGCAACTAAAACTCAATATGTCCAACCTGTCAACATAAAATAGTCGACCACAATCCTCTACCATGACTATACCTGGTAACAACATCTCATCCCTTCTACATGAATAAAAATTATTAAATCATATGACTTGGGGCATAGACAATCCAAATACAAGCCACCAATCTAAATATGCATCAATAATAAAATATCAATGAGCAAAAATAACTCATATCCAAGTCATAAATGCAACTTGTAAGTATAGATGGCTTACAACACTGCACAACTTGTAGAGGTAATAAGTCATCATATATATCCAAACTAAACATTGATAACCATATCATCATGAGACCAATCTAAAATATGAACTGAGTATACAATGACATTAAATCTTAAATCTCCAAAATATAAAATATCATAAACTTGTAATGTTACCATATTCAATATATATCATAAACTTTTTAGATTAATATATCACCAAATAAACTATGTTAAATATGCACAAAATCTAAACAAATGTGTAAAGCTCTCCAAGAGCTTTCCGTTGACTACTTGAAGTCCAAAATCCAACTCTGTATGACTAAGTTATGCCCTAATTTTTTATCAAAATAAATAATATCTTACTTTAGGGCTCTTAAAATCTAAAAATATATAAAAATCATAGAACCAAACTTATACTAAGTTGTAGTGCTCTAAATTATCTTTCTAATGCCTATAAGAAGTCTAAAATTTGATATCCTAAGAGAAAGTTATGGTCATTTTACTAAGATAGTCTTTTTACCAATTTAACTGTGATTTTTTTTTTTTTTTGTGATGAAAATTCTGACAAGATTAAATTTGATGGCCATCACGGGCTAAAACTAGAAAACTCTTACATTTCCTCTTAACATGGCCAAACTAGGGCATATTATATATCAAAATTTATGAAAACATCAACCCAGATTCAATGGTGAGGTCTTTTTTTACCCAGGAGATCATTTTTTAAAGCTCGCCCTAAAACCCTCATTTAAATAAAATATCCAAAAAAATTATTTTTTCCAACAATTTCATATGTCCAAAATCTACCAACATCTCATCATAACAACAAATTAAAAACCCTCAAATCTACAATAAACAACTCATATATCTTGCCTTGTTTTTATCCTTTCATGCATTTCGATGGATTCAATCTAGGGTTACAATAATAAAATCATAGCTTTGATACCATTTGTAAGGAAACTTGCAATAAAGAATATAACAGTTTTCACATAACTTATAATAGATTTTAAAATGAATACGAAATTAAAATTCACATATAAGAGAATAAACAACATACCCACAAAAAATGTGACACAAGATATACCCTACGAAACTCATATTGAGGGAAAAACTCAGCCTCCAAAAGGCATCCATCACCATGTATTATTCATCAAAATACCATTACAATACAACCATGGAAGCCTTTAATTCCATAACCACAACCAAGCAATTCATGTGAACAAGCATGAATCCACACATCCCATGTAATGGTTCCAATCTTCACAAATGCTCCCTTGGCTAACCTATCAAGCCTTGTCCTGCTCGACTCTTTCCCTTTTTCCCTTCTATCTTCTCATATAAAAATTGCCCTTGTGGCTTCTTATATAGTAGCAAGTCCCACAAAACCACTAAGTGGTATTACATAAACCATGTTCTACCTAACCCATTGACCCCACATTTAATATTGAAAATTTAATTCTTTTCCCCAATATTAAATAATTACATGAAATATTATCACAATGTTACAATACAACTCATTAAGTATATCCCATGAGAATCTTTACATGTTGCATGTCCATCTAGGTGCAACATTACTTAATAAAATAATAATAATACAGTGTAACAATATTATGTAATGTGTGCAACTCCCATTATCTCAACGACTAATTTGAAAGTCTCAGTGCTTCACCTCTGTGAGAAACACCTAGATCCAATGAGTGCTAAGTGTTCCATTTATTCTCATGAGAGATGGACTTGTGTGTGAATTACTACTCATGATAAATGGGTCAATGACTTTGACTCAAAAACTAAAGAGTTAAATCTTGATAGCAATATCATAATTTTACTTGTGGAAAATATCTCCTACTTATCAATTGATGAGCTTAAGGAGCTTTCTAATAAAAAGTTCATAAGGCAAAACACTTAGTGAAGGTTTTTCTATTGGGGTTGCAAGTAGAGTGGGTTTAACCATTGAGGGAACTTCTTAGTTAAGCATGCTCGAATTGGAGTAGTACTAGGATGAGTACCCTATTGGGTGTACTAGTACTTCACCTCTATGAGCATCACCTAGATATAATGAGTGCTAAGTATTCCATTTATTCTCATGAGAGATGGATTCATGTGTCAATCACTACTCATGATATATGTATCAATGAGTTTGACTCAAAAAATACACAATTAAATCCTGGTAGTAATATCCCAATCTTCTTTTATGTTTTATCATTTTTTTAGTTTTTAATTTTTTATCTTTCTTATTTTTTTAGGTGGGTTGTTTCATTTTTTGTGTATATCCTTATTTTATTTTAAAGTTTTAATTTTTTTGGTTTCCTTCTCTCCTTGTTTTATGTGTTCCCCTTCCTCATCTCATTTACTTTTATCCTCATTTGTTGTAGATGGATATGCACATTTCACTTTTACATTCTTACACTCTTATTATGATGACGAATCATAGAGTGTCATCCAAAATGTTGATGCTAAAAAACTAGACACAATCAAATCTAGAAAAAAATATTCATATCTCAAATGGATTGTGGAAACCTAATAAGATTAATCCTAATAATTCAAAATATTTGGTTATTAAATTGTATTTATAAATGCAATGCATAAAAAATATATATATAACTGCAAAGATTATAAAAATAAGGACTCACATTGTGTTCACTAAAATGTTCAAGGGGAAAATGACATCAATGATAACAAAACAAACTAGATGAGACAAGTTCAACACTTTCTCCCTAAGTCATTCAATCCAAGAGAAGCAAGGGATTCTAAGAATATGTCTCAACAAGACCTAGGTTCGATTAGCAAAGTCCAAAGGGGATAAAGGGATGCCAATACAAAAATCTAGAAACTTATCAAGGAAGTACAATGGAAAGGCCTCTTTGACGCAATGATATGAGATTGAAAGGAGATAAATAGGATAAATGTACATCTAAAAATTACACACATGGCCCAATATAGATATGAATATAATTAAATACTAAAAGGATAAATAAGACATGAGGTACTCACCTTGAAATATGTAGTGGAAGATGTAATTTAGCTTTGAAAACCATGGATATGCGCCCTTTTTTGAATATTTGATTGTGGATTCTTGAATGAAATGATGAAAGGAACATAACCCTAAAATTGTTCATCCAAAAAAGAAGTAATAAATCTAGGTCGACCTAGAAGGTTTGATTCTCATAGAGTTGATGTAGTCCAATGACACTATGGAAAAGTCAAACCAACTTCTCCAAAAATATCTCAAGGGTTATTTTTGCAATCCATATGTGCTAAGTTTATATCCAATTCAAGTATGTAACATATTTTATGTGTATGGGTTGCTATGAAGGAGTTTTCCTTACTTAGTCCCTCGTTTTGGTGAGTTACACCTCAACAAATAGCCACTAGGAAATAAAATATGTTTAGGTGTCTATCCTAGATGTACAAATCTATAACATAAATATGCTAAAATGCTAAGAATTTATTCCATAAGTGAGAACCTAGCATATAAATGTGCATATATGTGAATGTATGTAAAAGCATGCAAATGTATGGAACTACAAAGATTCATATCTAATGTACAATGTAGAAATCATACAAAGCCCCCAAGGGTAAATGAATCTAACTATCTTTGATATCCATTTTCAACTACATGTTGATGTATATTTCTTTTTTAATGATTGATGAAGAATAATAACCTCTCTTTAGAATAAAGAATAAGAAACCATCCATTTCTTTCACCTTGCAATTGCCCTATGTCAAATGAGTGTTTCTACACTTGCTTTCTTATTGCTCCTCTAATGTGAAAATGTGGGATTTAATGTATTTTTCATAGTAGATTTTTTGAGAAGTCATGAAATTACACTACAAGAGCTTACTACAAAAGTTGGATTTTATTGCAAGAGTAAAATAGCACTAGGCCTCGAATATTAAGAAACTGTTGGATCACTTCAACCAACTTGACCTAGACTAGGACCAGGTCAATATAGGTTAACCTAGACTAGACTAGGTCTACATAGATTGATGTACACCACAAGGTTGACCTTCTAAGTCTTCCTATTTTCAATTCTAGGTTGGGAGAGGTCAAGGTTGTAATAGGTGTTCTAGACTGTGAATGTGGAAAAATAACCAACCATAGCCTACACTGTTAAAGACCATCATGTGCCAGGCACCCATACTAGATGCTTTCTTTATCCAAAAACAAGAACATAGGACCCAAATGAGCCCTTAAAACTAATAACAAACAC
The DNA here is from genome assembly GCA_028749045.1 of Cupressus sempervirens. Classification (NCBI taxonomy): domain Eukaryota; kingdom Viridiplantae; phylum Streptophyta; class Pinopsida; order Cupressales; family Cupressaceae; genus Cupressus; species Cupressus sempervirens. The sequence goes on along the minus strand of CM053789.1, from coordinate 386,791,462 downwards.
CCAGTCATAGGGAAAAAGGAAATGAACTCATCATCAAAAGTCCCTATAACCAAACTTAGGCAACATATAGCCTATCCCACAATCCAAAAGTATCATACTCCCTCTATACCTCAATAGCAAAAAGATCCACCTCGATAGAAGTAGAGAGGGGAAAGATAAAAAAATTGTTGGTGAACTTAAACTTCCAAATGCCAACATTATTACTAGTAGTTTCCCAACTACCTTCCCCTCAAATATGGATCACCTCCACTACCAAAATCACATGCTTGAACTCCACCTCTATAAGAGATAATCCACCATTAAAAAAAAAATCATGGAGAAAGCAAAGAACAAACTCTATGTACACAACCTAAATAAGAACATGTTTCTCATAAATGTTGATATATAAATATATGGATGGATTTTGATGCTTTTAAGATTTGTAAATTCTTATATGTGTTGTTAATGTGGACATTTCAATGTTACATGTACACTTCAATGAGCTCTAGATAATTAATTGATGTGTATGATTATTTTCTACATTTTATATTTATTATTTTGACAATTAAATAGTAAGAAGGAAAATTCTGATTTACTCTTTGGAGATATAAGTATAAGGGTGTTTCTTTATCTCTCTTATATAAATTAATGTTTATTCTATTAAAACATCACTTTTAAAAACATAATTTAAGAAATAAGTATGCATAGCTGGTCTAATAAAGAAGATAGAAAAAGGAAGATCAAAGCGAATATTTTGAAAGAGGATATTTCTACTATTGTATGGGATAAAGATGAAATATATTATAAAAGGGAAAGTACATACCATCTAAGAAAGATTTCAATAGGTGCAAAAAGTCATATTTTAATGTTAATGGATATCACATGGAAAAAAGGAACCAAATGTTACTTAAAATAGATAAGAAAGGAGGACCTAAACTGAATCGTTCAAACCTAGTCAAATATCAAAAAGAAATTAATAAAAAATATGTCATATTTATTTAAGTCTCTCATATATATATGCCAAAAGTAGGGAGTGTAGCAAACTATGGGAAGAAGTGTGTAAAGATATATATAATTTAATAGAAGAGATAATATATTTTATTCTTATTTATTAATTTATATGTAAATATTATCATTATAAAATATACTAGATAATAATGTATAATTTTTACAATGATTAATATTTAAATGATATTATAATCATAATTAAATTATCATTCAAAACTAGAATCATTTTATTCTGTTATAGAAATATATTTTTATTATCATTATTTGATAGATAAAATGACTATTATTAATATTGTAATTCAATTAAATATCATGTATAATAATGGATTCCCAAAGAAGACATTGAAATTTTATAGCATTTATATTTAAAATAGTTCTGATTTGGATTTATAAGTTGAAATATTAATGCATTGAATAAATTTAATTAGATTATTGTTTGTAAATGTTAAAAATGAGTTCAGCTAAGTGCTTTGAATTTATTATAAAATAACTCATTGCAAATATGAATTGATGTATAAGTAAACTGAATTAAAGAATAGTTACATCTTAAAAGAGGATAAAGTAAAATAATATATATTTTTGTTATTTCATTGTTTTGCTTAGAACTAGTGAAGATTCAATGTGTATAAGTTTTGGATTCAAATTGGCATTAAAGATCAAACTTGATTTTATTGTCTTATTGATTTCACTTTCTTCATTTTGCCCAAAACAACACAAACAATTTAAGTCAAGCTAACATGATAAGTAAATACTCCCTCTTTATCTTGCAATTCTTGAAGGTTTGAAGTCTACAATCATTCGTACAATATAATATGACATCCCTTTTAGATTGTTTGACAATAAAGGAAGATAAAATAAATTAGAAAATATAATGTTCATTATTTCATTATGAGGAGCGCAACCTCCTCTATAGAATGTTCAATAGATAAATATACAAGTTAATCTCTTTTAGATTTGTTTTAATAAATTATTACAACTTTTTGTCTCATTTATATTTTCTTTCAATTTGGAGTTAGAAAACAATGCAATTGTTTTGAAATATTTTAATGAATGAAAGAAATTTACTTAGTAATATTTATGTAACAACAATAAATCATAATTCTACAAATCTATATCGTCCAATCAATTAGGTCAAATAATTTTCCTAACTATGTTTCTTCAACAACGTTTGAAATCTTTTCTCACATAGAACTATCTTTTTTTAACATTCACCACCTAATATAGTTCAATAAAAGAAAAAATGAGAACTTTCACTTATAAAATACCCATCAATAATTATTATATCTCAAATGATTTATGTTGACTCTTAAATGTCAATAATTTCAATGTTGTACTTATCCCATTACTTTTTTTTAATGTTTGAATAAACCATGGTACAAGTGTTTCCATCTTTTATTCCAAACTTTGATCTTACATTAATTTTAAAAAGCAGCAGTCTACCATCCAGCCTTTTTCCATAAATAGTAGATTATTTATTTTGTTTTTAAAATAAATACTTCTGTCTGAAAGTCTTTTTTTTTTTTTTTTAATTATGGCAACCCAACTAGGCACGAAGGCTGCAAGCTACCAACCAGCAAGGCCACCACATTGTAGGAACCCGATACGGGCCCACTCATACCTGAAACCTCTTTTGCTTAGAGCCAAGGGCTGAGGGACATCCATGCTGTCAAAATCACCGGAAACATCCCGACATCCCACAACAAATATTACTCAACTAGTATAAATTAACCCTAAATATTTGATTTATCTCTTTGGATGTATAAACTCGGTTCAAATTGGTGTTTAAATGATCTCCTCATCTACGACAAGGTCGATGATTGGAACAAGAACTTGCGCTCGAACTTCGAATTTCTCTATGACACGTGTCAATGTGCAATTATTCGAGTATTGGAAACCACGACGGTCGGAGAGTATACTCCAACCACAAGCACACAAAATTCTTAACTGTTCCAAGCAAGCACCATAAACATGCGGATCTTTTTATGCGTTCACATACATTTCCATCTCTCCATACTGCTTGTAATCAAAGTCAAGAAGGGAGCAGTGAATTCTTAGAGCTCGTGCAGTCCTTGTCTTATAATCTAACTCTAGAAAGGAAAGATTATTAACACCATGGTCTCCTTTCAGAGAATTAGCATCGATATTTTCATGGTGGGTTGGATCTTCATGAGTTTCTTTAATGGAGTTTTTGCAAAAGAAACTGCTCCTCTGGTGCCTGCAATGTACGTGTTTGGAGACTCTTTTGGAGATGCTGGCACCAACAACTTCATTCCTAACGCTACTGTGACAGCAAACTTTCAACCATATGGTGTCTCTTTTTTCCACCATCCAACTGGTCGCTTCACAAATGGCCGGACATCTTTTGATTTCTTAGGTATCTGTTTCTCTTTATCATTTCTAATTGAATTTAATAATAAATTGTTTTTAGTATACTAGTATATGATTCATCCAGGTATATGATTCAGGGCAGAATATTAGGGCAGATTTGTATTTTTGACCAAACCTCATAAGGCTATAGCAAATAAGGTTTCAAGTTTACAAGGCCTTCCTATTTTATTTTGGGTGGAAATAATTGTAAAACATAGTAATGGGATTAGGTTATAATATCCTGAATTTATATATCTTTAAATCGGAAGATGTTTTCATTAAACAGCTTTCAACAGAAAATTCCATTAATATCACGTTGAGTATAGCACAAGAAATTCTGTTCAGAAACATAAAAAAAATATTGTCATGATGAATTCTTTGGTTAATATTGACAAACACAATACTTTTCATGAAATTCTACAGTTTATAATGGTGTCAAGATATCAGTCCCTAAATTTTTTATTATTTATGCTTTGTTGTCAATACTTTGAATTTAACATTTTCTTCTCCTCTAGGTATCCGCCTAATAGTTAATGGGAAATATTGATAACAAATTATCAATGTTTTCTTCTGATATTGATTGTGTACAATTCTAATATGAGAAAAAACATTGATACTTCTTCATTGACAACAATGTTCTCAATATTGTTATACATATTTTCTTCCTATCCCTGTAAAGTCCTTATAATTTTGCACTATTATGTCTACAAGGTTCATATTTTTGTAACTTGTGATTGCAGCTAAATCTTTCTTGGGGCTCCATCGCTTCCCTCGTCCCTTTCTAAAGCCAAAGGGAAATTTTTCAACTGGTATAAATTTCGCATCAGGAGGTAGTGGACTACTGGATTCAACAGGAGATGGAATGGTAGTTCTACACCATACTTCCCATTCCAAATTTGAATTTTCATGAAACCTCGATTAAATAAAGTGGAATCATATAAACTAACTTAAGTTTGGATTATGGTATTTAATTCAAGGTAAAACAAATCACGTATATTTTCATTCTCCGTATCATTAATATAACTTTTAAAGCCAAAAAAAAATCTAACTAGGCTTCTTTATTCTTGCAGAATGTCATCAGCATGACTACCCAAGTTCAGCAATTTAAGTATTTTATGGGGAAAAGAGAAAGCCATGAGCATATTGGATCAAAAGATCTCACATCCTTCCTTGCTAGCTCCTTATATTGTATTTCAGCTGGAGGAAATGACGTCTTCAACTACCTATCTAATGCTACATTTCAAAATGCTACCACCCCTGAAAAATTTGTTGTTTTGATGATGGAAAAATTTATTCGACACACTTTTGTAAGTTTTTCAATACAATTATTAAGTTTAGTTTCTTTTAATTATCTCTTTGATAATTATGGGAGACAATCCTAAGACTAATTTTGTACACCTACAACTCCTAATTCTTATGTAGAAATTTGTGGATTTATTAAGTGAACCTCTTTAGATGAGTGAAGAGCTTAAAGCTAATCTTTCAGTTTTTCTAGATTTACAACTCTTTGTAGAACTTTATGAGGAAACCTTATGTTCACCCCCAATAGCCCCTCACCAAAAGATAGTACTTTTTGCACAAATGAATCAGTCAGCAATCAAGAAAGTTAAAAAAATGATAACTTTTAGTACATATGTGATCAGCTATAATACATGTGCTATCATGTTTTAAAGCATTTTAAGAGGGATCCATAATGATCTCCTACACTATTTTTTTACTGAACACTAATTATTAATAAATTTCAACTGAACTATCTAAAAAAATTGTTGTGTGAATCAAAGCTTCCATTGTTTTATCTCAATTGTTATAAAATCTTCTTGTTTTCTACTGTAATTTCCAGCGCCTTTACCGTGTTGGGGCAAGAAAGTTCCTTGTATTCGACATTCCACCTGTAGGATGTGCTCCAGTCAGCCGACTTGTCTCCGGGAATGGAGAATGTTTGGAGGCTGCAAATGAATTGGCTGTGGCATACAACGCTGCTCTGAAGTCAGCTATAGATGCGCTTAATGAACAAATTCCTGGCATTTCCATTATTCTACTTAATTCTTTTGATTATGCTGTTGACATGATTCAACATGGTGAAGACTATGGTAAGGCAAAAACCTTGTTGTTCCCCTTTCTCTGTTAATCATTTTATCTTGTTACCCTTCTCTTATTGTGATAAAGGTCTTTGAGTTTTAAGGGTGAACAGAAATTAAAAGTAGAACAATAAGTATTGTGAATGTTTTTATATAATTACGAACAATAGCCAAATTCAAAGGAAAAAAAAAATGTCTTTCAATGATTTTAATGATTCTCCAATGTTATATTTATAATTGTTATTCGATTGCAGGACTATCAGAGACAAAGTCAGCATGTTGTGGATCAGGGGCACTTAATGCAGAAGTGAGATGTGGAAAGACGACTCCATCGGCAATGTTTTGCAATGATACAAATTCTTATCTGTTTTGGGATAGAAGTCATCCCACTGAGAAGGTTTATTCTATTTTTTCAAAGGAGATATGGAGTGGAGATTCTACTGTTATGTATCCATTTAATCTCTCTACTCTACTTTTAGGTTGAAGTATCCATGGCAATTATTAGAAACAACCACCTTCCTCGGCCTCAATTGAACGGGATTCAAATTCTATGAGGTATCGTTTGTGTGCACTTGTCGCATTGAATTAGGTGTGTTTTGAGCATTCGTTTTGAAGTACCGTTAAATAAAAGTGCAATATGGCTTCATCAAAGAGTAAACTTTGATTGTTTTATGCATGATTGAATTGCATTATAATACTATTTTCAATTATATTTAAATTAAGTTGTTTTTTAAAATAGTACAATATAAATTAAATGATTAAAATGAGCTATGCAAATTATTTGTTTATGCTCTCAATTTTATTTAGATAATATTTTATTATAATTTTTAATGCAATATGTAATTGTAAGTATAAAAATTTTCTTTTTATGTGTCATTTATAAATTTAACATTTAGAAATTAATTGTCTATTTCTGCAAAACAATTCTTATAACAATATTCTATCATTATGACAAATTATTGTTTTGACATCATACTAAGTTAATATTTAATTGGAAAATGGCAATTGCGAGAGATGAGATTGACGAGTATGTAGAAAATTCTTGTCAGGCAATTGGAGGTCCTTCAGCATGACAACAAGCTGCTTCATTGGTGGCAGGTTCAGATGCCAAGGTCGTCGTCCCAAATGCTAAGCCTCAGTGGAGTGATTTACCTTTCGATACGGAAGATCTAGAGCATTTGAAAATTTCTGATCATAATCCACAATGGGTCCTCCAGCAAGGTAAATGGAGAGATAGCGTGAAGCTAGAGAAGTTTCATGCTCTATATGCTCTGAGTTACTCCCTGAGGATTCACAAGTCTTCATTACACCCTAGGGCTTCTGTGTTTAGAGGTATCCTTGGCCGTCATCCCTCTATAGGTGCTCATTCTAGTAAGACTTTTGCTGGCATTCTTGGCCCTTATCCTTCCCTCCATTATAAGCCCCGTAATGTCCCTGCTAATCAAGGTTTCAGATGGAAGAAACCTTCTGTTTGTCAACTCCCTTTCAATATTTGTCAAGATTCACAGCCCTCATCGTCTATTTCCATGGCTAATGGTAGCCCTCTTCCTCCCTTTGTGTTTTCTCCTAACTGGAACCCAATGTTCAAACCCTCATTTCTTTCATCTCGCAGAGATCTCTTCAAACCAAACTTAGTTCTAAATCTAGTTCTCCTTTGATGACCTTTCAGAATCAAGAGAAGCACGTTCCACATCAAGAAAATCTGTTTCATCAGCTGATGTCATTTTCTTTTCTTTTCTTTTTTTTTTGGTTTAAATATCTAAACTCAACTTCACATTGTATTGTAACTCTATCATAGGTGTTTGAAGTGGTTTCAAATAATAAAACAATGACATTACCTCTAAACCATGCAAAGGATGTTGAAGTGGTTCCAAACACTAAAACAATGACAATACTTCTAATCCAAATAAAAAAACAATAAAACTCACTCAACAGTCTAAGAATGATTTTTCAAAACACAAACTGACCAATTGGAGATTGAGCTAAAAAATTGTAAGAATGATTGTGCCCAAAGAGATAAAAAAATGATTGTGCACGATAATCATCTTTTTACATTTTTTTTGGCACAATTGTTCTTACATTTTATGATTTTTGGTGAGAACAAAATTCCAAACTAATCAGGTAGGTGATCTAAAATTAAAATATAATTGGTTGAGGCATGTTTAAATACCTTATTTCACATGTTATTGAATGTTTCTTGAATGTTCAGGGTAGAACTCCTTACACTCAACTCTTCACTGAAGTTATTTTCACTACCACAATGACATTACCTCTAAACCATGCAAAGGATGTTGAAGTGGTTCCCAACCTTGAAACGCTCTTATAACTTAAGAAATGACAAAGAAATGTAGATGCAATATATGAAAAAATGCACAATTTGTAGTCTTTATATATGCAAACAGATCTTTTTTAAGTTGCTTATTACATATTAACACTACAGAAAAATTGTTCCAACTACATAAATATTATAGAATCTAAATAATAAAATAATAAAACTCACTTAACCCATGCTAAGTGACTAGCCATAACCTAGTTCAATTGTTGTAGTTTTTTATTAGCTGGATTGATTACAAATTCTTGTAGAACTCTCATCAAATTAGGTACAATAAAATGATCAATCAGCTATTCCTAGCTAGCATTAACTTGACTGACCTATTTAGACCCATTCATTATTGTCACAAGATTTTAAACATAACTATATAAGGAGTGAGTTAGGACATATATAGGTTAACCTTACATTAACTATAAACTACAAAACAAAGGTTGCACTAGGGTATTACAGGATTGTAGTTATAGAAAACTGCTTAATTCGCCCAAGTGGGTGTATGATGGAGAAGAGTTGTAGTAGGTGAGTAAAGCTCACCAGTGGTTATAAGAGTATAGCTACATCAAAACAATTAGAAACTAGAACTACATATTCATTAGAGTCAATGGTTCAAGGGTCTTGATCCTATGTATGCAGGTATGTAGGTAGCCTGGTAGGTAAAGTATGCCTCCAGTGTGCAAATGTCTTGGACATAGTTAGGTAGCACTTAACCATGTATGTATGTATGTATGTATGTATGTATGTAACTATTCTCTACTTAATAGTGTCATCCCTAGTGGGGGCAGTTGAGCTTGCACCTTTGGCAATACTTCATTTTCATTGTTAGTGCTCTCTAAATCAAAGGTATATAACTTTATCACTTGTAACTATAATTTTCAAATAGTACAAACCACAATAGTTTCTTATAATTATATGGTTCTCTTTGTAAGTTTATAAAATCGAAGTTTAAAAATTAATTGCATTTATGTACATCTTTTTCAAGTTTGATATTTCTATTTTTCCTTGCAAAACACATATTGACCAATAGGAGATTGAGCCAAAAAATTGTAAGAACAATTGGGCCAAAAGAGATAAAGAAATGATTATGCATGATAATCATCTTTTTACGATAATCATTTTTTTATGTTCTTTTTGGCACAATCATTTTTACATTTTATGATTTTTGATAAGAACAAAATTCCAAACTAATCAGGTACGCGATCCAAAGTTAAATCATAATTGGTTGAGGCATATTCAAATACCTTATTCCACATGTTATTCAATTACAAGACTATTAGAGACAAAGTCAACATGTTGTGGTTCAGGGGCACTTAATGCAGAAGTGAGATGTGGAAAGATGACTCCATTGGCATTGTTTTGTAATGACACAAATTCTTATCTATTTTGGGATAGGAGTCATCCCACTGAGAAGATTTATTCTATTTTTTCAAAGAAAATATGGTGTGGAAACTCTACTGTTATGTATCCATTTAATCTCTCTACTCTAATTTTAGGTTGAAGTACCCATGGCAATCACTAGAAACAACCACCTTCCTTGGCCTCAATTGAACAAGATTCAAATTCAATGGGGTATCATTTGTGTACATTTTTCGCATTGAATTAGGTGTGTTTTGAGCATTCATTTTGAAGTACCGTTAATACAAAAGTGCAATATGGCTTCATCAAAGAGTAAACTTTGATTGTTTTATAAGTGATTGAATTTTAGTATAATACTATAAAATTTCAATTATATTTAAATTAAATTGTTTTTTAAAATAGTACAATGTAAATTAAATTATTAAAATCAGCTATGCAAATTATATGTTTATGCTCTCAATTTTATTTTGATAATACTTTATTATAATTTTTAATGCAACATGTAATTGTAAGTATAAGATTTTCTTATTATGTGGCATTTATAAATTTAACATTTAGAAAATAATTGTCTATTTCTATGAAACAATTCTTATTACAATATTCCATCATTATAAAAAATTATTATTTTGACATCATACTAAGTTTATATTTAATTATAAAATGGCAACTGCGAGAGATGAGCTTGATGAGTATGTAGAAAATTCTTGTCAGGTAATTGGAGGTCCACAGCATGACAACAAGATGCTTCACTAGTGGCAAGTTTAGATGCCAAGGTCATCATCCCAAATGCTAAGCCTCAGTGAGGTGACTTCCCTTTCGATGCGAAAGATCTGAAGCATTTGAAAAAATTTGGTCATAATCCACAATGGGTCCTCTGCCAAGGTAAATGGAGAGATAGTGTAAAGCCAGAGAGGTTCCACGCTCTATATGCTCTGAGTTACTCCTTGAGGATTCACAAGTCTTCATTATAGCCTAGGGTTTCTATGTTTAGAGGTATCCTTGGCCTTCATCCCTCTATAGGTGCTCATTCTAGTAAGACTTTTTCTAGCATTGTTGGCCTTTATCCTTCCCTCCATTATAAGCCTCATAAAGTCCCTTCTCAATATGCTAATCAAGGTTTCAAACAAAAGAAACCTTTTTTTTGTCAACCCCTTTCAATATTTGTCAAGATTCACAAACATCGTGGCTTATTTCCATGGCTAGTGGTAGACCTCTTCCTCCCTTTGTGTCTTCTCCTAACTAGAACCCAATATTCAAAACCTCATTTCTTTCATCTCGTGGAGATCTCTTCAAACCAAACTTAGAGTGTTCTAAATCTAGTTCTCCTTTGATGAACTTTCAGAATCAAGAGAAGCACGTTTTGCATCAAGAAAATCTACTTCATCAGCTGTTAGAGCCTAAATGTCATGTTTTTTTTTTTTTGCTTTTTTTTAAATATCTAAACTCAACTTCACATTGTGCTGTAACTCTGGCATAGGTGTTTGAAGTGGTTCTAAATAATAAAACAATGACATTACATCTAAACCATGCAAAGGATGTTGAAGTGGTTCCAAATAATAAAACAATGACATTACATCTAAACCATGCAAAGGATTATAGTTATAGAAAACCACCTAATTAGCCCAAGTGGGTGTATGATGGAGAAGAGTCGTATTAGGTGAGTAAAGCTCACCAGTGGTTATAGGAATATAGCTACATCAAAACAATTAGAAACCATAACTACATATTTGTTAGAGTCAGTAGTTAAAGGGTCTTGATCCCGTGTATATGGGTATGTAGGCAGCTTGGTAGGCAAAGTATGCCTCCAGTGTGCAGATGCCTTGGACATAGTTAGGTAGCACTTAACCATGTATGTATGTACATATGTATGTATGTATGTATATATGTATGGAACTATTCTCTACTTAACAGTGTCATCTACAAGCAGGACAGTTGAGCTTCCACCTTCAACAATATTTCATTTCCATTTATAGTGCTCTCTAAATCAGAGTTATATAATTTTATCACTTGTAACTATAATTTTTAAAAATTAATTGCATTTATGTACATCTTTTTTAAGTTTGATATTTCTATTTTTCCTTACAAAACAAATACTAACCAATTGGAGATTGAGCCAAAAAATTGTAAGAACGATTGGGCCAAAAGAGATAAAGGAATGATTGTGCATGATAATCATCTTGTTATGATAATCCTTTTTTTACATTCTTTTTGGCACAATTGTTCTTACGTTTTATGATTTTGGTGAGAACAAAATTCCAAACTAATCAAGTAGGTGATCCAAAATTAAATCATAATTGGTTGAGGCATATTTAAATACCTTATTCCACATGTTATTGAATGTTTCTTGTATGTTTAGGGTAGTAACTCCTTACACTCAACTCTTCAATGAAGTTAATCTCACTACAATAATGACATTACCTCTAAACCATGCAAAGGATGTTGAAGTGGTTCCCAACCTTGAAACACTCTTATAACTTAAGAAATGGCAAAGAAAATGTAGATGCAATACATGAAAAAATGCATAACTTGTAGTCCTTATAGATAGAAATAGATCTTTTTAAAGTTTCTTATTACACATTGGCACAATAGATAAATTGTTCCAACTATGTATACATATTCTTGAATCAAAATAATAAAACAACAAAAATCACTCAACCTGTGCTAAGTGCCAAGCCATAACCTAGTTCAATTGTTGTAGTTATGATGTATATAGGTTAACCTTACATTAATTGTAAACTACAACACAAAGGTTGCACTAGGGTATTACATGATTGTAGTTATAGAAAAAAATTTGATTCACCTAAGTGGGTGTATGATGGAAAATAGTTGTATTAGTTGAGTAAAGCTCACCAGTGGTTATAGGAATACAACTACATCAAAACAATTAGAAACCAAAACTACATATTCATTAGAGTGAGTAGTTCAAGGGTCTTAATCTTGTGTATATGGGTATTTAGGCAGCCTAGTAGGTGGATTATGCCTCCAGTGTGCAGACATCTTGGACATAGTTAGGTGGCCTTGGACATAGTTAGTTAGCACTTAACCATGTATGTATCAGGTAGGTTATCCAACCTTAAATCATAATTGGTTGATGCATGTTCAAATACCTTATTTTAGATGTTATGGAATATTATGTGTTTATGTGCTACTATTAATGAATGTTAAAGGATGAATATTCTAGGCTGTCGTACTAGTTCTTAAACCCAAGATAGATAAATCATGATTTGCAATCAAGACCAACAATGTTGTCAAAATAATTAATTTAAATTATTAAAGACATCCATTTTTATCCTCATGGCTCAAAATGCACTATCTAAGTAACATGTCTAAAATAATTTTAACAAAATAAACACCAATAGTGTTGTATACATGCCAGTCCTAGAAGCATCTCTTGCAATCACAACTAATGTCAAATATTTTTAAACTTGGTAGTAGCTTCTCCAAACCGGCATCTTCTAAAGAAAGTATTATACATACCAACAAAAGTAAAACTTGAACCTCAATTAAAGGTCCAATAGTTTCAGCTATAGCTTCCTCAGAATCTATACCAAGACTTGTAAAAACAATAGCTATTGATAGTTCAAAGTTGTTACTTAACACAGTGAAAGATTGTGTGAGAGACTAGGGATATGGGATTTTCTAAAAAATGCATATAAGTTTCGGACAGCCCAATCCATGTCAATGTCACTAGTCAAAACCTATAGGTGACATAAAAGATAAGACCAATTGTGGGTTGCAAAGATCCAAGCAATGACCATGTTCATTTATTCTTGGAAAATAAGACACCAATTGACTTGCATGAACTATTTATTGGACTATATAAACATACAAAAGAAAGGAAGAAGTAATGAATAATTTAGTCCAAAAATTTATGTCAAGAATTAGATGATTACAACTATTGATTCGCAAAATGACCAATACACATAGTGTGCCATGAGTAAAGTAAAATGGAATAGGATAAAATTTTACATTCATATTCATATACTTGCAAAGGGTCCTAAATTGAATCCCAAAATGACAATAGTGGGTATGGCAACGACAACCAATTCTAATTCATCCAAGTGTCCTACAAAAAGCTAAGTCACAACATTTGTTCCATTCAGAGCTAGGTGACTAAATATGGAGGACCATGCAATACCCCATATTTTCATTGATCCATCTACAATCCTCTTTCCTAACTCACTTGAACATGTAAATGATTCACATTCATTTTTCCCTTGCAAATTACATGAAATTTCATTGCCCCCTACAAATTACAAGAAACTTCTACATCCCCACTCTGTTCATCACAAAAAAGGGAATCTTCTAAAGAGTCTACCATATCTCCTATCATTACAGCCAAATTTTAACATACCAAAGTTAGATGCACCATAAATCTGAAAAATATAGCCCCAATGTGCTAAAGTTATAACATAGTCGTACATCAATGAGGGTGTTGATGATGTCAACTAACAAAATGACAATCCTCACAAGTGTCATAGAATGAACATGTGCCATTAATAGTCTTCTAAATAGCAATCTACTATTAGCAAATAAAAAATAAAAATGAATAACAACCCTAATACTCTTTGATCAATCTTTTCAATGAGTAAAAAAAGAAATTGAACAGTGTTCATTGAATTTCAGCAATATATAATGAATCTCCTTCACATTTTTCATGGCTGTAGAAATTTCTTTATTCTCATGGACTTTTTTGAGGACATTAGAAACTTGTGTGCTCTACTTTTTAAGAGGTTATTCATCAATGAACAATCTTCTCTACTCTTCTAACCAAGATATTTTTATGTGGAGAAACACAGTTCAAGATCTAATGGTAGGACTTCATCTTCATTATAATTGATTGTTATTGCAAATTTGTAAGAAGAATCCATAGAATCATCAGATTAGCTTCTCTTACTCTCTGCATGGAAAAATCTAGGTTATTTTAGTGTGTTGATTCCAACCAATTTTTTTTTTTTTTTTTTTAACTCTAGCTATCATCAAAATTTTGACATAGTTTATCATCAATGGTATGAAAAACTCATTCAAATATTTCTTGCTAGCATCAATAGTTTGATGGGTTTTCTGTCGATGGTATAAAATACCTATAGAATCATCTCCCTGGCATCAATAGTTTGACATTTTGAATTAGTTGTCTGGCATTGGCATGTGACATAGATGGGCATCATTTTTGACAAATATTCCTATCAATACATCAACATCCATGGAGTGCATATAATTCTAGCGATGTTAAATTTTGACATTTAACTATCAAATTTTTGAACAACACCACGTCAAAAAAAAGGTTTAAATTTACTAGTGTTGATTTATGTCTATAGCTACTGGATAGTTAGTGGGTGAGTCAAGTATGGTGACTAATGTAGAGCTAGCTAAGGAAGTTGACGAGAAAAAGGAGAAGAAGAGGGTCCTTGAAGAGGCCCTAGCTGAGGTAAAGGTAAAGTTTGATGCATTTGTTGATGCATCTAAGAAGAAGAAAGAAGAGAGCAATGTTAGGGGTAAGGAGATAGAAGAAGAATATGTTTTCCCTGAGACAAACCCTATCTTGAAGGCCATTAAATCCCTAGGAGGCAAGGCTTTGAAAGGTGTGCTACTATTTAGTGGGAAGATGGACATAGATGCAGTGATGGATTGGATAGATGGGATGGAGAACTATTTTGAATGTGAAGGGGTTTTAGAGTCACAAAAGATCAAATTAGCCAAGTCAAGACTCAGAGGATCAACATTGACTTAGTGGAAATATGTCCAAGATGAGAGGGTCGGGATAGGAAAGAAGCCTATAGCCAATTGGAATGCCATGGTAACCAAACTAAGGGATAATTTCCTACCTGAGGACTATGAGATTCAACTACACAAAAGGAGACAAGGATTAAAACAAAGGAATTTGGATGTGGCCTCTTATACAAGAAGCAAGAGGAAGAGCCAATAAAGGTGGCTAGGTACTTGGGTGGTTTAAAGTGGAATATCTGAGAGGAGCTATGCTTATGGACACCTACTATTGTTCAAAGGTGCCATCAACTAGTACTAAAGGTGGAAGAGAAGACTAGGAAGAAAGGGGAATCAAACTTCAAAGATAGAGGCAATGGCAGAAATCAAAGAGGACAAAGAGGAGGATACCAAGGTAGGGGTAACAAGTAGAGGAACCAAAGTGAGACCAAGCTCACTAAGAAAGCCATTGAAAGCATTCCTAGAGGAGGTTATAGCAAAGGAATAGGAAACCAAGGACGTTCTAACAAAGGTAGAGGATTAGGTAGAAGAAACTCATACTTTGCTAGTATGAAGTGTTATAATTGTTTTCAACTAGGCCACTCAACATATAGATGCCCTAAAATGCCCTCTTCTTCAAATCCTTACAAAAGAGAGGCATATGTAAAAGAGGATAACTCTAGCTACAAGAAGAATAAATTTGATCAAGTAGAGTTTGAGAAAGGTGAGAACCTTATGTTTAGGAGGATACTAATCAAGCAACCTACTCTTGATGAACCTAAGCATAGGAGGGCTCTGTTTAGGATCAGATGCAAGATCCTTGGGAAATTTTGTATGGTGGTAGTGTATTTAGGCTCTACTGATAACATCATATTAGAGGAGGTAGTTGAAAAGATTAAACTAACAAAAGTACCACATGTGCATCCATACAAGGTGACTTGGCTCAACAAAGGTCAAAGTATACTAGTTAATGAACAAACTTGGGTGGATTTCTCCATAGCAGGATACAAGGATAGGCTATTTTGTGATATCTTTCCCATGGATGCTTGTCATCTAATGTTAGGTAGACCCTAGTAGTATAAAAGAGAGGTAGTATATATGGCAAGGAAAACTCCATATCATTCAAGAAAGGAGGTAAAACTTTCAAAATCCAATCTTAGTTGGAAGGAGAAGAATCATAGTCCAAGTTGCCTAGGTTGTTACTATGCAGTGAAAAATAACTTTTTAATGATCTCAAGGATGATGAAAGCCAAAGTTTTGTAGTTGTCTTGAAGTCCAAAGGATAAGATAATACATTCAAAGATCTATTTCCTACAGAGGCACAAGCATTTCTTGAAAAGTACAAAGACATTGTGAGTGATGGAACTCCTACTACCCTACCTCCTAGAAGAGTCATAATCCATCAAATAGACTTTTTTTCTAGGTGCATCTTTACCAAAAAAAGAAGCATACAAGCTCACTCCAGATCAAAACTTGGAAGTGGCTGGACAAGTACAAGAACTAATGGACCAAAGTTTGATCAAGAAGAGCATAAGCCCATGTGCAATCCCTGTTATACTAACATCAAAGAAGGGAGGAAAATGGAGACTATGTATGGACTCAAGGGCTATAAATAGGACCACAATCAAGTATAGGTTTCCCATACCTAGGATTGAGGATCTCATGAATTGCCTTGGAGGAGCTATGTACTTCACCAAATTGGACTTGAAGAGTAGATACCACCGAATTAGGATTAAGGAGGGAGATGAATGGAAGAAAACATTCAAGACAATAGATGGGCTTCATGAATGGCTTGTGATGGAATTTGGTCTCTCTAGTGCCCCTAGAATATTCATGAGGCTCATGAATGAGGTGCTTAAAAGACTTCACTGGGTGATTTGTGGTGCTATACCTAGATGATATATTGATCTTCAACAAGACAAGGGAGGAGCACATTGAGCATTTGGAAGAAATATTGCACAAGCTTCATGAGGAGAATCTTGCTATAAACCTTGAGAAGTGTGACTTCTTTAACCAAGAACTTGTGTACTTAGGCTTTGTGGTGTCTAATGAATCCTTGAAAATGGATCAAGAGAAGATTTATGCTATCCTCAACTAGCAACCACCCACTACATCTAGGAAGGTAAGAAGTTTTCATGGTCTAGCTACCCAACCTATTTTGTAACTACCTAGTTCTAAGAAAATTTTCACTATAGAGTGTGATGCAAGTGGCATAGCGATAGGGGGAGTGTTAAGTCAAGAAGGTTGGCCAATAACCTTCTTTACTAAAAAACTTAATGAGGCCAAAAGGAAGTATTCATCCTATGACCTAGAACTCAATGCCCTAGTTTAGTCTCTTAGGAAGTGGAGAAACTACCTATTTCCCAAGGAATTTTTTGTGTTTACTAACAATCAAGCTCTCAGCTATATCAACACTCAAGAAATTTTGAGCAATAGACACTTAAAGTGGATGGAGTACTTGTAAAATTTCACCATCACAATCAAGCATACGAAGGGGTAGATGCATTTAGCAAGAGATTGTTAACAGTAAAAGAAATTTGGTTGCATAGCATTGGGATAGAGAGCTTCAAGAGTCTTTATAAGGAGGATAAAGATTTTTCTGAGGCATATAAGGTATTTTATGATTTTGAGAACTATTTTCATAGTAAGTTCTCTAAATTTACCTTAAAAAATGGATTTCTATTTAAGGGTAACTAGTTGTCTATATCAAGATGTTCAATAAGGGATAATCTAATACATGAGAAGCATAATAGAAGCCTAATTTGACACTTTGGTGTGAGAAAATCCCTAGAACTAGTCCAAAGGTTCTATTATTAGCCTAAACTAGTCAGAGATGTAACTAGGTATGTAGAGAAATGCATGGTATTCATGAAAGCTAAAGATGGGATGAGTAATGCAAGACTTTATCAGCCCTTATCAATCCCAAATAGACCATGGGAGTGTGTGAGCATGGACTTCATAGTAGGTCTACCCAACACAAAACAAGGCTATGACAATATCTATGTAGTTGTTGATAGATTCAGTAAAATGGGGCACTTCATTCCATGTAAGACTACCAGTGATGCTAGCCACATTGCACATCTTTTATTTAAGGAGGTTGTAAGGATTCATGTACTTCCATTAAGCATTATTTTAGATAGGGATATGAAGTTCATGAGTCACTTTTAGAAGACTTTATGGAGTAGTCTTGGTACAAATGTGTCATTTGGTTCATCATACCATCCTCAAATTGATGGCTAGACTAAGGTGGTTAATAGGGTACTTGAAAAGCTTTTAAGATGCCTAACTAAGGAGTATGGGAAAACATGGGATGTTCTCATTCCCAAGAAAAGTATGCATACAATGACAGTAAGAATAGGACCACAAGCAAAAGCCCTTTTGAAATTGTCTATGGAATGCATCTAAGGGGTTTGTGTGAATTGAGAGATCTTGGAGGAATGGAGCATAGAAGTGGACATGTTGAATATTTTTCCCAAACCATGAAAGAAATCCAAGAACAAGTTAAGAAAACTATCCAAGATAATACACTAAAATTGAAAGCCAAGGTGGATGAAAGAAGGAAAGATATTCAATTAGTTGTTGGTGACTATGTTGTGGTGCATTTGAACTAGTCTAGATTTCAAAAATGGATTCCAATCAAGATACAAATGAAAAGAGTGGGACCTTGAAAAATCATAGCCAAATATGGAGCCAATGCCTATAAAATTGATTTGCCATTTGATTTGGGAATCTCTCATATTTTCAATGTGTAATATTTGGTTGAATTCAAGGGTACACTACCTCAAACTAGTCATTGGATCAGTATTGATCTGGAGCCTATAGTAGTACCTTCATCAAGCAAGTTGGATGTTTAACAAGTATTGGAATCCAGAGCTAAGAAGGCCACCAAGCACTAGGTGTATATGGATCACCTCATAAAGTGGATGGGCAAGCCTAATTTAAAAGAAACTTGGGTTTCTTAGGAAGACTTCAACAAGGTAGGCATCCCCAAAGACCTATTGTCCATAGGATTGACATAGTTTTCTTTTTTGGGGGAGTACAGTGCAAGGTCACCTAGGTGGGTTCATGGAAGACCTAGGGCTCCTAGGATATTTTTTCTTGTGGTGGTGCTAGCAACACCACTAAGTGAATAATAGGGTGAACCTAGTCCTAGGGTTAGATAGGTTAAGGTGAGAAAGCCTCTTGAGGTCAAAGTTGCTCATAGTTGCTTATTTAGGCCTAATTAAGAATCTTTGTGTTTTAAAGAGTGGGATGGAAAAATAAGTGTTTTATGACCTTCTTACATTATTTTCATCCATTTAATGCTTTTGGAAATTTTTGAAAAACTCTGGAGAAATTTTGAGGGTCAAACACTCAAACATGTAAAAATTGCTCAAAATTTGTCAATGTTGTCATTGACAACATTGACAACTTTTTGTTACATTCAAGAAACTTTGTAGTTAGGAGTAAATAACTATCTGAAATAGTTAGGATAGGAGTTGGGATGGGTTAATAAGTTCATCCTCGACCTTTAGACAAGTTTCAAAGTTTGAGCAAATTATGTGTGTACAGACTGAATAGCAAGTTTATAGTTACAATTTTATGCTTTTGAGGATTTTGGAACTTTAATGGATTAGATTTGGAACTATTGTTGTTGGAAGTGTTAGAGGAGTCTAATGAGTGATTTTTTACAATGTTAGTTTGTGCTTTGTGAGGTTTTAGTTTCTTGTATAAATTATTTTTGTTCTTGATTGGATGTTATTCTTAATCCATTATTGTAGGAAAATGGAGTCATAACTCCCTCTCCTACCATAGGACCTATACAACCTCTTGGGAATGGGGAGGTGACTCCTTTTACATACTATAAAATGAAGGAGGGGCCTTGCAAATCTAAAGAAGAATTTTTTATGGTGATGCCCCAGGCGAGCAAGTGATGTATGGCTATGGATAATAGTATGCAGTAGAGGTCATATGATTTTTTGAATGCAAGGAAAAATTCAATAAAAGTATGGATTATGAAAGAAGAAGGTGTTTAGGAACCCCAACTATAGGGTGGATCATTGGTGGAATTTTTTAAGGAGTATTAAACTTGTTCTTGCAAAACTGATTCAATTACCTTCGCAACCTTGATTTTTAGGCACCAATATAGGCTTTACTATATGGATGTCTTGAGAGTTTGAGAACTCATGAATCCTTAAGTTCTTTGAAAACGGAGTCAAGATCAGTGGATAGGTTCCCCCTGTGTTAAGGTTTTTTTCCAAGTTATTCCATTTTTTCTTCATTTGGAGGGCTAATTGCTTATAGCCCTATTACAAGCATTTTTGTGTAATCTTGCATGATTTTTGGAAATTGATTAGGGTTTCAAGTTTGGTTATGTTTGTGGACCTTGAAGGGAATCCAAATGCCTTCCTAGATGATCATTCCTAAATTTTGTGTGTCATTTTAGTTGTTGGGGTTGATTTTAGTTTTGTGTGAAGAAGTTGTTGGGGTTGATTTTAGTTTTGTGTGCCACTTTTCAACTTGTCGCCAAATGTCCTTTCTTCCATCTCACTACCTCATCATCATCACCTATGCCACTTTTCAACTTGTCACATTTTTTCTTATGACTTTACTACCCACCACAACTTGTCACATTTATCATCCCCATATCTAGATTTTTTTATGCAAAATTATGACTTTGGCACCATCATGGCCACTGCACGCCCACATGCATGATCTCCCTTTCCCTTCAAGCACCTTCTTAATACATTATTTAAGTTGAGTGTTTTTATTTAAAAAAATAAAGTGTTCCTCAACCAAAAAATATGGGACAAAGATATTCAGCCTTTCTCTGTAAATCAATCGTGAAAAAACTATTTTCTATCTGCAATAGACTTAACTGGGCATGATTCCTTCAAACATTGTGCCCCCTATTTTAAAAATATAATCAAATTTGTGTGAAATGAACTGCAACTATCATCCATTGACACCCCTCTTGTTTTTCAAGACACATAAACCAAAATTGGATGCTAGTGAAGCTACAAACCAAAGAGGAATGCTTGCAAAATTTATAGTTATTTAATTCATGTTTTGTCCAAATG
The DNA here is from genome assembly GCA_028749045.1 of Cupressus sempervirens. Classification (NCBI taxonomy): domain Eukaryota; kingdom Viridiplantae; phylum Streptophyta; class Pinopsida; order Cupressales; family Cupressaceae; genus Cupressus; species Cupressus sempervirens. The sequence goes on along the minus strand of CM053789.1, from coordinate 386,770,586 downwards.
TGCAAGCTCCTAGGTGCATGATAAATAGTGTCAATTATGTCTCTAAACAATTCATTTACAATACAAGTGACCAAACATCTTCTCTTTAGACTGAGATTCAACCCCATCATTAAAAATTTATAACTCAAATCTTATGAGACATGTTTTATGACAATAGTTTACACATCCAAGACCAAGGGTGGGACTTTTCTATTACATTCCTATTTAATTATTTCAAAAAAAATTCAGAGCACACAAATACTTGAAAATTTGTGTGTGTTTAGTGTGGGAAATCCTCCATCATTCCTCATTTGGAAACATCACATAGCTTCCCAACAATCCATTTTTGTTCTTGTTCATCGAGAGAAAGGTTGATAAAACTTCACTGCAAGACTACATCCTCAAAGCTTAAACCTTGCTTCTATTCATCACGCTAGGGACTCAATGCATCTCCTCACCTTTTTTCATCGTGACCTCCACATTTGTAACACAATCATCATTGATGTTAAACCATGGTTTCATTCTCTCCTATCAATTCCTACAACCAGCACAATTCCAATCTTAGATTTTGCAAATGGCTAATATGGGTATTTGACAATTTGGCTTTGAGATCTGTCTGTATGCATCATTTATTTGTGCCTCTGCATTAGTCAACATAGAATATTTGGCAAAATTTGAGTTTACACAAGTTAGGATGGGCTAAGAAATCATGGAATATAATTAAACTAATCCTTTTCAATCTATATTAATGTGTGAGAATACTAAACATTTCATCCAGACTAGTATTCACATCCTCTATAAATATTGGCCACTTCAAATGGTTTCTTCTAGCAAACATTTTTTAGTACCATAAATTCTACTATCACAAGCGTCTTCTCTTGATTTCTTTATTCTTGAGCACTTTTAATAGGAGCATTGGGCTGATACAAATAATTCCCAATTGTAACTAGGTTTATTCATGTTCAAATATTTCTTTATTCTGCCCCAAACATTTCTCCCTATGGTGCATGTATCTAATACTATGATATGTTAACCTAACATTGGGCTCACAAATGGAAAAGGAGTATTTGACAACTTGAATTGGTCACAGTGTACATACTATGGCTTAGTTAAAACAATCAACTTACTTTCCATGTGTTATTGTGAGTAAGTTGGTAAGAGAATTTAACATTCAACTTGTGGCTGAATGCACAACAACTATGTTCATGATTTTGTGAGATATGTAAAGGAATATCCATCAACAACAAATGCCTCATGAATTACACCATAACTAGAATCCATAACTAGACCAGTCAGCAGCCCTTGAGCATACAACAGTATAAGAAATCAGAAAAACTTTGCCCCCACAAACCATGTCCCTGACTTTGCAAGTGGAACTTAAGCTGAAACAATCCATTTGTTTTATTGTTTAGGCATGAACCGATTTATGAGAATATTCAATAAAACTGGCTCATAACTTTAGATTTTGATTCCATTCCTTAGTCAAAATCTCAGAGCACATTATCCCATGACAACAATTCCTAGACAATGGTTTCAAAGGAATGATCATATTTCAAGTGGATTGCAACAAGTATGAGCCTTAAGACTTCACCAGGATCTTGAGTTTTTTTCTTTATTATACATCATGTTTGATCCCACACACTCATTTGTTCTTGAAGGATAACATGTGCATATAAAAGCCATTTTTTGTTGATTGAAAATATTGTAACTTCCTTAGACATAATTAACTCCCATAAAATATGTGCATATGAAAGCCATTTTTTGATGATTAAAAATATTGTAACTTCCTTAGACATAATTAACACCCATAATGTCCTATGAACACGATGGAATCAATTGGGCCCCAAAGTAGGTCTGAGTAATGTTTTTTTCCATTTCAAACAACTGACTCTCTAACTGATCCAATAAGTTCCTCATTCTGATTGGATTCAATATTAGTCACTTGTATTACCTTTAAAACTCACTTTCCATCATCTTTCTAAATCATCCATTTTGTGTCAAGAGGTCGTCAAAGTAACCTAAAAATTTGACAAAAATATTTGATGAAGCTTTGGCACTTGATATTATTTCTCTTTGGTCAAAAAAACCTCACTTTGAAAATTTTCATCTCATGATGAAATCTAGGTCAAAAAATATTGACATTCACACCTGCACATTTAAAATTGATCCTGCAATCAACATGTCAAAAAAGAGAAATGCATTTGGATTTGGCCTTGAAAGCCAAGCAAACAGCCACTTGGAGAAAAAAATATGGGGCATTGGAAGACTCTCATTTGGAGATTATGAATATGAAATTTGGGTTCAAAATGAAAAAATAGGTGCATTTGGCAAGGTTACAAAGTTATACTCTGGGAATTACAGAATTGAGTATGCAAACAAAACAAATATGTTTGCATATTAAATTGCTTTAGGAATGCATTCATATGGATTCTTCAAGACTGGAAAATTGGCACAATTGTAGTATTTTCAAAGGGAAACACCATGGCTTAATTGGTTTGACATTATCTATCACATATTTAAAGTTATGACCTTGCAAAAAAGCCTCTTAACCAATATGTGAAATTGATCCATATTAACATGTCATAAATTGCAAATGGAATCACATTTGAAAAGTAGTCAAATGGATTCATCATAGGGTCAAAAATGAAGAAAAACATGTCTCTAGCTACTAGAATATAATAGACAAAAGTATTACTTTATTTTTGTCAACTAGGTCAAAATTATGATAAGTTGAACATAACTTCCGAGATAAATGTGCAAAGTGCAAAGTCATGATGGAGAAAAGCACCCAACTTTGAAAAAGTCAAAACCATATCAAAACATGTCTAAATTACTTGAAATCTGAAACATAGGTTATTTGGTATGCATACTAAACATTCCCAAAGTGGTAAGATATGGCACTTTACTAGGTACAAGATATTCCAATACAAACTATGCTTTTGAACCCTATTTGACACTAGAGAAAAATGCATATTTCCCAAATGCTCAAAATGACACTTTATGAAATGACTCAAAACTACAACTTATCATCATGAAATACATGCACATACTAAATAAAAGGTGAGGAATTCCTAAAACACATCATTGGCCTCAAAATGGCAACCAAACACATATGCATGCAAAACATTCATAGAGGTTCACTTGAGCAAAGTTTTCAATAGGTACTCCAAATCTACCTACAATTTTGAGTTCCAACAATGGCTCTATCTGGGGGTGCATGTCCCTTGTGAGCATATAAATGATTAAGATATTTGGAATAAATAGACCATCCCAACAAACTCTCTTGAATAACTCTTTATTGAAAACATGAAATCTACTCCTAAATGTACAAATGATGGCCCTGAGCCACCAAAACTTCAACAAAACTCCTTACCTCTATCATAAAAGTATCATTCTCATTAGTTTCACCAATCACACATATATGTTTAATTGGTCCATTAGGAAAAATAATATCACTCTTTTCACTTTCATAGTGCATTGACAAACTATAATCATCCTCAAAAAATTGCTTACTATGAAAGTATAGGTCAACATGCCCTGAACCTCAAAACTAATATGAAAATCCTCTTTATTATATGACTCACACATGCTATCCAATTGAAAAGTAAAAGATTCATACTCAACTTCATGAATGAAATCAGACATACCATAAACATGTGAAACTTCTTGTGCAACTAACTAGCATGTGAATGAACAATCTGATATATACTCACAAATACCATTAGCATCAAAATCTGAAATAACTTTGAGATATCCTACTACATCTTTATATTCAAATAATGTATTAAAAATCTTATCAGAGTATTCACCATTAAATTTATTGCAAAATGATGGCTGATCCATATCACAATCCCTATCATGAAGCTCATTAATAGACAAATAAAAAGAAAATTCAACCTCAAAGTCATCTTCAACATGAGAAGAGAGGTATTATGATCCTCCACAACAAGATGTCAGTGTTTCATCATTTAGATCAGAATTAACCATAGCTAAACCTTCAATACATTCTTCTGAATGTGGTTATAACTCCATGCAATGCTCCCCTGTGAACATTATGACAAAGCATGGGCTGATTGGTATTAACATTCACACTATACAAAGGATTATCAAATAACTTGAAATTTTTTTCAACACTACTATCATGAACTCTTTCAACACATGAAGAAGAAAAATTAGAATCACCATTACATGAAGACACAACATCCACATCACCAATTAAGCATCTGGAATATAAATCAATATTACTTGCATTATATTCTTCAAAATGACCAATAGGGAAGGGCCACCATTCATTATTCAACTTATCACTTGGTGCTGATATACCAATGTTTTAATCACTTGTGTGCTAAAGAATACAATCACATATAGGCTCATGATATTTCTCTACACAACTAGGTAACTCATCCTTGTAAGTAGTGCATTCACCAATGATTTCCTTATCCTTGTATTGTGCATACAAATCCTCTTCAAGATCTTTATCCATAGGTTGATTTGAATAATCCAACAATGAAAACTCATTTTCAAATTCAAAAGAATAGCTTTCACCTTCACTGTTACAATAATGTTCACTCTCATTATTGCTTTCTTCTTCCCATGTTGCATCTAACTCATATGAAGATATTGATGCAATTAACAATGGGAATGTAAACTTTGAGAGGGGGGTGAAGCAACACTTCAAAACTTCAACCATAAAATGTTCACCACATATCCATCTCACAATTTATCATGTAAATTGAAATAGCTAGCTACACATGTTCATCCATAGCATGAAACAAACAACATATAACAAAATAATTTTGTTACCTAGAAATCCTCCAATGAGAAGGTAAAATTGGAGTGGGGATGACACCCACAAATATTCACTACTGCAATTGTAAAATGTATCTAATGAAGGTTACAATTGTTTGATCATAAACTATGTTCTACCATGTGAAAGGTCTACCATGTTAAAGGCTTACAAAGATTGTTAAATCTTACCCTGTTAAAGATTTCAAAACACTACTAAAAGTGTACTTTTTCAGAGGACTTAAACATGCAACAAAATAAGCACCCTATTGAATGATTTATAAAATCTTGTTAAGACTACTCAGTTAAGAGATTTTCACTGATTCACCTATTAGAAACTTTCATCCTTGATCCTTTGGTTAGCACCTCTCTGCTAGATATCAGACCTCCTCTTTCCTAATGTGTACATGATCCTTGTGATCAGAAGTATCTCTTATGTCCTTTAACTTATCTACTATATTCTCTCTAATCCATTCCTCTCATGACCTCCTTAGTCATCATGAATGCTCTCTTTGCACTAAACATTCACCCTTCTCTTCTCGTCTACACATAAAAACTCTATAGGGTTTTCCCTCCTTAAGAATTGTTCAGTGAGCTAGGGTGAGGTAGGAATCAACAATTGTGATTCACCCATTTTTCCACTTAAAACATCCCTTTCTCTTATTGGTTGCATCTATTGCATAGGGATTCTCAATATACCTTCATATATATCTTCTAGAATCATAAAATAACCCTGAAGTTGGCCCAAAAATGGTTTGCATAGGAGTTTGTGCAATTACAAATAGCTATGCCAAAAACTATTTACTTGACACTTGAAAGCTCTTATGCTCAACATTCACTATATCCTTAATGTTATAACTTGGTTCCTAACCAAATTAGCATCCACTCTTTTACTTGGCATGTGAATCACTTGGCATATATATTTTTCTTGTCACTTGAGTGACTCGGCACATACCATCCTCTCAGTACATACTAGTGCTTAGCTCTAACTACGTATATTGCTTGACATACACTACTTACTTGATACATACTAAGTTCTATTAAGTAATGACTTAAGTGTTTTGTCACTGCCTTGTCAAAACAAAAATAAGATCAAAAATCTCCCCCTTTTACATGAGTGGCAAAAGACTTTGTCATGCATATATAACGTAACATATGTAAATAACTTAGATAATATGTATCTCGTACAAATTTTCAAATGTTCAAAATTTTGCACAACTATTGACTTGACTGTCATACCTTTCCAAAATTTTATAAACCCCCCTGAGTTGAGTGTTCCTTGTTGTTTCTAAATTTTGTATAACTCCTTTTGAGTAGATGTGTTGTACTATTGTTGTTCCTCATTTTTGTCTCAAAACTCTCAAGATTGTAGTCCCCTTGCTTGCAAAAATATTGTTATCCCCCTTTTTTGACACTTATGTAATTTATGTGATACATTGATAGTGTGTTTGTCCAAAAAAAATTTGTGGACCTCCATCATTATTTTTAATGTTGCATCCCAATTATTGCATGCCACCTCTAGAGATTGGTATTGAACATCTAGCTAGGCAACAAGATCAACTAAGCCATCATGTGTAAAAAAATTATTATCTTTCTTCAACAATTTTTTGATGAAGGCTAGTTCCTTATGCAATACTTCCATGTGTGGGAACAAAATAGACTGGATACTAATCAAGGTACTCCTGATGTTTGCATCTTGTGAATGTAATAGTTCTAGCTAACCTTGAGAAGAAAGTAATATCTAAAAATGAGTTTGGCTTTGACCAAGAGAAAGTTTCAATATTGTCCCTATGGATTTTAGATCTCCTTATAGTCAGTCAATAACCCTCTGTACTTCTTTTGTGTATAAATTCACATAACAAAGTTTTTTGTATAGAGAAAAGATATTCTCCAGCACCTTTTTCATATCCTCCATTTTGGTTGTTATGTCAACCTATCGTAGTGCAATAGAACTAGAAATATTTTCAAGAACTTTATAGTGAAACTTCTTTTCAAACCATTCTAGAAGTTTAACATTGTAGTCTACATCTTCATCCCTATTCTTATCAACTATATTGACTAGTTTCTTAATGATTGGTTTCTCTTGACTCGACTCTAGTAGACTGAATGCATCAAGAAATATCTCTTTGATGTCATGAAGTACTTGCTTCTTCTTATGCTCTCATCTAAGAAATTCTTGTTGTTTCTTCCTTTCAAGAACTTACTATAGAATACTCATTTTTTCTATGGTGATTGATGTAAGATCAAACTTTGGTAACTCTATCACCTCATCTAAGTTTAAATCTCCATAATATGTATCTTCAACATACTTAGATGTTCTAGGACTTGTAGACACCTAAAAACTTTTAGAAAATAAAGTATTTTTATTTTTTGAAAAATTCTTGATGACATCATTATTTATTAATTAATTAATTATTTAATTTATTTATTTATTTTTATGCCATTAAATCCCTTTATCTTAATTAAAAATATTTAATTAAGGAATCCCTCCCAAAAATGTTTAAATCTTATTTAAACATTATTTCCTTATTTATTAATTATTTAATTAATAAATTGACCAAAAAATCCAAAATAAATAAAAAATTTATTTTTTGCCCAAAACTTGGCCAATTTTCTTAAGACCACTAACCTCTTCCAAAATCTTCTAATCCTTCTTTAATTTTGATTAAAGGCTAATCCCATCATTTCCTACCCCTAATCCCAACTCAAAATATTTAATTAAGATTAAATATTAATCCTCATGTTTATTAAAAAAGTTTTAATAAATATCTCCTCAACCCAAACCCTTGAAATAAATAAAACTTTATTTATTTCCTAAAAATCTAATTTATCCTCATCCTAAGAAGTTCTAGACTCTTCTAGAAAGTCTTCATCCTCATCCTAGGAAGTTTTAGACTATTCTAGAAAGTCTTTATCCTCATCCAAAGTCTAGACTCTTCTAGAAGATGTCTTTAAACCTAATCCTAATCCCCTCCTAACCTTGTCACATTCTCTAAACATTGGTTAAAACTTACTAACCCAAGCCAAAGTTAACAAATATCTCCTCCTTCACCCACCCTCATTAAATGCCATCCACTTGCCTATCCCTAAGCTAATCCTAAACCATCCTAATCCATCCTCTAATCATTTGCACAATCCTAAGCAAGCTTAAAACCATCCTAATCAAGCCCAAGTTGAAATTGCTCTCATCTCCCTCAAAATATCTCAACCATAAAACTTTATGAAGCCCACTAGGCCATAAATGACTCTTCCAAGCCCTTTTATTGCTCTTACAAGCCATTATGAGGGTCTTTATGAAGATTTTATCCCTTGAGCCTCCTTTGTTGACTCATCCTTCCCCTTTCCTCCATCCTCTCACCCTATGACATGTGTCACTCCCTGATAGGCTGTAAGGAAGCACAATCCATGTGCTCTCCTCTCATGCAATCTGAGCCGTCCATGAGCTTTTCCCCATCCTTGCATCCTAGCCCTTGATCCCTCAAGCCCTTTGCCTATTTAAGGAATCCTCTCCCAAGCCATTTTAACACAATCCATGAAGTAAAGTCATAATGCCATTTTAAGAAGCCATTTTACATCAAAACCATACACTCACACCCAAATTCCAACTCCATTTGAAGCCATTTTTGAAGCATTAAGCTTGAGCATACATCCTATCTATTTAGACAAAGCCACTCAACAAGAGAGCTTCTCATTGAGAGAGCCCATTAATGGCTCATATTCTCAATTGAGAGTTCATCTTAGTCTATCTTGAAGTTTATGAATTTTGTTTAGTTTGTAGAAGCTTTATTTAAATTTGGTTTCTATTAGCATACTAACATTGCTCATATACATTTTGGCACGCCCGGTGGGACCCCGCATGGGTCATCTTCATTAGCTTTTTTAGTCAAGTTTTGTATGTCATTTGCTAATTTTGGATAATTTTTTTTTTTTTTATGATTGGTAGGATTGTATAAATTAGTTTTGTAGGTCCACATGAGCATGAAAAAGACAAAGGAACTCATAATCTATCTCATAGTGTTTGCAGATTTTTCAAGCTTATAGGTGGACAAAGCACTTGGAATTCTTCTTCCTCTTCTTGTCTATATTCTTCTTATTCCATCTACTTCTTTTTCTTCTTCTTGTGGGAGATCTTGGCCATTTTTTTTGAAGGAAGCAAAATCATACACACTTCTTTTTAGTGCTTAAAATGAACCCCTAAATCATACTTAAATCCATTGAAAATTACAAATTTGCAAAAAAAAAAAGCCTTTTAACAAGTGAAACTAAACCAATTCAATCATTTGCATCCTTGCAACATCAAGGTTTTAGATGCATTCATGCAAAGTTAGGAACACTTCATTTTTGAAAATTTAAAAAGAACTTCAAGTTTCCATTTCAAAAGGTTCAAAATCAACACTAAGTGCACACTAAAATCTAAATCAAACTCAAAGCATCAATCAAGGATAAAATGAACCTCATTTGCAAATATTTTAAAGTTCTTTTAAAAATCTCATGAAAACTAAGAGTCCTAAATGGTTGCAAAAAATTTTCCTAAAAGCTTTGTTATTTGTTCGAAACAAATGTCTTGTTGCAAAATCTTGAATGTTTCTTAGGTTTTTCATGCATCAAAACAATCTAGGAATATCATTTTTGGGCTTAAAATAAGCAAACTAGAACACAAAATCTTGAATGAAAACCAAAGTCCAAAGAGTCATTTTCACTTTTGAGTCCAAAACAATCTTGAATTATCTAAGGTTAAAACAAAGCACTTCAAAGTTCTTAAAACAACACACAAAATCTCAATCTTGAATGCTCAAAGGAAAAACTTGAATGTTTAATCACTTGTCTTTGAATGGATGTTGCTAAACACACTCTTGAATGCCATGGATTAAAATCAAATTTTTCTTGAATGCATGATTAAAACAACAAATCCAATCTTGAATGCCAAGGATCAATTAACCATTGTAATATCAAACACTTCATTTGGAGCTTCTAAAATTGAACAAAACAAATCTCTTTTCCACATGCAATTTAGGTAAAGTTTGATTTTTGGACATTTAAGAAACTTTTTTAAGTTAAATACAAATTTGCAAAAATCAATTTGAGTAGTTCCTTGGACTCACCTCTTTTCTAATCACCCATCAATTCAACCATTGGTTGCAATCTCAGCGCCATCTATGGGGATGGGTCTACTTGAAAAAGGTGTTAAATGTTCCACAATCTAACTCACTCACTTGGTCTTTGAACGTTTGCTTTAACTTTATCAAAATTCTTAAATGACCAAAACTCTAGACTAAATCGATCACACTTCAAGTTTGGGCACTAAAATTGAACAACTATTGACGTGGAGGACCTCCAAGTGTGCGCTTGAAATCGAATCTCACACATCTTTGTTTTGGGCTTAAAAACAAAATCACACCAACTCTTGAATGCCTTAAAGAAAATTAATTGATACTTGACGTGGAGGGCCTCTGAGCGCGCGGGTTTACTTTTTTTTTGACCCTAACTCTTCTTCTTGTATTCATTCTTCACTCAATTTTGCTTTGTTGGCACATTTCAAAGTTAGAATTGAACATTGTCTCTTAAACATGAGTGCTTGTGAAGTCTAGATCAGCACACGTAAGAGTCAGTTGGTAAAAAGAACAAGCGTGTTTTTTAGCCCAAGGTCATCCAAGTCTTCTCTCCCCTTGTCATCTTTCGAGGCCATCTTGGGTGCATAAGATTAGGATCCAAAACCTTGTTTCTTTTTAGGAGGCTTGCTTGGGGATTTCATCACCCCTTGGGATGACCTCAACTCTAGCGTTCCGGTGGAGTATAAAGATTGGGAGGTGAATCCAAAGACACCTCTCTTGGAATCAATATTTTGTCACTCGGGCTAAGCCTCAAGGAACTTTATACCCTTGAGAAGTGAAAGAGGAGAAGTGGGTTACCGCTCCTCTCGGCTATGTGACATCTTTTTGCTTTCATCTATGAATTTGGGCCTCACGTACCTTGGGTATATCAAGGACTCCCTAGCTAAACCAACTATCAGCCTTGTAGACAACCATCTAGAGTGTTAATGTGTTTGAAGTGACTGATCAAAACATTTGTAAAACATACACACTCCTCAGCGCAAGTATCACATTCTGAGAATCAAAAACTTCTATCTGGTTGTTCCTATCTATTGCTTGATTTTTTATTTTTTGAATGAATTTTTTCCAAACTTGGTCAATCTTAGCTTAGGGCATACTTAGCGTAGTCACTGCCTATTCCAAAAGTTGAACAAGTTGAAGCAAAACAACTGAGATCTCTGAAAGCTAAGCAAATTTAGGAATTGATGTCAGAGCAACCCAAACCCAAACATAAGTTTCACAAAGTCAAACTTAAGCCATCTCAGGCATACCAAGAACTTTCAGCCAAGAGAAAGGAACTAACACCAAGCCCTCCAATTGCAAAACTCCATAAAGTAGAGGACAAAGATACTAAAGAAGCCCTTCAAGATGCCTGGTTAGATCGCACCATCCAATTTAACCAACATCCAAGAGTTAACAATGCTTATGCCTTACCAACTAGGCATGATTTCTATGATTAGACCCCCTTGTTTCTCCACATCTTCTTGCATAAGCTTCACTTTTGCATTAGAGTCATCTTTGTAGGTAAGCTAGCCATCCTTAGTCATCCCCTTAAAGCATTTTAGCTCATTCATCTCATTTAGAACCAAACCATCTAGCCAGCAATCAAAACCTCACATCCAAGCCTTCAAAATTGTTGTCACCTTGCCAAAAGTTTTCCATTCCTAAAAACTTCCAAAACCACCAATCTCACCAAGGTTATCCCTTTGACAAAGCTTTGTCTAGGGTAATCTAGCTTTGCCACTTGTTATCCCTCATCACCTTGAGCTAAAGGTTGGGATCCACAAGTGGTCAATCTCATGTTCTTCCTAAAGGATCATCAGTCTATCCTTAAGTTGACACAATCACCACCAAGCTTGCACATAGGAAAGCAGACCTTTTGTGCTTTGGCAACATATCTTTGAAGTTAGAATCCCCAACCCAATCCTCCTTAGGTTTTTTCATATAGCTTTGCCTCAACCTAGGAAATCATTTTCATAGAAAAGCCTTCCTCCCTTTTGCATCCACTAGCATTTGTTGCATCTCATCCCTACGAGCGTTTTTCATGCCACCCGTCACTCGCTTAGCCAAGAAGAAAGAAAAAATGGAGCCCTATCATTTGGATCGAACAGCCTCACCCCCCTTGAGCACTCAACCATCCTTCAGCCCAAAGAAATCTATGCCATCATCTACTGACATTGAAGCTTTCATGAACCAACCAGGAAATGCAGTATTGGTAAACGCCATTATAGACAAGAACAAAGAGACAATCATGGCTAATTTTTGAAGGGACAATGTAGGAACCTTTGACTTTGGAAGACCCCCTCCATTATCAGATCCATCTCACCCATTTTTTGGGTAGCTGCCACCACATATAGGCTCTTATGATCCAAATTATCCTCAATATATGCCAAAAGAAGAGCCTCCAGCCAATCCATATGATCCAACAGACCCAAACATACCATCATCCACCCAAGTTGAAATCTCCATGCCGCAAGCCAACCCAACCACCACCACTTCATCCTTGGTTCATACCTCTCCACTCCAAACCCCCTTTACCTAGAACACCTCACCGTTCACGCCCTTCACTATTGCTATTGTTGCTCCCCAACCCAGCCTTCCAAATCCACCCATCTCCCAAATCAGTGCTAGCATCTTTTGCCAACCTCGGCAATATACATCAGGGATGCCACCCATGGGGCCAAGTAATCGACCTTTCATCACCCCCAGCTTGTTCACTATAGCCCAAAGCACAATCCCATCATTTCCATTAGGTCTTGGGAGCTCAGTGCCATCAGCCACAAATCCACAGGCTACTACCCTCACTCCACAAAGCTATTAAACCCCACAAGCTACTACCAATGTTCTACCCAGCTCTCAAGTGACCCAAGCTCCTACCACCACTCTACCAAGCTTCCAAATCTAGCCACCAAGCTATCAAACCCCATCAATTTCATTTCCTAGCTTTCAATTCCCACCACCTCCACCACCAACTAATCCATTACATGAGCATCCTTGACTTGGACTTATTGTGCTTGTACATCTTTCTTATCTCCAACTTCCTCGAGAACTTGGTCACTTGGCTTTGCTATTGTCAACCCATAGATAACTTTTTTTGCAAAATATAAAAAGCTCTATATTTGGGGGGAAATGTCCCCTTGATTATTTTCATGGCTCTTTTGATAATTTCTTTATCAAAAGAAGGCATTACATAGGAAGTGTAGTCTCCCTAATCTGTCTTTATGTAGTCAAACTATACTACCACTTCTAATCAACTCGATCATAAAGACTCTTTGGAAGTGGGTTAGAAATCTCTATAGGTGTGTTCTTAAATGTAGCCATCATCTTATATATAGCTTCTTCCACTTTGTTTTGATCAATCTTTCCTAACTTATTAAATACAACATGTGCAAAACCAGAGAAATTTGCATTATTCTTAACATTTTCACACAAGTTGACTATATCGAATGAAGGATTATGGCTTGCCACCTTAAATTGATTGATGTCATCTAATTATGTCCTCTCCTCATCTAACAATTGCAAGAGTGTACTTTCTCTATGAATATGTCTTCTTTGTAGGCTAGCTCGGCTTTGCTAAGGCAATAGATCTCCTTTCTTTTGGTTTATTTGCCTCCTTTATTTTATTTGTGGTTTCCCTTGACCTTGACCTAGTAGCAAGTACTATTGGCTTCTATTGTGAAATTTTCATAAGCTTCTTCTTGGGTTTCTCCACTTCAGTGTCCTTTTGTTTCCTCTTCTTCATTTTAGCTAGCTTAGGTACTTGGCTTCTTCTCCCTTAGTACCTTCAACATTCTCTTCTTGATCTTCTCCTTGGTCTTGAGTGAGTGACAATGGGGATTCAACTTGATGTTATTCTTCATCATTTTCATCATCTTCTTCTTCTTCCTCTCCCCCTTCACCAAATCTCTCCTGTAGCTTCTTCACAACCTTGTTTTTCCTTCCTTATCATAGTATTTGTCCTAAAATCAATAGTGATTCTTGATTTGGCTTTCTCATAGTTCTCAAATGAGGTGGCACTCTTGTCAACTTCTTCTGCCAATAGTGCTATGATGGATGCAAATGCCTCATCCACATTAATTTCATAAGGCAATGGCTTGAGTCATATAACCCTAGGTATTGTAGCATGTACATATTTATAATCAGCATCTAGTAAGAAGTAAACATCATTACAATATTTCTCCACTAGTGACACTAGAATCCATAGTATTTTCTTCATAGACTTCTTGAAATCTTCAAAGTGACTTATCATTATGGTTTCAAAATTCTCTCCAAGTTGCTCTATCAACTCTGAAATTTGCACTGTCACTGGCATGTTGGTCTTCCATGCTATTTGGCCAAATGTTGGAAATATATTTTGTACATAGAAGAATGTGCAGACAAGAAGTGAACCAAATTTACATTATTCACTCTTTTTCTTCCTTATGGCCTCCAATTTTTCTGATAATTGTTGAAGTTGTAACTTGGCAAGGTCATAAGTGTGGTCCTTCTTCACTATCTTGTAACCCAAATCTACAGCCATGCAATATACATTGTTTAATCTACTCGATTGAAAGAACTTGTGACCAATTATTGTCACTACAAAGTCAATTAGGGATCAAAAATTGTATCTATGGACATCCCTCTCTTATTTCATACTCCCCCTATATTTTTCTTCATTACCTCATTTCAATCAGTTTGTGTGGTTTTGGGTCTATCTAGGGTTGGATACCCTATCACTCAATTGATGATCCTTTTACTGATCTTAATGGCTTCATTCTCCAACCAAGTGAAATTTTTATGAATACGACTCTAAACAATGTGTATCTAATCATTCTTAAAGATTGGGGGAAAATCTAGGCCATAATTTAACCTTTTTGGTTCAACAATCTTATACTATTCCCTCAAAACTCCATTATCACACAATCTACTGTATGCATCTCTTATTTTCATGTCTCCCATGTCTATCTTTCTGGTGTAGCAACATCTGACATCTTGTATCGTTAAAACTTGTGGTGGTAACATTGATAGCACATCAAATGGGTCTCCCTTATATATGATATCTCAGGAGTAGCTTAGAAGGATGGTTGTCTAATTTCATTATTGATTAATTGCACATTAAAAATTATTTCCCTTCCTTCCTGACATTTTTAGAAGAGCTAGATGTCATTTACATAACTAGGGTTTGCAAAAACATAAACAACAAAGCTTGACACTTGATAAATTCCTTGTGAATCTAATGAATGATGACAAGTAACAATTGAATCCAGTTCACAAACACTTGAATATTTTCTCCTTAGTTCACCTTATGCTCTTTGTGTAGTCTTTGATCTCTGATGAATGCAAATGAGTCAAAAATTGACTATATAACCCTTGATATTTGACAATAAATGCTTAATGCTTATGCATTTGTAAGCTTGAATATCATAGGATTTCCACTTATTCAGCTTATACATGATTTCAATATGCTCAAAAACCATAGCAAGCTTGACCACTACTAACATAATTCCATCACTCAGTAACAACATGAAAACTAATAAAACTATAGATTTCCATTAGGTTCTAACCAATACATTGCATCTTAACTCATGCATATACTATCTTTTTAGATCTTAGATTCTTGGAACTGATGTATGAAATAAGTTTGAAATATTAGTCCCATACATACCTTTTTATTTCCTAGTTTTCGGTCATGTGATCACTTGATCCATTGGATGAAGTGACCTCATCTAAACTTGATGTGTTGCAATCTTCCTTCTTCTTGCATGTTTTGTTCAAATTACTTTGACCTTCTCAATAGTGAACCTCTCTTTGCCTTTATTATTTCCATTACTCGACACTGGTGATTTGGTTGGACAGTTTTTGCTAATATGGCCAATCTCCAAATAGCTAAAGCATGTAGTCTCACTCAACAATCTATTGTAGTTGTCTCTAAAATGAGATCTAATGCAATTCTCAAGAACATGTCCATACTTTTGACAATAGTGAAAACTATACCTTATGTTGTAATCCCAATTATAGGATTTTCCATTGTGTTGTACCTTTCCTTCAAATCTGTGTGTGCTTATGATGTTGATCCTACATTCATGTCTCTGATGTCCTTTCTTGTTTCACTTATGATAGTAGCCCTTGAATTTCTACTTAGGATTCTAATTTGCACTATTGCTCCTGCAAACATTTGTTGTATGACCCATAATTAAGAAAAGTGGGCTTGTAGTTCTTACCTTTTGTTGTTTCTTTATTTACCACTTTTAGATGATTCTCCTTCCTTAGTTTTGGTGTACCCCAATCCAGTAGTATCATTGTTAGATCTAGGGGATCTCATCAATTTCTCAAAGTATTTAGTGGCTTCGCTAGGTTTGTTGAAACTTTCAACAAATTCTTTTTCTCTTCTTAGTGCATTCCTTAGTTGTTCATCCTATAACTTTAGGGTTGTGATATCAATGTCCTTTCCATTCAATTCATGACTGGAAATCATTAATTGATTCATTGTATCCAGTTGCATGTTGGCAATTCTTTGCACCTCAGATGTCTTCTCTTCCAATCTGTTCGTCAATGTTCTTCTCTCATCTTCAAACATGAATTTGTCTTCATCTGCTTTATTTTTATACACAATCACCTCTCATAGAAATATTTATTGGACTTCTTGTTCTATCTTAAGATTTTTGACCTCTTTAGTTAGGGCACAACTATTTTCCATTAGATCCGCAACTATTGCACCAAACTCACTTGATTTTCCATTTGCAAACAATTTAGTAGTGTCTTCTTCATAGTAATGTGTGTCATTTTTCTCAATAACTATCTCTTTCCTTCTCTTCAATGAGCACTTTTACTCATCTCTTGCTTCATTGAGTTGGTGTAAGGAAAGCTACATTTTAATCTTTTGGTTCTTAATAGTATTTCCCAGCATGTAGGCTTCCATCTTCAAGATCTTTCCTCAAAGCTACAAAGCTTTATTTTCTAGGGAAAAAGTGTTTGATACCAATTGTTGGAATTAACAATGGGAAAGTAAACTATAAAAACATTCACCACACATCCATCTCATAATTTATCATGTAAACTGAAATAGCTAGCTACACATGTTCATCCATAGCATAAAAAAAATAAAATATAACACAATAAGTTTGTTACCTAGAAACCCTCCAATGAGAAGGTAAAATTGGAGTGGGGATGATACCCACAAATTTTCACTACTGCAGTTGTAAAGTGTATCCAATGAAGGTTACAATTGTTTGATCATAAACTATGATCTACCCTATGAAAGGTCTTCTCTATTAAAGGCTTACAATGACTGTTAAATCTTACCCTATTAAAGGATTTACAAAATCTTCTTAAGACTACTTGGTTAAGAGATTTCCACTAATTCATCTATTAGAATGTTTCAACCTTGATCCTTATGTTAGCACCTCTCTGCTAGATATCAAATCTCCTCTTTCTTGATGTGTACTTGTTCCTCCTAGTCAAATGTATCACTTATATCCCTTAACTTATTTTCTATGTTCTCTCTAACTAATTCTACAATTCATTCCTCTCTCACAACCTCCTTAGTCACCATGAATGCTCTCTCTACACTTAGTATTCACCCTTCTCTTCTCATCCATTCATACAAACTCTTTAGGGTTTTGCCTCGTTAAGAAGACTTAGGTGAGCTAGGGTTGGGTAGGAATCAATGATTGTGATTCACCCATTTTTTCACTTAGAACATCCCTTTATCTGATTGGTTCCTTAAACTGCATGGAAATTCTCAATATACCTTTGTATATATCTTCTAGAATTGTAAAACAATCCTTAAGTTAGCCCAAAAATGGTTTACATAGAAGTTTGTACCGTTACAAAAAAGTATGTCAAAAACTATTTACTTGGCACTTAAAACCTTTGATGCTCGACATTCATTATATCCTTAATGTCATAACTCAATTCTTGATGACTCAGCATCCACTATTATACTGGGCATATGAATCACTTGGCATATATATGTCATTCTCAGCACTTGAGTGACTCGACACATACTAGTGCTTAGCACTAACTATGTATATTGCTTGGCATACACTACTTACTCAGCACATACTAAGTTCTATTAAGTAATGACTTAAGTACTTTTTCATTGCCTTGTCAAAACCAAAATGAGATCAATAGGACATACACTATCATTGTCTTCAATCTCACTTGAATAACCACTTTCATCGTCTTCTTTATCTTGAGACTAAGGTACATATGAGTTACTCTTTTTTTCATACGATGCTTCTATATGGCACACCTGATCAACAACCTTGTTTTCATCATTTGAGATATAAGTTTTAGCCTCTTCACCCACACAAGATTGTGGTATATATGCAACAAATCCATGTCTTACAACACTATTAATATTATCATACACATAACCATTATGAAGGGAATTTTTTGTTTCAATTTCATAGGGTGAATGATCATTTGGTGAATGACATTTACCAAAAATTATAACACCACCCTTTGTTATAATAACATGAATGTATTTACTTTTATCAACAATAGGAGCAATTCTTTCTTGAAATAAAGAGTTCCTATCTAAACACACATTCTAATATGAATTTTCAACATATTTAGAAATCATAGAAGAGGTACTAATACATTTATTTGAAGCTGAAATATCTACATGAGACTTGTCTTTACCCTCAAATGTATTACATCGAAAAATATTTTTAGCAAAATGAATTCTATTCAATTCATATTTTATGTTATTTTCAATGTCCATAGTAGTCATGAATCCTAAAGAAAGACATATCAATTTTATTTTTATTTTTATGAGGATGAGAAGAATTGCATAAATGTTATACTTAGTTGGACATTTGGTTGGATGAATACTATTAGCTGATGTTGTCCTTGTTAAGTCAAGCAATCTAATAGCTCCTGATACAAAATTGATGTGCCAACTCAAAATTTTTAATTTGGTAGCAGAAATGAAGGCAAGAAGTAAGGGAGCCCTAAGAATGATGTTGCTCCAAACACCCATTACAATATTTCAACCTTTTAGGAATACATAAAAAGATCACAAATTATACCAGCCACTTCTTTCTAAATAGATACTAGTTTTATTATTCCTAGACTCCATTTTGAATGTGATTGCATGTCAAATTTTTTATTTAATATCTAGAATCGCATTCACTGATCTATCATTTTTCTCCTCGGGCTTTTTTTATCTTCATGATATAACAATGAGAGTGATTTGAAATGTTGTCGCAAAAATTTAACATAAAATCAAGTCCAAAATAAATTGCATCTCCTTAATATTGAAATTTGATTTATAATAAATTAAAAATAATAATATTGAGATCTGTGATATTGTGAGTTGTTTAGAAGAGACTATACACAAGGGAATATCCATATTAAATCTCTAGATGTTCACGAAAACTAAGGATATTTTCTATTTGAAAGAAAAAAATGTATATATTTTGGTTCACCCTAACTACATGACTTGTTATTAAAAATAATCAATCATTTTTACATATTGCAATCTTAAACCATATTTTTATCTTTGTAAAATCTAATCTAAAATAGATTTTTACCACAATATAAATGACTCTAAGCCACAAGTATCTTATAATGAATAAAGATAATTAGAGACCAATACCTAAGAAATCAAAGCTTGTGTGATCATTGGTGAAGCGACTAGTTGGATAATGGAAATAGGAGATGCCATAGGGTGTAATATTTTCTCTTAGAGTGTAATCAAGAATGAAATTATTAGCCTCAACATCTGCTAATGAGTCCCAAAATACATACATTGTTGGCACATAAGGACCACTTCCTCCCACCAATGCAATAGTACTCAAACAACTTAAGCTAAGTACTCCAACAACAAAATTAATGCCACTGTTGAACAATGGATTCAAGTTTTTATAATCAGACTTACAATTTTTTTCTTCAGTTGTCTTGTCGAGTTAGGCAAAAGAAAATTGGTAACCTTGTGTAAAATGAGAAGCATCAAGGACATGCAGGGCTATATTCTATTCTCATACACATGGAAATGAGTCCAAAGTTTGTATTTTTGTGTGATCTAGTACTCCCAATTGGTAAATCCAATGTAGGAGAGAGCCAAATAATGATTCTAGTGACTGTGGTGCTTGTGTTTGTATGATCGATACATAGAAAAGGTAACGGTCAAGGTTTTCTATGTAATATGTCTTCACTTCAATAACAAAAATAAATTTGACATCCAAGGAAGGACATTTTTCCTAAAGGGGCCCTATATTTTTAATAGTTTTAAAATATTTATATTTAGTAAATCTATGTGATATATATTTTGATATTGTTTAGGTTTTTTATAGAAAAATATAATCAACATTACATACAATATGAAATAATGATTGTAACACTATAATAAATAGTATAGATATCTTAAATAAATCTATATAAAGAAATGTCGATAAATATGCACTACAAAATAATTATAATTTAATTCACTACATTTAAAATTATTTATATTTCTTTTATCTCCATTTATTTAGTTTTTTACTAACTTAATCTTTTTAATTTAATTTCTTAATAAATGGATGATTTATATCTCCAAATATTATAATTTAAATGAATATTTTGTGGTATTTATTAAATTATTTTTTAAAGTATATTCTATTTATAATAAGATTTACAATTTTGACATGTAGATGGTTGTCAAATTTAACCTAAAAGAATAAAAGTAAATAGTAACATGCTCACACCATCCCACTCCCCCATTCTGCCATTGTAGAATGCCTATCGACATTAACAAGTTTCACCTAGTGAATCAAGTAGGTCTATGCTCTATATCTTTTCACACCCTGCAACTTTTTCAATTACAATGTTGTTTCTATTAGGAACTCTCATACCTTCATTGGCTCTGTATTTAGTAAGCATCAACATTTTGAATTACAATGTTGTTTTTATTAGGAACTCTCATACCTTCATTAGCTATGTCTTTAGTATAAATCATTTATTTGTGCCTTCACGTTAGTCAGCATAGAAAATTTGGAAAAATATGAGTTTACACTGGTCAGACTAGGTTGAGAGATCATGGAATGCAATTGAACTAATCCTTTTCAATCTATGTTGTGTGAGTAGACTAAACATTGTATCCAAACTAATATTCACATCCTCCATAAATACTGACCACTTCAATCAGTTTCTTTTGGCAAACATTTTTTAGTACTATATATTCTACTATGACAAGCATTTGCTCTTGATTTATCTATTCCTGATCACTTTTAATAGGAGCATTGGGCTGATAGAAATTATTCCCAATTGTAACTAGATTCTTTCATGTTCAAACTTTGCTTTATTCTACCACACACATTTCTCCCTATGTTACATGTATCTAATCATGTGATATGTTAACCTAACACCTAGCTCGTAAATGGAAAAAGAGTATCTAATAACTTGAATTGGTCATTGTGTACATACCAATGGCCTGGTTAAAATAATCTACTTTCTCTTTGTGTGCTATTTTAAGTAGGTTTGTGAGAGAATTCAATATTTGACTTGTGCTTGGATGCACAACAACTATGTTCAATGCTTTTGTGAGATATGTAAAGGAATATCCACCAGCAACGGGTGCCTCATGTGCTACACCATCAGCAAAGTCTATAACTAGAGTAGTTAGAAGCCCTTGAGCATACAATAGTAGAAGAAATCAACAAAAACATTCCCTTCAATTTTGATTCCCAAAAAGTTCTAATTTGTTGGGCAAAAATAGTGAAAAAGATATTTAAGAAGATTCCCTTCAAAGAATTGAACACATTTTTTATTATCAAAAATCTAATTGTGCTAATTTAGAAATACCTAACTCAAATGAACAATAAAATTGTTCAACTCCTAAAGTATCTTCTACTTATCTAAAAACTCCTTCTAGAATCATAGAAAGAGAATCCTGAATCTTAAGTTATAGGATATAAAGGGACATGAATTTTGACTAGAAGAAAAGTAAAAAATGATGAGCATGCTGATATTGTAGAACATTTCAGCTTAATATTTGAATTTGAACCTAAAACTGTGGTTGAAGTAATCATAGATCCTTGTTGGCTACATTTTATTACAAGATAAAATCAATCAAATTGGGAAAAACAAAACATGGGAACTTTTTCCTAGACATGATGATAAAAATGTCATAGGTGGATAATGGGTGTTTTGCAGTAAACTTTATGAAGATAGAAAAATTGTGTTAAATTAAGCTAGGTTTGCATGTAAAGGTTATGCTCAAGGGGAAGGTATTGATTTTGGTGAAACTTTTGCATTAGTGACAAGAATTGAATCAATTAGAATATTTCTTCTATATTCTAGCAATAGAAAATTCACAGTTTATCAAATGGATGTTAAAACAACATTCTTAAATGGTTACCTTGAAGAGGAACTTTATATAGAATAGCCAGAATGTAGTGCCTACCCTCGTTCACATCTTTTCTGGACATATTGTTGCTATTATTATCAGACTATGATGGATTAGTTTTATGTTGATGGATTAGTGGTATTGTTTTGAGACTATCAGACATTATGTTATGGATTCAGTGGTTATGTGATGAGATCATTTAGACTTTACATTTCATGCATACACGATGATTATTGTATTGTTTTCGGCTATTGTTGATGATTAGTTGATGGTTATTATCTCATGTGTTTTATTATGGATACTTACCCCATACTTGCATGTGTATGGTGTGCGTGTTTTCTTATTGTATGGCATTTCTGATGTGGTTAAGGAAGGGAGTCATAGTCACTTGTTTAGTCGGGATCTACACAATGCACCACTTCCTGCCATTGTCTGTTTAGCTTAGCATTATATATTGTATGTACATGCATGGTTTTTCTACAGGTTGCAGGTACTAGGTATCGACTTCCCTGAATTGCCAGGATGAGCATACCCTATTATACTATCTCAATGATAAGAGAAGGGAGATAAATTCTCAAGTCCAAATCCCAAACCTTTAAGCCAATTGTCCTAGTGAGGTAGGACAAGTATCTGGATATTTTACCCACTGAATGTGTCGGATGACATAATTCGTGATTTTTAACCCTTTAGACTGAGTTTGTGTGATTTGCTCTATGATGGGTTTTCATATTTTATTTTGGAGGTCTATGGTGAATTTTCTATTAATTAAGTCTTAATAAATAGATTTAATTAATAAATTAATTATTTGAGAAAATTAATATAAAATATCATGGTCTTTGATATTTTGATAATTAATTAAATGTGAATTAATTGAGGGAAAAAGGAATTAAATAAAAGAAAATTATAAATTAAAATTAATAATAATTATAAAATAATAATAAAGTAATAAATAAATAATAATAATAAAAGTTATAAGAATTAAAATGAAAGTTATAAATATTTAAATACAAATTATATAAAAAGTGAATTGGCGTTATAAGCTTGCATGGGAGTTAACGCACTTTTCTATTTCTCAAGTGTCAACAACATGGGGGTTAGTACATAAATTAAGCACATGGTGTCTACAACCCTATGGCTCATCTTGAAGGTTGGAAAAGACTAATGCTTAGTTGGTGACACCTTCCAACTGTTTCTAGAAGCATTCTAGATGTTTCCTGAAAGCTCTTTATATTTAGGCATTCCTAGAGGCTTAGACATAGCGTTGGGAGTGCAATTGGAGCATTGGAGGACTCGAGAATTCTGAAGAAAGAAGGAGCTTGCTCTGCGAGTTTTTCTGAGGAAGTGCGATTTAGCATCAGAATTCGAGTAGATTCTTGTGGTTTTACTTATGCTATTTTTGCATCATGCATTCCATGTCTTCTTTGTGTCTTCCATATGTCTTCTGAGGAATTTCTTATTTTATTTGTGCATTCTCAATATGGGTAGATTAATTTATTTGAGAATTTTATATGCATAAATCTGAAAAGAACACGGGGCTAGGGTTGAGATTCATAGTCAAACCCATTAGATTAATTATTGGAAATTTTGGAGATCAAAGGTCTATGGAGAAATTCTGAAAATTGAAGTTTGTATTCATATATTGTCAATTTTCTTATACATACATACATATATATATATATATATATATATATATATATATATATATATATATATATATATATATATATATATATATATATATGCAATTATATATATATGTATATATGTATATATGCTCATATACTGTGATATTTTTAATTTTGCATATATTTTTATATATATACATACATATATATATATATATATATATGTATATATATATACATACCTTTATATATATATATATATATATATATATATATATATATATATATATATATATATATATATATATATATATATATATATATATATATATATATATATATATATATATATATATATATATATATATATATATATATGTATGTATATATATATACATACCTTTATATATATATATATTTGTTAAAAAACCGAATAACATACCCATGGGCGAAAACGTTTTAAGAAACAATTTAAACCAAATCGCAAATGGGAATCACATAAGCGATTTTAAAAAAAAAATATAAACATTTTATACATTAAGTCGGGGGGGGGGGGGGGGATGAGACCCACGCCCCCACTGCGGTCGTAGTGTACCGTCATCACGGGTACTACGACAGCAATGGTACGCAGTACCACTGAAGTTGCAGGCCCTGCGACCGCAGGGTCCTGCGTACCGACAGTTATGTTATATAAATATGTGTTTAAACAAAAACATTTGCCATATTCGATTTTAATTGTTATTAAAAATTTTGGCATTAATCGAATTTGTTAATTCAATTTTGTTTAATGGTAAAATAATTTATATATTCATATATGTATTTATATGTATATATTTTAATATAAATATATATATAAGTATGTATATAATATGTAAATATGATTATTAATAATTTTTTTTATAATTGTATAATTAATAATTGATTTATATCAAAGGCTCATGGTTTAAAGTAATTTTTTTATTAAGTATATTAAATTTGATTGTTAGGTTGGTGGGGGACGTTTGGATTAAAATTATAATTGAAGAATGGATTTGTATTTATTCAAATCATATAAATGTTCCTCCAAATTCTTTCTCTAAACTTGGAAACGTAAACCGAGACTTTTGCATTTAAATTCAAATTGTAAATTTAGCAAAACCAAAACATGTGTTTGAATTGTGTATTCTTTATGCTATTGTTTTGGGTTTTGGGTTGACTAGTGCTGACTAGTTATAGGACGTCTACCAGAGGCTTGGAAGTTATGTGATTGTGATGTCATGATGGTGTTTTAATCTCGATCTTTATAAACCCAACCATGGTTATGTAATGGAATGCTTTATGTATTGGATGTGATTACTGATTGTTATAGTTGAGAATTCTTATGTACAAGACACTTGACTTAACCATTATCCTTGGTCAACGATCAATTATCCTTGGTTATTTTCTAGTCGCCATGATGGGACTGTGATGTGGATTTATTTTTGATGATGTCATGTTGTGACATGTTTGACTCAATCATTTTTGGAGTCTTCGATCAATATGATTGAGATATATTTTGGTTTTTGAGAACCATTGGATACTTTGATTATCAGTGATACTTCAGTTGCCAATAGAGAGCTGTTGTGATCATAATTTTCTATGGATGTTTGCTCATGGAGATTTGATGCTTTTATGCATATTTGATGATTTTATTATGGATTATCTTTTGTGATTTTGAGATTTATGATTCCATGAGCATTAGGGTAGGATATCTGCATGTAGTGATGAGAAGTGGCTTGCAATGGGGGCTGGGGCCCTAAGAGGCTGCCAAGGTAACTCATTGTAAGTTAGATTAATAAGTGATAACATTCACACCTAATACTAACTAAATGAACCTAAAAAGATAAGTTTTTTGTTCTTGCTCATGCCTTGAGTGCTTGTACAGGGTAGGATGGGAGTCGTGAGAATGCATGGTTGCGACCTTGCATTTCGTAGTATGCCTCATCAGTATGAGAGGATACTAGTGGCCGCATGAGATCAGTATGGACCCATGGAGTTTAGCTAACTACTAGGGTAACTTGTACGTGATAAATGTGATGACACTTTCCTGCTTGCATAGTAGGTTCCTACATGTCATTGTGTGCCTCTGGAGATTAGATGTCAGATTTTGTGTTTGGAACCTTTGAGTTAGTATACTTTTAGGATTCCTGGACTTATAGGGATTTGTGCTATGTGTTTTGTTAGCCCCCTTTGGGACTTGAGATTATCTCCTCAGAATGGTGGGAGTGGACCACTTAGGTACCACGCGGTCGGGTGGTAGTGTATTTTCCACTCTTATCATCTAAGATTCATTAAGACATCATGGCTGATGTGTCCTTCATGATGGTGGATATGTATCCTTTTCATTGATGATTAGCATATGTTAGATGATGTTATCCTATGCTTATATTTGCATGTTAGATTACTTTCTACATATGTTGTTATATATGTTAGAAGTGACATTCCTACTATGTTAATATTGATGATCTCTTCGGTGATTTAGAATGTTACGCACGGAGGGATGGCTAGGATCCACGATGGTCTAATGATGCTATTAATGGTTGGGAGGAACTGTGCACTTAGTTTATTACATTTGATCTTTATGATGGATGTATATGTCTTCTATGATGATGTCTCATGTGTAACATGTGATTATCTTTACTTTGATGTATCATGGATTAGAATAGGATGATGTACCTTATTCTATGTATGTATATTCTTTTGAGCTTGTCATACCCTGTGACATGTACAGTGGATGATTGAGAAATTTGAAATGTAATGTATAAACATTGGACTTATCATTATTATTTCATGTGGATGTTGTACTAAATGGATTCATATATGTTAGGTGTTTGTAGATGTAATCCAACATTAAGGGATCTTAAAGAATGTAATCTGATTATATACGGACATTGTTATTGATTTCGTTATTGTGCATAAGTTATATGTGGTATTTACTTTCATTAAAAAAAAAAATGCTACTAAACTTAGTGAAAATTTTAGGTTAATTCTTTGGATCCCTTGGCAGGGCATTACACAGAAGGTTTTGAATCTTCTAAAAAACCTAATTTTTTATATCATCTTAAAATGACATTATATAGCTTGAAGCAAGCTCCTAGAGCTTGGTAGTCAAGGATGGATAGACATATTATTGGTAATGGTTTTATTCATGGTGGTGTTTACAACACTTTATACACCAAAATTCTTGATTATGGTATCTTGTCTATTGATATTTATGTGGATGATATCACTTTTGGATTGACTAATGATGACTTATCTGAACATTTTTCAAATATCATGGAATCTGAGTTTGAGATGTCTCTTTTGGGTGAACTGACTTTCTTTCTTGGTTTAAAATATCAAAGATTGAACATGGCTTATTTCTATCACAAACAAAATACGCTAAGGAAATGTTAAATAAATTTGATATGGTTGATTGTATACCAGATAACACTCCTATGGAAACTAGCTATAAATGGGCTAAAAGTGATGATTCTCCAACAATTAATCAAATAGAATAATCCATGATTGGCATTTTTTTAGATCAAACATCTTCTAGGCCGAATCTTATGAAATTTGTATTTATGGTATCTTAGTTTCAGTCTAGTCCAAAATAGTATCATCTTAATGCTATTAAGAAATATTCAAAACATTTAAGTAACCCTTGATTTGGTTTGTGGTATCCCAATAGTATTGATTTTAAATTTCTTGGTTATAGAGATGCAGATTGGGGTGGTTCTGA
The DNA here is from genome assembly GCA_028749045.1 of Cupressus sempervirens. Taxonomy (NCBI): domain Eukaryota; kingdom Viridiplantae; phylum Streptophyta; class Pinopsida; order Cupressales; family Cupressaceae; genus Cupressus; species Cupressus sempervirens. Next base: position 386,743,058 of record CM053789.1, on the reverse strand, counting down.
TGATAAAAAGAGCACTAGTGGTGCTACATTATTTCTCGGTGACTAGTTGGTTGCTTGGCATAACAAAAAGAAAGAGTGTGTTACCATCTCTACTTGTGAATCTAAATATGTTTCTACTACAACATGTTTTACTCACTTATATGGATAACATAGCAGCTATCAAATTTTGGTTTATGAGTATCAAATCCTATTTCCATTATGTGTGACAATATGAGTGCTACTCGGTTGTGTAAAAATATGGTTCTATACTCTAGAACCAAACATGTGGCAATCAAACTTCATTTCTCAAGAGATAAAGTGGTTGGTAATGAATGTAAGTTGGTACATGTTCCTACTCAAGCACAAGTGGCTAATATTTTCACAAAAGCTCTACCTAGAGACACTTTTGAATAGTTATGCAAAAGATTGGGAGTCCTTTCTTAATCTTTATTGTAATACTTTTCTCAATAAGGGGGAGTCTTTTTGTAGGTTTGTGCTCCTATAGTCGATCATTTTTTTAATCAAAAATAAGTTCTTTTTACATGTCCTTGATGAAAAATGGGGGATAAATTTTCTCCTTCATTTTTTTTTTAATAATTCTACGATTTTGGTCAATTTAGTATTTGTGTTTGACAATTCATTAATTTTAATACACCGATGAGACATTGGTTTTTGATTCTCTAATAAATTTGGATTGATTTTGGCATTCTTTAGTTCAATATTTTTTTGATAGTGGTTCTAATATGATAATGATATTTGTGATGGTTATTGGTATAAGTTTTGTTGGCAATCTTTCTCTTTCAGTCAACACATGTATTAGAGTTTAGATATAAAATTTTATACATATGAAATTTTATGTGTTTATACTCAATGCATCATAGTAATCATTATGTGTGTAAATGAATGTGATACAGCCAGATGAGATATATACTTATTTTTTGAGTAAAAAACATTTCACTTATATGTGCACAATTATGGTGTATGAATTATATAGAAAATATTTTTCCTCCAAGGAGAGTTTGTTGGACATATGTTGTCTTTGATGCGAATAGTTAAAAAGGTCGCAATAATGATTTTTTTGAATAGTCAACTATCTTTCAAAATCATACTTTGTTAAAATGGAAAGATAATTATTTATGTTTTTAATAGTCACAACATTCACATTTAAATATCATTACTAATGTGTTGGATTATTTGCACATTCACTCTACTCATTGTCATTCATTGCAATTATTCAGAAAAATGGTTATGTTTACTTGGTGTTTATGATGCCACTTGTCAAGATTATATGGTGTAATTGAAATGGCTTATAAAATATAGTTAATAATCTTATTGAATAAGGCATTGAAAATTTATTAATCAGTTTCTTTGCTCTTTAAATGAAACCCTACCTTAATACAGACTACCACCATAAGAAATTAGTTCAAGTTTTGAAGCTTTCCATTTAGTCCTTCATTTTGGGTTTCTAAAAGGCATTTTGAAGATATTGTTGTTACAAAAGGATCGGAAAAAGTTTTCTTGATGTCTATTCTCTATCTTTTTTTTTATCAATTACTAATGGAAATCTTTGTTGTTTGGGATATTTTTAGTCACACTAGATATACTAAAAATAGTATTATGAACAATATGGGTGCAATATGAAGAACCATTGTGAACAATATGTGGAAAATGTGATTAACAACATAAGAAGAGAGTTATTTTTGGTTTCATATTGGAGACTATGTCTATGTAGATTTAAGTTGTTTATATTGAAAGAAAGGGTCTTTCAAAATATGGGTATTGAGATAAAATCAATAAGTTTTTCTATTGTCTTATGTTCAAAGTATTTCTTCACACTGCTCTTTTAGAGGCTAATTCGACTTTATTTTGGATTGAGAATATAGAAAGAAGAAAAAATGTTTTATCTTCATACTTTTTGTAAAATAACTGAAATGGTTTCTAAGTATGGAAGAAAAAAGTTAGTTTTCCCAAGTTTATGAATCTTCAGTCAGACGTAAAATATTTCTTTTCCATCAAGTTTTTTTACAAGAATAATGATGTTCTTATTTCATTTAATGGTGATCGTGTATCTATTATCCTAATTCAAGTTCTTACGATAGTTATAGTTGGTTATCTAAAGTGTTATTTAATCAATTTGAAAGTTCTTCTCCAAAGTTGAAAGATTTAAAAGTTGGTTATATGGTTTGAGCATTTTAATGTTTTAAAAGAAGTTTTTCTTTGAGCCCTAACATGGGGTTTTGGAACTATATTGGTGAACATAAGCAAGTTTAATTTTTTGGTGTTCACTTCAGTTAAAAAGGAATGAAGAAAGCTTTGTCTGTATACTTCTGCAAGTTATGAAGATCTTCTTTTTGGAAGAGTTGAAGCTAATATTTAATAACCTTATCTTTTAGGGTTTGTTTATATAAACTATTAATAGGTCCATGTTGAAAATAATTCTTTATTGTATGTAGTCATTGATGCTCATACAAATGTTAGTATTAATCAAGCAATGTAGAGTTTGTAGTAGTAACCTTGTACATCTTAGTATTGACCAAGAAGTCAGTTAATGAAGATATTTCAATATTAACTAAATAGTCAGTTAATGAAGATAATTCTTCTTATAGTATTGACTGAGTGGTCAGGCATTGAAGGAGTCATGCAGTATTAACTGAGTGTTCAATTCTAGTATTGATCGAGTGACAACATAATGTAATCGACAAATACTTTACTAATTAAGTCCTACTATTTGGATGTTTATTGTTATGGTAGTCAAGCTAACTTGTCTAATATTATGATGTATAAGAAATGGCAAGTTGTGAGGATAAATTTAACAAGTGGAATATAAAATAAGATGGATATGTGAGAAAAGGCAAGGCATAGCAAAAAATTGTTGAAGATAAGTTGCAAAGAACATCTAATCAGGAAGAGTCTAGAGGTCAAGCCAGAAAAAAAATCTGAATCTGAAAAGGAAGTTACTTCATCAATCAAGTCAAACTACTATTTTTTTCCAACCATTGTAGTAGTAAAGAAATCTCTTAATAGAGTTGACTTAAAAATCATTTTTTAAATCCTCTAACAAGGTGACATTTCAAGATTGAAGTGTTTAAATACCTTTAACAAGGCCACTCCTAGTGGGGTGATTTAAATCCTCTAACACAATCATACTTAACATTATGTTTTGTAACCTTTAACAAGGTTGGCTCCTAATAGAGATCACTTCAAAAGAGTGAAAATTATTATGACTAGTTGCAAGGTTATTTTTTCCAAATTGGGTTTCCACATTAAATCTTGGTGTTGTCTATGTTCAGGGTATAATATAGTGGCGAATTTTCAGATTTTGGCAAATTTGACATTTTTCTAGTGTTATTTTTGGCAATTTGTGAGCCCTTCCATGGTTTCCCTAGTTGCCAAGCTTTGTTGGGTTTACCTAGTTGCCTAGCATTGTAATCGCCAAGGAAAACATTATGTTTGAGTTTTTTCCTGGTGGTATTTTCCTTTCACGCAGCCGACCAAGTAACGCTTATTGTGGAATATTTTCCAGGTTTCAAGTTTCCATTTCATGCACTATGGGGGAATTTTCCATTTCAATTTCATTTTACTGTGGAGGAGTCAACTCGTTTCATGTTATGGAAAGTGGAGGAGTTGGCTCGTTTTGCCAACACACTTTCATTTTTCCATGGAGGAGTTGGCTCATTTAGTGTGGTAAATTGGTAATTGTATTGATTTGTAATATGTATAAATTCAAATTTGCCCAAGCAATTAGACATTCACTAAATACCCTTGGCACTCCATCAAATTTCTTGTAGCACAGGACACATCGCAGGCATGACTAAGACTCCAAAGATAGCTTCCACAAGTGGTGGTACACTAGTATTTGTTGTAAAATACTCTCCTTGAGCTTATATAGCTTAATTTAATCAGAAGCTTATCTATAGTTTCCTTTCTTATCTCATTTTCATTAAAAAAAATTCAAAAAGTGGACGCAAAGCTGGAAGTTGTTGGTGACATTAATGGTTTTTAAAGCTTGTGTGCATGGATATTGACCACCTTTATTTCCTTTGCCATATAATGTCAATTCACCAACTATCAAAAATCAGATTTGAAATTTAAGTTTCAATTTCCAGTTTGAAAGTAATACTGCTTATTCTTAGGGAAGTAAACGGATTTTCAGTAGATTGAGATGTCAGGGGAGGGCAAGTCTTTAACTAATATTGCTCAATCTTAGGGAAGTGACAAGGGTAAGACTCCTAAGGGTAGTAAAGGGATTAGTCTTACATCAAAATGTCAAAAACTCAGAGATACTACCATAAAGGCTTTCTTTGGAATTGACAATGTTTTTGGTCCACGAACTTGTGCAAGTACAAGTGCACAAGGAAATCACAATACCTCACCACCACTAGAAGACTAGGTTGTTATTCAATTAAATCAAAATGTATCAAATGAGGATAACAATTTTTGAACAATAGAATATGTTGTAACAAAAGATAATATTGATGTTGGTAGGAAGAAAAGAAAAAAGAATGTAAAAATGGGGTGGGAGTGGGAAATGAAAAGGACTTTCCAGGTTGATTGGGTAGCAAAGTATTGGTTTATTGAACCAGTCACAAACAATGATGAACCACCAATAGAATGTAGGTGTATGATTTGTACCTAGAAAACTAAAAGAGAGAAAAAGTTGCAGCTAAAGCTTGACACTGTAGAAAAACATATTGGTAAGGTTTATGAAAAATAAATCATAAATGGAAAGGAAGTAGCAGCAGTGAGATGGAAATCAAAGGAAGAATGCCTTCATGTTAAGTATGCCATAGAATATGAAGAGCATTTCAAGAAAATGGTGATAATTGGTAGTGGCAGTAGTGGCAATCCAATCAAGGATGGGCTTCAACATACAGCCAATGATGCAAACTTGGCAAAGACCATTCAGATGAGTGTTATTTTTCATATTCTATCTAGAGGGTGTCCTATGAGAGACTTTTTAGAATATAGTAATTTATTAGTTTTTGGAGAGTTCCTCGGTATCCTATGTCACATTAATCAATATACACTAGATGGGAAATGGAAAGTTGTCTTGCTAAGGTGGAAAAGAAAAATGTACAAGAGAGAGTAAAAGAATCCAAGTTCATTTCATTATCCTTAGACGAAGTCACTGTAGTAGATAACACTGCTTGGGTCTGTATGCATGTATATATTGTAAAAGATCATGTCCATCAAGCTAATCTACTTTGTGTTTGTAAAATGAGGTCCAATTCAACTACAAAAAATTTATATTTAGAAGTTAAGAAATATTTGAATGAAATTGTTGGTATGGATGACTTACAATTGTAAAGAAGTTAGTGTGTGTCAGAGCTGATGGAGCTACAGTAATGCAAGGGCAAAGGATTGGTCTTTGTGCAAGATTACAAACTAGTATTGCACCTTACATGCTTGGCATACACTACATGGCCCACCGAATGAATTTAGCATATAAGAGTGTAAGTACTTTTCCTACAGTGTCAAAAGTTGAAGATCTAATCCATGAGCTCCACTCATACTTTTGCAGAAGTCCTAAATGCTTTGTAGAATTTAAGATTTTTTCTAAAGGAGTAACAGCAAGAAATAAGATTCTCAAGAATGTTGAGACCAAATGGATATCTTTGCATGGACCAACAAAATGAGTTCTAGCAGAATATCAATCCTTGATTAGAGTTCTATATGAGCAATGCCTTACAGTGGACAAAGCTCGTGATTTGTTAAATAAGTTAAGTGATATAGAGAACCTATTAACTTTAGCCAGTCTTCCCCCCATGCTGGATTTAATGAACAAACTTGTTAAGAAAGCCCAAGATAGAACTATGTATATTCATGAGTATTGTGATTTACATAAAATGACATGCAGGGCTCTGGATTCTTTGTATTTAGATCTCTCAGGTCGTAGCCCAATTTTTTCAAGGTGGGAGATAATTATAGATTTGAATCATGCTAAGAATTTTTTACAATTCAATGGAAAAAATGAGCTATGTGTGTTTGTGAAAGGATTTGAAACACCAATGCACCAATCTAAAACAACCAAGAGAGGTAGAGTACTACCAATTAGAAAAGATGATTTTGAAAAGATTGTTAAATTTGTTAGTGAAAATGTAAAGTCTATTTCCTACCAACTTTCAAGTGATATTTGTGAAAGATTCCCTTGAGAAGAAATTTTTGAAGCCATGAGTTGTGTGTTTCCTCTATTTTGGAAACACTTCAGACATAATCCAAGTGATGTAAAGTTGTTTCATAATAAACTTGACAAATTGATAACATTGTTTTCAAAGCATACAGATTGTAATGGACAACTAATACTAGGAATCTTATATTCAAATAATCTTAAAAACAATGTAAACTTTTTGCATTTTGTATGAAATAGCAGATGGAAAACTTTGAGAATCCATTCGATCCTAGTCAAATAACAAGGCTCTGGAAAAGGATAAGTTAGAGAGAAGTATTAGATACTTCAATACCAAAATATTTCAAACTTGTTGATTTATGTCAAAACAATGATATTAGGGTCAGTGGAAGATGAGAGAGTTTTCAGTGCATTGGGGTTTTTGAAATCAAATGTCAAAAATAAACTAGACAAAAATTTGGAAACTTGTTTGAGGTTGTTTGTAACTCAATACAATGCTAAATATTTTCCTTATGATAGGTCATTGGCCATTTTGGATTTCACATGTGAAAGATGAGGCCTTTGCAACACTTTAAAAGATGGTGGTTCTACTCATACTGCTGACTCCAACATAAATGATGAATTTAGGTCTCAAAGTCAGAATGAAGATGAAGATTTTACAGATTTTGAATACCCGATTCAGAATGAAGAGGAACCTATTAGCACTAGTTAGTTTCAGGATCTGGAGTCCATATGGGATATAGAAGCATCACATTTGAGACTGAGTCAATGAAGTGAATCATGATGTAGCAATGAAGCATTTAGTTCTAAGGAATTTATAGGTATACTCTATTTCAGTTCTTCCATATTCAGTCATATTGCAATTACAATTAACAAAAATTGAGTTCAAGATTTTTATTACTCTATTGTTGACATATTGTTATTTTTGTATCTTTCTCTTGATTTGGGTTCAAGATTTTTGTTAGTTGTTACTCTATTCATATTGTTGACACAATATTATTTTTGTATCTTTCTCTTGATTTAGTTGTTTGATAATAAAAAAAGAGACAATAGAGACATGTGCAAAGGCTATAATATCAACTCAGAATATGACACTTTTCATTAACATTAACATCACAGACAACTACTGACTACAAAACATAATGAAAATACATAGAGTTGGAACAATACGTGCTCTTAAAGCAAATTATACTTAATCTGAAAAATAACAACAGATCGGACCATTTCTAAGCCTTGGGAACTCATATTTATATCACTCGAGTTACAACAAGCTTCAAGCTTAGAAAGGTTACATCATGATTCATTACAAAAGACAAAAGATAACAATAATTAAGATAATCATTACAATTTGTTGAAACCTTTTGTAACATCTTTTAATAGAAAAAGGGGAAACAATTATAAAATGCAACAAGTGGCAAGTGATCATTAAGCTCGTCTTCCAGTACTAACTGCAGCATTACCCATAGTGAATGTACCACAAAGGTAAGGTAATCTATTATGATGAACAACTTCTCTTTGATATTCTTCTACAACACTTGTCCTTTGATTGATTCCCCAGAGCCACCATCTTTTCTGCTAATCATCTTCTACTGAAGGGATTGCTTTGATATCTACTATAACCTCCTAGATGGCAATATCTATATCCATAATAGGCCACACTATATTTCTAACTACCTCTAATTCACTGATGTTTTTAGTCCATTTTGCATCTGTGATGGCTTTACCCTCTCTAGTAATTTTGTTCATATCTGCTTCAATTTTTTATGTCATATGTATCATATCATATACAACTTGAGCACTTGATTCACCTCTTGAAAATGATAGAAATCCTGGATGGTCTAATATTAGATCAAAATATTTAGACCACTCTTGCCAAGATTTTACATACCCTTCATTGTTCAAAATTGTTGGAATGAAATATGGGGAACCCAACGCTATGCTTTTCAATTTTCCCCTTATTGCTTCGATCTTACCATTGAAGAATGAATTCAATTATTTAACTTGATGTATCATTTTCCTTATAGGAACAATGATCTGCTTAGGTATTTTATTTTTCTATATGAGTAAAGGAACTAACCTGTCAAAGAATTGAATGTATGGCCCCCACTGGGAAAACAATGGAGATAATAGTGATAAAGCCTCAAAGCATTGGTATTCATTACTCTGTAGAGTATTGTACATACTATGTACATTTACAAAGCCTCACTTTAAAGTAGTGATTCTATGAATCAAAAACTATTTCATTGTCCTGATCTATGCATCCTTGCTAATCTTAAACTCATCCACATCCATAGGTGTTACTGGATGTGGTTCTTCTACTATCTAATCAGTTTGAATATTTTGGTCATGTACCTCCCTTACTCTTAGTGACCTTTCTTCTCTTTTCAAATCTTCATTCTCTTTTTTGGATTCCTCCAAAGCATGTTGTAGAACATATGTTCTTTTCATTTCCTCTTCATACTTCTTCCTAGCATCAAGGTACTTCTCATATGTATGCACTAGTTGTTCTTGAAGAATATCAATCTTGTTCTTGCCTAGCATAGCAACATTGTTTTGGAGGTTGTAAAGTTGATCTAATCAAGTTGAATATGCATTCTAGAAAATTGCATTACCTGTCAGTGTCTCTTTAATTTCCATCAGGGTAGGCTTCTCTGATTCTGGAGCTATACTCTAAATAGCCATTGTCTTACTATCTATATTAAATCCTATCCCCTGCAACACACCAAATGGATTAATCTCCTCATAAGAGATTGATTTTTCTTGTCTCCTCATTTGATCAAGTAGGAATGATGAACTAATATCCCATCCTAGGAAAACTATCATACCACTCCTTTGTACCAATTTCCTAGCCTCCTCTATAGTGAGGCTTTCACTGTTAAGATCATAGGCTTGGAGCTTCTACACCATTTTAGACAAATTTTCATCTATGTCTTTAGGTTTTAAATGCAAAGTGTAGAAGTTGAGAAATCCAACTTCCCAGATCCTCAAGAACACCTGCATGCAAATATCCTGCAATGAAGAGAAGCCAAAAAATGGAAAAACCAGAGCTTAGAAGTTCTCAAAAATGTGAGAGCAAAAAATGTATTCTAAGTTATGAAAACAAAATACAAAAGTTCAACCTTTTAAGGTGAATGAAACCTTAAAGGAAAGAAATGTAGGTTCGCACATTATAATTAATATAAAATATTAACTATATGCACCTAAGAGAGCTAAAGCACCTAGAGTAATAAATGAATTACTCTAACACCCCCCCTTAAGCAAAGCTTAGGAGGAAGCTAACCTAGCAAAACTATGAAAGTAGGAAAATGGGTTCCAGCAACAAGGTTTGATTAGGTACCCAAAACAAGCAAATCTCTATGAACTGGAGACAAAGGAGAAAACCCAGTGGGAAAAACCCCTCTCCAAAAAGAGATAGAACAAACATGCTGAAAAAAAACATAAAGGCAGGAACGCCTCAAGAAGACCCCCAAAGGACAACTTTCGTAATCCCAAGCATAGACCGTAGTTGAAGATAGAGAGGTGATGTAAATGACTTGGTGAAGATATCAGCAACTTGTGCATTAGTGGAAATGGATCAAATGATGAATGAAATGCATATGAATTTCAATGTTTTTAGTGAATTGATGCTCCACCGAGTTGCGAGAAATATGAATAGCACTCTGATTATCGCACCATAGAATAGTGGGACGATCAGGAGGAAAACCAAACTCAGTCATCAACTACCAAAGCCATAAAATCTCCTAACTAGTAAGCACTGCGGCTCAATACTCAGCCTCTATAGGTGAAAGTGCATGAGCCTATTGCTTCTAGCACAAGCATGTGATAGGACCAGAGCTAAGACAGAAAACAAAGCCAAAAGTAGACTTCTAATCATCGGCATCATCGGCCCAATCTGAATCAATGTAGCCAACAATGTGAGGAGTCCCTACTATGTAATGAATGTCATACATCAAGGTGCCTTGAATGTATCTCAAAATATGCTTGGCAGCTTGCAAATGAATCTCATGAGGCTTATGTGAAAATTGAGATACAAGACCCACTTTGAAGGAGAGATCAGGATGAGTGTGTGTCAGGTACAACAAGCTGCCAACCAACTGCTGATCTAATGTAGGATTCACTAAAGGTGAAGTGCAAGAAGTAGACAAAGTAACACCCGACTGAAAAGGTGTAGGAGCAAGCTTGCAATCAAGCATGTTAAAGCATCAAAACATGTCAAGAGCATGCTTTTGCTGGTAAAAAAAGATTCCAGCAGGTGACTAAACAATCTAGAGACCAAGAAAATAGTGTAGCAGGCCAAGATCAGTCATCTCAAACTGTTCCATCAATACTTTCTAAACATCCTTAATCATAGAGGACGAGCTACCTATGAGAAGAAGATCATCAACATATAGCACAAGGATCAAAACCTTAGCCTCAAGATGTTGAATGTAGACTATAGGATCAGAATGGCAACAGGTGAAGCCTATAGAAAGCAAAAAAGAGTCCATCTTCTCGTACCAAGCCTGAGGGGCTTGTTTGAGACCATACAATGAGTGTCAGAGTCTACAAACCAAAGTGGAATCCTACACAAATCCCTAAGGATGCTCCATGTAAATCTCCTCAGTAAGATCACCGTGCAAGAATGCACTCTTCACATCCATCTAAAAAATAGGCCATCCCTGTGAAGCTACGAGGGATAACACAAGGTGAATAGAGTTCATCTTGGCAACAGGGGAAAATGTCTCAGTGTAATCAATACCCTCAACCTGTGAAAAGCCCTTTGCAACAAGATGGGCCTTGCACTTATCAATGGAACTATTAGCATCAAACTTAGTATGATACAACCATTTGCATCGCACAACCTTTCTTCCCTTAGGAAGAGAACAAAGATCCCAAGTATGATTCTTCATCAAAGAAGAATACTCCTCCTCCATTGCACTGTCCCACTTAGGATGTCTTATCGCTACAGCAAAATTTTGAGGATCATCACAAATAGCATGATTGAAAAGACTAGAACCCACAATATGTGAATGGGTGTGACGCAAAGTGGTAGGGTCAGCTAGCGATCTTGCAACCTCAACTATTGCTCAAGCCCATTTAGGCATCTGGGGAGTATCTTGTGGTGGAGGTAAATGGGGATCAACATGATCATCATCCTCATCATCTGAAAAAGAGACTAGAAGGGATGAGGGAGTGGTGGTAAGTGAAGAAGACTCTGGATGTGGGGTATCTACTATAGGAAGGCACTCATCAAACTGGACATCCCATTGAAATAGGACCTCACGAGAATCAAGATCAAAAAATCTGTAGGCCTTAACATCCTCATAGTAACCAACAAAAATGAGGTGTTGGTTCTTCTACTTTATTGCTCTCCTCTGAGCATTGGGTATAAACACCCATGCTTCACTACCAAAAACTTAGAATGAAGATACATCAAGCTTGACATGAGACCAAGCCTCCTCAGGAATCATATTTCGAACTACCTTGTGAGGCATCCAATTTTGAATGTAGTTGGTACAATTGATGGCCTCTATCCAAAAACACAAATCCATGGACCTAGACTGAATCATACAATTAGCCATCTCCCGAAGGGTTCTGTTCTTCCTCTCGGCCACACCATTTTGCTAAGGGGTGTAGGGCATTGAAAATTGATGTTGAAGACCATGTTCAGAGAAAAAATCCTTGAAAGCTTGGTTCACATACTCCTCCCATTATCTGTGTGTATCCGTCGAATAAAAAGATCAGGTTGCTTCTCAACAAATGTCTTGAAGACTCGAAATGAATAGAAGACATCAGACTTGTACTTTAAAAATTACACCCATGCACATCTGGAGAAGTCATCAATGAAAGTAAGCACATATCTAGCACTTGAAAAAGGAGTGGGAAATGACATGAGGTCATTATGAATCAACTCCAATGGTGCCAAAGCACAAGTGGCTCATCCATGTGGAAAAGGATCCCTATGTTATTTTCCAAGAGCACAACACTAACAAACACCATATGTACAAGAAATCTGGGGAAGCCCAAGAACAAGTGCCTGTGTGCTCATCTACTAAAGATATCTATAATTGACATGGCCAAAATGCTCATGCCAAAGTTTTCTTACCAAATTTGTATGTGCAACAAGACATGAACCTGTGTCATTAGAAGACTCAAATCCATCAAATCTATAGAGGCGAGATGCAGAATCAACACTCCCAGTAGCCACAATCAGCTTATAATCATGTAAGTCCCCCAGATAACCACATCATGTGGTGAGAACTCAATTGTCTTACCAAAGCCAAAGTGGCAAATCTGATATATAGACAGTAGGTTCGTCAAAATGTCAGGGACAAGAAGAACATCCTAAAGAGAGCCCCCAGCTAATGCAATAGAACTAGAACCCACAACTGAAAGATGTGATGAGTTCCCAATAGCAATCTAGGTAGTAGGAGAAGGGGCAGGTGAGGTGACCAACTTTTGAGTGTTTGTCATATGGTGAGAGGCACCAGAATCAAGAATCCAAGTAGGCCTAGAAGTCATAGCTCGTGTAGTAAGAGAATGACCTTTCCTTGCAGGGGGGGATGTAGACTTAGGAGCTAAAATGTGATGCTCTTGCATTGCTTCCTCTAAAGCCTCCAAACGTTTCCAACACCTAGAAATGGGATGTCCATCCTTTCCATAAAAACTATAGGTCTTAGTTGATTTCTTCTTAGTCTTGGAGGTAGACTCAGTAGACTTCAAAGCATATTTACCCTTGGAAGGGTTAGCTGGAGGTTTGGCATCAGTTTTTGGTGCATCTTTCTTTGGTTTGGCTTTCTGTTTTGGTTTTCCCTAAGAAGTCTGAGCAACCAATGCTTGGCTAGAAGAGCCAGAGGCATCCACATGTTAGATCTTAGCTTATTCCCATGTCAACTAATCACAAAATGTCTCAAATGAGGGCATCTAATGTCTGTTACCCAAGGCATCCATGGTGGAGTAGAAAGTGGAAGAAAAGATCTGACACTATCCTCGCAACTTGGAGAGTATCAAAAAAATACACTCATCATTAGTTTTGTTTTTACCACATCCCTACAAGATTGTACGCAAAGATTTGAACTTCATCAAGAAGTATTCAATAGTGGGAAAGTTGGCTGGTGTCAAAGAAGTCAACTCTGCATCAAGCTATAGTGCCCGAAACTCATTCACTGTGCCAAGAAACGTGTGGAATTTGGTCCAAATAGCCTGTGGAGTGGTCAAACCATCCAAATGAAATAGTAGACTATCAGAGATGTTCAGTGCAATCAGTCCCATGGCTTCATCCATTTTGTTTTTGTGCTAAAGAATTTTAGAAGGGCACTACAGAGTAGGTTGGTTCGCATCTAGGCATGACCATAAGCCTCTTGACATGAGAAGCCTAGTCATCTGTGTCTTCGAGGCATGATAGTTGTGGGGCATGAGCTGAATCACAGAAGGATCTGACATTGAGAGAAAGAAAAGATGGAAGTAGAAGGGTCTAATTCTAAAGCAAATTACAAAATAGAAAATTCTCCCCCCCACAATGAATAAAAATATCCCCCAAAACCAAAGCAACAACTATGGAAAAACAAAAAAACTAAGAAAAGAACCTGGAATTCAGATGCAGAGAAGAGGAAAATAGAAGCCTCTACTTCAACATCAAATTTGGAAGCTCAAATGAACTTGAAATGAATTGAAACTAGCACCATTTTCTCCATTTCTGAGTCAGGTTTTTAGTGCTTCTTTTGGATCACAAAAATACGTCTGTATGCTCAACTTACAAGCAAAAAACCAACTACAGGTCCAAAAAAAGAGCTCTCTAGAAAATTATAGAGACAGGCTTAAATTTGATGCACATATGACCATCACAGGCTGTCATTAGGAAAAAAATTTGGTAGCCTGGAAATGATGTCAGTGGCCATATAGTGATGTCATCATGTCAGGAAGTGACATCAGCAGTGCCGAGAAAAGTCACTGTTAAGTGACATCAGCAGTCAGTTTTTGAAGTCAGTAGATGAAATGCTGATGTCAACTGATGACTGTGTTGCGATGGTGCCACTGGCTAAGGTGGCACCCAAGAGGAGAACCTAGCGACACCCTCTAACAAAGGAGAAGCCTAGGTGACTAGCTAGTGGCAGTGTGGCACTGGCGGCACCGCTAGTGCTATGCTGGTTGTAGCTGAGCGCAGGCCAGGTGTAGGCGGTGCTCTGGTGGCTGCACGGTGGCATCGGGGTGGCCCGTGGAGGCCAAAAACAACAAGTTATTTTATGTATTTTGACTGCAAATGACCTTCTAGATCCAATGGCGGCATCCATTTGAGCCCAAAGTGCATCAAAAATTCTCCCTTCACCCTTTGGAGAAAAAACTTTGAAAAAGCTAAGGTTTTTTACTGTGAATCATGGCTTCAAGAATCTTCAGATGAGGAAGCAGTAGGTCCACTCTGATACCATGTAGAAGTTGAGAAATCTAACTTCACAAATCCTCAAGAACACCTTCATGTAAATATCTTGCAATGAAGAGAAGCCAGAAAATAGAAGAAGCAAAGCTTAGAAGTTCTCAAAAATGTGAGAGCGAAAAATGTATTCTAAGTTATGAAAATAAAATACAAAAGTTCAACCTTTTAAGGTGAACAAAACCCTCAGGGAAAGAAAGCTAGGTTTGCACATTATAATTAATAAAAAATATTAATTATATGCACCTAAGAGAGCTAAAGCACCTAGAGTAATAAATGATTTACTCTAACACAAAGAAAGTTCATTTTGTTTGACTTTATATAGAAAACTTTTGAATTCTTCACTCTTGATAAAATAATCATCGTTCATGAATTACTGAGCTAATATAATTATGTCATCCAGCATCATGGACTATAGTTCTAAACTATTGGGTCTCCTCTCCTCTTGAGTAGCTTGATCAATTAAGAACTTTTGTCTGGCATCATCAAAATACCCAGTTCCTTTTGGAAGCACTTGTAAGGCTTTCTCTCTAGCCTTTTCTAGAACCTCAATCAATTTTTATTTCTTCTTGCCCCTTGTATCCCAGTCTAAAGGGTCAGGTTGATCTTCTTCGTCACTAATTTCCAATACAACATCTACCTTTGGAGAAGAAGGGTTTACCCTATCTCTAGCATTTTGAGGAACTTGAGCCATAATGTTATTAAACTCCTCAATACACTTATCAATTTGTAAAAAATAGGGTAAATTAGAATAGAAGCCCTAAAAATTAGGATCTACTTTCTTTGTTTCTTCCTGTACTGAGAGGATTTCTCTCCACTTCTACATCCTATCAGCATAGACATCTTCATCCAATTGATCCCTAATGACATCCTCTTTCCAAATTTTCCTTCCAATGATGACATTACAACCCCTCATTTGTTTAAGAGCACTTCTAACAATGTTATATGGGTCATAAACCCTAGGTGGGGTAGTGGGGAAATTTAACTCTCTTAGGAAGGCATCAACTTCCTCAATGGTGTCTTTACCAATTTCAAAATCCCCTAGTTTGAAATTTCTACACAGAAAAGACCCCTTTTTGATGGTTGGCCCTAGATATTCTCTATTCATGGATAACAACTACTAGAAAATTTCCACTACACCCACCCTCTCTGGTACATATCTTGGCAAGAAATGTGGGGGTTGGGAACAACCAAAAATTCTAATCACTGTACATTTTTCTAACAAAAAGGCACTACCCTAATCATGATCAATTGGTCCCTCATCATCAAAATACATAGTTGGTCTAACAATCTTCTTGATTAACCTAGCTAATCTTTCCAATTTTGAACCTAACATCCTATGAATAGTTGCAACAAAATCATTATAAAAAGAGAGGGAATTAGAAAAAGAGTAGAACCTCTACCATAACCTTGTCCATATTTGAACAAGTAATGCCTCTCCGAAATTGTCCAAAGCTTCAATGAAATTGAAATCCACATGGCCCACATTGTAGAAGATGATGAGATGCATAAGCAATGAGTAATGTAGAATTTTGAAATTGCCAAGCTCACCTTGTTGAGTTGTCACCATCTACTAATGAATACTATCAGCAATAAATGTTCCAAAATCATACGCCACATTAGTATGTGGGTCCTAAATGTCTAGAGCTATCACATACAATGCTAGGGAGGCATCCATGGATCCATCTACTCCCAATAGTTTGTTCAACCTGAAAACTATTTTTTGAAAGTATGCACAGAAATATGACAAGGGTATAAAATTAGTAACCTTTTTTGGGAATTATCCTTTCATCTTGTTTTCCCTTGGGATATGTCACAACATTGCATGTTTTGTATAGAAACCTCTCTATTTCTGAAATGTTGTTTCCAATTTTTCTAGGTTAATAGGAACTAACATGGGACCCTAAAAATCAAATGCTTCAACAAAAGCATCCTTACTTAACGTATAGAGAATGCTCATATCCTTTCTATGAAAGGACCAAGTGGTTCTATTATATGCATTTACTAGTGCCTTGATAAGGTCAACATCCACATATACCTCTGGCATTATCAACTTCCTCAGGTTCTTCATCTATGGATTTGAGATGGGAACCTTCTACACCCTATTCTTGTAAAAGTACTAGAACAATTTAGTTTCATTTGTGTCTGGTACGTGAGCATCTCTACAGAAGCTATAAGTGTCTCTAAATGTGTGGGTATTAGCACTTTGAGGATTGGAAGATTTAGGGAGAATCTTCAACCATTCTTCTGCAAATTTGGTAGATAATGAAACCTTGCTGCCCTCTGTAGTGCCCTTCTTTACTAATGATTTTGCTTCTGCCATTCTGATCTTACTGCAAATTCTTTTTGCTCTATTAGCTCTAGATATCTAAGAATTCTAGTTTTTTTCAACTTGGTGATGGGCCACATAGTTAAATTGTTAATGGCTTTAAAAGCTTGCATGTGCATGGATATCTATTATCAACCACTACCAATAGTAAGTACAGCCTTTATTTTATTTTCCTTAGAATGTCAACTCATCAACTATTGAGAATCAGATAATAGATTTGAAAACTTGTTGTTTTGTACTTTCAAGCTTTAAAGATAAAATCTTATGAGTTGTGAAACCCTTCTTTTTGCACTGTGTCACAAGCAGTTTAACTTAACCTTGAATTATTTTCATGAAACTACAACACCCTTCTTTTTCTTTTTTTGAGCTATCACAACTATTAAATCAAATATTCACTTTACTCTTGCGACCCTGCAATAAGCCTTATATCATCTTCCAATGAGATTCCCCTTCTGTCGTAGCTTTGGAACTTAATATTTTCACATCATGGCCTTGCAGTTGTCAAAACCCATTTCCTTCTAACTAGTGTGAAGTGGTGAAGATGGCTTCATCTTAACTTTTTGCAGCTTTGCAAGAAGACATATCTTTCTATCGGAACCTCAGAGCATGAAAATCCCTACCATCATAATCTCATAGTTGCTGAAAGTCTTTTCCCTTTAACCATTGTGAACATGTGAAAACTGCCTGAATTAACATTTCACAATCTCGCAACCAACAGACTAACTACTTGGAAAAACCTCTGATCATGCGATCTCCCTTTTTGTGACTTCCCAACATAAAAGTTCACCGAATCACCATCATTTAACTGTCAATGCCGCAAAATCTCCTTTTCACAAAGTTGCAATGTTAACTCCTCGTTTATCTTTTCAACTGACGATGATGTGATCTCTGCCCTCCTCGCAGTTTTGCAACACAAAAACTATTAACTTTTACTTTGATAATGACATTGTGATAGACCTGTTAAAGCCATTCTCATGGTTTCACAACTGCCAACTTCAAGCTGATGAAACCCTTTGCAAACCTTCAATGCCATCGAATTTGCATATGTTTTTTTTAACCTTGAATACAATGAAATGATTTGCCCAAAAAATTAAAATTTTACCATGATTATTATTTTTTGTTTGCCAATGTATAAATTTTTTGTGGTTTTAAAATAACACAGTTCACCCAGATTTTACACATTGTTTGAGAGACTATGAACGATTTGTCAATGGAGATTATTATTTTTTCTTTATAAACTATTTTTTTTGCCACAAAAAATAATTTTTTTTTGTCAGGTGTTTTACACCTTTCACTAAGTTTTTACACCTTTTCTAAAGGAGGGGTTTCTTAAAGTATACCCTATCTATGTTCATGTTATTTGCTTATGTTTTATGGTTTTGCAATTAAATTACTAAATAGTCTTAATATTTCTTTGTTAACTGAGTATCAGTAATATTCTAATGTTAACCAAGCTAGTCATTATTGTATGATCAATTGAAGTTTGTATTGACATCTAAGGGACAAGGATTTTTTTGTGGTAACTTTTAGTGCATCTCATGGTTTCAATCTACACCTTGTTAAATTTTGATCAGAGAGATACTTTTTACTCATATTATATTTACATCTGAGATGAATTGATGGTCAAGTGATATACTTTGAAAACCAGTATTATCAATGCTAAATTACTATGTTGTTCAGTTGATCATATCTGCATGATGATTCCCTTTTTGAGATGAAAATATGTTTCATGATGATATTTGGTTATCCAAAATTTGGACATATCCTCTTATTACGTTTATATTTTGGAATTGATGCTATGGTTATTTACTTAATTCTTGTTTCGTGATGCTTTATGCAAAAGTGAGTAATACAAATGGATTATTTCAATGCAATTAAATAAATGGTTAAAATAGGTCATTTAACGCATTTATTGCTTCAGCTATGTTATTATATGAAATTGCACTTGTTCATGTGTTTTAGTGTGTAAGATTTATGTCCGTGGCAGTGGCACATGGAGTTAGTGATTCAATTGTCCATATTTAACCAATGTCATCCCTATTTGGTTAACATATCCTATTTAATTGTATAAATTAAACCCTCCAGTGATTTAACAAATCTGGACTCATTTGCATTACATGATTAGACCCATGATTTTGTCTGTGCATTTAGAGGTTTGCATTTTTTGCAAAAGTTATTAAGGAATTCTATGATTTAGAATTTTGGACTTTATCTTATTTTATTTTATTTCCAATAGCTTTGTTGTAGATGAATTCCAATTACTTGGAATAGTCTATTTTTGTTTGGGTTGATTTAGGGTTTAACTAGGTGACCTAGTTAATTACCCTAATCATTTATTCATTTGAAAAGTGAATAAATATCCAAAAAGGAATTCTATTCCTCACTTCTCACTTTCTAAAATAAGAGACTTTAGAGAAAATTTCCAAATCCTTTTCTGTAGGATTATGTTTACATTCACTGTGTGAGCTATGGGTGTGGAATCATAACGAGATTGGTCTCATTGGATTCATCTCGGGGATACCTTGGGTTGTCATAATTCTTGACAACTTCTGTGAGATTTTTTTTTTTTTGTTCAAATTCTCATTTTTCCCTTTTGGCTATCATGTAGGGCTCTCTTGTTTTAAAGTTTCAGCTTTGTTTCTACTTTCATTTTTGGTAGTTGTTTTTTAGGAGGTTGAGAACTAGTGTTCCCCTCCATTTTTTATTGCTAGCTCTATTTAGTTAGTCAAGTATGATAATTTCCCTTATTTTCAGGATGGAGGTTGGGGTTTCACACCATTATGCTCATCATTTTTTCATATGGTGTTCAAACCCTATTTTTATTGGATTTATGTGTCTCATACATCCATGGTTTGAATGGGTTTTATTTTCATTGATTTTTGTCAATGTTGGTGTTGAGGTTTTCAACTCGATTTACATGTTGCCCAATTTTCTTGGGTTTTCTTTGCATGGTGTTGGTTGTGGATTTTCATTATCCATAGGATGTAAATCTAACCACTATTAAACTTTTATGTTGAATTGGGATGTATGTCACATCCGTACTCCTGAGCTTGTATTCAACTAAGTGTTATTTTTCTTGTGTTCTCATCCAACCCTTGTTTTTATGATCTTTGTGTAAATGGTGTGCCCACACACAAGTACATATCCATGCATTTTTTGGGTGCTTGCAAGGCCTAATCTCCCAATTGTTATTGATGGAGTTATGTTCATTTGGGGTTGGGTTCAGAATTTGCATTTCCTATGGGCACTCATCATGTGATGAACATGGGTATGTAGGGTAGCACCATGGAGGAGCTTCTCTCGCAACCTCGGTGACTACTTTCCAAATTGGCATGATGAAGTTTCTAAATAAGTGATAACTAAATAAATTACTAGGTAATAAATCTAAGATAATTAAAATAGTGAGCACCTAGAGTTGATCCAAAAACATAGTGTATGCACGAAGGAGTTGATTTTTCACAATACTTAGCTTGGGATCCTTGATGTCAAGCGACTTACTCTCCATTGATTCCCTACATAATTGACCCATAAAGTGTTTGACCAAGACCCTATTGTACTTACATTGTCTCATGACTATCTAGCATTAATTTTAGCCATGGATATTTTCTTTATGTGTGTTTGTGATTGGATCATTATGTCCATCAACATGGTGGGAGTGGTCCTATAGGTTCCACGTGGTTGAGAGGCATAGCTACCTATACCACTGCTCGGGAATGGTGTAGAGAGACATTTTATTTTGAGTTGAGACTAATGCTTGATGTTTCACTTGGTATATTTTGGTTTCTAGAGTATGTTTCCTTGTGATTCATGCTTTAATTAGGATTATTGGATATTATGTTTAGACGATGTTAGTTTCATTGGTGCATTCCTTTATTATTATGTTTTAGCATATGGCTAGATGATGTGATTCACTATTAGTTGGAGTATCTATGCTTGTTGATTCACATGTTAGATCTTCTTGTTCTTATGATGTTATTACATTGTATTAGTAATAGCCTCATAAGATAGCTCCAACCATCTCATTGGGAGTTTGGGATGTTATGCTTGGGGGTGGCTAGGGTGTAAAAGTACAAAGTTGTGTCACCTTTTAGGTTGACTTATCAGGATGACTGAATTTGAGTATTTCATTCTAAAAATCATTTTTTCAAGGATGTGAGCTAGATAAATTTATTCTAGCTAAGTTATATATGGTCTCACACTTTTCCAATTGGAAATATCTATCAAATGCATGTTTTATACTAGTTTGTAGATCCAACTACTAGAGAAATAAAATTATTTCAAATGAGTGGTGTTTCAATAACTCTTACTATTTTTTATGATTTTTTTTTAATAACATATAAACACCATTTTATAGAGCTCAAACCCTAGAATATTCTCATATAGATTTTGGAGTGTTTTAATTAGATATAGTATATTGTAATTAAAAAATTCTACAAGGACATATTTTAACACTCAAAAAAAATCAATTTTGAGAAAGAAAAAAATGTTATATCATATCCAAAAAAATTAAAAATTATATGACATTCTAGAGGAGAGAGTCATCTTCTAGAATATATAAATTTTCTTTTGGTTAGAATAGATTTGTTTTTTAAAATGTGGTGGGAGATAAAAACTATTGATTTCAGGTGAGTTGAAATTTGAATTATTATAAAAGAGAAAATATAGGTCTAAAGCCAATTTTTATTTTTGATTGTTAAAAATATATGTTATCTATAACATACTCTAAGATTAAAGTGAAATGAGTCTATTTTCATATAGTTTTGAGGTGGGAACTAGACCCTAATTTTTAGTGTTTTTAAGCAACTAAATAATTATCTATAAAAATTAGGAAAACATAGCAATTCTTATTCCAAATAATTATTAAAAATTATAATCCTAAACTTCATCCATTTCTACATATTTCATTAGTTTACTTTATTTTCAATTTCAAAATAATAATACCAGTTTTATGTCATTGAAAGTGAATAGTTGCCCTTTTCCTAGCCTTTTCCTTTTTAAAAGGGTGACACAGGTTTGTGCTTTTACCATAGGTCCCTTAAGGTCTCATAATTTTATTATGATTGGGAGAAACCAACCATGAGTTTTAGTTGTTCAACAATTTATGTGTTCATGATTTTTCTTCTTATGATAATTTGTTTATGAACCATGCATGTACATTGCAATGTTTCTTTTTGCATGTTCCTTCATATGTTGTTACAGATTAGGTGGATAGATGCTTTCTCCATAATGTTTCTTGGTGTCATGTATTACTCTAGTTTGAGTGTCCAACCCTCAATTTTGTGGATTCAATACTCCTCGATGTCAAAGAATTGTTTTAATTGTTACTTCATCCTGTGTCTTTCTTTTTTGTTATTTTTGTCCCTCACGTCAGAGAAGGGTTTCCTCGTGTGAGAATGTGTTCTCTCAAATGTGAAAGTCATTCTCTCATGCAAAGCATGGTGAAAGCTCACATGAGATTGTACCCCCTCATGCAAGACACAGAATTTACTCATGCAGAGCTAAGCATTCTCTAGCGTGAGCCTCGATAGTAGGGCTGAGGGATTTTTTGGCTAATGCTAGCATTTCCTCATGTGTGAATAAAATTTCTTCACACAAGAAGGTAGTTCCTTGCATACAGCAACGCACCTAGTCACGTGAAGAAGTACTCTCTCACACAAGTATGGAGGTTTGTGTTTTATCACATGTAGAATATGGGGTATCTCTGGTATTTTTCAAGAAACACATATAGGTGTTTTGAGTACCCTTTTGATCTTCTCATCTTTCCATCCTTTGAAAAATATGAGATTCTAGGTTTTATAGTTGTATTTGTTCTCAGTTTTAGTTTGAGTGAGTTGGTTGGTAGTGATTCTTGGAGATTCATTGGTTTCTTGGATTGGTTGGTTAAGTCTTCCATTGCAATCTTATGATCAATTGCATGTTGTTCTTGTTTACTTCCATGCTTATTGTTTCAAAAAAAATTATTTATTTTTATTTATCCTTGTTGCAAGGATCTCCAGGTGGGGCATTACATAAATGATTCACCCCCCCTCTCAATTACTCTCTTAAATTTCCAATAATTGGTATCAGAGTATTTGGTTCTAGTAGGAAAGGTTTTAAGGACCTAAGCTAAAGATCAAGATGTCTTATAGAAGGGACATTCCCAAGCTCAACATAGAAAACTTTTCAGCATGGTAGGAGTTGATGAAGCTACATCTATCAAGAATCAATGATGTTGGCATGTTCTACATGGAGAATAGAAATGTGCCACCACCTAAACCTATGACTTTGGAGTAGATGAAAGAGGTGAAGGATCATAATATAATGATGATTGATATAGCTAACTCTTCAAAAAAAATTTAATTTTATAAGGTCAAATATTATGCTAGTGTATTTGATATGTGGGAAAAATTGTAGTGTCTATGAAGGTGATAAAAATGTGCAAAGAGCCAAATCAGAAAGCTTGAGAGGAAATTTTGATTGAATGAAAATGAAAAAAGGTGAGAACATTGTCGAATATAGTGAAAGAATCAAAGAAAGTGTGAGTAAAATCAAAGCTCCAAGAGGGAAAATTGATGATGAAACAATAGTCAACAGGGTACTAAGAACACTTCTTTCTATTGAAAACAATTGTTTAATTATATATTGTCTTTGATGTTACACAAAATGTCAATTCTTTACCAGTCAATGTTTGTCAAGCTCACTCGGATGGAGAAAATGAAGTTTAGAGATAGTATGGGCCAAGTTCACTTGGGCACCAAAGGAAGTTTGCTAGAAGATAGTGCCTGTTGAGTTCACTCGGGCACCAAAGAGAAGTTGGCTCAGTTACCAAAGGAATTTAGTTCAAGATGTAGTGTTAATCGAGTTCACATGGTTAACAAAGAAATTCTGAAAAAAATCTTTGCTAAGTTAGTGTTGAACGAGTTGGGTTGGCTAACAAAGGATTTTCTTGAATAAGTATATTTAGTTTGATGAATTTATTTATGAAGTTTAGCCTACTTAAGGTATGAATATTGAATATTTGTAAGTGTATTAGAGCCAACTTGAAAAGGCAAAAGATATAAGTATAAGATCAAGTTGTGGGATTGAATATGAGAAGCATGGGATTAAAAAGATAAACCAAGGAAGTGAATTGGAAGGATAGCAGAGTATCCTAAGTTGAGTGAGCCACAAAGTTTTATCTATTCAAGGAGGATCAATTATTCAAGCCAAAACATAGATCTAAAATCAGAAATTAGGTCATATCATTTTTACTCTCTAATAATTGTAGTAGTGTATCAAATCTTTTAATAGAGTTATCATAACAACTATTTTCCAAATCCTCTAACAAGGTGGTATTTCTATATTGAAGTGTCTAAAGACCTCTAACAAGGCCACTCCTAATAGGGTCACACCCAGCAATGTGTTTTGTAACCTTTAATAGGGTTGGATCCTAATATGGCTCACTTTAGAAGAGTGAAAAATAATAACTAGTTGCAATTGGTGGTTTTTCCCAAATTGGATTTCCACGTTAAATCCTAGTGTCATATGTGTTCATGTTATTTTCTTTATATTTCTATAACTAGGTTAATTATGGTTAATCACATTAAACATCTAAAGAATTAATAATTTAGTGCTTACTGAGTTACAGTAATTCTTAGTGTTTGACAAGTGATTCAGTGCTAACCAAGTTACACCAGTATTTTTAATTTTAGAAGAGTTTGGTTTTGATTTGTATTGACATCTAAGGGATCTAGGATTTATTTTAGTGGTAACTAATTCATCCCTCCCCTCTCAGTTACTCCTCTTATATTTTCAACAATTGTTATTATAGATTTTGGTGCTTGTATAGAAGGTTTCAAGGACCTAAGCTAAAGATAAGGATGTCTTATAGAAGGAATTTCCCTAAGAAAAACATAGATAACTCCAAGGCATGGTAGGAATTCATGATATTGCATTTGTAAACCATTGGAGACTCAGGCCTGAAGTACCTAGATGCCAATTATGTGGCACTTACTCGAACTATGACTGTTGAAGAAATTATAGAAAAGAAGAATCATAACATTATGATGATTGATATTGCTTCAACTCTTAGCTATGTTGAATTTGATGAAGTCAAAGACTTTGGTATAGCTCATTAGATGTAGATCAAGCTAAAGGACATCTATGGAGGAGATGATAATGTAAGAAGAGCCAAGGCACAAAGTCCCAGAGGTCAATTTGATCAAATTTGGATGAGAGAAGATGAGAATATTGCTCAATATAGTGAAATAATAAAAGCTAGTTTGTGTGTAATTAGACCTTTAGGGGAAAATATTTAAGATGAGATAGTGGTAAGCAAGGTTCTTAGAAACTTCTTCCTATATATACAATTAGAGTGTCAAAAATTCAAGAGATGAGATATAATCCAAAGAATGATATAACATTGGATGTAGTAGTGCAAAGGTTGACAGTATTCAAGTTAGATAACTATGACAATTATTTTCCTAAAACTAGCAACCTTGAGTCTTCATTTCAAGCCAAGCTATCACTTAAAAAGAAAGCTGCAAGATCTAAAAGGTAATTTCATAATAAGGATGAATATGGTTCTGATGAGGATCTTGAAGTCATTGAAGCATTACTTGCAAGAAGATTTCCCAAGGGTAGAGGGAAGTACAAAGGAAAAAATTATTTGATCTACTTTTCTTTTGAAGAGGTTGGGCACATTGTTGCAAGGTGTCAAAATGGGGAAAGCAAAGAAGAAAAGAAGAATGAAAAGTAAAAGGGCAAGAAGGACTGCAAAAGCTACAAGGACTACAAAGATAAAGGTAAGAAATCTTGTTACATTGCTACAGATTTTGAAATTAGTAAAGAAGAAGATGAAATGGTCTACATTATTGTTAAGGATAAATTAGATGATGAGAATGATAAAATGACACTTATCTCACATATTAGTAAGAATAATACATGGATTATTAATAGTGGTTGTTCTCACCATATGATTGGTGACAAATGTAAATTTGAGAACTTAGTACACTATGATGATGGAAGTGTTAGATTTGGCAATGACAAACCATGTTATGTGAAAGGAAAAGGTTGTATTACACTAACCAATGATCTCAAATCTCATAGTTCTTATTGGGTTGAAGGACTGAAGCATAATCTACTTAATGTGGCTCAATTGAATAACATTGGATTCAAGGTAGGATTAATGAATGGAAAAGCCAATATGTTGGATGGAAAAGGAAATCCAGTTGGGACTAGCAAGCAAACATAAGATAACCTATTTTACCTAGATCTTAATGGAAGTTCATGTTTCATTGCTTAAGAAGAAGAAAGTTCGTTATGAATGTGAATTTTGATAACCTGATAAACATAAGCAAGAACAAAAGGGTCAGAGGCATTCCAAGCTTGAAGAAACCTGACATGGGCATGTGCAATAAAATAAAAGGTAACCTAACTAGAATCCAATGAATTTTGCAATGAAAGAGGAAGCAAAAGACAAGTGTTTGCACCTGGCACACCTTGGCAAAATGGCATTGTTGAAAGAAGGAATAGATCAATCATGGATTGTGCAAGGACCCTTGTGATAAAAAATAATATTGCTAACAAATACTAGAAGGAAGCAATTAGCACTACAGTTCATAGCTTGAACTGAGTTCAGTTGATGAAGGATTCAAATCAAACACTTTTTGAATTATGGTATGTCTATAAACCTAATGTGTGTTACTTCAAAGTATTTGGCAATAAATATTATGTTCGAAAGGAGTCTAGAAAAGGAAAATTTTATGTGAAAAGTGATGAAGGAATATTTTTGGGATATTGCAATAAGAGCAAAGCATATAAATGTTTGAATTTATCTACTCATAAAGTTATAGAAAGTGCACATGTGAAGATTGATGAGTTTGTAGAAAAGAGTGAAGAACAAAGTAATAAGGAATCTAAAGACTACAAAAACTTTGTTTACTATGAGCCTAATATTGTTCCTAATATTTAGGCAAGTGGCAATCATTCACCACCTGAGTCCCCAAAATCTCCAATTCAACCTAAGTCGCAGCAAGTGTAACTTGAGTCATCAAAACAACACAATTCATCAGAAGGGCTTGAGTATCAGTAAGAGGAAACTAAGTCATAGTCTGATGGACCTAAGTCATAGAAATGGGATTCGAACATGAAATAGAAGATCATCATGAACCTAGTGATTTCAAAAAGAAGGAGCCTATACTTGTTGGCTATGTTAGAAGGTATCATGCACCCAAGAAAATCATTGGAGATCATTCAATTGGTACAATGACAAGGAACAAGTTAAAAGGTACATGTTTGCTTACTAAATTTGAACCTAGATCTTTAAATGATGCATTAGAGAATAAAAGTTGGATTGAAGCCATGACTGAAGAAATTGATCAAATTGAGAGGAATAAGAATTGGAATCATGTTCCTCGACCCAAGGATAAGAATGTAATTGACACAAAATGGGTATTCAAGAATAAGTTAAATGAGAATGGAGAAGTTTTAAGAAACAAGGCAAGGCTAGTTTGCAAGGGCTATGCTCAAGAGGAAGGTACTAACAATGGAGAAACTTTTTCTCCTATTTCTAGACTTGAAGGTGTTAAAACACTCCTTGCATATGCAGCACACAAAGAATTCAAACTGTATCAAATGGATGTAAAATTAGGTTTCTAAATGGAATTTGAGAAGAGGAAGTCTACATAGAGAAACCTGAAGGTTTCATTGGTCCTAGAAAAAGGGTCATGGTTTGACGACTACACAAAGCTTTGTATGGTCTCAAACAAGCCCTAAGAGCTTGGTATGAGAGATTACACAAGTATCTCATAAAGATTGGTTTCCAAAGAACTAATGTTAGCAACGGCCTATGCATCAAAGAAGGACTAGATAAGAAGATTGTGTTGATAGAAATCTTTTTGGATGATACAATATTTACTAGAAATGATGATTTGTGTAAATATTTTTTTGAGGAAATGAGTAAACAATTTGAGATGTCAATGTTTCAAGAGATTAAATTATTTTTTGGCTTGCAGGTTCAACAAAAGAAGGATGGTATCTATATTACTCAATTAAAATACATCAAGGAGATACTAAAGAAGTTTTGAATGGAGGATACTAGACCAGTTGGAACACCTATGTCTACTAGACATAAGCTTTCCAAAGATGATTCAAAAGAATTAGATCAAACTAAATATAGATCAATGATTGGAAAATTTAGTATGTGGTGCATACAAGACCTAATATAGCTTTAGCAATTGGAATGGTGGCAAGATTCTCTACTAATCCAAAAGAAAACCAAATGATAGCAATCAAAAGAATCATGAGGTATCTAAAAGGTACAAAAGATTATGGTTTGCAGTATAAGAAAGGAGGAAACTTTGAATTGAAAGAATTCATTGATGCTGATTAGGCAGGAAGAATTGATGATAGGAAGAGCACTAGTGGTGGAGCATTCTTTTCTAGAAAGAGTCTAATATCTTGGACAAGAAAGAAGCAAAATTGTATCCCTCGATCAACAACAAAAGTGGAATATCTTGTTGCAGCAATCAATTGTTCAAGTATTGTTTGGTTCAAACAACTGTTGACAGTTATGAAGGAAGATATCAAATATCTAATTATTGTTTTTTGTGATAACACCACTACAATCAACATTTCCAAGAAACCAATGATGAATACCAAAACCAAGCACATTGCAAAGTATCATTTCTTAAGAAAATTGGTCCAAGATAAGTAAAATTGGAATATGTGAATACAAGATATTACATTACAGACATATTCACCAAGCCATTACCTAAGGATGCATTTTTTAATCTAAGAGGTAAGCTATGGGTCATTCCCCTATCTGAAGCTCACTAATCATATTTTAGTGATGCATCAACCAAGCATGTTGAAGATTAGCCAAGTTGATGTAGTATTACAAATGGTAGATTTCATATGAATCAATACTTTAGGTATATGGAAGTTCGTTGAATGTTATATTTGGCATGAGATGTCAAAGAGGGAGAGTTTTGTCATAAATCACAAAAAGTTTATAAGAAGAGTCTACTATGAAATTTATGTTTCTGCATGAGATTTTAAAATTTTTTTGTCAAGTCAAAAAAAGAGGGAGAATGAACTTGAGTTGATATCAAAGAGGGAGAGTTTGATATTGCAGTCACTATAATCAAATTAATTACAAAATAATTCTAGAGGGAGAGATTGATGTCAGAGTGAGTTCATGCTAATAGAGGGAGTTCTAATGGATGAGAGTCATAATTAAACTAATGATATAATCCTTTCTTTTATTTTTCTCTAAAATTTCATTATATTATGACATGTTGTGTTGCCATCAATGCCAAAGAGGGAGATTTTTGAAAATATTTATTTAATTGTATATTGTCTTTGATGTTATACAAAATTTCAAGTCTTTACCAGTTAGTGTCTACCAAGCTCACTAGGGAAATGAAGATAGTTTACAGTGTTTTCGAAGCATTCTAGAGTAAACCAAGTTCAAAGATAGTATGTGTCAAGTTCACACGGGCACAAAAGGAATTTTTCTATAAAATAATGTCTACCAAGTTCACTCAAACACCAAAGAGAAGTTGACATGGAACTAGTATTAACCAAGCTCACTCAATTACCAAAGGAATTTAGTTCAGCATGTAGTGTTAACCAAGTTCATGCGGTTAACAAAGGAAGTTTGAAGAAAGTCTTTTCTAAGTTAGTGTTGACCGAGTTGGGTAAGCTAACGAAGGATTTTCTTGAATAAGTATATTTAGTTTGATGAATTTATTTGTGAAGTCTATCTAACTAAAGGGATGAATATTGAATATTTATAAGTGTATTGAAGCTAACTTGATAAGGAATAAGATATAAGTATAAGATCAAGTTGCACGGTTGAATATGAGAAGCATGGGATTAAAAAGACAAACAAAGGAAGCTAATTGGAAGGATAGCAGAGTATCCTGAGTTGACCAAGATACAAAGTTTTATCTATTCAAAAGGAATCAAGTATTCAAGCCAAAATAGAGATCTAAAATCAGCAATGCAGTTGCATCAGCAATCAGGACATATCATTGTTACTTTCTAATAATTGTAGCAGTGTATCAAATCTCTTAATAGAGTTAGCTTAACAACTATTTGCCAAATCCTCTATCAAGGTGGCATTTCTAGATTAAATTTCCTAAAGACCTCTAACAAGGCCACTCCTAATAGGGTGATTAAATCCTTTAATAGACCTTTAACAAGGTTGGATCCTAACAAGACTCATTTCAGAAGAGTGAAAAACAATACTAGTTGCAATTGGTGGTTTTTCCAAAATTGGGTTTCCATGTTAAATTTTGGTGTCATATGTGTTCATGTTATTTTCTTTCTATCTCTACAACTAATTTAATTATGGTTAATCAAATTAAACATCTAAAGAATTAATTTTTCAGTGCTTACTGAGTTATAGTAATTCTTAGTGTTTGCCAAAGGATTCAGTGCTAACCGGGTTAAAAGAGTATTTTCAGTTTCAGCAAAGTTTGGTTTTGATTTTTATTGACAACTAAGGGATCTAGGATTTATTTTAGTGGTAATTGATTCACCCCTCCCCTCTCAGTTACTTCTCTTATATTTCCAACATTTCCTACTTATGAAATTAGAGTTTAAGAAATTCAAGAGATGAGATGCAATCCTAAAAATGATATAACCTTGGATGCACTCGTGGGGAGATTAACTACTTTTGAGTTGGATAACTTTGATAACTTTTCTTGTACTTCTAGAAATATTGAATTTGAATTCAAATCCAAACTAACCCTTGATAGAAAAAAGAGGAATGTCAAAAGTAAAATATTTGATAGTAATGAACAAGATGATTTAGATGAAGACCTTGAAGTCATTGAAACCCTACTCAAGTAAAAAGAATATCAAAAGGGAAAGGAAAATTCAAAGGCAAAATCCCATTGATTTGTTTCTCATAAAGAGGTTGTTCATATTGTTGCAAGATGTCGAGAAAAAAAACTACAAAGATGATAAAAGGTTGAACAAGTTCAAAGGCAAGAAATACTTCAAAAGCTACAAGGGCCACAAAGAAAAAGGTAAGAAATCATGTTACTTTGCAAAAGATTCTGATAGTGATAATAATAAAGATGAAGTAGTTTATATTTCTATTAAGGATGAATTTGATAATGGTGAAAATTAAAAGATGATAGTTATCTCTCATGTTAGAAAAAATGATACATGAATCATAGATTGTGGTTGTTCTCATCACATGATTGGTGACAAAACTAAGTTTGAAAATCTAGAATACTATGATGTTCAAAGTGTTAGGTTTGGAAAAAATGAACCATGTTATGTCAAAGGAAAAGGAATCATAGCTTTTATAGAAGGAATAAAATGTGAAAATTCCTACGAGGTTGAAGGATTAAGACATAATCTACTCAACATAGCTCAGTAGAACAATATAGCATACAAAGTAGAATTAATTAATGGAAAAGAAAAACTATTGGATAGAAATGGAAACCTAGTTGGAACTAGCAATCAGACAAAATGAATTTTTTTTTACTTAGATCTCACTAAAATTACATGTTTGCTAGCTCAGATAGAGAAAAGTTGGTTATGGCATAACACGATGTGTCATGTCAACTTTGATAACCTAGTTACCATAAAAAAGAACAAAAGAATAAGAGGCATACCTTATCTAAAGGAACCTTAGGTGGGCATATGCAAACAATATCCAATTGGAAAAATGAGCCAAAGAAGTTTTAAAAGTAAATCCTACAATTCTGAAGAAGTTTTGGAACTAGTTCAATCAGATTTTGTGGGCCAATAGGAATAAAAAGCTATTGTGGAGATATATGTTTCATTTGATTTATTGATGATTATCTAGGATGATGACTGTAATATTTTTAAAAGATAAATCTGATGGTTTTCAAAAGTTCAAATGTTATTTGGATAGAGTTGAGAAAGAAACAAGGAGAATGTAAAATATCTAAGATCAAATAAAGGGGTAGAATTCATCTCAAATGAATTCAATGAGTTATGCAATGAAAGAGGAATCAAAAGGTAGGTATCAACACTGAGTCAAGTTAGTGGGACTCGAGTTACAACCAAGTCAGTCTAAGGAACCCAAGCAGGAGACAAAAGATCATGGAGAACCAAGTGAACCAAGTTCAAAATCAAGAAAGAAAGATCCAAGACTTGAAAAATATTTCAGAAGGTAGCATGCACCTGAACAAATAATTGGAGGACAGACAAAAGGCATAGTGATAATGAACAAATTAAAAGGTACATGTTTTCTTAGTGAATTTGAGCCTAGATCTATAAAACATGTATTAGTAAATAAAAGTTGGATAGAGTCAATGAATGAAAAATTTGAGATAATAGGAAAGAATACAACCTAGTCTCTTGTACATAGACATAAGGATAAGAATGTGATTGGTACAAAATGCATGTTCAAAAATAAGTTGAATGAGAAAGGAGAAGTAACAAGGAACAAGGAAAGGCTTGTATGTAAAGGTTATTCTCAAGAAGAAGGTATTGATTATGGGGAAACATTTTCCCCTATTGCAAGATTTGAAGGAGTTAGATTACTTTTAGCATATGCAGCAAGAAAGGGATTCAAAGTATATCAGACAGATGTTGAATCAACTTTCTTAAATGGAGTCTTGCAAGAAGAATTTTACATTGAAGAAATTGAAGGTTTCATTGATCCAAGAAAAATTGACATGGTATGTAAACTTCACAAAGCTTTATATGCATTGAATAAAGCTCCTAGAGCATGGTATGAAATAATACATGTATATCTAGTAAAGACTAATTTTGAGAAGACAAATTTGATAATAACAATTTGTATATCAAAGAAGGACCACATGGCAATATTTTACTTGTAGAAATATTTTTAGATGATATAATATTTGGAGGACATGAGATTTTATGAAAATAATTTTATGAAGAAAGAATTTGAAATACCTATTTTTGGAGAGATTAAATTCTCTATGGGTCTACAATTTCATCAGATGAAGAATGGCATATATACATCACTCAATCAAAATACATTAGGGAAACATTGAAAGTATTTGGAATGGAATATTCCAAGCCTATTGGAACACCTATATCTACTAGTCATAAGCTCTCAAAGAACAATGATTCAAAGGAGGTAAATAAGACTACATATAGATCAATGATTGGGAAACTTCTTTTAGAATGGGGTTGTCATTGCACCAAAAGAGTAATTTGTTAATGCCTAATACAACCACTCAATTTATAATACACTAGAGGTGGTTAAGACATTGTCATGAATCCTGAGGGGAGTGCTGAAAAAATTTCCAACAATCTCCCCCTAAGCATTACATGAGGGTCTAAGGATTAAAACCCATGGCCAATCTCTGATCTAAGACCAATCTTTCAATGCCTAATACAACCACTCAACTTGTAGTACATTGTAGGCAGTAAGCCCTTGTCATAAATCCCAAGGCAAGTATTGAAAAAATTTCCAACAACATCAGTATGTGGTACACACTAGACCTACTATTACATTAACAGTTGGCATAAGTTCAAGAGTTTTTGCTAATCCAAAAGAAAATCATATGATGGTGGTAAAAATTATTTTGAGATACCTAAAAGGAACTAAAGAATATGGGTTATGGTATAAGAAATGAGGAAATCTTGAGTGGAGAGCCTTTATTGATGTAATATGAAAACTGCAATAGGTTAAGACTCATTTTTTGAGAGGTTAGTCCTAATTCTAGCTCAGAAGAAAGAATTTCCCAAAGAGACCATCATTTCAATAAGGAAAATGATAAACATGGTCAAAGAATTGAATGTATTCTTTTCTAGTTAAGCTATAATTAATAACTAATAAAATGAAGACCATTGCCAATGGGACACCTGGCTTCATATAGAAAATTGTTGATGATAACTATAAGCTGAGGGAATGAAAAGAGTGGTTAGATTCTTTTGACAACATTTTAAAGCATGAAATATTTATTGCCTACAGTACTGGTGAAACTGATATAGCAACAGTTTTTGACATTGTTGATATTTTGTACAAGCTAGAGGCAAATATGAACAAAATGGTTGCAGAGGCTAGAGCCTTAACTGATGCTAAATGGAATAAGTGTCTGAATGAGTTGAATATAGCTAGAGGATTCACTTGACTAGATAAGGAATTAGACATTACCATCTAGGAGGTTATAACTGACATAAATATAATTCTGTCTGGAGATAGTGATTGAACAAGCTAAGAAAAGTCAAAATAACATCAAGAGGGAGAAAAACTATTTGAAAGATATAATATCTTTACAATTCACCTATTGTGGGTATGCTCTCATTAAAAACTGTGAAGTTGATCCTGAACTTTCAGATTGATGGTTGTTCTAATTTTGGCTATCACCAACATTCTTTTTGTAACTATTTTGTCTTATATGAAAAATTTGTTGTATCTTGTTTTTAACATGTGTCATCCCATGTGAAACTTGTTGCAATCCTTATTCTATAAAAAGATTTCCAAGATGTGGAGTGATGGTCCAAGATTCATTTTGTTTAACTAACTCATGTTCATTCTTGAGTTGGTCCAAATATACTGTATATGCTTTTTCTAAAGATAGAATGAAAAAGAAAGTTAATAGTTGTTGATCTATTTTGAGCTTTCTCTAATTTGATTTGAAATCTAATTGTATATTTTCAAATAAATTAATACAAATATGCAAAATGTTGGTTGTTCATTTTTAGATCATGTCTCTTCCTTTGTTACCATTTAATTCTCTAAGGTTTAATAGAAAAGTTTATCAAATTTTAATTGTAATTAATTTTGAAATATTTTTTAGTTTACATTATGCTTATGATCTAATGGGTTATGTAAATGCTTGATGTAAATTGGAAGAATTCTTTGGTTTTCATTAAAGATTCTGATAAGAATAGGATCTAGAACTGAATATTGATATTCTTACCACAAAGTCTTAGGATAGATCTAATTAATAGATGTCAAATTCATGTGAAGCTAATAACCCAATGGATAAAGCACTGGCCATCCATAAAAGTTGGTCTAGTTTGGAATGTCTCTACAGTATAAATCATTTATAAATCAATCAGTTTACTATTTTATTTTTGAAGAACTAAAGTGTGAGCCTCTACTTGACTGATGGAGTTCTAAGGTTTGCTAAAATAACCATTTATTATCTCTCTTATAGTTCTAGAATTAGAAGAAAATAAGGAAATCATCTCTTATTTTGTAATTCATGTTGAGATTTTGAATTTTAAAGATATAAAAAATGAATTTCTAGGTACACCCACCTAAATTTTACAGAGTTCAAAGTGGAGAAGACATCAAAGTATTGTTAGTTGGTCCTTTTATTTTGCTCCTCAAAATACCCATTATGGTTTCTAGCTAACTCCTAGGTATATTATGATCTTTTAAGGCGTATTTAAAATTTTGTAAAATCAGTAGCAAACAACCACTTCTCATGTACTCTATTTTCACACTATCTTGTATAAATCACAAATAACTTTTTCATGTCTTCAACTTTCTGCACATGCACTTGCCCACATCATCAAGACATTTTTTAGAATATATCCTCAATCAAGATTGACCTCACCATCAATACATAGTTTGTATGACCTCATTCTATGTCTACTACTCTACTTGTCTTTACAGAAACAATTCTATGTTGATATAAATGACTAACATAGTCACAAATGCAATATGTCGGTCACCTCAACTATTCTATCAATGCTTAGGATAGTCTCCCAAAGGAATACCATAAACATTCATGCTAACAAGATCTCCCTTTTTCATTTATGGCAACATAGATGAAAAACATCTAAGTTCTAAGAATATCAAAGCCAACTCTATTGCTAGTGCTACTTCTCTCATCTTTTCAAATCCTCTTCATTAATCAAATTTGAAACTCATAGGAAAAAATATTCATATGTATTTCCTCATTCTTAAATGGATGACATCAATTATTCACAATTCTCCCCCATTGATAGAACTCGATTTGATCATCTACCTTTAGTACATATCTCCCTATTGTACACTCTCTCTATTCATAGGAGATGTTTTTCATGCAATCTACCCCCCATGAACATCAATAAAAAGGCATTACTATGTAAATCAATTTTTCAAATTCTTCAACCAGCTCAAATGTCTAGATACACTATTTCATACTAGCTACCAAGAGTCCTTAGTGACTCTACTCAGTCATAGACACTCCCCCATATAGGAAGCGTCAACATTCAGTCTAGATAAACGATAGTGCTATGTACTACTGAATTGATGCACTCTCTGCATTATCTACTCACAAGTAGGGAGGAGCATAACCCCAAGTATACCTCACAAATATTCAAAAGTATCCTTAGACAAAGGCTTCATAAAAATATTAGAAATCAACTCTTTCATATTAACACACTCTAATCTAATTTCTCTCTTTGTAGCTTTCTCTCTTAGAACATGATATTTAATTGATATATGGTTAGTCTTAGATTGTAACACAAGATTTTAAGACATACTCACTATACTTGTGTTATCAAAATTTATAATAAAAAGTTCAAAAAAATATATCCTAACATACTTCAACATATGTTTCATCCACACAATCTTATTATAATTGTTTGCTACTTCTACATATTATGCTTGTGTTGTGCTCTGTGAAATATAATCTTATTTATTTCTTAGCCAAGAAACCAATCTTCCTCCAAGGAAAAATGCTCCACCACTTGTACTCTTTCTATCATCCATACCTCCTACCCAATCTGCATCAGTATAAGCACATAGAGTAAAATCAGTTGATCCATTATACCAAATAAAAATAATTAGATATACCCTTCAAATATTTGAATATTCTCTTTATTATTTCATAATATGATTCCTTAGGGTCTTCTTAAAATATTTCTACTATACCAACTGGATTCTCTATATCTGATCTTGTGTGTGTCAGATATTGAAAATTTCCAATCATGGATCTATACTTTTTTTTTATTAACTATAGGTGTCTCATATTTTCTAGATAACTTTTGACCAGTTATCATAGGAAGGGCAAACACTTTATGCACTAAAATTGGTTTTTACTCTAGGAAAATCTCCAACCTATTTCAAGCTCATTTCTACTACTTTTAATCTTCTAGTACAAGTCTCTTTAGTGAATTTCTCAGTACAAGGTATCACTTGTTCAAACATCTATTTGTATTCTTGAATGGTGGCATCAAGTTTTTCAATATCTTCCATATAATCCCATCTTCATCTTTAGATCCATTACAAAACTTAATTCCACAAAACTTTATAATATTCTACCAACATAACTTCTTATAGATTCATCTTCCATCATCTTAGCTTCTTGAAAAAAAATATATCCAATTTTGCAATCTGATTCTCTTAGCATGCTTATCAACTTCAAAAGTAGATTCCAAAGATTTCCAAATTTCATGAGATAAATCTAAGGGTTTTGCCTAACTATAGTCATTTTTAGGAAGAGTTAACAATAATGCTTCTCTGGCAAGAATATTACACATAAATAGATTTTTTTTCACTTAACTACATTCTTCAAGTTTTCTTTGTTCTATAGTCATATTTCCATTCTTTGTCATCAACCAATATTGTGGATCCATGCATAGCAAATGTGTCTTCATCTTCTCTATCCAGTTGTCATAGTTAACTCCATCAAACTTGGGACTTTCTTTTCTGAAATAACCCCCCATGGATGTCCTTAAGTTCTTAAGCTTTTCCTTCAAGTACCTAGTGCTCTTAGACTAATTAGTAAAGTTTTCCAAGATAACTAAGAGGGGGGGGGGGGGGCATACACAATAATACTAGATATATTAACTAGGGAAACCCTTGACCAGAGGAAAAACCCTAGTAGGGATGGTACCCACAAAATTATGTGCTAATAGAAAAGTTCCTGGTAAGAGGATGGACTCTGTTAGGAGCTAATGAAATACATTCAATACATATCATTCCTTGTTAGGAGACTTTAAATCCCTGTTAGGAGTTTCCAACCTTGTTAGGAGTTGTGCCAACTTTGTTAGGAGTTATGCCAACCCTGTTAGGATTTTTAGAAAATAGATGGACCCACTATCCAATCAATTGCAAGGAAAACACCACTAAACTCACTATCCAATTGGCCTCTATATTATACCTTTCAAAATAATTCAAATAAAATTGATATGTGCAACTTGAACCATTTCTTTGCCCTCTTACTGTGTCAATACCACACTAAATACCATCTCAAATCTCAATACCACATTTTCAAATTTTCATCACTAATCCCTTTAATCACATACTCACATTAACAAAATTTGTACGTCACTTTCTCAATACTTAGTTTCATATCTCATTACAAGGAAAATAAGATTCCTTTATACCATATCCTCAAAATAATTCTTTGAGTTAGTCTTGAGGCTTTCCCAATTAGTTATATTAGGACGTCATTAAGATATTACAATTCATTACATCTTTTCACAATTAGAAAACACTATCAGCTCAGAATAAATTATAATGTTTCCCACATGTGATGTCAAACCTCATGCTCTCATTGACATGATCATTAGTTTATCTACTATCACTGTGTAACTTTTCTCATCGGGGTTCTATATCTATTAAGAGATACAATCAAAACATGAAAAACTACTTCTCAAGTACTCTATCTACATACTATCCTATGTAAATCACAAATAACTTTCTCATGTCTTTGACTTTCTACACTTGCACTTGTTCATGTCATAGAGACATTCACCTCAACTCTCTTTACCTCATCATCAATACACAATCCATACGACCTCGTTCTTTGTCATCCTACTCTTTTAGTCTTTACAAAACCTAGACTATGTTGACATCAATGAAAAACACAATCATGAATGCAACATGTCAGTCACCTCAACTATTCTATTAATGCTTAGGATACTCCCCCAAAGTAATACCATCAGCATTGATGCTAATAATTACTTCATTATTGTGCTTGATTGTGTAGTAGCCATTGTTAGATGAGGCCCACACAATAGTATCCTATAAACTATTTAGAAATACTAGCCTATCTTAAAGAATTTTTGTTGAGCTAATGTTAGAGACATTTGTCTAAAATATTCACTATTCAACTTAAAATAAGTTAGGAATATATTTTAATTAAAAATAAATGCCATTCAAACCATTCACAAAGCAAAAAATTCAAAACCTAATAAAGAATTTGGGAAGATATCTTAAACATAACTTTATTTCTCATAGGAATAAAAATAAAAGAAAATAAGAATTTTAATATTGTTTAATGTTAAAATTTGAGGAAAGGGAAAGCTCAATGAAAGGAGTCCATTTCAAAAATACCCACAAAATGACTCTCCTTCAAACTAGCCCCATGAGTCAACCATGAGTGTTTCTAAAAATCCATGAAATATTAAGAGGAAACATCATAAAATGATATAAGAAAACATGAACTTTTTGTTTATGTAGAAGTTTTTGTAATAAAATATCAAACACAATAAAAATTAAATTTAAATTTCTAAAATAAAATTTCAAATTAAAATCTTATAATACTCAATAATAGTAAAATATGTGACTCTGCATCCAAAACTCAATACAATTAGAACTCTTATCAGCCTTGGGGCACGTTTACAACATAAAATCCTTCACATAAAACCAAATCATGTGTCTTAGAATACAAAACTAGGTTTTTGGTTGTTAGGGCCTAGTAAATGATTCACCAAAATAAACAAAATGGTAAATTTTCATCCAGTTAAGCATAACAATTGCAGCTAAGTGATAAAATGGCCCTATGATTAACTTTCTATTAACTATGTTGGGGGTATTTTATATGTCTCTCTTGATACAAATACACCAGGACAACTAACAACTAGCACGATAACTATAATACTAATAATCCAACCATCAAAATATTTATAGACAAATAACTATCCTTATATAAACATCATTGCATTCACTAAAACACATAATGCATATATGATCATCACTAGAAAAGAATCTAAGGAATCCTCCTAAAACATTGTTTAATCTATTATATACATT
The DNA here is from genome assembly GCA_028749045.1 of Cupressus sempervirens. Lineage (NCBI taxonomy): Eukaryota > Viridiplantae > Streptophyta > Pinopsida > Cupressales > Cupressaceae > Cupressus > Cupressus sempervirens. The sequence goes on along the minus strand of CM053789.1, from coordinate 386,703,310 downwards.
TTGGATAAACTCACATTACATTAACATTTGAATAATTAGCATATCATATTAATAATAATTAACATTTGATAAGAGACTTGAATTATCATTAAAAAAATGTATAAATAATATTAAAATAGTAAAAAAATTTATTTTAATTTTAAATTCTATATCATTAATGTTGATAGGCATTCTACAATGGCAGAACGGGGGAGTGGGATGGTGTGAGCATGTTAATGTTAACTTTTATTCTTCCTCAAAAGTTTAAATCTTATTATAAATAGTATACACTTTTAAAAATAATTTAATAAACACCACATAAAATATCAGTTTAAATTAGTATATTTGGAGATATAAATCATCCATTTTTTAAGAAGTTAAAATAAAATGATCAAGTTAGTAAAGAATTAAATAAATGAAGATAAGGGAAATATAAATAATTTTAGATGTAGTAAATTAAATTATAATTATTTTGTAGTGGATATCTATCCTTCATTTCTTTAGATAGATTTATTTAAGATATCTATACTAGTCTATACATATTTTATGAATTATTATAAAAATGAATAAAAAATCATGAAATTGACAAAAGAATGACTTGGTCTAATGTATAACCATATTTGTTTAAATCTCCTCATCATTAAAAAAAAAAATTAACAACTTCTAAATAGAATGATTAATTAAGAAATAGAATCGTCTGCTTCACCATGTTGAATCGTGTCAATAAGAGAATAATAGGAATTAAGTAGAATAAGTGATATTCCATCCATTTGTTGATCAAGCTGATCTATAAGTGACTTCAGAGAAGCGTAAATCTACAACAAACTGATTTGTAGCATCAAAACATTCCCATTACCGGCAATCAGTTAGACAATTGGAGTACATCCTAGAGCCGTAATGTCTGATACATCAACTTTTTTAGCTTCAACACTATAAAGCCTCTGCATATTTTAAGTTCTCACTAGTATTATAGAGATGACAGTTATTAGATATATATATATATATATTGAATTAAAAAGAATTAAAAATCAAGTGTATGAGAGAACTTACCGTTACGTATGAATAAAATCATCCTACAATGAAGCTACAAATCGATGAGGAGAAGTTGTATTTTGGAATGTAAAATTTGATAGGTAGTTGAAGATGCCATTTCCTCCTATTGAAATAGGATAAAAGGACCTAGCCACGGAGGACTTTCTATTTCATGTCCCAATATACTTGTGAATCTCTTTGCTCACGTAGTGGAATTTTTGAATTGCTGAAGTCGGGAACTTACTGAGATAATATTCTGAAGGGTCAACAAATTTTGTTATATAAATAGGATATTATCATTTTTTCCTAAATATTTTTAGTGAAGAAAATGAGGAAACATAGATACATAGGAATTTGATTGGGTTTCTTCTGTTAAATTATTGACCACTGGAGGTCTACTGAAATAGGGCAAGGGAAGATATACGCTACTGAGAGTGTCATGAGTCCTAAATAAATACATATCAATTTTATTTTCTTTTTATGAGGATGAGAAGAATTGCATAAATGTCATACATGGTTGCACATTTGATTGGATGAACACTATTAGCTGTAGTTTGAAAATCACTGATGTTTCCCCCATTGAGTCAAGAAATCCACTACCTCCCGATCCAAAATTGACTCCAACTGAAAAGTTTTAATTTGGTAGTAGAAATGGAGGCAGTAAGTAAGGGAGCCCCGCGAATGATGTCACTGCAAAGACCCGTTACAATATTTCAACCTTTTAAGAAATATAAAAAGATCACAAATTATACCAACTGCTTCTTTGTAAATAACAATTTTATTATTGTTTTACTTTATTTTGAATGTGATTGTGTGTTAAATTTTTGAATTAATATTTTGAATCACATTCAGTGATTTATCATTTTCTACTTCTTCATTTTTTCATCTTCATGATATATCAATGAGAGCGATCTGGAATGTTACAAAAATTTAACATACATTCAAATGCAAAATAAATTGCATCTCCTTAATATTGTTATCTAATTTAAAACAAATCAAAATATTAATATTGTGATCTAGTATATTAAATCTATAGATTTAATATTATGATACTGTGAACTGTTTAAAATAGACCATACACAAGGGAATATCCATATTAAATTTTTGGGTATTCAAAGAAAAAAACAAAAAAAATGTGTGAGAGAAAAAACTGTATATATTTTGGTTCACCCTAACTACTTGATTTGATGTTAAAAAATACTAAACAATTTTTACATATTTCAATCTTAAACTATCTCGCATCTTTGTAAAATCTGACGTAAAATATATTTCTACCATAATATAAAAGAATATAAGCCACATGTATTTTATAATGGACAAAGACAATTAGAAACTAGTACCTAAGAAATCAAAGGTTGTGCAACCATTGGTGAAGTGACCAGTTGGATAATGGAAATAGGAAGTGCCATAAGGTGTAAAGTTTTCTCTTACGGTACAATTAGGGATGAAATTATTAGTGCCAACGTCTACTAATGAGTCCCAAAACACATACATTGCTAGCACATAAGGAGCACTTCCTCCCACCAATGCAATACTCAAACAACTTAAGCTAATTACTCCAAAAACAAAATTAATGTTACTCTTGAACAATGGATTTATGACATTATAATCAATCTTACAATTTTTTTCTTGATTTGTCCTATCTAGTTAGGCGAAACAACACTGATAACCTTGTCTAAGATGTGGAGAATCATTGGCATGGAGGGCTGTATTCTATTCTCATATGCATGGAAATGAGCACAAATTTTGATTTTTGTGGACTCTTGCACCCTCGTTGGTGAATCCAATGTACAAGAGAGCCAAATAATGATTTAAGTGATTGTGGTGCTTGTGTTGGTATGATCAATATGAAAACAAGGTAATGGTTGAGGTTTTCTATATAATATGTTTTCACTTAAATAAAAAATGTAAAGCTGGCATCCAAGGAAGGATATTTTTCCTAAAGGGGCCTTATATTATTTATAATTTTAAAATATTTATATTTAATAAATATATGTGAATTATATTTTGATATTATTTCTAGGTTTTCATAGAAAAAGATTATATAATCAACATTACATACAATAATAAAATTATGATTCTAACACTATAATAACAAGTGTCACCTAGTGAATTAAGTAGGCCTACACTTTATAACTTTTCACACCCTGCAACTTTTTGAATTACAATGTTGTTTCTATTAAGGAGGAACTCACATGCCTTCATTGGTTATGTTTTGGCCACTAAGGTTCACAACCATACTTAGGTGATGGTGGTAGTTCCTAGTGATAACCTTGTTGTGGTGTTAATCGAGACACCTAAGACAATTTTTTTTAGAATCCTGATAGCTTTACCGCCCAAAAATGACTACAAAGGTGTGCTTGTGGGTGTCTATAATGGTCACTTAGACACTTTCTTGCCGCACATTATGACTCAAAAGGACTACATTGAAATTACCCTCCAAAAAAATATTGTTGATAGAACAATGGAAGATTAAAATAACTTTCGATATCCTTATTAAATCCAAAACTTGTAAATAGTGCATGCAACAACCATAGCAAGATCACCATACACAATAAGACCTAATTTGTTGACTTTGAAAACCCATGATCATAGGGGAAAAGTTATTGGTTATGGTACACACAAAATGATGTACTAGCATATAAGTTTTTTATAAGAGGATGGACCCTATTAGGAGTCATTGAAATATAGTAGGTACATATCAATCCTTGTTAGGAGATTCCAACCATGCTAGGAGTTGTGCCAACCTTATTAAGGGTTGTGGACGATAGAAGGATCCATTTTCCAAATATCTTTAGGGGAAAGACTACCGAAATCATTGTCCAACTAGCCTTAGTATACTATCCTTCTCAGAATAATACCAATAAACAATTGTCCAAAATAACTTCTTAGCCAAATAATGTCTCTCTTCCAACTCACCATAGCTCAACTACACCTAAACCTTCTCTGATTAAAGATATTTAAGATTAGGTTCATTGGATCTCATATACAAGTTGATATACTCACATTACACAACTATCCACACTAGATGATTACAACAAGGAAATCATCCTTCCTTTATATCAAGTCTTAAAAATAATTGCTTAGTTGACCTTGGAGCTTTCTCAATTTATAATTATAATATAGGACCATCTTAAGATATTAGATTTACATGTTGCATTACAATATTTAATTTTTTCACAATTACAACCAAACTGTCAGCTCATTATCTTCATAAATCTTTACACAATGCTCATTGGGATGTGCATGTTTGACCATAATATCTTCATCATGTCTTCTGCCTCTTTTTTAATTTTATTAACTAGATTCTACCTTTTTAGGAGATAAAATCCAAACATTGGTAACTATTGTACATGAACTCTGTCTAAACACTATATCCAATAAATCTCAAATAGTTGACACAATCTAGTATGTGTTAGATATTGCAATCCTCAAATCATAGACCTATACTTATTTGGTTCAATAGTAGGTGTTTCCTCTTTGCTAGATAGCTTGTGACCAATTACCATAGGTTTTCCAATAGGTTTACAACTTTCCAAACCAAATATTTTCAACAAGTCTTTCAAATACTTAGTTTGTGATAATAAAATAGCATCATTGTTTTGCACAATCTACAATCAAAAGAAATATTTTATCTCACCAATCATAATCATCTCAAATTCCTTCTTCATTTCTACTACAAATGCTTCATTTACTTCATCATCAGCTCCAAGTATTTTATCATCCAGAAATACTTCAACAATTAGTAAATTTTTTCCAATTTCTTTCAAATATAAATTACTATATGCAATACCTTTAGTAAATCCCTATTTTTCCAAATACTTGTCCAATCTCACGTACTATACTCTTGGTACTTGTTTCAATCCATAAAATTCTTTCTTTAATATAAATCATTTCCAATTTTATGTTCACAACTCAAATGTTATCCCATGGCCTGATCTCTTTATTGTGCCAAAATCTCTCTATTTATATAGATACATACATACATATACTCATGTGTGTGTGTGTGTGTATATATATATATATATATATACGTGTGTGTGTGTGTATAGACATATGTATGTATATATATACATATATATACATACATACATACATACATATACAATGATCACAAGGGCATGGCAATAAAATCCTAGATCTCCACTAATCTCCACAATCCACAAGATCTCTCTATATATATACATACATACATATACATATATGCATACATACATACATATATATACATAAATATATATACACATGAATACATACATCTACATATGCAATTTTATCACCTTCGAGGGTATTGGAAGGCATTTGATTAGAAATATGGAAAACTTGCAAAAGTTGTGCAACAAATATTGTTGCTGAGCAACTTTTTTTGCAAATTTGAAAGGTCAATAGCAAGAGTTTTGTTTTGATTTAACATGTAGGAATGAATATGTAAGGTCAATAGATATAGCCTATAAATGAATTTTCTTCAACCTAGGAAAGGGTTGGAGTTGATATGTATGGATTTGAATCAATAAGAAAGCAATTTTGGTGGCAAAATATGTGTAGACAACAAGTAAATTTTTAAGATCTCCTTAAAGTTTTATAGTAGGTACATGCTTATATTATGAAAATTTGTGTTTCTTCTTCCTAGAAAAAATTTATTTAGTTTGAGGCATGTAGATTAATCTTGAATTACTTTTGATTTATTTTGTGTCTATTGGTTACCCTAATCTGTGCTTAGGCTTTTGATTTATTTTGTGTCTGATGGTTATTTTGTGTCTATTGGTTACCCTAATTTTTGTTGTATCGAAGGGGTATAGGATTGAGATGAATGTTTTACTTTTTATTTTTAGAACACCCACCTGCTTGGAGTACCTAATTCAAGGGCAAGTAAGTAGAGACAATGCAAGAGATGAAGTCACCTAAGATGTCAAATTCACCCAATAGGATGGCTCTAAAATGACATACCTATTTATTTAGATGAATGATTTGTCTCCAAAGTCATCTTGTAATGACTAGATGCAGTCTTCTTGTTGAAGCAAACATATTCTTCAAATAACACCTTCTTGGTATTGCAATTTAATGTCAAATATCCTAAACTAAAGAAGAGCTCTCTAAGTGATTGAGACTAGAAATTTTTCTTTTTCCTTCTTTCTTAGTGTGACAAACTCTAACCAAACCTTATCCTTCACAAATCCCAACTAGGATCCCTCACTTTCTACGATTCTACCAATGGCATTCTCAATCCATAATTCCTAGTACAACTACCATCTTTGTCACCATATTGTAACTCAATGTGACTATCCCTAAACACTAATACCCCTTGACCATATACTGCCCCCAAACACTAATACCCATACCTTAATTATGTCCAATATTTAGACAACCAATCATATTTGCAACTCCCTTATAGAGATAGCCATCAACCTAAACTTAAATTAAGTGATCCCTTGTTCCTAATCACTTAAGAGTTAAGACACCCAAATTACTCACCCCTATACATTCCTGATCCATTAATTCCCATACAAATGCCTTTTACTGTTAAAACTCCTAGACTAGACTAATCTTTAATAGTGCAACCAGTCTGACACAGAAATTCAAACATTTTTATTATTGGATCCAAGTCTGATTTGATGCATGATTCATTGCATGAACCATATATAATAATAATATGCATGGTTACTGTTGTATTTTAATTTTCTCACCAAAATTCATAATTCATATTGCCCTTCCTTCCTTTGAAATATCCATAGTCAAATACCCGTGAAATATTAAAAATACCAAAGTTTTAAACCTTATGATATATTTTGCAACCTGAAAGTTCTCCGCCGTCAGATCTGAGGAAGATCTACGGAGGGCGTTGTCTCGCTATGAATAAGTTGTGTGAGATTTATGTTAGCGACATCGTGCCCTGTTGATGCGTGTCTGGTGGGTCCAGCTTGCAGGTCGTCCAACACCCTTTGGTAGGACGAAAAAGGTTTCACAGTGGGTCAAAAAGGTTCCACGACACCGTGGGTGCTATGTCGCTATCGTGTGTTGGCCGAAAAATCTTCATAGCGACATAGCACCCGACGGAGAAAGTTCCTCGATGGGCAAGTTGCGTCGACAAAAAATGTTTGCAGCGGTCGGGCGAATATGTGGTTCACGGGCTGAAAAGTTCAAAAGGTGGCAAGGTGCCATGTCGCCATCAAAAAACTCATGAGTTTTATGATAGCAACATAGCGCCCGGTCGGCCGAAAGGTGTTCTACGGTGAGTACTAGTGTCGGCGGCAAGGTTCGTGGTAACGGAAAAGATCAACAGCAAGAGCTTCAGGCAGGTGAGTTTGGGTCCCATTTCGCCTAGTTGGAAGGGTCCTTGATCCACGCTAGCAAATCAAAACATGCCACCTCTGCAAGGAAGGGCTACCGAATCGGTCAAGGCAATACAAGTCGCCAAGATGATGCTACGCAGACTAGTGTGGGGACGCCACATGTATTATGGGGCCAAGGTTTCTAATGTAATCAGTAGGATCAAGACAAGTCTTCGTGGCCATAGGATCAAAGTCAGATCTACAGTTGGCGCTATCTCGCCTTTCGAAGTTTCATAGAGAATATGATGGTGACATAGCGCCCTTCTGCCATATGTGCGGTGAGTCCCAGTTGTCAACAAGGATCTGTCAGATAGTGGTACATGGCCAGTTCCTATTCATCAATGCACTGAGGAGAATGATTTATCTTGCCCGCCATCATATCGATTCAGATCAACGACAGGTGCCATCTTGCTATGGTGAAACTGTGCGGTCTTTACCATGGCGACATAGCGCCTCAGTGACACATGTCAGGTGGGGTCGTGTTATCTTGTAAACCTCAGGGGTGATGCCAGGTGTGCTAACGGCAGAGGAGCAAAATGCAAAGTACGATGAGTCTTCACGATCGTCAGATTAAATCATATCGATGGATGGCGCCATCTTGCTCTGGTGAAGTTGTGCAATCTTTACCATAGCAACATAACTCCCATCCGCCACGTGGATCAGTAGGACCAGGTCTCACCAACGTTGCAAGGTGTCGTTTGGGTGTGATACGGTTGCTGAAGTGGTGCCAGATTTGATGGGCCTGGGGTAAACCAAGCACGGAACATGACGAGTCTTCACGATCGTCAAATCAGGGCAGATCAATGGAAGGCGTTGTCTCGCTATGGTAAAGTTGTGCGATCTTTACCATAGCGACATAGCGTCTTGCTGACGCATGTCTCGCTGGCACACCAGGGTTGACGGTTAGCGACTGGCAGTTAACATCGCGATCAAGTTTGTAATTGCCACAGTTGATGATAACAGTTCAAAGGTGGCATAGTTAGTTCAATAAAGGAAGGACAACCACGAAGAACTTCCTAGGTGGCAGAACGAAAAGAGGCGATTGGCCCACGTGGCCTAGTTGGTGCATAAGGAACTGTTTGACTTGTTTTGACCCCACAGATTCATGAGCCAGAAATAATGAATCAGGTTTTTTCGCGAGATTTTGATCCTATGATCAATGCCACCGAATCAGAAGTGAATGTAAGGTGCAAGGACATTCTACCACCATTACAGATCTATCTACTATGTCAGGGGATGTTTTATGGCGCCGTTCTGTCTTCTCCAGGCTCTTTCTCAAAGGAATATCAAATTTTGGTACTTAAAACCACCAGATCTTTGATTGGATTTTCAGGGTGAGAAGTTAATGGCAGTAGGTGAAAAGTAAATGTAATGCAAAAAATCCTCAGTTATGCCTGAACTATAAAGGCATTTTTGTGATCTTTTCTAGGGGGATTCCTTTTCTGATTTCTCTGCTACTGCTCGCAGATCTGTAGTGTAAAATTCCCTTTGTCTCTGAGTTGTGTAACATTTTGTATCATCTCCTTCAGCCATCAATGTGTATGTGCATCCATCTTGCCTCTCATTGGTGTATTGTTGAGATCTACGACTTGCATATTGTATCTATTTTCGGCCTATTGGATAATATATAAGAAAAATTATTTTCCTTGTGTTATTCAGTTTGGTTTTCCCGATCTGTATGTGGTTGTTGATTGACATAATTCTAGGTGTGTATGTCCTTTGAATGTTATCTTGGTTTGGTAGTGCATACATGGGCAGAAATGAGTCTGAACACTCTATTTTGGTGCATCACCTCCTTAGATTAGACTAGGTAGATTTTCTTTCGTGCTCCCCTTCTCCCTTTTCCTCTCCAAGAGTAGATAGGTGCACCCTGGTAGTAAGAGGAAGCCGGCCTTATCCGGGGACTCAACCTCGCAGTTCAAGTCCCACAGCTTGGAGGTTGTTTCCATGTTTCACTAGGTTGTCCTCGCGCATAGGCCTTGGACAAGGGTGCAAACCTAAGTGACAACAGTTACCCTAGATTACACCCTTTATGGGGCTTTGGTACATGTAAAACATTATAGATTTATATTTCTTTTTCTCACTCGATACTCAAGATGAGGGTTTTGACAATATATAGAAAAATCATTATATCTTTGATAATATTGCATGAAATTGGGTGCCACAAAGTCCAAAATAAAGAATATTCAATAAACTACCATCTAAAACAAGTGGATAATTAAATGGACATCATTCTTGCCATGAAAAACACAAAAATCAAATAGTTAAAATCTAAACAGAACAATGGTATTAGTAGTGTTATCTAGTCAACTTTGTGTGCCTACATATTCTAAATGGTACATTATGATTCTTTTATTGTTTTTCTCATATGAAATTTAACTTCTTACAACTATTTTTCTTGTCTTAAATATATTTCTTATTTTCATATTAATCATTTTCTTTGTCAACTAAAAATTTTGCACTTTAAATTCAATACTTTTGCACAAATGCTCCAACAATCATCCATGATTGGTACTTTAACTTGGTAGATTTGATCTAATTAGTCATTTTTATGCTTTAAAATATAACAACAATCTAATTATGGCTTCTCATGTTACTTTATTGATCTCAAAACCCTAATTAATCACTATAGGGCTTTTAATGTATTTTAATAATATTTACATGATGAAGAGATTTGATCTTGTTCAAGGGTATTAGTCTTCATTAATCAAATTACCACCTTTTAAATCAGCAAAACAATACTTCTTCACTAATTTTCTCACCTAGTTATAGGATTCTACCTCAATTCCTAAGCACAAGCATGCACCTCAACATATATTTGAGATTTTGATTTTTCTTTTGAAATTGAATCCTATCAAGTGCATGCCTAAGTGGGAATCCCCCTTTAATTTTTTTCACTTGCTTCACCTCATTCCTATGAACACATATGTTAATTAGAACTACTTTCAAAATTTTCTTAAATTGGAATTCTTACTGCACACTTTCTCACATGTCAAAATATTAAAATAATCATAAATTTTTTGCTTCAATGTGCACCCCTAGAAGACCAGCCTTTAATTTTACCCCTTAATCTTCATTAGCAAACACACAACTCTCAATGTTTCTCTTGCACCTTCAACATGCATACCTATAAATAAGATTTCACTTTTGAAATTGAGTTTCTCTTTACCAACATACACTTCAACAAGAATTCATTAGAAAACTAAAAGAAAAACTCTTCTTAAAGCATGCCCCTCTATGCATTATCTTAATTCTTCTAAATTTAATCACTTGCAATTGTTAATATATGCATAGCTCTTAATAAGAATTTTATTTTCAGAAGTCAAGATCAATATTTCTCTATTAAGGGTGTAATTCAACAAGAATCTTTTTCATTTTTCCTCACAAGAATCTTGAGATGGTAGACATTTTCTCTACAAGCATTTTTTCTTAGGATGATGGTGGTCCAACATTGAGTTCATTGGTCTGACAAAGTGAGGCAATTAAAGTGGAGGAGGGTTATATCTCTATCAAGGGTAACATATCTAAGAAGTTTTAATCCCTCTTTTGACATGTCTCTTCATTCCCAAAAGGGTAGGGTTTAACATAAATCTTGATGGTTTAAGGTTGATTTTGAGGCATTCTATGGTGATTTTAAAGTGGATGAAGAAGATGGAGATGGTGTGCTCAAATGCCAATGAATTTGGGACCTGTCTTCTATCACACTATAGCATAATAATAATAAAATTAGGACTTAGTATCCCTTTCTCCCAACTCAGCACTAAAAACCTTACCTTGAAAGGCACTAAAAAACTCTTCGTCACACCACTAGACGCCTCCTGCATGCACTTTTCTACATGAATGAATGAAGATTCACTTTTCTTTTTTTGATTTATATCCCTAACAACATCGAACTTTTGACACTAAACTTTCATCAAAATTTTGATGTTATTAGGAGCATTTTTTAAATGAATTTGACAAGCCAATTTGACTTTCCATTGAAAATTTAGGTCGACAATGACCCCCAAATGTACTAGTGCAAGTTCCCAAATCTTTAACTTGCTCTAATACCACTCTAATGTGACAACTAGTCTTGCTCCTGCCCTAGCTTCCTCTAGGGGCACCTTAGGTATTTCCCTTGACCTAATAGGGTTTTCTAGTTACCCTATTCTCCTTGGGATCCTAACAATGAGGACCTAATCCATTCAACTAGTGCACACCAATTAGGAAGAACAACTCTTCATCACCATTCCCTAAGCTTGATTTAGCACTTCCACTTCTTCACACAAAACTATGTAATCAACCCCAACAACTCAAATGACACCCCAAATGGAGAAATGATCATCTAGGAAGGCATTTGGATTCTCCTCAAGGTCCAAAACTATAACCAAACTTGAAACCTAATCGAGTTCCAAAAATCATTCAAGATTACACAAAAATGCTTGTAATAGGGCTATTAGCAATTGGCCCTCCAAATGAAGAAAAACTAAAATAACTTGGAAAAACCCTTAACAAGGGTGGAACCTATCCACTGATCATGAAACCCTTTTCAAAGAACTTAAGGATTCATGGGGTCTCAAACTCTCAAGACATTCATATAGTACAACCTATATTCGTGCCTAAAACTCAAGGTTTCAAAGGTAATTGAACCAGTTTTGCAAGAAAAAGTTTAATATTTCTTAAAAAATTCCACCAATACTCCATCTTGAAGTTGGGGTTTCTACACACCTCCTTTCACAATCCATACTTTGATTGAAGCTTTTCATGCATTCAACCACTCATATCACCTATGTTACATATTGTGATCCCTAGCCATGGCTCACTGGCTTGCCTAGGGCATCACCATAAAAATGATTCCTTACATTTATAGGGCACCTCCTTCACTGTAAAGTATGTACAAGGAGTCACCTCTCCATTCCCAAGAAGTTGTATAGCTCTTACGGTGGGAGAGGGAGTTATTACTCCATTTTGCTCCAACACTAAATTTAGAACAGCAGGCAATCAAGAACCAAAATAATTTATACAAATAGCTAAAACCTCATAAAAGCACAAAATAACACTATATAGAATCACAAATCAAACTCCTCTAATAGTTCCAACAACAAAAGTTCCAAATCTAATCCATTAAAGTGTTGAAATCCTCAAAAGCATAAAACTATAACTATAAATTTACTATTCAGTTTGTACACACAGAATTTGCTCAAACTTCCAACCCTGTCAAAAGGTCAAGTATGGCCTTAAAAAACCATCCCAAATCCTATCCTAAATATTTTAGACAATTATTTACTCCCAGCTACAAAGTTGCTCGAATGCAACAAAAAGTGTTGAACAATTTTTACATCTTTAAGTGTTTGACCCTTAAACTTGTTCCAAAGGTTGACAAACCTTGCCAAATGAATTAAATGGATGAAAAACATATAAGAAGGTCCTAAAAACACTTATTTGGTCATCCTACCCTTTAAAACACAAATATTCTTAATTAGATCTAAATAAGAAACAATGAGCAACTTAAACCTCAAGAGGCTTTCTCAACTTAACCTACCTCACCCTAAGACTAGGTTAGTCCTATTATTCACCTATTGGTGTGGCTAGCACCAATACAAGAAAAAATACCCTAGGAGCCCTAGGTCTTTCATGAACCCACCTAGGTGCCCCTGCAACACATTTTTTCGTTGATGATATGGTGAGTATTGAGATGGCATGCAAAAATATGATGGGTCGTCACTTGGTGGGGAGAGCTTATCTAAGATATCCACTAGATTTTGACACATTGTAGTGAATCAATGGTTGTTTTGATGTTTCCATAAAAAAGATGCTAAAATTTTAACCTAATAAAAATTGGGACCCAATCAGAGTGTTACATGTGTCTGTAGGCCCGATAGTGAGGTGGTGGATCATTTGACAAATCAAAGCACATCATATGGCACTATGTTGGTAGGTCATCCAAGGGATGTTGAATAGATGTTGACAATGACCAAATAGACCAATCAATTTCCACCATGTGGGAATCAAGGGTTGACCAAGGTTTGAGCACATTGAATTTTGGAGGGAAGAATATAAATCTTCAAAATAAATATTCTACAAAGTTGAACGCATGGGATTAAAGAGAAATATTAAATTCAAAAGTGACCTAGAGGATTAAAATGAGTTTAGTTTTTAAAGATGAATTTTTATAGCAAATTGAAATAGTTTAAATGTTGAAAAGCTTTAGAGGTCATTTGATCTACAACTTTAGATCAATGCACAGGGTCTAGTGTTTACTCAAAGATGGCACTATCATTTATCATTGGAAAGCTCTCAAAGCATAGATTTAATTTTTTCCATCAAATCAAGTGTATCTATCAGTGTCTAAGAGTGATTCTTGTATTTTTCAAAAATTCTCCTTTTCCCAACTATATTTCTTGTTTGATGGTTCGGGTTCAGTTTGTGGCAAAAATGGTGAAATGGGTTGTTGCAAAACATGGAGAGGATGTTGTCACTAAGGTTATTTTTACTTCTAACCCATTTGGTGGGAATTTTAGGCGATATTTTGGTAGCATATATGGTTTTCTTTCAAAGTGGTTTCTCATCATTTGGGGGAAAGATATTTGCAAGTTTGTTTGGCCAAATGATGAGGATTTGATTTAGTTTTTAGTTGAGGAGAGATGGAAGAAGATTTGTTTCAATAGATGATTAAGAATTAGGAGGTAAAATGTTAGTTATAGATCAGATATGACCTTTCTTGCTTCTTCTATTTCTTCTCTTTCTCTTTCATTGCATAGTGTTGGTTCTAGTCTATTGAGAAAGTCTCTAGTTGTGATTCCACCTATTCTTCAACATTTTCCCTCTTTATGAACATTAAATTAATGAAAATATAGTGATTTTTTTTATCTTTTTTTTTTATTTCATGGGTTATTTCATGCATCTTTAATGTAGTTTATTTCAAAGAAATGAATACAAAGAATCAAATGGAAATAGTTTTATTCTAATTCTTATCTCCTATCTCTGAGTTTTATAAATCTTATGTGACATGTGAAAAAAGATCATGTGTCTCAATTGCAACTTGTTTAGGGTTGTATTCCATAATATGTTTTGTTGTTGATTCAAAGAATCAAGTAAATTCTTAATGTATTTTGATAGGGCTACAAATTTCATTGAAGGATTCTAATAATTAAAAGGTTTGCTATGAAAGCTAATGTCTCATCTACAAAGTAGAAGGATAGATTGTAGAAATCTTGATGTATATTTTAGTTTGTGAATCGCCTAATGGATAAGGCACTGATCTCAACTAGAAGATTACATACTTTGTTGTTTCATATCTAGGTTCTTGTTGGATTTATAATATCAAAATCATTTTCTCTTTTATTCTAAAGAGCTAAAAGAAAGACCCTCACTTAGCTTGTGAATGCATAGGTTATTTTACTGACTATTTAATACCTTTATTATTACATGATTGAAGAAGAAGTGAGGGTTAATCTACTTTGTCTAGATTCAAATCTGTATTTTTATACTGGTCATATGGATTAATCTAAGGTCCACCCACCTAGGTTTTGCAGAGCCTAAAGTATAGATGGAGTATAGCCTTATAGTTGGTACAGGTTCTATTCAAATTGGATCCATCATAGGAGTTAGTTTCCCTTAGATGAATTTTGTTTTTAGCTTCCTAGTAGTTGAAATCATTGTCAAATCAGAAGCCACTAGAACTATTATCAACTACCACATTTATGGCTTTTATGATTTTTTTTAGTCTTTTATTGTAACATTTGAAAGGTTTTATATGTGTAGGATATCCTAAAAAGATTTCTTCATCAGATCTTGACTGAAACTTTCTAAGAAGTCGTTATCTTTTTTGATATATCAATTACAACCAAAGATTTTAAAGTTCTCAACATTAGCACTTTTACCATTCCATAGTTCATAAGGAGTGTAAGTAGTTCTTACTCTAATTTGATCGCTATTTAAGATATATACATTTTTTTGAGAACCTCTTGCCAAAATTTATGAAGCAATTTGGCTTCATTCAACATTGTTCGAGGCATTGCCTTAACTACTTTAATTTTTCTTTCAACCACCCAATTTTGTTGAGATGTATGAGTACTGGAGTATTGCCTCTTACTGTCATTCTTTTCACAATATTCTATGAACTCTTAATAAGTGAATTCATGACCTCTATCTGATCTAAAACTCTTTAGTTTTAAATTAGTTTCTCTTTCTACCATTTTCTCAAAAATATTAAAGTGTTCAAAATCCTCAAACTTTTGTTTCAAGAAGATTACACAAAACATCCTAGAATAATCATCCACAACTAGCATAAAATATTTTTTACCATTAATATGTGTATGATCATGATGGGCCAAAAAGTAGTGATATGAAAAAAAATCACTTTTCATCTAAATTTGATGAAATAAAAATTATTTTTTCATGACATTATCAATTTCTATCGATATAAATTATGTCAAATTATGATCTTATAAATTAATTATTACTTGTTTTCTAATGGAGTTACCTATAATGTGTTGAGTTACAAAACAATTACAAAAATTATAAGTTTAAAACATTATAAACATTTCAAAATCTAGAAGATGCACCACATTCTATGGTTTTCCTACAATGAGGAACAAAAACAAATTTTAATTTTGTATATTTTTTAATGACTTAAGGTGGTTAGACATGAGAGTTTTTTTAATCCGTAAAATATTGTAGTAGAAAATTCAAAATTAATTATTTACTTGCAATAAATAATTTATAAATATGCATCATATTTGGGTACAATTCTACTTCTTATATCTA
Organism: Cupressus sempervirens; assembly: GCA_028749045.1. Classification (NCBI taxonomy): domain Eukaryota; kingdom Viridiplantae; phylum Streptophyta; class Pinopsida; order Cupressales; family Cupressaceae; genus Cupressus; species Cupressus sempervirens. The sequence goes on along the minus strand of CM053789.1, from coordinate 386,687,222 downwards.
TAATCTGTAAAAAAAATTATCATTTGAATGTGATGAAGGTGGTCAGACATACACCTACTTCTTATTTTTTCTATTTTTTAAATTTTGTATTGAAATTACAAATTTTGACAAATTAAAAAAAAAAATCAAGAAAGGGCTAGTATTTTAGAAACTAAATTCAATTTACTATATATTATATTGTTAAAAAATTTTGATATAAAGTTCATGTAACTACTTCAAGATTTCAAATCAAGTTGACTAACACTGATGTCATGATTTTTCATTGCCACTCAAAGCTATAATTTGGCCCACCATGATCCTACACATATCTATTTAGATTCAATCTTAGTAGGATTACATAGATTAGTGTGTACTAATTCTAGTGGCATAGTAGAAAGATATTCTTTAGTTTTTAAAGATTACTGAGTTTGTTTTCCTTTTACACATTCCTCACAAATTTTTATTGGTTTGTGGATTTTAGGTAGATCTCTTACCTTTTTTTCCTATTGATCCTTACAAGATTGTCAAAATCTAGACGATGTAGTCTTTTGGGCCATAACCAATTTTCTTCAACTTGACTCATAAGGCAAGTATTAACCATAGATGACTCTTGAGCTATTGAATCAATTAGATTATATATATTTCCACCTATCCTTAATCCATTTGTAATAATTTTTTATTTATGTTGTTAATCGTAAAACATCCCTTAGCATCAAATTAAATAGACTACCAACTATCACAAATCTGACTCACACTTAAAAGATTATGTTTTAAACCTTCTACATAATATACATCATGTATAGGAGTGTCTTTATTAAGAGTGATTAAGCTACGACCTATAATATAGGCACTTGAATCAGCTTTAAATCTAACAAACCCTTTGTTAAAGTCTTCAAGGGTTTTAACTTGTTTTCATTTCTAGTCATATGATGAGAAAAGTTTTGTCCAAAACTCATGTTGTAGGTTTATGAGAAAATAGGGTTGTTTCCACAATTAGAAAATTTACAACATTCATAAGTATAGGTTTCCACACTTGTTTAGGCTTTAAATTTCTAGTTTACACTGATTTTCAAAGTGGCCATAGTGATAACACTTAAAATATTTTATTATTTTCTTAAAGCCATATATTGATTCATTTCTTGTCATCTTGCATTTATATGTCTTATGACTAAATAATTTACAAAATAGATAGTAGGGTAAAAGTACAAACCTGTGTCACCCTTTTGTAAAGGAATTTAGGCTAACAAAAGTATAATTGTTCACCTTCAATGACATAAAATTGGTATTATTATTTTGAATTTGAAAACGAAGTAACCTAATGAAATGTGTAGAAATGGATGTAGTTTAGGAATATAATTTTTAATAATTATTTGGAATAAGAATTGATGTATTTTCCTAATTTTAATAGATAATTTTTTAGCTATTGAAAAACATTAAAAATTAGGATTCTATTTCCCACCACAAAACTAGATGGAAATAAACTTATTTCCATTTGATCTCAGATTATGTTATAGATAACATATATAGCTGGAACAATTTAAAAAAATCAGCTTTAGACCTATATTTTATCTTTTATAATGATTCAAAATTCAATTCACCTTAAATCAATAGTTTTCATCTCCCACCACATTTTTCAAAACAAATCTATTCTAACTAGGAGAAAAATATACATTCTAAAAGAGGACTCTCTCCTCCAAAATATCATATAATTTTTTTTTTTAAATTGATATGATTTAATATTTTTTCTTTCTCAAAATTGACATCTTTTCGAGTGTTAAAATACGTGCTTGTAGAATTTTGTATTTACAATATACTATATCTAATTAAAACACTATAAACTCTATATGAAAATATTCTTGACTCTGAGCTCTATAAAATGATGTTTATATGTAATTAAAAAAACATCATAAAAAATAGTAAGAGTTATTGAAATGCCACTAATTCTAAAATAATTGAATTTCTTTTGTAATTGGATACAAATTAGTATAAAACATGCATTTAATAGACATTTCCAATTGGAAAAGTGTGAGACCATATATCACTTAGCTAGAATGAATTTATCTAGATCATATGTTTGGACAAAATTGTTTTTTAGATAGAAATACTCAAATTCAATCATTCTAAGTCGGCTTGAAAGGTGACACAACTTTATACTTTTACCCAAAAACCTTTGAAGAAATAATTGGAAACCTATTTTGAAGATTCTCCTTTTTCAACTATTTTAGACCTTGAATTATATTAATCAATCTTTTTTTGAAACAAGATTAATTTCTTTTCTTTTTCATCTAATAAATTTTTTTATTCTCAATTAGCTGATTTTCACTATCCAATTCAACTTGAAGAGATTGATTTTCTTTTTCATGACTAGAGATCAACTTCTTAAATCTCTTTATTTATTGTAGGGAGTGAAGTGACTCTTCTTCAAGGTCTATGTCTTCATCTGAATCAAATGAAGTTTATGATTTAATAGATTCTAGGTTTTGAACTATTTCAACCATAAACAAAGTTTCCCCTTCCTCACCTAAATCATTTAATTCTCCATTAGATTCTTCTTTTGTCAAAAAATTCTTCTTTCTAAAGTTTTTAAATCTTTCAAAATGTTTTGAATCCACTTTTTCTTTTTAAGAGAACTTTCATATTTTTCATCATTTTCATCTTGATTAGCATAGGGACACTTTCCAGCAAAGTGTCCTAACTATCCACAATCAAAACATTTTAGTTTTCCTTGATATTCCTTTTTCAATTTTCTAACTAGTAATGCTTCTAGAGTATCTTTTATATCTGAATCACTTTTATCTAATTTTCCAATTTTGAAGGTTGTTTCTTTTATAGTAGAATAATGTTGATTCTAATTTCATAGGCAGTTAGGGTTCCTTGTAACTGATATAAATTCATTTTAGAGAAGTTTATCTTCTCTTCCAAAGTAGAGATTTTTGTTTCAAATTTGGGTAGTATAGTTCTTACTAGCTTTGAGACAATATCATGTTTGTCAATTTTTTTCTTGTAATCCCATTCTAGTATTCACTTCTTCATTGATACTTAAGAAGTGGGATGCTTACTTTCATCCTTATTCATTTTCAAATTATCAAACTATGTTTCCAAATTTATCAACTTTGACTCCTTTACCTTTTCATTACCTTGATAAATGGTTTCTAATTTTATGCAAATATCATTAGCAGATTGACAATACATATCTTTGAGAAATACATCTTTTTTGAGACCACATAAAATGGAAAATGTGGCTCTCTTATGAAGTTCATACTTGGTCTTTTCATTAGGATCAATAGGTGTTCCTTTTGGTACTATATATTTTGTGATTACAACTTCTCACATACGAACATCTAAAGATTTTATAAAGCCTTTCATCATATCCTTCTAGAAGACATAATCAATACCATCAAATAAAGGGGCTCATGTGAGAGAGGCACCTTCAACCTGGTCCATTTATACTTCCAAAAGATCCCTAGATAATCCCTATAAGAAAACCTAGGAAGGGACCCTATGCTCTAATACCACTTGTTGGAAGTAATGGTGATTCTCAGAGTGGGGTGAATTAGAATAGGAAATTTCTAATGACTTTTGAGTTATTTCAAAACATTGCAAATTTCACATTCAAAGTCATTGAATACATAAACTGAACATAAAAGAAAGCACTAGATAATAGAGCATTTAACTCATAAAAGAAGGAGACACAAGATTCTATGTCAAATGGAAAACCCTCAAAACCTTGCGATTTTCTCATAAGAAAAAAAGCACTCCGTGGAACCTAACATCTTCATTGAGCAACAACTCGTCTTTACAATAGCAACTACAACTACTTAGGCTTAAACCCTTTTCTTCCTTTCACAGTGTATTTTTCAAAAATTATTTACATACATAGCTATATGTTTTTAAAAAAACACGTATATATATAAATAATTCTTGTGATTCTGCTTCTTACCTTTTTTGAAAAAATAACAGTTATACAATTGTTAATAGTTTATATAAACAAACCCTTAAAGACAGGTTTATTAGTACTTGTCATAGGCTAAGTAATGTTGTGATACTTTTTGCATTTATGTAATTAATGGGTGATTAAAATTTTTCCTTTCAAGTATTTTAAAATTATCATTTTAAAATTCAATTATAAAACCAATACATTGTACATAGTGAGATGCAAGATTTTTAACTTAATAATTTCTATAAAATAATTTTCTGTGATTTGATTGGATGAATCATTTCAATTCTTATATGGCCCGGATATATGGACTGTAAAACATGATAGTTTGTAAGAGTTATATTTTTAATAATGTGATTTATATCATTTTAACTCAAGTTGTAAAACATGATACTTTGATACTTTTATGATTTTTAATATTGTGTTGAAACATGTAGCTTTAGTTTAGACAATAGCTCTGATCGTATGAGAATAGACTCATGTGTATATACATGTCAATATGATTTGAATATTGATATGTATATACACATGAATATAATATGCATTATTCATGGTGATCATAGCTTTCAAAACTGATTGTGCATATAATTATTGTGTTTATATCTAAGAATGATCTCAGTATTGATTGTATTTATTTTGATCATTATCAATTGCATTGGACTTAGTTAAGTCTTGAAATCATTAGTTGTGTTATGACTAATCGAACGGGTGTGACCATAGGTCACTGATTGGGTGTATCATTGAATGGTCATATCTCCATTTGGAGACATTCCCATTCACCAATACACCCAACCACCCTTGTATAGATATTGTATGTTGCCCAATTTTGCAAGCATCAAAATTGATTAATATGAGCATATCAAAGGTAGTATAGATATCAAATTTGAAGGAACTTGTATCTCATATTTGTATTGAAATTATACATATCGTGGAGCACATAAGATCCTTCATATACAAAGATTGTACCTAAAAAAAAAATTTAAAAACATACATTCTTCAACACTATCAGAGAAATCTATAATAAACTTTGCATGGTATCAGTGCAAGGCTAAGGAAAGATCGCATTAATTTTATAACGATCAGATTTCACTTTAAAATAACAATCTATTCTCTCTACAAAGATGAAAAATGTATTGAGATTCAAACATCACCTTGCAAGTGTTGATAACTTTGAATCTTGGAAACTTTGCATAATGATGTTGGTAAAAGAAAAAAAAATGAAATCTATTCTAACAAAAGACAAAGAACCTAAAGATGATCCTAAGAAATCAAAATGGATTGAGAAAAATGAAAAGGCCATGAAGATAATTATGGATGTTGTTCAAGACCATATAGTACCTATTATGGAAAAACATATCATATATTTAAGGCTCTTGAAAATGCATTCATAATCAATAATACAGGTAGAAAACTTGCTCTTAAAAGGCAAATAAGTAATGTTAGCATGAATAAAGGAGAAACCATAAATGTTTTCTTTATGAGAATAACAAATTTGAGAGATCAATTATCTATAGTTGGTTATGAAATTAATAATCAAGAATTATCCTTAATAGCATTAGGACTTCCAAACTCCTGGGAATCTTTTGTACAAGGTATAAGTGCTAGGTCTAAAATCCCAAAACGAAATTGCTTAAGATCAAATTGTCTTCAAGAAAAATCAAGATTAATGATTAAGGGAAAACACAAAACATTAGATGAAGACATTCAAGTTCTTAATACAAACTCTCATAAGAAGGGAAAGAAGAACAAAAACAGGAAAAGAAAATTTCATGGAAAAGGACAATCTAAACAGAAGAAAGAGTTGTCCAAAATTCAATGTTTTAAATGTGATCTATTTGGACATTATGTAATAAATTATCCTGGTTGATCTAAACCTCATGCGTCTTTTTCAAAATCTGATAAATCAAATGAAGGACATTAATCTAAGAAATATGCCTTCTATTCAGCATTGTCAAGCCAAATCTCAACCAAATCTAATACATGGATAGTTGATAGTGGATATTCAAGACACATCACTAGATATCAGGATAACCTAGATTCTACACATTTTGTAAAAGGAATTGGGACCTGCACCATAAAATTGAAATCTAGAAGTTCTATTCAACTTTTTGGAGTTCTTTATGTACCAGGTATTAAGAGGAATTTAATATCTATATCTACACTTGAAGATGATGGTTATAGAATTGCATTCATGGGAGGTAAAGTACTAGCATGGCCTAAGAATCCAACCATAAAGAAGGTTCTAACAATAGGAGTACAACAAGGACTTTTTTATGAGCTATGCACTGAGACAAACATTGCACTTGTACATGGGACCTTAGATTCAAATGAAAAATGGCATAGCAGATTAGGACATATCAAATTTAATGCCCTAACATCAATGGAGAAGTTAGTAACCAGAATACACAAATTAATCCATATTCACAATGAATCATGTAAAGGTTGTGCCTTAGGGAAAAACATTAAAAAGCCATTTCCTCATAGTTTGAGTAAAACTAAAGGTGTGTTGGAACTAGTACATTCTAATCTATTTGGAACACATGTCTATACCATCTATAGGTGGGTTCTTGTACTATGTGATATTTTTGATAATTTTTCAAGGAAGACATGGAAATACTTCCTTAAGTGCAAAGACTCTAAAGAGATCACTCTAAGTTGAAAGAATTCAAACAATCACTGAGAACTCCTCTGGTAAGAACATTAAAATTTTGAGAACAGATAAAGGGAAAGAGTATACTTCTGAAATATTTAAAGAGTTTTGCAAAATTGTTAGGATTAAGAGGGAGTTCATAGTCCCCTAAAATCCTCAACAAAATAGAGTTTCTAAAAGGAAGAATAGAACTATTGTAGAAGCTGCTAGGGCTATGATTTTTTATCAAAACTAGAGTATTTATTTCTGGGTTGAAGCATCTAACACAGTAATCTATATTCAAAATAGATGTCCTCACTCATATTTGAATAATAAGACCCCTAAAGAAGCATTTTTTGGAAAGAAACCTAACATCGGTCACTTAAGGATATTTGGGTGTCTTGTGTATGTTCATGTACCTAAGGAGAAGAGAAAAAAGTTAGAACCTTCTAGAAAAAAGGGTATCCTAATTGGTTTTAGTGAAATAGTAAAAGGATACAAAGTCTTCATACCTAGACAAAAAAATAGAACTAAGTAGATATATCATTTTTGAGGAAGATGCTACTTTTAGAAGAGTTGGAAAACTTCTAATGAACTAGATACATTTGATGTATCTCAATAAGAGGCTCTTGCTCCTAAGATTCAAAGGGAGTACCTTGAAGAGACTTCAAATGAAACTAAGATCCATCCTGAGACTCAAGAAGAGAGTCTAAATCATTCTAAAAGACCACTTTGGGCAAAAAAATTTATATAGGAAGAAAATGGATTTGTAGCACCTTCAGGGACTTTTCGAAAAAGCAAGAGACCTAGAAAATTGACATACAATGCTTTCATGTGTGAGAGTTCAAACCCTAAACCTTTAAGTACTCCTAAAGCACTTAAACATCAAGCTTGGAAAGATGCCATGGTGGAAGAATATCAGTCTATACTAAAAAATGATGTTTGAGACATAGTTCCTAGACCTAAGGGAAAATTTGTTCTATCTTCAAAAATGGGTCTTCAAAGTTAAGTATGCTATAGATGCAAGCATTGAAAAACATAAAGCTCATTTTGTAACTAGAGGTTTTTCTCAAAAGGAAGGAATCAACTTTGAAGAAACTTTTGCAATAGTTTCTAGGTACACCTCTTTTAGAGTTGTAATAACCATTACAGTAGCCAAAGGTTGGAAAATCCATCAAATGGATGTAAAAACTACTTTTATTAATGGAAAAATCGAGGAAGAAGTATACTTGGAACAACCAAAAGAGTTTGTGACACATGATGTTGCCTCTTATGTATGCAAATTGAAGAAGGCTCTGTATGGACTCAAACAGGCTCCTCGAGCCTGGTATGAAAGGATTGACAAATACCTTTTAAGCCTTGGATTCACCAAGAATGTGGCTAATCCAAATCTTTACTTCAAGGTAACTAAAGTCGATATGCTAATTCTAATTCTTTATGTTGACGACCTTTTGATTATAGGGGAAGAACATCTCATTAATCAGTGCAAGAAAGATTTAGCTTCTGAATTTGAAATGAAGGACTTAGGAATTCTTCATTACTTTCTTGGATTGGAAGTTCATCTAAAGTCTAGGAATATCTTTCTACACCAAAAGAAGTATACTATTGATATTTTAAAAAGATTTGGAATCTAGGAATGTCAACCCATGTCTACACCTATGGAAACCAACTTACACAAGCTAAAAGAAGCAAGTTCTTGATCCTACTTTATATGGATAGATAATTGAATCCCTAATGTATCTTGTAAATAATCACCCTAACATCTGCTATGTTGTGAATGCATTGAGTCAGTTCATGTGTTAAACCTTGTGAGATTCATCTTGTTGCTTTGAATCATATATTAAGATATCTCCAAGGTACCATTGGGTATGAACTTAAGTATGAGAATACCATCTTGGAGTTACATGGATATATTGATTTTGATTGGGTCAAAAGTGTGAAAGATTGAAAAAGCACATCAAGATGTTGTTTCAGCTTAGGATCAGTTGTGATTTCTTGGATCTGCAGAAAGCAACCTTCAATTGCTCAAAATTCTATTGAGGTAGAGTATATTGCAGCAATAATGGGAGCTAGAGAAGTAGTCTGACTTCGAAAGTTGCTTTCTAACTTGTTTGGTGAGCCTATGAAACCTACCACTATTCATTGTGATAACCAAAGTTGTATCAAGTTATCTATGAATCTAGTATTTCATGAAAGATCCAAGCATATAGAAATTCCTTACTACTATGTAAGAGACATGGTGGAAAGAATAGTTATTTAGTTAGAATATATCAATACTAGTGATCAAACAGGTGACATTCTTACCAAGGCACTTCCTAAAGTGAAGGTTGATAATTTCAAAAAGAAACTTGGCTTGGTTGAACTATAAGTTAATGAGATTGAGTCTCAAACCTTGTAAATTTATTTTATTTAATAAATATGTTTTAAGTGTAAACTCTTTTGTCATATGTGTGACTCTATGACTCATGGGCCTACCCTATGTTCAGTATTAAAAGGAGACAATCTTTTATATTGAAATATTGACTCTAATAATATAAGGTGATGACTTTAAATTATTAGGTTACTACTATGATGAATATCATGTGACTTGATATGCTTGAAATCATAATAGTTAAAAGAGCATATTGATGGATATCATATGACTTGATATCTATTAAAGATCAATATGTTTAAACCCATGGTGAATATTATGTGACTTAATATCTATGGATATGCCATGGAAGGTATCATGAGACTTGATATCTAAAAGAATATCATGTGACTTGGTTTTCTTAAAATATTTGGAGGGTATTACTTCTTATAATGAGAAGAATTCACATGCACATTATCTTCCCTAGCTAAGAGAGAGTGTTGAAACATGTAGCTTCAGTTCAGCCAATAGCTCTAATCGTATGAGAATATACTCATGTGTATATACATGTCGATATGATTTGAATATCAATATGTATATACACATGAATATAATCTGCATTATTCATGGTGATTGCAGCTTTTAGAACCAACTATGCATATAATTATTGTGTTTATATCTGAGAATGATCTCAGTATTGATCGTATTTATTTTGATCATTATCGATTGCATTGGACTTAGTTAAGTCTTGAATCATTAGTTGTGTTATGACTAATCAAACAAGTGTCACCATACCACCAATCAAGTGTATTGGTGAATGGTCATGTCTCCATTTGGAGACATGTCATTCACCCATACACCCGACCACCCTTGTATAGATATTGTATGCCACCCGATATTGCAAGCACCAAAAAGATTGGAGGTAGTACAAAAATTAAATTTGAAGGAACTCGTATCTCATCTTTGCATTGAAATTATACATATTGTGGAGCACATCAGATACTTCATTTACAGAGATTGTACCTAAAATAAAAACATACATTCTTTAGCACTGTCAAGAAATCTGTAATAAACTTTACATAATGTATTTTTAAATTATATTCTATATATAAAAAAATTTCATTCAATTATTTATATTATAAATTAAATTTATAGTAAAACTAATTGCAAGGACTAAGCCATTATATGAGATTTGTTAAGATTTGGTTTACCTCTTCAAAAAAGAGGATCTTCATAATTTACAAAAGTATACAAACAAAGCTTTTTTCATTCCTTTTTAACTGAACTAACAACTGAAAATTTGAACCAGTTTGTACTCATAAATATAGTTCCAAGACCCTCTACTAGAGCTAAAAGAAAAACTCTTTAAAAAGTATTAGTTTTATAATCTATCAAATAAATTGTAAAGTTAAAAATCTTGCATTTATGCTATGTAACAACGAATTAATAAGAAAATTTTTAAATGATTAATTCTTATTGATAGAAAGAAAAAAAAATCAATCACCAGTTAAAGCATAAGACAGTAGACTATTCAAACAAATCGATATTGCCACCTTCTTCACTGTTTGCATCAAGCACAACATGCGTCCAACAGTCATTGCATTTTACTCGAACAAGATTTGAAATAATTCCGTGAAGTTCTCCGACCCTAATATACCCGTTTTGACTCACAGCTTTTAGCATCAATTTGGGAAACTTTCTATTTTCCACAAGTCATTTATGCAAGTATGTGCTGGCAGAGGATATGTATGGTGATATTGCCTTAATATGTATGTTGTCTTTTCATCTTTCCTGGCTCGTCTACACGGAGATATGTTCTGATTGCTTCAGATCTTTCCTCCTACTCCATCTCTTTAAATTTGGTTTTGCTCTCTATTTTGATTAGATTAAGTATGAACGACTATGGCCTTGAAGGTGTTTTGTCTGTGTTTCTTGTGTCTGGAATAAATGATAGGGTTTATCTGCCTCCACTTCCAAGTGAACATCCATGGGAGGACCAAATTATCGATATGTAAATTAAATAAGCAGAAACATGAATTAAACTAAAATAGAAAATCAGGAAAAAGAAATATAAAATGAAATGTTTATTTTGGTTTGACAAATTTGTTAATGTCTACATTCCAATAGGAAATTATTTTATTATTTAATATCTCCGATTACAACAGAATATATGACTGCAATGCAGTCATTTATAGAAAGTTTATACAATACAAGAAGACAAAAGAAAATGAACAGTCATATGACTCTTAGACTTCATACCCCAATAAAATAATATAATGTGAAAGAGTTTGTTGGATCCCTGTATTATGGGGTGTGGTGAAGTTCTTCTTTTGGAGGCATGGTGAAGTTCTTACGTTGATGGTGAGGCCTTTTGCCTTGTTCATTGGGTATTATAAATTATGCATTATAATTTTGAAGCGTCGGCTCAAATCGTTGTTAAGAATATCTCTATAAAACTAAAGTTTTCTTTTTCTTTTTATTTCAGATTTGCAAAAGTTCTTCCTTGTTGAGAGACGATGGATGAAGAAGCAATTGTCTGTGGCAATAATAAGTGTGGCATCCAGTTAAAGGAGAGATGGGTTACTGGATGGATTGGAAGCTCTGGAGAGATAGTTAAGCTATGTGAATACTGTGCTTCTTTCTATATGAAAAACAATTTCTGCACTAAATTTCATAACGATGATACAGGCTGGAGGAATTGTAATGCTTGTGAGAAACCCATCCATTGCTCATGTATTGTCTCCAGTAGTTTTTATGTCTTTGCTGACAATGGAGGAGTCGAATGCATCGATTGCTTCAACAAAAACAAGATCAGATCATGCCTTCACAAGGTACCAAATATGAAAAGTCGTTCATCCACTTCAAACCAACTCAGAGTGAACTTGAAAACTTCATTTGCAAACAAAGAGCCTAATTCAGGAGAGACCGCAGTTATTGCAGGATACATTTCTCTAGAACCAAATCACATAGAAAATGTAAACATTGCAGCAGATGAAGAAAATACAAACGAAAATGAGCTTTGTTATGGCACTTCAACTTCCGTGGCAGGGAAACACTGCCCAAACAGTGTTAATTGGGGATCCATGGAACATCGTGCGTTTAAATCACTTTAAACCCAGCAGACAAATACAAGCAAAAAAAGTGATGGTGGCGGTCCAAGAAATCAGAAGAGCTTTGAATGCTCTACATGTGGGAAGATATGCTCTACTAGACAGGGTTTGGGCAGACATAAGAAAGCATGTTCTAGGGCAACCGACTCACACAAATCATTTTATCAATTTTTTAAATCTTAGCCAATGTGATAAGGTGAACATTTACTGTGCTGCTAACTTTCAAGATTTCAAACTTTTGTTGAGGGACATTTCAATTGGAGAGACATTTCGTTCAATTACATATTGTAAGCATTTTCCTAATTTTAAATTTTAAATTTCAGATGATTTTCTTAAATTTTTTATATTAGAACTTTTGTATTCAACTTTTTTCTTGGAAGTTTTTATATATAAATAAACTTATGTTGAAAAGCTCTTATATAAAATATTTTTTCAATATCTAATTTTTTTATTAAAAAAAATTGATACAAATATCTTTTGAACTAATTATATTTATTTATATTTTTTTCTATTTTTTATACCTTATAGACTAAGAAAAAAATCATTATTTATTTATCCAATATCTATTCCTGAAAATTTATAGTATTTCTACATGCAACTACTAAACAAATGCATACTTTTATATGTTTGATTCTCATACTAAAATACTCCATTTTTGTATGAAGCTATTTTTTTATTAGTCTTAGGATTCTCTATAATTGTATAAATTACCTTTTAATATTCAAATTTAATCAACCTTTCTCTAAGCCCTTTCCATTTTGTGTTCATGAAACTCAAATTTGTTTTATGTGTTATTATATTGGTATATTGGTGTGTTTCAATGAATTGATTTTTACATGCATCAAGCAATCATTTGTATTACAAAATAACTAATGGTGCACTAAAATGGATAAAGATCTACATTATCATTCTATGAGTACAAGTATGTATGAATATTAATTGTTATTTTAAATCTTAGATACAATGTGAGTTTAACTATAGAGGAAACTTTGTAGTTAAGTGTGCAGTCGAGTTGGAGTGGTACTTGGATGGGTGACCTCATAGGAATTCTAAATGTTTCACATCTTTGAGCATCACTTGGATGCAAAGTGTGCTTTAAGTGTTCCATTCATTCTCATGAGAGATGGCTTTGTGTGAACTGCTACTCATGAAACATGGGTTGATGAGTTTGACAAAAAAAAATTACAGAGATGAATCCATATAGGAATATCACAATTTGACTTTCTATGGAAAATATCTCTTACTTATCTTCTACACACTCACATAAACTACCATATTCAACCTCAATAAAGTATTTTATAGGGGAAAAGATTTAATATATTATTTGATAAGGATATTGGCATAAATAATATAAATTCTTAATAAAAATGACTACACTATTTGGTTGAGCTAAGTACTACCCTCATTTGTGCTTAGTTTAATTATAGAAATTAGTATATTTATCAATCCTACCCACCATTAACGAATTAAGGCTAATTTATTCCATGGACATTTGCATTTTTATTGAACTACTTGGAATATTAACTTAGGGTTCATGGATTATTTTGGACTTAATACTTTTTGAGAACCCTTCTAATATTACACCACCTAGTCTCCTTTCTAGGGTTTCTTGAATCCATATTAGGGTTACTATGCCACTTTTTTATTGTTGTAGATTACTCAAGAGCTTATCATGGTTTCATAAAGGTTGTGCTCCATGTTAGAGAGATTGGATTATTGGGGAGATTATTGTAATATTGTATTATTGGATAGTGAATTATTGTTGGTTATGTTGGAGACTATAATTATTGTCAATTATGTCTACCAGATAGTATTTCTATTGTTGATCAGTGCAGGAAGAGTTTTGATGAAGACATAGTTTGTTGAATATAAGCTTTCCCAACACATTACATGGGATTTTTTTCGGTGAGTCTACATGTTATGTTTTACATTGCATTTGTGAGTTGATTTGAAAAAGCTATAGATTACTTTCTCAAGACTAGTTACTTATAGTATTTATTGGAAACTATTTAAAACAATGGCTTATAAATTTTGACTTGATGAGTTTTGCTAGTGTAGGATTTTGTTCTATGTTTTAGGATACTTCATGAAGATGTATATTCATGTTTATCTATATATTTTATTGAGAAATGATGATTTAGAAGTGATTTTTCTTGTTGGATAGTGAAAGGTATTTTTTCTCTACAATCGACTCAGTAAGGAAACACCAAGGTTGGATTATTATGATTATCTATTTGATGATAGTGTGGTATTGAAATTTTCAAAAAAAATCAAAGTGTTTTATGTAATTTATTTTGTTATTAGGTCTCATATTGAACCAACCAAACAATCATTTGAGATGTGTATAAGAGAGTGAATTAATTTGTGAAATTAGATGTGTGTATTGGTGAGAAGATCAGTGTTTATTTAGAAGAGATGTGAGTAGAAACTAATGTTCTTCTTTAAGGGAACTATATTGGAAATTTTGATTTTTTTAGCCATTTCTAATCGATTATTGTCTATGGTGAATTATTATGCTCTTTTGGGTTGTTTCCCCTATTGTATTTGGATTGTTTTCCAATTGGGGATGTTTCCCTTTTTATTATGAAAGTGAGCTCTAGGTGAGTTCTTGAATACATGTATATTCATCATTGTACATGTAAAAAAAAAATTTATGTGTTATTACATCATTTAGAGGGTTCGTTTCCATCTCATTTTTTCCCTTAGCTTCTTTTTCCTCAAGAATAAAATCATAGTGTTATGTTTGATGGTGTTATTCACTTTACATTGCATTTAGTTTTTATAACTAATAAGTTGTGAATGGTTTAAGGTTTTGATTTTATCATAATTGATTCACCTCCCCTCCACCTATCACTTGTGTATGGTGCATTTTTATTCTTGAAAATTTTAATAATAGAGATATTTGGTCCTCTTTTAAATTTAACCACTTGAGGAAATCTATAATGGCCTTTAAGAAGGATAGTCCAAAGTTTGATGGAGCTAACTATGCACTATGAAAAGGAAGGATGATTAAAAACTTTATCTTTTATGGTTAGTAGAGAACTAAAACACTAATGAGGACCCTTATTAGATTCCAAATCTTGAAAATAAAGATGAAGCACAGATGAAGAAGTTTTATCGTAATATGATTTATGGGAAATACCTACTTCGTGTCATGTCTGACACCTAATCTAGTGATGTGATGTAACATGAGACTACAAATGAGATTCCAATAAAATTGAAATCACTCTATGAATCTAATAAATTTATGTAATAACATAGGTTACAAAGTCTAAAAAGAAATTAGGAATCTATGAGGATGAGTGCAGATAAGAAAAGATGACATAATTAGGACATATGTGCAAAAGATAATAGAATCTATATGTGGAATTAGAGTTGTTACTGGTACCATTAATGAAGAATAAATTGTGTTAAAGATTCTTAGATGCTTGCCATATTTGTATGGCACCAAGGTTTCTTATATTAAGGAGATCATAAAAATTGGGGCTGTAATAAGAGAAGTATAGGTTGGTAACTTGTTTGATTTTGAAATGAATAAAGTTGGAGATTCTTTACCTAAAGTAGAATCAACATTTTTAAAGATGTTATTTATAAGAGAATGAATAAGATTTGTTATGATAGTTCTAAAAGTTCTACTATCCAACAAATTTTGGTAGACATGCTAAGAAATGGGAAGAAATTAAGGAAGAGGAAAGAAACCATGTAGTCTGACCAAGATACGAACTTCACATGGTGAGAGATATTTTATTCTAATCAGTAATTATTATTCTACAATTTTGTGGGTTTCATTTTTTAAGGAAAATTTAGAAGGTGGTGATAAGTTAAATAAATTCAAGTCCTAAATCAAGATTAAATCAATATTTAAGCTAAAATAGTTGAGATTGAATTATAGGGAAAGTTTACAAATCAAGAATTTAATAGATATTGTGAAGAATATATAATAAGGAGACATATGTCTACCCATAGAACAACTTAGCAAAATGGGATGGCATTTTATATAAATGTGACAATCCTTGACACTGCAAGGATTGTGATGTTGGAAGGAAAATTGCCTCAAATGTACTAGAGGGAACTCATGGCTATTGTAGCTTACACATCTAATCAATTTTAGATAAAGAATGGTACCATTGTAAGATACCTTATGTATTTTAGAATTTTTAGAAGTAAATTATACATTAAGAGAGATGATGACATAGGAAAGTTTTATCCTAGAAGTGATCAAGGATTATTGGTTGGATCTTGTTGATGCTATAATTAGATACCAAAAAAACTTATTGAGAATGCCAAAGTGAAATTTGATGAAAGATTTTTTATTTAGAAAAGGTTATTTTATATTCAATCATATGATTATGAAGTTAATATGTTATAGGTAATAGAAGAGAAACATAAGAATCAAAATAGAAGTCAATCTAAGGTTTTATTAAATATGACATGTATCATAATAATCTGCATTTGATATTTATTTATTTTAGGATTCTAAAATCCTCATTCACTATGAGGCAAAAAAAAGTAGGCAAAGCATCTACCATGTAGAGGCAAGTAGGGAATTTCTTCACAACCAATGCTAGTTATCCCCATGATCTTTTGGCTCCTTAGGACAAACCATCTAATCCATGGGTTTCTAGATCTTCTTATAGCCTGATCAAGGCCTCCATTTCCACCAAAAAATCATTTTTTTCTTTAGATTAGGTTTTCCTTGCTTCAACTAAGGGTCAAAGGGTCACTCTTATGGCCAAGTGCAAAGATAATCCTAATCAGATCTATCATCCTGGCTAGAGGAGAAGAGTAGAGGAAAATGGGTATTATTTGGAAATGGGGGTTTTCTTCCAAGCAATTGGGTAATAATGGACATTATTTGGATATACCTTTATTGTAATTAGGCAATTAAATGGGGTTGTCTTCCTATTTCTTTCCTTATGGAGCCCTTGAACTAGGTTTTTATGTTATATATTTATATATGGTAGCTCCGTCTACATTATTTTTAAAAAAATTATCTTAAGCCAAAAAAATTCTTGGGTTCTTGTGAGGGTCATATATTATGGCTTCCAAATAGACCTAAAGGATTATTTTTTTTGGAAAATATTGGTTAAAAAATAGATGCCTTTCTCCAATGGTGAGCTCTCCATCCATCCCCTCTTTTGGTTGCAAAGAATTTTTTTAGGAAACCCTAAATGTATCTAAACCATATAATTCTCACCTATGCAAAGGTCCTATTTCTAAATTGTATGCCTCTCTAAACCTTTTGGGGGAGGATTCTCTATTATTAGGGGGAAAAGCCCTTCTAATATCAAGGATAGCTCTTTTATACCCATGCTTGAGGATAATAACATGGGTATCCAAAATCAGGATAACACCCCAACTTCTAACCCTATTAGCACTTCAGAACAGTATCCAAAAATGCCTATCAATATGGGAGATCATATTAATAAATCTTTGGTAGATGGAGACCATAGCTCCCATGTCAATTAAGGATCCTTTCACACTAATAGTAGGGGATCTTCTCTTGAAAGAGTAAGCAAAGAAGTAAATGAAAAAGAGGCCCTTTGTGAAAAATTGACAAAGAATCTAATTAATACCTTTACAAAAGATGCTATTAAAGATGGCTTAGATTATCAGAAGTGTTGGAAGTCTTAATTAGGAAACTAAGATAATGGGGGGAGGTGAATCAAGATCTTCTAACACAACTTTAGTGCATTCACCATATCTACCATCTCATATCCAAATGCATGCATAACATAGCTAGTAAAATCAAACTATAATAACATGTAGATCTAATCTATCAATCATATGCATGAAATGTAAACACATGACACAAATATTTGGTTACCCAAAAACCATCCAAGGTGAAGGTAAAAATGGGGTGGGAATGACACCCATAAATCTTCACTATTGTAGTAATAAAGTTAACCTATTAGGGTTACAATGTTGATCACTTTTGATTATCTACCATGTTATGGGTCTACCCTATTAAAGGCTATTAATATTGTTAAGGCTTACCATGTGAGAGGATTTTACACTTACAACAAAGTAAGGACTCGATTAAGATATGTACAAAGATCTGTTAAGAGATTATCCCTTAATCCTTCAAAAGTGATATAATACCTGATCCTTGATCTGCTCTAGAAAAGATGGTTTTGGATCTCCTCTCTTCAATTTGATCTAATATAGCTTTATTGTCCTTCACTGCTTGACAAAGTCACTTCCTTTTATTCTACAATAACAAAACTTAACTCTTCTTCCTTCTTCACAAAGTTCGCACTTTCACACTTGATCTTTGTGATCACATGAATAGCTTGCTTCTACTTTGTATCTTAAATAGGTTTAGATCTACTCTATTTAAAGATTTCATAAAGAGTTTTCTATATGCTTCTTTATTTTTCCTCTTCATTTGATTAGTTGATCACAGTGCATAGAGATTTGTGATCCACTTCATAAAATGTGTAATAACCTCTGTAACAACCTCTATAAGTATTAAATATGTTGTCCATGTCAGCTTGAAATGGTTTACATCACAGTTTGTATCCATCCTGACTTGAATGTCAATTCTACGTTACTTGGCACTAATTGTCTCTAATACTCAGCATTCACTGTACATGTTGTTGATGCTCAGTCTCTACTCTGCTCAACACTTTCTGTTTAACTCAACATCAATGTGTTTGAACTACTTGGCAATCATTAGGCTCAACTTATACTAAAAATACTCAATGACCAAAGACTTTATCAACTCTTATAGAGCTTGACATATACATGTTCACATGTACAAGTCTTTTATATGACTCAGCCTGTATAGAGTAGCTTGGTCATAGTGATGACCTTTTGACTCTGCCTAGTATATGACTAAGTGTTTAACACTAATAGACAACAATAGTTAGAGATACCAATGATCTCCCCCTTTAACATTAGTGGCAAAAATAATTTGTCATGATTACATCATTACAATGATAATATGAGTAATCCCCCTAAGCCTATGACTTAGTTCTTATAGAACTAAAAAACTTTTGACTATTACCAAATGAATAAACAATGGACAATGCAACAATACATATATACACATGACTCTAAGTGGTCTGATTATTTTAGTATCATACCATATTTGTCTTCTCGTGTTCCCCATATTTGTCTTATGAACTCTAATCTCTAAATTCTAATTTGATGTTCCCCTTGTGATCATTATTCCACTCAACATTCAAAATATGTAATCATCATTACAATCCCCCTTGTTTTTGTCACTTATAACTGATGCTACGATTGAATGGGTAGAATCACACCATATTTTTCAATAAATGGTTTGTGAACATGGTTAATCATGGAAAGCACCATAATCCCAAGTGGTTCTTTTCTATTCCAAAATATGATTCTACAACTCACTACCAAATCAATCAAACTATCAGCAACTGAAAGATTGTGATCTTCTTGAATAAGATCTTGTGCTGACTTCAATTGTCATTGCATAACCTCCAAATGAGGTATCAAGATAGATTGGATAGAGATAAATTTTGACCTCATATTGCTATCTATTGTCTGAAGCTTAGCCAATTTTCCTTGAGAAAATAATAACCTATTATAATGACTTGAGTTGGATTCTGCTAACTATGAAATGATGTTGCTTGTCTATTGCGTTTCAGCATGAATCTCTTGGATGTCTACCTAAAGATGACTAATGAATCTTGGCATATAACACAAAATATTGTACCTTTTGTATAAGCTATGTGGTATTTTGTACATGTTCCTACAACTTCTTCAAAAAATATGGGTGGGCTTAAAGCTCAAGAGAAATTTTTGGACACTGACAACTACTATAATGCCACTAGCCTTGAGATTTTTTAAGATGAGTTGAAGACCAATATTTCCTTATTATAAGTAGTGGTTCAAAAATTTAGGGGTACATTCAAAAGTTCTTCACCACAAGATGATATATGACAAGAATTTAACACTAAAGAAGCATTGTTGAAACTAGACACCAAACTTGAGGATTTTGTGGATAACAAGATAGAAGTAACCAACTACTAGTTAGTTAAGAATAAGTATGATTCATTAGATTTAATAGAGGCTAGCAAAGTAGCAAAGATAATAGAGAAGTTCAAAAGAAAACATCAAGACATCACTTTGGTATAAAGGAGAAGAGAACGCAAATGCTGGAAATTCAGTTTTGACAGTTAGAAGATTTTTTTGAATTTTTAGGTCATGTCACCAAGGTGCACAAGTGTGCAAGTGCACTTTTCGTAGAGGTGCACCAATAGTTAACTATTAGTTATTATTTTAGAGCATTCCATACATTAGAAACACATTTTGACAGCGATTCAACTCTCTGAAGAGCCTAGACAAGGTCGAGCTTCCATTTTTAGAGCTCTCAGAGAATCCCAGCTCATCTCATAGCTTCTATCTTCTTATCTTCTCATTCTTTTATTCTTTTATGTCATGTAAAGGCTCATGCACCCATTACTTGATATTTAAGCAAGGGTGGAGACCTACTTAGCACCATTGAGAGAGTCAATTTGTATATAATTAGCTTAATTTTATTAGTTTTTTGCATAAGTTTGCATTGGAAGATCTCTCACTCCTAACACAAAGGGAGGAGATAATTTATTTAAATACATGGATGTAATATATACTCCATATCATTATTTGAATGCAATAATATATGCTATTGGTGCTCCCATTCTGAGTGTAGTTATTTTTATCATGGTGTCTTATTTTTGTGAATGCATGTTCATGAATAATAATGGAGCCAATGGTTTTATTGTGTTGTTATGATTGTGTGGTCTTTTATTTATGGTGTTTTCCTTATATTAATAAAAAAATTTGTTATGATGAATTGGAGAAAGGATAATCTTTGTTATTACATAGTGTTTCATCTCATGTGAGTGCACTTTTTGTGGCCTCATGATTTGATGAAACATGAAATATCTTTCATTTATTATCGAAGTGCCTATCAATGATTGCATCAGTGGAGTTGATGAAGATTGGTCCTAATTTCATTGGTTTCCTACCAAGATCCTTTTAATAATTTAATTCACAGATGTATTGTTACTTTGGCTTATGTTCGTTAGGAATTTCCCTTTCAATTATTTGCTCAAAATCTCTTTTTTCTCTATCTTTGTTATTTTCTTTTCTAACACATCATTAAAATAGGAATTCATATAGTTGCATTAATAAATTTCATTCATCATAAAAATAGAAAATACAAAAATATCTCTTTGTGGTTGAATTTTAGCAATAGGTGTGTAGATTGGTCAGTGCCAGCAAAGGCCTCCTTATGAACATAGACATTTATCTTCAATTAAGTTACCCAAAAGGTTAAAAATAGCCATCTAGAACCTTGGAGTTGGTCATTGATAAACTTTTCAAGAGAGAAATTTGAAAGAATTATGTCATTCAACATTGTTTAAAATGACAACTCAACACATATGTTGTGTTGGTATCTCTAACCATTGTTGTCTATTAATGTCAATCACTTAGTCATTTATAAGGTAGAGTCAAACAATCATTAATACGACCGAGCTACTCTACATAGGTTGAGTTATGTACATAAGCTAGTATGTACCAAGAAGTTCTATAGGAACCAAGTGTATGGCCACAAAGTAATTCTCTATATGTACCAAGCTCGTTGGCGACTAAGAAAATCATCAACAACCAAGTGGATTCCAAGTATACAAGCACCGAGTGATATGTGCTGAGCATAATATATGCCAAGCATCAAAAGGTTAACAAAGGCTGAACAACAACAATGTTGAGTATCAGAAATAGTAAAAATCAAGAAATGTAGAGTTTACATAAAATTCAAGAATGGAAAAGAGCTTTAGGCAAAATGATTATCAGGCTAGCTTGGAAGGTTTATTTAAGTTTTGAAGAGGTTGTTACAGAACATTTAATACCTACAAAGGTTTTTACAAAATATTTACATGACCATGGATCACATATCCCTATGTGTATGTTCAATGATCAAGATGAAGAGGCAAAACATAGATCCATCTAGAAAACTCTTTACGAAAATCTTTAAATAGTGATGATCTTAACTTAGATCATATGGAGAGAGATGATCAAATAAGAGAAGAGTATATGTGTGAATATGATGCATTATATAATAAGGGATTGCAAAGATCATAAGACATTCAAGGATTTTGTTATTATCTAACAAAGAAAGTGACCTATTCATAAGCAATGAAGTGAAAGGGAAAGACAAGGGTTATCAAAACATAGAGGAGATGATCAGTTAGTTAGGAGAAGACTTGAAATTAGCTTGTAGGGCTAACTGAGAGTCTGGTATTGAATTAGTTTTAATAGACTTGAATCGAGATAAATCTCATAACAAAGTGGTCTTAAAAAATCTTTGCAAATCTCCTAATAGAGTCCTTACTTAGTTGTAAGTGTCAAATCCTCTAACAAGGTGAAACCTAATAGTTTCTTAGGTCTTTAACAAGACTGACACCTCAAAGGGTAGATCATATTTTATGGTCAAAAATTGTAACCTTAATTGGTTAACTTTATTACTATAGTAGTGAATATTTGTGGGTGTCATACCCACCCCAATTTTACCTTCACCTTGGAAGGTTTCTAGGTAGCAAATATTGTGTTATGTATTTTTACTTTCATGCATTTGATTAAAATTATTTACATGTTGGAGAAAGTTTACATTAATAGTTTTGCATGCACAAGCTATTGATAGATGTGGATGAATCTATGAAAATTATAAAGTGTTAAAGACTCTAATTCACCCCCCACACACCCCCCCCCCCCCCCCCCAAGTATCTAGTTTACACCTTCATAAATCAACAATTGGTACTAGAGAATTCATTCTTTGAAAGAAGCTTAAAGGCTTGGATATTAGATCTTGAAGATGAAGGCTTTTAAATTGGACAAGATTATTGACAATTAGGTGATTGAAATGCAACTCACAATATAGAAACTTGAGAAGGAGAGACAAGATCTGAAGTATTCCCTAAAAAGGAGAAAGGAAATTGTCATCCAGATAAAGTAATACTCTTATGAAGAAGTTGAGACTGAAGGACTATTTGAACTAATCAATCCAAATGATAAAGCAACTGTTGATCTACTAGATAGGAACAAACTCTTGAATGAAGAAATAAGAGTGCTAAAAAGAGAACATGAAATCCAATCAGTAAGACTATGTGAAGTGACTGAACAAAGAAAGAAGTTTTAAGAAGATAGGACTATTGCTAAAAAAGGAAAAAGGTTAATGACTACCAAACTTGAAGAAAGGATATCAGATGTGTAGAAGCTCACAAATGCCCAAATAGATCTGATGAATCAACTAATGCTTGCAAATGAGAAACTAAATCATAAGGATGTGGAGATTTCCAATCTTAATTCACACAATGGCATACTAAAGAATGAATTGAAGAATGAGAAGGAATCTATGGAGAAACTCAACAAACCAAAGGAAGAAATGAATTTCTTTGAAGAACATATGAAGTTTCCAAGATTTTCTAATGGGTCAGGACATTCTTGCACTGAGAAAGGAGAAATACAAAGTCAAAGAATAGACCAACATGCTATTTTAGTGGAAAACTTGGTCATAGTGCAAATATCTACCAAAGAAAATTTGGTATACAAAATTCTAAACCTAATTTTATTGGTTACTATTTTTATTGCAAGAAACAAGGACATCAAATACATGAGTGTAGGTCAAGACTGAGGAATACATCTAATACACCTAGATTTGAAGGATAATACTAAAATTGTCAAAAATATGGACATATAGCATTTGAATGCAGATCAAAGACAAAGCCCTACTAGCCAAATTAGAGGAAGAAGAATTATGCACCTAATAATACATGTTTCAAGTGTCACAAGATTGGACATCAAAGTAAGAATTGATAGACTCAAGTACATTCAAAAAATCAGATAAAGGATCAAGGCAAAGGCAAAGTGGACATTGAGCAAGTGAGGAATGAGATGAACCAGAAATGGAAAAAGATAATAGAAGATAGAAATAGTGGAGGTAATGGGTCTAAGGTCACCCAATCCAATGGAGAAGGTGATCATGTCATCTCTAACTAAGAAAGAGAGGTATGTATGGAACTAAATACTTAATTGATATATCATACACCAGTTCCTTACATAAAAAGTGCCAAAAGTTATATTTGCATATACAATATGTATAAGAACATATTTGTGAAAGGTTGTCAAGTATCAACAATATTGTCTATGTTGACTAAGTATTACAACATAGATTGAGCACTCCAATAGAGATCAAATTATATGATAGAAACCAAAGTTATGGAAGAGACTGAGTTGTTATGCTAGTATCAACCAAGACAGTTGGCTTCCACTCAACAAAGTGCATAATAGTTATGGAGACCCTAATCAATCAAAAGGGAGGTATATAAAAAAATTTAAAGACATTATTCTTACCTTGCATTCAGATTTTCAAAGAGCTTAGAGAAATTTACCAATTCAAGCAACTAGCAAAGATTTCAGAGTGATTTAATCAAAAAGTTTGAATGAGTAAAGATCATGAACAAGTGTTGAGTATCCAGAGAAGGAAGAACATCAAACCCTAGTTACGATCATGGCAGCTCCATTGAGTGCTAGAATTAGAGAAGAGGTTAGTAAAGTTCAACTAGTGAAGAGTGACGCCTGTCCTCCGTGTAAATTTTGTGCTATTCTAGATATTGTTGTAAAAGGAGACTCAATGGGTGTGTTATCCTTGATACCACCTAAAGTCATTATGATTCATGATGTCAGAAGTTGTTATATGTATAAAATTGGAGAAGTCAAAGATTACAAAATCATGGAAGCTTATGAGAAGTTGTGTAATGAAGGAACTTTGAAGGATGAGTTTTAGATTGATGAGAGGAAAGGGTTAACATATGCCCTAAAATTTTTGAGGAATTTCATAATCAAATGGATTAAAGTTATTCTTAGTAGAGTTCATGATATGAAGTACTGGTTATAGAATGGACTAGTAGAGATCACAAAGAAGATGATACACAAGGTTATAGGTTATCCAACCCTAGATAAGAAGAAAACCTTGTAATGTTTGAGCTCAAAAGAAATTAAGGAAAATATAGGAGCCAAGTGGAGTGGACATGATCTATCCATTATAAACATCTCTAATCCACTCATAGAATTTTCAGGGAGATTTATTGCTCACAAATTCCATCAATCAAGATGATTGAATAGTGTGTCATGTATGGCTATGGACCAAGCATGGAAGATTGTGATGAAAGATCGTGAGTATGATCTTGCCAAGCTACAAAAGTTACAATTAGCAAAAAATCTATCATCAATACGAAAGGCAAAGAATTCAATGTGTAAGTTTGGTTCCCTAATTGTTTTTATATTCTTTTATATCTAGAAGTATTTTTCTAGTATAGGCAATGTTGTATGGAAACAAGAAAAATCAATGATAAGGAAAATAAATGATTTTATTACTCAATTGGGAGATAACTTTGAAAATGCAATGAATGATTATTTTGATGAGTTCAAGCAAAAGATGAAAAGGAGAATGAGAATTCCAAAAGAATTAGTCATAAAATATTACAATGACATATGTTTTCTTGTCGATATAGACAACACATTTGTACAAGAAGTTAAGCTGAGGAAGGCTTGGCTACAAAGCTTTTAATATGAAATAGATGGTGATGTTGTAAGTGCAAACATCGATGCAATATTAAAAGAATAAATAGATGTTGAGGCTGAACCTTTGGGAAGATATGAAGAAGCCAAAGCAAGGATAACTATGAACATCAAGATAGCTTACAAGGAGAAGAAAAGGAAGAAAATGATTGAAGACCTAGAAGCGAAACTGGGCACCCTAGGCAAAGGAAAAGAACCATTACAAATAACACAAGGTCTTAGTGAAGATCTAGAACAAGACAGTGGTGATGAAGATGAATAAGAAGAAGGTAACAAGAGAAAAGACCTAGTTGTTGTCATGCCACCGAGCAAGAAGGCTCAAGGAACAAAGAAGAAGTAGGCAATGACACCTCTACCACCAAATAGGGCAAGAACTAGGGCATCTGCTAGTGTTGAGCAACCTACAAAGCAAAGAGTAATAGAGTCTACTTAGCCCAGTGCCCCTAAAACTAAAAGAAGGATATTGGTCAGAGGACCACCTCAGAGGAAACAAAAGAAAATTGATGAGGTATGCTCAAATCTAAAAAGATTAACAAGATTATCCAGCTTTAGATTTAAAGCATAATACATTAGATGATTATGATAAAGATAAGGTAGAGGAGGCTATGGTTGAAAATATTACAAATAATAAACTAGCTCCTAGTGAAATAGAGGATAGGATACCTCAAGATCTTTTTGAAAGACAAAAGAGAAGATGGTAGCAGGAAGAAGAAGTAGAAAAATAGATAAGAACTGAGACATCAATTGGATTTATGCTTGATCTATCACAAGATCAAATGAATACATTTTTTGGAACAATATAGGAGTAGATTTGTTCCTAAGTACAGAATGTTCTTAATATTGAAAAATAAGGAGGAAGTTGTTCAAAAGCAAAATGAGTTGCTTTGGAAAAGTATTTTTGGACTAACTACAAAGAAAGTAGATATTATAAACATTGATGATGAATATAGTAGTGGAGAAAGCTCTAGTTTGATGAGTCTTCAATTTAGCATGTCTCCTATACGTGATAACACCCCTAACACTCTAGAAGCCAAAAAGTCAAGGCTTGCAAATGAAGAGGAAGATGGAGAAGAAAGAGAAACAAATGAAAATAATAAGATTGTTTCAGCACCTCATATTGAGGAATATAAAGAATCAAATAAAGTTGAACCAAGTGTTATTGTTGTTGTCTTGAATGCAGATGCACTACTAAGACTGAGTGGTGATACCCCCTTCACTAACTCCTAAGGCAGTGTCAAGTAGTAGCACTCCATCACTAAGCAAGAAGAGAAAGGCAATAAAATATGTTTCACCAGATATTGAAGTTAGTCTGGATGAAATCATTGAGATGCTAAAACTTGATTTGGAAAATCTCACCTTGGAGCAAATAATTTTCTATAAGAAATTTTGGTGAAGAAGAAGAGACAAGAAAAGTTGACGAGAGAGAAAAAGCATAAACAGGTATTACATAATGTGAAGCATATTTTTGTTGATGCTTTTGACATTCAAAATTTAGATGAAGGGACACCAATCATTGAACAACTTGTAAATATAATTGATCAAGTAAATGCTTAAAAATTAGAATCTGATGAGAAACTAATGGATTGGTTAGTGAGAAGATTTGAAACCAAGGTTGTGGAAAAAGTTTCCATAACTATTGTTGAGCAGAAAGTGTAATTCTAAGAGAAAGCACAGCTAATGATGGAACTTATACAGAGAGTATTACATGTGTACACAATTTTATCAGATGTACCAAGGTTTATTGACAATATTCAGGCACAAATCAATAAGACTTGGGCTGAGATGAGGGCATCCAGCAATATTATTGTAGAGTTAGCAGGATCTAGTATTGATCACTATAATATTCAATTGAATGCTCAAGGCACATTGGTCAAGCTTCAAGCAGCTAATAGCAACATGAGATCCAAATTGATCACGAGGCAATGGTGATACCTCATTTAGAGGTCATGCAAAGAGAACTTAAAATAGCCTAGGATCTTATCACATAAGACCATAACTTATCAGTGGTTGAGAGCTTGATTGATTTAACTGCAAAACTATAGTTGCAAAATCAAATTTTGCAGGTAGCAAGAACCACATGGAATCATGCACTAGCCATGATTACCAGAGTTGACAAGGAATTTATTGAAACATATGGATTACTTCAACCTTTTCAACCCCAGCAGTAGTGACATGTAGTGTTCAAAAAAAAAGGGGGAAATGTATACAAGGGAGAAATGTATATTGGAAAGGGAATGTATTAAAGGAGGAAAAGAGAATTGTATACAAATAAAGTATAAAGGCCTAAATGGATTTGTTATTCATTATTCATAAGACTTAGGGGGAGAGCTCATTTATTGTATAGATTTCAATATGACAAATTGATGTAAATATGACAAAGTATTTTTTCCACTAATATCAGAGGGGGAGATTGTTGGTATCTCTAACCATTATTATCTATTAGTGTCAATCACTTAGTCATTTACAAGGCAGAGTTAGACAATCATCACTGCAATTGAGCTACTCTGCATAGCTTGAGTTATGTGCATAAGATAGTATGTACTGAGCAATTTTATAGGAACCGAGTTAGTGTATGGTCATAAAGTAATTCTTTATATGTATTGAGATCATCAGTGACCGAGCAAGTCATCAATGATCAAGTGGATTCCAAGTACACAAGTACTGAGTTATATAATATGTGTCAAGCACAATATATGTCAAGCATCAAAATCTTAACAAAGGTTGAGCAATAGCAATGTCGAGCATTAGAAATAGTAAAGACTAAGAAATGCAGAGTTTACATAAAAGTTGGGAATGGAACAAAGTTTTAGGAAAAATGATTATTAGGCCAACTTGGAAGGTTTATTTGAGTTTTGAAGAGGTTGTTATAGAACATTTAATACCTACAAAGGTTGTTATAAAATATTTACATGACATGGATTGCATATCCCTATGTATATGTTCAACAATCAAGATGAAGAGGCAAACCATAAAACCATCTAGAAAATTATTTGCAAAAATATTTAAATAATGATGGTCTTAACCTAGATCATATGGAGAGAGATGATTAGAGAAGATAAGAGTATATGTGCAAACATGATGCATTATACAATAAGGGTTTGAGAAGATTAGAAGACATTCAAGGGTTTTGTTATCATCTAATAGATCAAGTGACTTATTCATTATTAGTGACATGAAAGGGAAAGACAAGTGTTATCATATCACAAAGGAGAGGACTAGTTAGTAAGGAGAAGACTTGAAATCAACTTGCAGAGAAAATTGAGAGTTAGGTACTGAATCAATTTTAACAAACTTGAATCAGGGTAAATCTCTTAATAGGGTGGTCTTAATAGATCTTTTTAAACCTCCTAATAGAGTCCTTACTTATTTGTAAGTGTCAAATATTTTAACAAGGTGAAACCTAATAGTTTCTTAAGTCTTTAAGGGAACAAACTCCTCACATGGTAAATCATATTTCATGATTAACCATTATAACCTTAATTGGTTAACTTTATTACTGCAGTAATGAAGATTTGTGGGTGACATCCCCACCCTAGTTTTACCATCACCTTGGAGTGTTTCTAGATAACAAATATTGTGTTATATGTTTTTACTTTCATGCATGTGATTGAACTAATTTACATGTTGCAACAAGTTTACATTTATAGTTTTACATGCACAAGTTATTGATAGATGTGGATGAATCTATGAAAAGTATAAAGTATTAAAGATTTTGATTCATGCCCCCCACCAACCCCCCCCCCCCCCCCATCCCCTCCCTCTCAGTATCTAGTTTACACCTCCATAAATCATCATGTTGATCAAGTGTTGTGTGATGTTGTGGACATGAGTAGTTGTCACTTATTACTTGGTAGACCTTGGAAGTATGATTGCAGGGCTATGTATGCTTGTGTCAAGAATGTGTTTACAGTTGAGAAAGGTGACAGGAAGTTTTCACTAATTACTTTGCAAAATGAGGAACTCGGCAGAAGGAACTTGAGTTTGGGTAACTAAGTTGGGTTGAAGGATTCTAAGAGGGTTAAAGATCAACATAGAAAATTTCCACAGAAGGATGTGGAGAAGTAGAACAAATAATTGATTGTTGCAAGAAGTGGTTGGCAAAAGTGGAACTGGAGGAAAAGTGTACAAGTCGAAGACTTGGAGGACATGTATGTGAAGAACCAATTTGGGGTTTATGTGTTCAATCTTGGAAGATGTTCTTCCATTTAGTGTTGGTCATTTTTTTCCCCCATTCATCCCATCATCAATAACCAATCAAAGATATTTTCAATGGGTTGTTTTCTTTGTTGTGGGTTAACATGATAAAATTTGATGGCTAACATTTTCTATTATTCAATTCCTTCTTTTATTGAGTTGTCTTGAGTTCATCATTGACCTAGTTAGCTTGGTTAACTCTTCACCCAAGTAGCTTGGTTTTGGCTTAGTTTGTTCTTTAGCCAACTGAGCTCGGTTTCCTTTGTTCTTGAGTTGGTTCATTTCCTTCATTGACTAAGTTGCGAGTTAACACGTGCATCTATATGGGTTAACATTTCATGTTAATTGTTTTTATTGTTTTAGAGAAGCACTTTCATGCTCTTTCCAAAATAGAAAATTTTGGTATTTTGAAAGGCTTATCTTCTTGCCTTTGTTTTCTTGCTTCTACGAAATGATGAAGTTGTTGCTATCTCTTCCACCATGTGTTGGAGAATGTGCCAAGAGTTATCTTCCATGTGGTGGATTCTTCTTGTGCTAGGTTTTTTTTTATTAGACAATTTTCATATTTTCACATTGCTACCCTTTGTTCTTGTGAAGATGCAATGGTTGTCAGATCTAGATGCATATTTGGATATTTTGAGTGCATCTCAGCTATCTGTTTGTTATGTGGGGAATTTTTGATCTACGGTTGGGTTTTAATCACTTGCTAAGGAGATTTCTTGTAATATCAAGTCCATCTATTTCAAGATGAAGATCTACATTAATGGCTCACATTATTTCTAGGCAAATCATATTTATTCCACACGATCAACTCTGTATTTTTGTGGCAGGTTAACCTTGTGTGTTATTCCATCTCGCATTTTTTGGCAACAGTGTGAATTCATTTGTTGTGGCCATGACACATCACAAGGATTTTTTCTTCAATGCAAACCAACATTTTGGGCCTTGTTCCATGGTGTTAATGCATCTCCAAGCCTCTTTATTACATGTAATGATCAAATATTTTGGGTTTGATCTCTTACAGTGGGATGCATTGATTTTGGTTTCTTCCTATCACTTCTACAATAAATTATATTTCATGATCAGATCTCACTCCAACCTCAACTCTAGTCTTACGGGGTTCGAACTTCAAGTTTAGATCTAAGTTATGCCTGATCTATAAAAGCAGTTGTAAATAATTTTTCTGGGTTCTTCTATGTTTTCTCTTATAGTTGCTTATGCTCTACAACTATAAATTTCTTGCATTGCCTTATATTAATAGAAACCCATGTTTCCTCTTCTTACCATTTGACTATCTTATGCATGTTTTTTCTTGTCTTGAGTGTTTCTACTCCATCTTTTAAAATTGTATGTTGTAGTAGTTGCTCATGAGTATTGTAAAGTGAATATATATTTCCTTACAACATTTCATTTGTTTAAACCTGCATATGAGCCTTTAGAAGGTGAATTAGAGTTAAGATCTGTGTAGTTTTGGTGTCTTTTATTAATGTCATATGCATCTATAGGTAGAGTTGTAACCACATTTCAATCTTGATGCATCACCCCTTTCCCTTTCTGTAATTTCTTTCAGTTTCCTTCTCCCTTTTCCCTCAGAGCAATAGTTTAGGTGCATCCATATTGTAAGGAAGTTGGCCTTCTCTGAAGATTCAATCTCAAGTGCAAGTCCCACACTTGGAGGATGTTTCCATGTTACACAAGGTCTTTTGATAGTCATACCTCAAGCAAGGGTGAAAATTTTTATGTCAATAGTTTTTGGCACGCCTAATGAGACAATCATTTTCAACTGCACAAGTTTGTTGGTAGCCATTTCAAAGTCCATTCATTAAGAATTTGGGTGTTATTCTTAGAGCAATCATCCTTTAGAGGCATCCAATCCAACACCATGGTGACTCTATGCATCTACTAATTTCAATACACCAAGTGTTGGTTTGTATAAAGATCTTTTTGTTCTTCAGGATTTTTATGAAGTCTTTTGTTTTGATGCTTCAACATGGAATTACTTCATGAGATGACTTTTTTAATCTATCATATTGTGAGAACGAAAATGATTTTTTGGCCTTCATCTAGTCTCCAAAGTGGGAGGTGCTTAAGCCTCAATTTAAGGAGGACCTTGATAGAAGGTTTGCTATAGACCAGGAGGAGACAAGGCTCAAGCTTACCAAGTTACAAGTTGATGAAGCACAAGAACCCCCAAAGAGGAAATTTTCTCACTTCAGGCAAAGCATTCCTCCCTTTCTACAACAAGTCAAGGCATACACATCGATAGCCATACCATCAGAACCAACACCTGCTAGCCATAAGGATTCAAGTGTTGTAGAGTACAACAACATGGTCAAGGATGATTCCTTAGACCAAGTACCATCAAGAGGATGCCCCATCAAGCATCTAGCTCTACAATAATGCATGTTTCCCCCAATCATGCTCATTCTATCTAGCATGAGGGTGAAGACCAAAAGGAGGAGCGAGTATGTCTTGCTCAGGATGAAGACATCCTAGTGCTGGAGAGAAGCTTCTCTATTTTCAACATTGGGAAGGAACTCTATGTAGTAGTGCACTTGTTGCATTTTTTTCTATTTCTAGCTACCAACATGCATGGAAGAAAAAATTAGCTTGTGAGAAAGGGTGGCTACTTCAACAAGCTAGTTAATGGCTTTGTTTGTTCTTTTTCTTGTAAATACTTGTACGTAGTAGAGTATGACATTTTCTACTTTCCAAGAAGTGCACAAGCACATTTTCTCCATTTTTTGGAGCTTTCTTGAGCTTTCTAGAGCTCCCTAGAGCCCTTTCATTTTTTCTACTTGTATAATTTTGTGAAGTTACAGGTGGGATAATGCGTTAATTCTTGGTAGTAACTCCATGCCCAATGGATTACTTAAGGCCACTAATCTATGCTTAATAGGAAAGCATCTACTTTTCAGTCACAAAGAATGTTGGCCATTTTTCTTCCCCATTTAGGTCATCATCCATAATCGATCAGAGATATTTTCAATGGGCTATTTTCTTTGTTGTGGGTTAACACACTAAAAGTCAACAGCTAGCATTTCGTGTTATCTACTTCCTTCTTTTACTGAGTTGGTTCAGGTTCTTCATTGATCAAGTTAGCTCTGTTCACTCTTTGCTTGAGTAGATTAGTTTGTTCTTCAACCAAGTGAACTCAGTTCCCTTTGTTGTCAAGTTGGTTCATTTCCTTCATTGATCAAGCTGCGAGTTAACACGCACATCTATAGGGGTTAGCATTTCATACTAACCATTTTCTCTATTTCAGAGAAGCACTTTCATGCTCTTTCCAAAATAGTGAATTTCTCTATTTCAGAAGGCTTACCTTCTTGCCTTTCCAAAATAGCAAAATTTGCTATTTCAGAAAGTGAGTTTTCTTGCTTCTACAAAATGATGAAGTTTTTGCTATCTCTTCCACCATGCATTAGAGAATGTGCCAACCAACTATTTTCTTCCATGTGGTAGATTCTTCTTGTGATAGGTTACTTTTGATTAGACAGTTCTTGTATTTTTGCATGTCTACCCTTTGCTCTTGCGAAGATGCGATGGTCATCAAATCTAGATGCATATCTGGATATTTTGAGTGCATCTCAATCATCCATTTGTTATGTGGGAAATTTTTTATCTATGATTGGGTTTTAATCATTTTTTGAGAAGATTTATTATAACATTTGGGTCATCTATATTAGGATGAAGATCTACATCAACGGCTTGCATTATTTCTAGGCAAATCAGATTTATTCCATATGGTCAACTCTATATTTTTGTGGTGAGTTAACATTGCATGTTGTCCATCCCACATTTTTTGACAATGGAGAAAATTCATTTATTATGGCCATGACACATTATAAATACCATTTCTTTAATGAAAACTAACATTTTGGACCTTGTTCCACGGTGTTAACACATCTTCATGCCTCTTTATTACATGTAACGATCAAATCTTTTGGATTTGATCTCTTACAGTTAGATGCATTGATTTTGGTTTCTTCCTGTCACTTCTATAGTAGATTGTATTTCATGATCAAATCTCACTTTGATACTCATTTATTTTTGCTCTCTACAACCTCAACTCCAGTCTTATGGGGTTCAAATTTCAAGTTGAGATCTAAGTTATGCCTGATCTATAAAGACAGTTGTAAATACTTTTTTGGGGGTTTTCTATATTTTCTCTTGGAGTTGTTTATGCTCTACAACTATAAATTTCTTGTTTTGCCTTATATTAATAGAAACCCATGTTCCCTCTTCTTACCATTTGACTATCTTGTGCATGTTTTGTCTTGTGTTGAGTGTTTCTATTCCATCTTTTAAATTTGTATGTTGTATTAGCTACTCATGAATGTTGTAATGTGAATATCTCTTTCCTTGAAGCATTTCATTTGTTTAAACCTACATATAATCCTTTAGAAGGTGAATTAGAGTTAAGATCTACATAGTTTTAGTGTCTTTTATTAATGTCATGTGCATCTACAGGTAGAGTTGTAACCACATTTCAATCTTGGTGCATCACCCTCATTCCCTTTCTAAAATTTCTTTCAATTTCCTTCTCCCTTTTCCTTCAAAGCAATAGTATAGGTGCATCCTAATTGTAAGGAAGTCATCCTTCTCCAGATATTTGACCTCAATGCACAAGTCTCACGCTTGGAGGTTGTTTCCATATTACACAAGGTCACTTGAGGGTCATACCTCAAGCAAGGGTGCAAACTTTTGTGTCAATAATTACGAAGAACATCTTTAAGTACTCAGGGTGTCTAATGCAAGAGAATCCTGGAGTAGTTGGAAATCCTATATGTTGGGAGTACTTTGGACTTTGGAGTTGGAGAACTCAATCGAAGAAGGGTTGATGCTTAGTCATTATTGGGATAGTTCCTAGTTGTAGTGTTCACAAAATTACTCAGTCACTATAGGAGCTTAGTGAAGCTTGTGGCTCTCAGTCATTCTTGGGGTGTAGTGTTGATTGAAGAAATTGGCAATTAAAGGATCTCATTAATTCTTGTGGGAACTCAATCATCATGCTTACTTGACAATGCTTAGCTCACTTGGTGATTTTTTTGATTCTCAGTCATGTGGTTTTCTGAATAGTGTTCTTACAAATTTAATAGGTTGACATGGCACATTCAATGTGTGTAGCATATGATCATGACATGGATTGATCATAGAGATGTGTGTGGACCTATTTGGGTCTTGGTGATTTATCCTAGGTGTATTTAATGATTGTTGTAAGCCAACTTATGGCATATTGGGTTTTATTGGGGTTCTAGATGATTCTATTTGGAATAGGCTGACTTGTGGTCATGCAAATATTTATGGAGGGCTTGGGTAGAGTTTTAGGAGGATTCAATCAAGGGGAGCTAAGGAGTATAGATTCAAGTTTAGAATCTATGGTTGCAAATTTCTGAGCAGATCTACTATTTGTAGATTATTAAACAAGGAGATTATTTGGTGGCTTGCAAGCACAATTTTAGATCTTACTTGGTGTGTCTACTAGATTGTTGTTGTGTTAAAAATATGGACTAGCTAGCATTTAGGTTGGATCTTGAGAAATCTTGCAGAACTATTAGTTTCTTTGTATTTGGTTGTAAATGAGAAGACCTTATAGCCTGACACATTGTATGTAATCAAATATTTTTTGAATAAAGACTTGAGTTTTGTATCAGATCTTGTATCGTGTGTTGTTATTCCACCATGTGGTTATTGCTAAGAACTAGATCACCTCTATTAGGGGTTCATCTGGTTCTACATTATATTAGAGTGATAAGTATGATTATATAAGAATCAAAGAAGTTGAGAATGATACACAATATTTAAAGTAAATAAAGGATTTTGTAAGTGCAATCAGAGTTGCTAGAGGAACTATCATGGATTCTGAAATTGTAAGTAAGGTTCTTAGAACTCTTCTACTTGTTTATGATATTAAGGTTTCTAAAATTCAAGTAGAGCTATCTATGGAAATGATCTGACACTTGACATTCTAGTTGGTCGGTTGAGAAATTATGAAAATAATATGGCTACAATGGGAAATACATTTAAGTCTTCACTAACCATTAACAATTCAAAGAAAGAAAAGAAAACCAAAAAAGAAAATTATTCTAAAACTGAAGATTATCTGAATGAGCTTAAAGCATTACTTGCAAGATGGTTATTAAGAGGTAAAGGCAAACTACCTTTAATCTATTTCAAATGTGATGAGGTTGGTCACTTTACTGCCAAATATCCTAACAGAAGAAAATTTGATAAAACTAGTAGAAATGACAAGAAAGGTTACAAGTACATGAAGAATAGGGATTACAAAGACAAAAGAAAGAAGTTATGCTACATTGTTGAGGAAGAGCATACCAAGTCCAATTTTGATGATGACAATGAAGTAGTCAAAATGGTTTATATTGTAATCAAGGAAGATCCAAATGGTGAAAGCTATGAGAATGAAATTTCCCTAATTTCACATGTTAGTAAGAATGACTCATGGATTATTGATAGTGGTTTCTAACATCACATGACTAGTGATCTATGTAAGTTTGATAAATTTGAAGAAATTGATGATGGTGGAACTATTAAGCTAGGAAATGATGTTCGATACCCAATGAAAGGTAAAGGATCACTAATGTTGAATGACAAGATTATATGTGATGATGTATATTTGGTTCAAGTACTTAAATATAATCTTCTAAGTGTTACACAACTGACTAACTTAGGTTACAAGCTAGAATTTGAGAAAAGGAAGGTCAAGATATTTGATGATGAAGGAAATCTTATTGGAATAGGAATGTAAACAAAAGGCAACTTATTCTATCGTGATACTATTGTTGAGACATGCTTATTTGCTAGAGTTGACGATGCGTGATTATAGCATAAAAAGTTTTTTCATGTAAACTTTGAGAACATGGTGAAAATCGGTTGAAAGAAAAGAGTAAGAGGCTTACTGAATTTGCAAAAACCCAAAAATTCTATGTATAAAGAATGTTAACTCAATAATATGAAAAAGTCTTGTTTTTCTAGCAATGAACACACTTCTAATGATATATTCTAGAATTGGTATATACTGATTTATGTGGTCCAATTAGAGTTGATAGTTCCTATGGTGATACATATTTCATATTATTTATGAATGATTATTCATGGATAATGATTGAAATGTTCATGAAGGTGAAATCACATGCCTTTGATATGTTTAAGAGGTATAAAGCTAGAGTTGAAAAGGAAACTAGTAAATCTTTGAAAATTTTGAGATTTGATAGAGGTGGTGAGTTTATGTCTACTAAATTCACTAACTTTTATATTGAGAATCGTATTAAAAGATAGTTATCTACACTGAGCACACCTCAACTGAAATGGTATTACTAAAAAGAGAAATAGATCCATCATGCATTTTGCAAGGACTTTGATGATTGAGAAAGAGGCTTCTTAGGTATTCTGGAGAGAATCAATCAATACTATTGTTTATACTCTCAATCAAGTTCAATTTTAAAAAGGAAAAAATAAGACACCCTATGAATTGTGGTATGGTCATATAATGAATGTGAGTTATTTCAAAATCTTTGGAAGTAGGTGTTACATTCATAAGGATGTGAGGAATGGTAAACTTAATGTTAAAGGATATGAAAGTATATTTCTTAGGTATTCATCTAAGAGTAAAGATTATAAATATTTGAACAAAGCTACTAACAAGATGATTGAAAGTGCAAATGTAAGATTTGATGAATTTGCAAAGAAGAACAATGTGAAAAGAAAGAAGGAACCTAGAGATTACAACAAGTTTTTTTATGTCTACATAGAGGCACTTGATACTCTACCCAAGTTACAACACAAAGCTACTGAGAACCAAACAATTGCAACCAAGTCACAGAACACTATACCCAAGCACTAGACAGTTCAACTCGAATAGGAAGCTAAACTTCTACCGAGTGAAGGAAATGGTGAGACTCAAAGAGATAAACATGTGTTGACCAAATATGTGAGGAAGAATCATTCACCTAAATATATAATTAGAGATAAAAGTGTTGGAGGACAAACAAGAAGCAGGATAAGAGAAGGTACATGTTTGATAGTTGATTTTGAACCAAGAATAGTAAAACTTACATTGGATGATGAATGTTGGGTTAGTGTTGTGATGAGGAGATTGAGAAGATTGAGAACAATAATACCTAGACACTAGTATTAGGACCTGCTGACAAAAATATGATTGGAATTGAATAGATCTTCATAAACAAGCTGAATAAGAATGGACAAGTGGTGAGGAATAAGAAAATATTAGTTTGCAAAGGATATGCACAAGAAGAAGGAATTGATTATGGTGAAACTTTTTCACCTATGGCAATATTGGAAGGAGTTATAGCACTACTAGCTTATGCTACATACAAGAAGTTCAAAGTATATCAAAAGGATGTAAAATCTTCATTTCTAAATGAAATACTTGAAGAGGATGTCTGTATTGAACAGCCTAAAGGGTTCATTGAACCTAAAAAGAAGAACCTGTTTGCAAGTTGAACATAGCGTTGTATGGTCTAAAACAAGCCCAAGAGCATACTATGAAAGATTACACTCTTATTTGATTAAGATTGGATTTGCTAGAACAAGTGAATAGAATAATCTATATTTGAGAAATGATTTTGAATATATGGTGTTGATTGCTAAAATATTTGTTGATGACATAATATCTAGAGGAAATGTTATGTTGAGTAAGACATTTGCTGAACAAATGATTATTGAATTTGAAATGTCAATGTTTGGTAAGATAAAAAAATTCATTGGATTACAAGTCTACCAAACAAAGAAAGGTATCTATGTCACTCAATCTAAGTATGTGAAAGAAATCTTGAAGACATGTGGGATGGATGAGTCTAAACTAGTCGGTACACTTATGGTAACTAGAGTGAAATTATCAAAAGAAGACACTACTAGTGAGGTAAATGAGACTCAATACAAATCTTTGATTAGAAAATTACAGTTTGTTATATATACTAGAATAGAAATTACACTAGTTATTGAAATTGTTGCAAGGTTTTCATCTAATCCAAGGGAGAAACATATGACTATTGTGAAAAGGATATTTAGATATCTTAAAAGAACTGAAGATTATGGCCTATGTTATAAACCAAAGGATGATTTTAATCTTAAAGCCTACAAATATGTTGATTGGGTTGGAAATCTTGATGATAGAAAAAACACAAGTGGTGGAACTTTTTTTTTTTTAAGAGAAAGGTTAATTGCATAGATAAGAAAGAAGTAGAGTTGTATTTCACAATCTACTACTAAAGTTGAATATGTTGTCTTGTAATCAATTGTTCAAATAATGTATGGATTAAGCAACTCTTGGAAGAAATGCAAGAAGAGGTAACCAAACCTATTACTATTTACTATGATAATACTAGTGCCATAAATATTTCAAAGAAGCCTATGATGCATGGAAAAGAAAAACACATATCGATCAAATATCATTATTTGAGGGAGCAAGTACAAGAGAAACAAGTGAGGCTTGAATATGTGAAGTCTAAAGAACAAATTGTTGATATATTCACCAAGTCATTACATAAGGATGATAAACTATAATATCTTTAAGGAGTTGATGTAAAAGTGTTCACACTTTAGGAGCATTTTTGAACTTGTAAAGTTGATTGTGATAAAACTAATGTAATTTGTACATGTAAAGTACAATGATAACTACAAGATTTTATAAGTCTCATTTTGAAATTTATAATGACCTTTGGCATTGTTGTCAAAGGGGGATAATATACTAGAAAGGAAGAGAAGACTACTAAAATGAGATTACTACAAAAAAAGAGAAGTCGATCAAAAGATCATGAGGAAAAGACAATCAAGAGCGGGTGAAGAAAGAAGACAACATATTAAAGAGAGAAAGCTACTATAGACTTGAAGATGAGAGTGGAACCTGAACTAAGAGATCATATCCTAAGGGGAGAAATTTTGAAAAAATCATTGATTTTGAAGCTACACACTGAGTTGAAAAGTTAATGCAGTTGAAAGAAAAGAGCTGAAAAGTTGTATTGTTCTCAATGCATACATTTGATTATCTTATGTAATGTTTTGTAATGTAAAATTTTATGTTATGCTGCCATTAATGCAAAAGGAAGAGATTTTTAACCTCATATGATAGTGGAAGATTTTTAGGTGATGATGTTATGAATGTATATAAGAGACTCATATTAGTTGTTATATTGTCATTGATGCCATAGTCCTAGCTAGTCAGAAATTATGCTAACTTGGTAGAGTACCATATCATTAGATTTATGAAGAGGATTTGAAGAAAGTATGATGAAGACATAACTATTATGTAAGGTATTCAATTGGTACTTTAATGAGTTGGAAAATGGTAAGGTAATAATGGTTTGATTCTTTAACTTTCAAGTATTGTTGCAAAGTATTTAAGAATACA
Source organism: Cupressus sempervirens (assembly GCA_028749045.1). Taxonomy (NCBI): domain Eukaryota; kingdom Viridiplantae; phylum Streptophyta; class Pinopsida; order Cupressales; family Cupressaceae; genus Cupressus; species Cupressus sempervirens. Next base: position 386,647,034 of record CM053789.1, on the reverse strand, counting down.
AGCCTAATCGAGTGGTAAGGTTAATGAAGGGAGAATGTATTCACTGAGTGACTATAGTATTGCCTAAGTGATTAAGAAAGAAAAAAGAGAAACACGGTATTACTAGAGTGAGTCAATAATAACTGAGTTCTATGTTGCTTGGGTAAATGTTAAGTTTACCAAGTAACAACTAGATGAACTGGATTGCAAAATTGGAATCTAAGGCCAACTTTTGATAGAAATTTGGAAAGTTCAAGATGGTTTAAGGTATGAGTCAAAGTTTGTTACAATATTTGTGGATGGGAAAATTCAATAAGGATCTAATGATATGAAATTAAGAAGGATAAGGATGTGCATGAAGTTCTATATGAGTTATATTTTTTGAGTATCTAGATTCATTGTATGAAGTTTTTAAATCTAGAAATTTTGCATGAAACTTTAAGATCAATGACTATGATTAAGTGGAAAAAGATGCAAGAATCTGGAAGCATTGAGAAGACTATTTAAGGAGGAGAACAAGATGGTTTAGGTTGTTGATCAAGAGTTGATGATGCTGGTTAAGATCTGATTGAAGGTTGTTGTGAATGCAAAGTTGTTTTAGAATAAGCAGTAAAGAATTGAATCAGGTGAATCAAGAAAAGTAGAGGAAATATAAGAAACATAATTGGTGAAAGAGTGAATCAGTTGAGTGAGTAAAGAGAAGAAGAAAGAGCAAGAACAAAGATATGAACAAGCAAAGGTAGTTGTTATTCATAACAAATCATTTCTACTATTACTATTTAACCATTATAGTAGAAAATATTGGAAGAACTAAGTGGACCTAACATGTCTATGAAATCCTATATGGTAACATCGATTAGTGGTGTTTATAAATCCTTTAAGTCAAGCCACTCTTTAATTAGGCACAAGGAGTGATAAGGTCTAGATGATCTTTTGGTGAAATCCTCTAACAAGGTCAAATTAGCAATGTGTATGTAACCTTTAACAAGGTTGGCTCCTAGTAGAGCTCTCTTATGAAGAGTGATTCTTTATGGGTTATTGGTCCTAGGTAGTTTTTCCCTTCGTAGGGTTCCCACATTAAAATTTTGGTGTTCATTATACAAATTATATTTTTATTGCAAGTTGTTTTACATTATTTTATAGTTTACTGCAACTCAGTGATAACTTATTTATAGTCAGTAATAACTGGGAAGTTTACTCATACTTGGTAATGCAAGGAACAGTGAGTTAATAGCTTGTAAAGAAGTGAATGAAAGAGCTAAGTGTCAAGTTGCATGACTACAATGAGTGATTGTTGTACATATAAATAATTATGTCATCTTGATGAATTCTTACATGTGTGAATTTACTTGCATCTATTTGACTACATGTATCTTGGTTTTCATTGTTAAGTTGTTAGTTTTCAGCTTGTTTAGAGTAGTTAATGGGATAATTGATTTTGGAGTTGGTATTGATTTACCTCCCCTCTCAATACTGGTTGGGACCAACATGTCAGTCTTTTGGGGACTATACAAAGTCTATTTAACCATGAAAATCCCAAGGAGGAGAAAGTAATTGATGTAAGCAACATTTGAAAGTGAATGATAATCAAATGTTCTGCAATATATATGTTTTGACAAACTTTGCAATGGATTTTCAAATTGTTTTGTATAGTTCAATGTGTTTTATTAAGAACTCATTGGTAAAGAATATTTGTATTATAAATTCTCTAAATATTAGGGTTTGAATCATTTTATTTGACTGAGAAATTAGAAAATAATTGGGTTTTGAAGAGTCAATACTAAATAGAGGGTAGTTAAAATGTGGTATCTTGCCTAAAGCACATTGAATAACCTCTCATTTTGGGGGAAAGATGAGAAGGGAATTATATAGTAACTATCCAAGTTATAAACATGAACCCATGCATCAAAAGGCATTTGAAATGGAGGGAAAGAATTGATTGTGATTAGTCATAGTGAAGGGAGTTTGACAATAGTTTGAATATTTTGGCTTTGCCCACAAAGGTCAAGGAAAAAAATGACTATGGGGATTGAGAGGAGAGATGCAAGGAGTATCTACAACATGTAAGGTGAATGGGAAGGGGTTTTGAAGATAGTAATAGGGTTGAGAACATCAAGGTTGTAGAGATGGCAAGACTATGATTTTAAAATAGTGATATGGTAAGTTTGTAATTTGGTGAAATAGTCTTATGGTTTGTAGAATATAATGAAAGAGTGGAATGTGGACAGAGCCTTAGGATAATATCTATGATGTCTCTTCACCATAGGGGTTCACAAACACTTGGTTTGAGGAGATTTATGATTTTTTTAATAGGGGATTAGTCTTCCGTGAGGAATTAGTGAACGGTGATAAGCTAACTTTATATTTATCTAATTAAACATTGTTTTCATGAATCTAATGGATATATGGAGTGAAAACATGGTCTAGAAGGTGTAGATTTTATGCCTAAAGGTTTTTATTAAAGGGATCAGAGTAGTGGGTTGAGACATGAGTTGAAATCAAGAGTTGTATCCAAGATTGAAGGTGGAATATGAAATCGGAGTTGGGGTTATGTGAATCTTGTGTAGAAAGTTTAAAGGAAATGAAATTATTCAAAAGTGTGTCAATGTTGTCTTAGTTTCCTAAATGTCAAGGTTCTCTGTTGAAGCTTTGAGATGTGCTTAGTTCCTTGAGGGTGTATCAGCCTATTGTGAAGCCCTTGAGTTGAACTAGGATTTTCTTGAAGGTATACCAAAGAGAGACTCATCATCATAATGAGTCAGCCAATTTAGTTGGAAAATTTGCTAGAGAAGCACTAATGACTTTTGCAAATGGTGATATGAGTAATATAAGCATGAAGAATGTAAAACATCCATATGTGATTTGAATGGATTTTGTATAAGTTTATATTATTTTTGTTAAGTTTTGATTATTATATGAAGGTTAGAATTTCCATACATAGAGCTCAAAGAAATTTACACATAGATTCAAACAAGTAAAAAAATTGATACAAATATCTAGAAAATTAAAATATTATATAATTTTTAAATAATATAAATAAATATTTTTAAAATTAAATAATTATGATCAAACAATTTTTCTTTTTTGTTGGTAATAGTCACTTTTGACTAGAGCTATGAACCAGTGAGGCCACAAATTTGGGAAACCTCGTGCCTGTGAAACCAACATCTCAGACCCATGAGCACAAATGCCCAACATGGACATTGAGCCTGAGGGTGCAAGAGATACATGTAGTACCTCTCTCATTTTATTTATGTAAGTCATCCTGGTGGATGCAACCATGATGATCTTTGTTGAGATAATGAGTGTTGCACACATTACATAATTTTGTTATTTGTATTATTTTATTTTATTATGTAATCTTGCACCTTAAAGCACCTAGATGGACATGCAACATGGAAAGATTCCCATGGGATATACTTGATGGTTTGTATTATAACATTATGATAATATTTGATGTAATTATTTAATATTAGAAAAAATAATTAAATGTCCAATATTAAATATGGGGTCAATGGGTTAGGTAGCACATGGTTTATGTAATACCATTTGGTGGTTTTGTGTGACTTGCTACTATATAAATAGTCACATGAGTAGTTGTGGAGACAAGAAAAAAGGGAAAAGGGTGAAAAGGTGAGAGTCGAATAGGACAAGGCTTGATAGGTTAGCCAAGGGACCATTTGTGAAGGTTGGAAGCATGGCATGGGATGTGTGGATTCATGCTTGTTCACATGGATTGCTTGGTTGTGGCTATGGCTTTAAAGGCTTCTATGGTTGTATTTTAATGATGTTTTTTGCTAAATAATACATGGTAATGGATGGTTTTGGAGGATGGTTTTTTCCCTCAATAAGGGTTTCCTAGGGTATATCTTGTGTTATAGTTTTGTGAGAATGTTGTCTATTCTCTTGCATGTCGATTTCAATTGTATATTTGTTTCACATTTATTATGGGTTATGTTGAAAAAAATATATTTTTTCTTTCAAGTTACCTTACAAGTGGTATCAGAGCTATTGTTTTGTTGTTGTAACCATAGATTGAATCCATGGGAATGCACGAGAGGATGAAAGAAAGAGCAAGATATATGGATTTCGTAGGTTGTTTATTGTAGATCTAAGGGTTTTGAATTTGTTGTTATGATGGGATATTAGAAAATTTTGTGCATGTAAAATTGTTGGTCAAAATAGATTTTTTGGATGTTTCATTTAAATGAGGGTTTTAGGGGAAAGCTTGCAAAAATGACCTCCTGGTTAAAAATAGACCTCGTCATTGGATTCAAGTCAATGTTTCCATAAATTTTGATATATAATATACCCTAGTTCGGCCATGTGAAAAAAAATGCAAATGGTTTTTAGTTTCAATTTGTGATGGCTATTAAATTTAATCCCATAGAAATTTTTGTTACAAAAAAAAATTGCAGTGAAAATGGTAAAAAGACTATCTTGGTAAAACGAACATAACTTTCTCTCAAGATGTTAGATTTTAGACTTCTTATAGTCATTGGAAAGCTAATTCAGAGAACTAAAATTTGGCATAGGTTTGATTCTATGATCTTGACATCTTCTTGGGTTTTAAGAGCTCAAAATTTAGATGTTATTTATTTTGAGCATAGATTAGGGCATAACTTGGGCATACAAAGTCAGATTTTGGACTTTGAGTAGTCAATAGAAAGCTCTTAGAGAGATCTATACATTGATTCAAATTTGGTGTAGGTTTGGCATGATTTATTTGGTGATATGTTGATTTGAGGGGTTTATGATGTATATTGACTATGGGAACATTGTGAGTTTATGACATTGTATGTTTTGGAGATTTGATGTCATTGTATACTCAACTTATATTTTTAGATTGGTCTCTATCAGGTACAATTGTGGTGGAGGATTGTGATTGACTATTTTATTCTAACAAGTTGGACATATTGAGAGTTAGTTGCTTAGTTCATGGATGTGATCATGGTGCCATGTATTTTGGAAGGACATGAATGGATATACAGGTACATCCTTAACATTCATTGGTTTGGATTTCTAATTTGGTTATGGTGGTATATCTTCTTGGTTGAGGATCTTGGTTATTTGATTTCTTTTGAGGATTTCATGATGTGCACCTTGAGTTCTTTAATGGTTTGATGCATTGGTTGATTATCATGGTTAGGAAAGTTTTTCATCATGATGTCATGGATAACTTGGATACATGGTTTAGTTGGATCTTGTGGCAGTGATGAGGTGACAGTATGGGGATCAATTCCTAATTTGGTTTATATCTTCTTGGGTTGGAGATCTTAGTTTTCACATGGTATTGACACTTTGGTTATGTGTGTGTAGACTTGGGGGATCTTCATGTAGGATATAGAATGATGTCATGGGTAACTTAGTACCATGGTTAAGTGGGAGTTATTGGCATTGATATGTGTATTGAGTGTTTGTAGATGTTACAAGTTTGTCTTAGAGCCTATTGTTGTAGAAGCATCTTTGACATTTTCATGGTGCACTTGTCATCTTCATGGTGTGTAGAGATGATTTTTTTCATGGTGTGTGGAGATGGTTGCATCTTGAGGACTCATGTGGTTCTTGGTAAAGGTTTGGTTTATGATTACATTTGGCATGTTATCATTGGTATTAGGATGGTTTCATTATTATGTAATGGTACACTCTTGATACACGTTTAAAGTTTTGACATGTTATAATATGTTCATATGGAGCATGTTGACTCATTGGTTGAGATGGTTTAGACAATGTTGTCATGTTTTTTTTGTTTTTGGGGCCATAGTTGGAACTTTGAAATTGATCTTGGTTTAATTTTTCTGTATTGAGTACATTGATCACTTGTTGGATACTTCATGATATTGCTATGTTGTGTTTGGAGTTGGCATGGATTGATTGGTTATAGGTGCTCATGGATACTTAGAGATGATGGTGATGTTGATTTCTCTTGGATTAGAGAGATATTTTAAGGGACAGTTGATGGTTTCAATAGGAAGTCTGAGGGGCATTCACCTGATATGGAGTTGAGAGGAGATTGTTCTTAGATGAGTCTTGGTTGGAGACTTGGATATCTTAATGAATATTCTCATTCCCCACTCTTGGTCTACTCGACGGATTACTACTTGAGAGGTATAGCCCATTGTTTCTCTTGAGTGTATTGTGTCTATGCTTATCTTTCATGGATATGGATCTTGAGCTATGGTACATGAGTTAGTTCTGGAGGATTCATTTGAGAGATGGTTAACATTGGTTATCTCCATGTGCATATGTTGTTACTATATTGGTTGAGTTTGGGAGATGGTTTTATATTGGGTATATTCCTTGGATTAGGAATGGTTATTCCTTGGTTTAGGAATCGTTTATGAGTTTGATCTTCTTATGAGAGGCTTTCATCCATGATTTTTTATATGACATGGTTTGAATGTTGTTGTAGCTTCTTGGTTGGGGTTTTCTGGAGGAGATCATAGTTGCATAGTTTACATCTAGAGGTGTGTGTAGAAAGACATAATATAGGTTATGATTTGCATGGTTTTCTCTTTCGTCTTGGTTATCTTCCTGAATGTTCTATTTCAATTACCTTGGATTTGAGATTGGTTGGAGATTGTGATCACTAGTTTGTGTTCATGTATGTCATGTGAGATATGACATGGTTATTCCTTTATCTCTTTCCTTTGTTGGTTGTGGAGAGCTTGGAGAGAGTTGGAGACTTGTTATGAGAATTTTCCTTGCATATTATTGGTTTATGTATTATGGATGTCCTTGATACTATATGGATTCACTTCTTTGAGATATTGTGAATGGATTGGTTACAAATTTGACATTATCTTTTGCAGTGGAAGCTTCTTGGTATATATGTGGTAGGTATTGCTCTTGAGGCTTGTGAGTGCAAGTTACAGATTGGATATGTTGATGATGTGAGATTCACTTGGTATGTGCCTTAGGAGGTATGGATAGTTGGATGGGTTAGCACTTGTTGTGGATGTTATTTTAGCTATTTATATTTGACAACTATAGATACATGTGATTACCTTTCGGTCAGGTGTTTTTTCTTGTCATTACAATTGGTACATGATTTTACACCTTCTAATGTAACAGGTTGGGTGGCTTTCTCTTTGGATGGCTTCTATGTATGTCTGGTGGTAGTGGCATAATAGGAGGTGGCTTCGTTCATGTTTGAGATACTGGATACTTTGATTTTGTTGTGGGTACTAGGATGGAACACTTGGTGTACTTTGATCCACGATGGTGGATGTGCTAGGAGGGATTATTTCCTTGTTTATTTATGTGGTTATAGATTGACCCTATGTAATGTATACAACAAGTGAGAGTTTTTTGAGATAACAGGTGCACACATTGCACAATTTTTTATTTGTATTATTTTATTTTATTATGTAATTGTGCACCTAGGAGCACCTAGATGGATGTGCACCATGGAAAGATTCCTATGGGATATACTTGATGAATTGTATTGTAACATTGTGATAATATAGGATATAATTATTTAATATTAGGAAAAAGAATTAAATGTCCAATATTAAATGTGGGGTCAGTGGGTTAGGTAGCACATGGTTTATGTAATACCATTTGGTGGTTTTGTGGGACTTGCTACTATATAAGCAGCCACAAGGGTAGTTGTAGAGATAAGAAAAAAGGTAAAAAGGCGAAAAGGGAAGAGTCGAGCCAAGGGAGCTTTTGTGAAGGTTGAAAGCATGTCATGGGAAGTGTGGATTCATGCTTGTTCACATGAATTACTTGGTTGTGGCTATGGCTTTGAAGGCTTCCATGGTTGTATTGCAATGGTATTTTTGTTGAATAATACATGGTGATGGATGCTTTTGGAGGCTGGGCTTTTTCCTCAATGAGGGTTTCCCAAGGTATATCTTGTGTCACAATTTTGTGGGTATGTTTTCTATTCTCTTGCATGTAGAATTCAATTGTATATTTTTTTCAAATATGTTATGAGTAATGTGGAAACAATTATATTTTTCTTGCAAGTTTCCTTACAGATCTTGCTTTGTGAGTGATCATGATCGGGACCCATGAATGGTCTACACCCTTGGGGAGATTTGATTTATATTGCTACATTAGTTGGTTGACTATGCTTATGTCTAATTAATGAGATCATGATGTACTAGATGGTTTCATTGAGTTTTGTACCAGTGGTTACCTAGATTGATATGGTATCATGATGTTGTTTCATAATTACCTTGAGATGTGAACAATGGTTGCACTATGTAATATTTGTCCTGTTGCACTTGACTAAGTACCTAATAGTAGTGTTTACTCATGTGTTTGAGCATGTTAACTTATATGTTTATGATGTTACTGTGAGATGATTATCTGAGATCTTTTGTTTTATTGGACCTTATTTGATGTTCAGTAATTAGTTATTATTTTAATTTTTGAATGCTATAATAAGTGGAAGCGCTATGAATATTCATCTTGTCTCTCTCAGTAATTTATGTAAAATGAGCTATTTTAAATTATTATTTAAATGAAATTAATTGTATGCCTTAGTTACGTGATTTATGTACTTATTTCTTTGGTTATGATATATTGTGCATTTACACTTGATTGTGTTTGTTTATTGTGCGAGACTTATATCCCCGACAACAACACGTTGAGTTAGTGATCAAATCTTTCATGTTGAGCCAATATTGTCCCTGTATGAGAAAAGTATCATTATATTATTTTAACTCTTCAAGAATTAGTGAATCCATATTCATAATGCATTATATGATCAGACCCATGAGTGTGTCTGTGCATTTAGGATTTGACAGTTATCACAAGAAAGATTAAATTAAATGTTATTTTAATGGCTTAGAGGGATTTTATTTATTTGATTTAATATTTATTTTATTGTTGGCTAATTTTTTATATATAAATCCCAAACAATTGGGATTACCTAATTTATTTGAGTTAAGAGAGCTAATTGGATTATTTTCATTTCAATAATCTAATTTATATGTCACCCTGTAAAAGTGCATATATTGGCTTAAAAGTGAGTTTATTCTCACTTCTCAGACCTCTATTTTATGATTATGGAGGAAATTCCTCCAACCCTCTTGTAAGAAAGTGTTTTTCTCATTGTGATAGTTTGGCTTGGTGGATCATTATGAGATCAATCTCGTTGGATTCATATTGGGATTGCTCCACTATATTGATGATTTCTTCTGATTTGGCAACCTTGTTTTTTTATGAGATAAATATTGTTTCACCCTTTTGGCTGTGAGGTAGGGCTTTCTAGTTTATTTACTTTTAGTCCTTTTTAATTTGTTCTTTTAATTTCTAAATGTTAGAGAGTGGAGAACTAGTGTTCCCCTCTGTTTTTATGCATTTCTATCACCTCGTTGGATGGGGGTGATCATTTATATTTTGTAAGAATTTATAAATCTTATGGGCTTTTAAGCTGACAATTTTTACATGGTTACTTGGGCATCAAATTTTATTTTGTTTTCCTTAATTTGGGCATGTTTTCTCTATGGGTTTTTTATTTTGTCAAATTCTAAGGTGTTCTAATTTTGGGTATTTTTGGCATTGTCTCATTTTGTGTGTTATGTGGTTTTCACCAAGGTTTCTATTTGGATTAATTAGGGATTGTATTTTGTAGTCATTGTCTTAACAATTAGGATCATGGAATCATAATGGCTATAGGACATTCTAGGGTATTTTATTTCTCAATCTAAACTCATGTTTCCATATTGATTTTCATGGATTTGTGTCTTTTGCTGGATTTTTTGGATTGTGAATTTGAGCATGTTTAGTGAAATTTATTAGACCCTTGGTCTTGTAACCCTATTCTTGAGTTGGGATTTTAGTTTTGTTGCTATCTGAGAAGTTTAAATTTTGGACTTTTTATTCTTGCCTTATTTTTTGTGCCACCCATATTTGGTTGGGGTTTTGGTGGTGTTTTCTTGGATTATGGAAGTGGATTGTATTCCATGTTTCCTTTCATGTTATGCCTCTACTTCATGTACATTGGGAATTCATGTAAATCTATACTCCTGAATTTCAAATGAGTGATTTCATGATACTTGGTGATTTATTGTATTATTGAGATTCATGTCAAATCTGTACTCCTAGATATAGGTTGGTTGAATGAGCTTATTATACTTTCTCTATTTTTTGCATTTCTCATATCCAACCCTTGCATTGGTATTATGTGATTTTATTTGTAAAGCTGGTTGTGCCCACACATGAGCATGCATGTGTGTGTATGGTGGGATCTTGCAAAAGCAATATTCCTAGATATAGGCTAGTAGAGTGATTGTTCATCGGGGGTTGGGTTGGGAACTTGCATTGCCTATAGATACTCATCATGTGATGAGCATTGATATATAGGGCAGATGTGTTGAGTGGCTTCTCTCATGTACCCTAGTCCAGAAGTGGTTGACCAAGTAACCTAAAGACTTTCTAATAAGTGATAACCAAATTAACTAATGAGATAATAAAAATTAATGATAAGATAAGTAAACACATGTACGTTCTTTGAGTGTACCAAGGGAGTCGATGTGAGGATGTAATGTTAGGCCTCTTGCAGGAGCATGTTACCACACTAGTTGTTGGGCCTCCTGTAGAAGCGTGTCACTACACCAATTATTGGGCCTCCCTAGGGGAGCGTTTAACCATGTCACCTTTAGCTTGGGCTTTCTGATGCCAAGTGACATACACTCTAGTAGAGTCCCTACATAGTTATCCCTAGTGGGTTTTGATATCATTTTGTCGCCTCACCAAGATTCAAATTTCAAACGTCCAGCCCATCCAATGGCTAATTCCCAGAGTTAATATTATTTTAATGCCTGAGAGACATCAAAAAAATTAGGTGATCAAACCTTATAACATGTTTTTGCGGCCCGCAAGTTCTCAATCGTCAGATCTGAGGAGATCGACTATTGGCGCTATTTTGCCATCAGAAGTTGCACAATGGATAGCATAGCGACATAGTGCCCTGTCGACACATGTCTGGTGGATCTAGTATGCAGGTCATCCAAGGTTCTTTGGCACGTCAGAAAAGTTTCACGGCGGGCGGTCAGTTTCACGGGCCGGAGATGAGAAATGCCGGTGGGGCGCCATGTCACCATCGAAAAACTCATGAGTTTTATGATAGCAACATAGCGCCTGACGAAAAGTTGCTGCAGAGAAGAACTTCAGGCAAGTGAGTTGGGTCCTATTTCGTACTTTCTTTGCCTAGTTAGAGGGGTCCTCAATCCACGCTAACAAATCAAAACATGCCACATCTGCGAGGAAGAGATGCTCAATGGGTCAAGGTAGTACATTTCGCTAGGATGATGCTACGCGTACCAGTGTGGGGTCGCCACATGTGTTATGGGGCCAAGGGTTTCTAATGTGATCAGTAGGATTAGGGCAAGTCTTTCGTGGCTATAGGATCAAAGTCAGATCGACGATTGGTGCCATCTCGCTATGATGAAGTTGCGCGATCTTTACCATAGCGACATAGCACCTCAGTGACACGTGTCAAGTGGGGCCGTGTTATCTCGTAAACCTCAGGGGTGATGCCAGGTGTACTGACAACATTTTGCGGGCCCAAAAGTAGAGGAGCAAAGTGCGAAGTACGACGAGTCTTCACGATCGTAAGATTAAGTCAGATCGACGGAAGGCGCCATCTCGCTATGGTGAAGTTGCGCGATCTTTACCATGGCGACATAGCGCCCTCTCGCCACGTGGATCAGCGGGGCCAGGTCTCGCCAAGGTATGTCTGTCAAGTATTGCTAGGTGTCATTTGAGTGTGGTGCAATTGCTGAGGTGGCCCTAGGTATGATGGGCACATGGTAAGAATAGTATAGTGGTACGACGAGTCTTCACAATCGTCAAATTTAAGGCCGATCAACGGTTGGCACTATCTCGCCATCAAAAGCTGCACGGTGGATACCATGGTGACATAGCGCCTTGTTGACATGTGTCTCACTGGCTCGGCCAAGGTTGATGGTTAATGGTTGGTAGTTAGTGTCGCAATCAGGTTTGCGATCGTCACAGTTAATGATAACAGTTCGAGGGTGGCGCAGTTAGTTCAATAAAAGGAGGTCAACCGCAGAGGACTTCCCAAGTGGCAGAACAAAAAGAAGTGATTGGCCCGCGTGGCCCAGTTGGCTTGTGAAACTAGGTACCCTACTGATTCATGAACCAAAAAATGAAGGTGATCTATTTTGTTGTGCAATCTGATCTTCATGATCGATCCTAACCTACCCGGAATGAATGCGATGAAGAGGAACACTCCACTATCTTAGTCGATCCATCAAACTGGTCAGAGCATCGATGGCACCATATTTTGTCCTCTTAGAACACCTTTTTGCAAAGAAGATCAGATTTTCTTCAAATCCCCATGATTGTCCTCCGCAGGACTTAATGGCAGGTAGCTGCGAAGTCATTTCAGCAGGAAAACATCTCAGTTATGCCTGAACTATAAAGGCAGATTTTGTAGTTTTTATGAGGGGACCTTCTCTCTGATTTTCCTCTGCTATTGCTCTGCAATTCTAGCATAAATTCCCCTGTGCCTCTAAACTGTCTGATTCTCCACTTATCTCCTTCAGCCATTGGTATTAAAGTGCAAGAATTCTTTGCTTGTGTCATTATTTTGTGGAAATCTGTAAACTGCATGACTATATCTCTGCTGGCCTGTGAATGATATATAAGTGAAATTCTTCCTTGTGTCATTCATCTTGGTTTTCTGATTTGTATGTGGTTATTTGATTAAAGCAAGTATGGATGTGTATATCCTTAGTTTCATTCTGGTTCAGTAGCACATGTATGGGCAGAGATTGGTCTGAATACTCTATTTTGGTGCATCACCTCTTTAGATTAGAACTAGGTAGATTTTCTTTCGTGCTCTCCTTCTCCCTTTTCCTCTCCAAGAGTAGTTAGGTGCACCCTTATAGTAAGAGGAAGTCGGCCTTTTTCGGAGACTCAACCTCACAGTTCAAGTCCCACAGCTTGGAGGTTGTTTCCATGTTTCACTAGGTTGTCCTTGCACATAGGCCTTGGACAAGGGTGCAAACCTAAGTGACAACAGTTTTTGGCACGCCCGGTGTGACTCACCTATTAAAGATTTAAAGTCTATTGGTGTCAAAGAAGAAAGAGTTTCAAGATTAATACTGAAGAGATAGTACTGGCTTCGGTGTTTAAGTCTTCAAGAGGTTGATTCTTCAAAGTACTTGGCAACTCTGAGCTTCAACAAATCTAGTTCTACGCCAAAGTTGCAGAATTTCATGCCCAAAGCTGAAACAAGGGCGTCTTCTAGAGGTAAATTTCAATATCAAGAGCTTTCTCTTTCAAATCCTAGAAGAAGGAGGACTAGAATTTCATTATCACCAGTTAGGGATGTAATAACAGTTGATATACCTGTAAGATCTGTCTCTACTCCTCCTATTGTTCGAACTCAGCCTAGATTGCCATCAACACTCATCAATAGAACACTTTTTTACATGGCACAACTAAGAGTTCATGCATTTGCCACCTTTAATGGTGGAAGTCCTCTATTGTTAGCCCAAAGACATGATATACCAGTATCTGCACTCAAAAGTATACCTGATTTTACTGGTGAAACTTCCATCTCCCCTTTAGAGCATATCCAAGAAGTAGCAAATGTCTGTAATATTCATGGTATTACAGAGGATGATGTTGCTGTCAGACTTCTAGCCTCATCTTTAAAAGGAAAAGCATTATAGTGGTATAGAGGCTTAGCTCATGGTTCTATAACTGATTGGGATGGACTAGGAGTAGGATTATGCAAACATTTTGAGGATAGAAGTGACTATCTGTCACTTTTAGAGCAATTGACTACTATTAAAAGAGCCCCCCATGAGTGTATGACTGATTTTAACTATAGATTTCAAAAGACATGGGATAGAATACCTACTATAGTGAAACCTACCCTTGGTAATGCCTTCTTGCATTACCTTAGGGCTTTTAACAGTGATATTGCCACTACAATCCAAACTATGGGAGGAGATACCTTACCTAATGCCTATGAGATAGCCATAAAAGCTAAGAACATCCTAATACAAGGAGGAAAGTTGGCTCCAAGGCTCCCTATGCCTTTCTTTCCTGATGTTCCCAACCATCAACCAGCAATGGCCCCTCTTCCTACAACGTCTACATCACAAGCCCTTCCTCCAGTCCCTAAAGCTTCCACATCTTCAAATGGGATAGATGAACTCAAAGAGATGCTCCAAGGTCTAGTGTTGAATACAGATAAGAGAGAGAAGACCCTGGATAAAAAATTGCAAGAGCAGGGGAAGGAGTTGAAAGACCAAGGAAAGAGATCAGAGGATAGTTTTTCTATGATACAAAAAATGAGTAACAAGGTGGTGGCCTAAGAGAGGCACCAAGATCAAGGTGGCAAGCCCCCACAATTGCAATATCAAGCTCCAAATGGTGGTAGGCCTCCTAATCAGTGGAATGGCTCTTTTGATCAAGGTAGGCAAAATAGTCATGCTTCTGCTTCAAGCTCAAATCAGAACAGAGCTATAGCCCCTCAAAATAACTTGGCCCAAGATCAAGATTTTTGTCCTTCCTGCAACTATTCTTATGCCTATTGCATGTGCTAGAAGGCAGAATCTTATTTGACCCTAACTGTCCAAGAACCTGCAGCAAAGCAATCATACAAGGAGGATCATCCCAAGGAGGCCTCATATATTCAAGGGCATGATGATTGCTTTTTCATGAATCATCAGATTGGGGAGCATTGTAATGTAAACCAGGATTCCATCGCTCATAACACTAGAAGCAAAAAAAGAGCTATGGAAGATGTTGTCCCTCCTCCTCCTAATCAGGCCTCAACTTGAAATGCAGCATCTCATGAGCAAGCAGCAAATGAACGAACAAGTACTTCGCAGTAGCAAAGGCAAGATTCTAGAAGGAAAGATGCAAGTGATCCTTATGTTGCCCCATCTCAACCCCTTATAAGTGCGGCTCCCAAAGTTTCTACCAAAGTTCCTAATGCACCATTTAGTGTTGTAGAGCAAATGAAGAAGACAAATGTGAACATTTTTATGTGGGATGCTATTGCTACCATACCAATGCAGAAGAGGATGTTGTAGCAAGAATTAGAGAAGATTGAACCCAAGGATCAGCCATCTACCATGGAGAGTGCCACAAGTCTAGTACAACCAGCAAGGGATGTGGAGACAAATAAAAAGGTTAGACCTCCTCCATTCTATGTTTCTTTGATTATAAGGGGCAAATTAGTCCACAATTGCATGATAGATTCAGGGGCTAGTAGCTCAGTGATGCCTAGGTGTGTTGCTGATGCTTTAGGAATGAAGTATGAGCCCATTGTTAGGGATGTGTTACTGTTGGATGGTAGTACTATCAAAACTGTAGGTATCCTTAGGAATGTGGAGATGGCCCTACATGCATGCCCTGGTTGCACTGTGATTCAAGACATGTCTATTGCTCAAGTTAAGCCCCACTTTGCTATCTATCTTTCAAGAGACTTCACTGCTCAAATTTTTGGATTCATATTCACTGATTGGTCATATATGTCTTTTAAGACCAGATATGGAGCCAATGCTTCAATCAGAGCAGAACCTCAAGCCCTTCATCACATTGAATCCTACACCCCCAACTTCATCAATATGAATTGTTCCTTTTTAGAAATGAATGAAAATGACACAATAAAAGAGCCTGCCACTTCCATAGTGGAGATTCCTGATTTCTTCTTGGATGAGTGGGCAAATGCATATCAGTTTGAGCCTATGTTAGAGACTCTTGAGACAGGCCTTAGTACATATTGCATAATAGAAAAAGATACTCAAGTTCCTGATCTTGTTGGGACTAATGATGATATAAATGGAACATGGAGTATGTACTTTGACGGCTCAAGGAATAGAAATGGATCAGGGGCTGGTATTACATTGATCTCTCCTGCACAAATAAGATACTACTTCTCCTTTAGGCTCCAATTTAGTTGCACCAATAATGTGGCCGAGTATGAAGCCTTGATTCAAGGCCTCCTACTTGTCCAAAAGAGAGGAATTCAAGCCTTGAAAGTATATGGAGTTAGTGAGTTGGTAGTCAATCAGGTGAGAAACTAGAACATCACCAAAAATGGCCTGCTCAAGTCTTACAAACATAGAGTCTGGGATTTTCTTGAGGGCTTCAACGCATTTAATATTCAGAGCATTCCTAGGAAAGAAAATAAACATGCTAATAAACTTGCAGCAATAGGTGCATCTTATGATGTACCAAGGAATTTTGAGGAGAAGAAGAAGCAACAAATAAAGGTGGTAGTGAGGCCTGCCATCCCAGACAACAACACTCATTGGCAGGTGTTTGATTCTGATGAGCAAATTGTGAGTTTCTTGCAGAATGATGCAGAATTCTCAGATAGAAACTAGTCAAGACTACAAGATCAGTATGGTGATCAGATCATTCATCTCAGTTCTAACAAGTTTCCCAAGGGTCTCATTACCTTGGAGAGTGTCTTTAATCCTGATGATCAAACAAGAGGCAAAGGAATGAATCTAGCTGCAGAAAAGGATGATCATAACCCAGTTACAATTGCTGATGGAAAATCTCCGAATATGGGGAAGGTATGTTCTGAAACTAAGCAAGAAAACTTCATTCATCTATGTGAAGAATTTAATGATGTATTTGCTTGGACATATGATGACTTAAAAGGGTTTGACCCTAGTTTGGTTCAGCATACCATAGATTTAATTGATAAGGCCAAACTAGTAAGGCAAAAACAGAGGCCAATGAATCCTAAGATTGAACCTCTAATGAGAAAGGAGCTATCCAAGTTGATTGAAGCTAATATAATTTTTTCCATCAAGCACTCATCATGGGTAGCCAACCTAGTCCTTGTTAGGAAGAAAAATGGAGAAATCAGACTGTGTGTGGACTTTAGGGATCTTAATCAGGCTTCCCTTAAAGATCACCATCCTCTCCCTTCCATGGAGCAGATTCTGTCCAAGGTCAGTGGTTCAAGGAGATTCTCTTTTCTTGATGGATTCTCTGGTTATAATCAAGTGCTGGTTAAATAATCTGAAAGACATAAGACAACATTTACTACTAAATGGGGCACCTATGCTTATTGCAAGATGCCATTTGGGCTAACAAATGCAGGTGCCACATTTCAAAAGGCAATGGAGATGGCCTTTAAAAAATTAATTGACAAGTTTGTCTTAGTATACCTTGATGATATAACTGTATATTCAAAAAATGTAGAAGATCATTTTGATCATCTAAGACAGGTATTTCTAAGATGTAGAGAGTTTGGGGTCTCCCTTAACCCAGCCAAGTGTGTCTTTGCTACAAGCCAAGGAAAATTATTGGGACACATTGTATCTAAGGATGGGTTGACCATTGATCCAGAAAGAACAAAGGCAATACTTGCCCTTCCTATTCCTAAACACAAGAAGGGGTTGCAAAGTTTCCTTGGTAGGATAAATTTTGTAAGAAGGTTTATTCCTAATCTTGCTACCATGGTGAAACCTCTTACAACTATGCTTAAGAAAGGTATGGTCTTCTCATGGACCAAGGAAGGAAAGGAGAGTTTTGAAGAGATGCATTGAAGAGGATCAAGCTGAGAGGATGATTAAGGAACTTCATGATGGCCCTGATGGTGGTCGTTTCTCTACAAGAACAACTGCCATGAAGATCATGAGGGCTGGTTATTACTGGCCATCCTTGTTTCACGATTGCTATAGATATGTGAGAAAGTGTGAGAAGTGTGCTTTCTTCTCAGGCAAACAGAGGCTTGCAGCTCTTCCCCTTCGTCCTATTCAGGTGGATCAGCCCTTTACTCAGTGGGGGTTGGATTTTATAGGCCCCATTAATCCTCCATCTAGTGTAGGTCATAAATGGATTTTGGCTGCTACTAATTATTTCACTAGGTGGACATAGGCAGTTGCCTTGAAGGATTCCATAGAACCATCAATTGTTGAGTTCCTTGATGGGATTGTATCTAGGTTTGGTGCTCCTTCTACTATCATCTCGGATAATGCTAAGTCTTTTGTTGGGACCCAGATTTGTGCATGGGCAATGAACCACAATATCTACTTGAGCACATCATCAAATTACTATCCCCAGGGCAATGGTTTGGCTGAGTCTTCCAACAAGAATCTGATCAGAATCATGAAGAGGACAATAGAGGACAATCAGAGGGCCTGGCATAAGAAATTAAGAACTACTCTGTGGGCTAATAGGATAACACCCAAGAGATCTATTGGGAATTCACCTTTTGTGCTGTTATATGGTAGGGAGGCCAGACTCCCAATTTCATTGGAATTCTCATCCTTGGAGTTGGTCCATCAGCTGGAATTGATTGAAGATAATGCCATGTAAGTAAGAATGGCAGAGCTAATTGAACTAGAAGAGAAGAGAAATAAAGCTATGCAAACCCTAGAGATACATCAACAACAGATGAAGAGGAATTTTGACAAGAAGGCTAGGGTCAGAACCTTCAGAGAAGGAGATTTAGTTCTAAAGTGGGATGCAGATAGAGAAAATCCAGGAAGACATTCCAAATTTGATGCATTATGGAGTGGCCCCTATCTGATTGCCAGTTCCAAACAGGCTAATGCATTCCAGCTGAGCAGGCCCAATGGTGAAGTTTTGCCCATTCCAGTCAATGGGATTTATCTTAAAGCTTGCTTCTGATGAGGGTTGAGTTCCTGTATATAGGTAGTTTAGTTTCCTTTTGTTGTTTCTTGCTTTTCAAGAAGTGCGCGGGCACAGCCGTCTTCCTGTGAGGTAGCAGATTTTGAGGTGTTTCAATTTGTAGAGGAAGTTTTGTTTCGGTTCCAGTTGCAGTTGCAGAGTTTTAGGGTGTTCATGTTTGAATCTCTCATAGGTAGGGTTAGGGTTTCATAGTATGCACAGACCCATTTTTTGACTCCATAGCCCAATGGATACATGAGGCCACTGGTCATACACATAGCAGGCTTGTGTCCCCTGTGAGTCGCTAGAAATGTTATCATTTTGTTGCCCCACCAAGATTCAAATTTCAAACATCTAGCTCGTCCAACGGCTAATTCCCAGAGTTAATATTATTTTAATACCTGAGAGACATCAAAAAAATTTAGGCAATCAAACCTTATAACATGTTTCTACGGCCCGCAAGTTCTCAATCGTCAGATCTGAGGAGATCGACGGTTGGCGCTATCTCGCCATCAGAAGTTGCACCGTGGATAGCATAGCGACATAGCGCCCTATCGACGCGTGTCTGGTAGGTTCAGTTTGCAGGTCATCCAAGGTTCTTTGGCGGGTCAAAAAAATTTCTCAGCGGGTGCTCAGTTTCATGGGCCGGAGATGAGAAATTTTGGTGGGGTGCCATGTCGCCATCGAAAAACTCACGAGTTTTCCAATAGCGACATAGCGCCTGACGAAAAGTTTCTGTAGAGAAGAACTTCAAGCAAGCGAGTTGGGTCCCATTTCATACTTCCTTTGCCTAGTTGGAGGGGTCCTCGATCCAAGCTAACAAATTAGAACATGCCACATCTGCGAGGAAGAGATGCTCAATGGGTCAAGGGAGTACATTTCTCTAGGATGACGCTACGCAAACTCGAGTGGGGTCGCCACATGTGTTATGGGCCAAGGGTTTCTAATGTGATCAGTAGGATCAGGGCAAGTCTTTTGTGGCCGTAGGATCAAAGTCAAATCGACAATTGGTGCCATCTCGCTATGGTGAAGTTACGCAATCTTTACCATAGCGACATAGCGCCTCAGTGACACATGTTAGGTGGGGCCGTGTTATCTCGTAAACCTCAGGGGTGATGCCAGGTGTGCTGATAGCATTTTGTGGGCCCAAAAGTGGAGGAGCAAAGTGCAAAGTATGACAAGTCTTCACGATCGTCAGATTAAGTCAAATCGACAGAAGGCACCATCTCGCTATGGTGAAGTTGCGCGATCTTTACCATGGTGACATAGCGCCCTCTCACCACGTGGATCAGCAGGGCCAGGTCTCACCAAGGTACGTCTGTCAAGTATTGCCAGGTGTCATTCGAGTGTGGTGCGATTACTGAGGTGGCGCCAGGTATGATGGTCCTGGGGTAAGAATAGTATGGTGGTACGACGAGTCTTCACGATCGTCAAATTTAAGGCCGATCAACGGTTGGTGCTATCTCACCATCGGAAGCTGCACGGTGGATACCATGGCGACATTGTGCCTTGTTGACATGTGTCTCGCTGGCTCGGCCAAGGTTGACAGTTAACGACTGGCAGTTAGTGTCGCGATCAAGTTTGTGATCGTCACAATTAATGATAACAGTTCGAGGGTGGCGCGGTTAGTTCAATAAAAGGAGGTCAACCATAGAGGACTTCCCAGGTGGCAGAATGAAAAGAAGCGATTGGCCTACGTGGCCCAATTGGCTTGTGAAACTAGGTTGACTCACTAACCCTGCTGATTCATGAACCAAAAAATAAAGGTGATCTATTTTGTTGTGCGATCTAATCTTCATGATCGATCCTTACCTACCCAGAATGAATACGGAATGAAGAGGAACACTCCATTGTCTCAGTCCATCCATCTACCTGGTCAGAGCATCGATGGCACCATTTTCTATCCTCTCAAAACACCTTTTTGCAAAGAAGATCAAATTTTCTTCAGATCCCCATGATTGTCCTCCGCAAGACTTAATGGCAGGTAGCTGCGATGTCATTTCAGCAGGAAAAGATCTCAGTTATGCCTGAACTATAAAGGCAGATTTTGTAGTTTTTGTGAGGGGACCTTCTCTCTAATTTTCCTCTGCTATTGCTCTGCAATTCTAGTGTAAATTCCCCTGTGCCTTTGAACTGTCTGATTCTCCACTTATCTCCTTCAGCCATTGGTATTAAAGTGCAAGAATTCTTTGCCTGTGCCATTGTTTTGTGGAAATCTGTAATCTACATGAATGTATCTATGTTGGCCTGTGAATGATATATAAGTGAACTTCTTCCTTGTGTTATTCATCTTGGTTTTCTGATCTGTATGTGGTTATTTGATTAAAGCAAGTCTGGATGTGTATATCCTTAGTTTCATTCCGGTTCAGTAGTGCATGTATGGGCAGAGATTGGTCTGAATACTCTATTTTGGTGCATCACCTCTTTAGATTAGAACTAGGTAGATTTTCTTTCGTGCTCTCCTTCTCCCTTTTCCTCTCCAAGAGTAGTTAGGTGCACCCTGATAGTAAGAGGAAGCCGGCATTTTCTGGAGACTCAACCTTGCAGTTCAAGTCCCACAGCTTGGAGGTTGTTTCCATGTTTCACTAGGTTGTCCTCATGCATAGGCCTTGGACAAGGGTGCAAACCTAAGTGACAACAAGTTTTTCTAATGACCTGATGTACTACATTGTCTTCAAGAGCATATAGATGTTGGTATCATACTTGATTGGCATGTTTGTTAACCATGGGTGGTTATCTCATGTAATTGTGGTTAGGTCATTATCTCCATCAATATAGTGGGAGTGGGCATGTGGGTACCACATGGTTGGAAGGCATAGCTACCTATGCCACTGTTGGGGACCGATGTACAAAGTTAATCAACTTCTAGTCATGAGGCATGTGTTGGATGTTCACTTGGTACTTTGGTATATCTAGAGTATATTTCCTTATGATTTATGTTTTACCTTGGATGCTTTGATATCATGTTTTAGATGATGCTTAGTATTTTTACTTGTTGCATTCCCTTATCATGATGTTAGATCTTATTGCTTAGATGATGTTCATATCATTGCTATAGATCAGTGATGTTATTGGTAGACTAGCATGTTAGATGTACTTGTTTAGGTGATGTTTATTGATGGTTATTGGTAAGATAGATCTCTTAAGGTAACATCAAAAATCTTGTTGGTGATTTGAGATTTCATGCTTAGGGGTATGGTTAGGGCCCTTGAGGTCTCATGATACCATTAAGGTTGGGAGGAAATGATCATAGTTATTTTAATAAAGTTACTTCTTTTACTTGTGCATTCCCTTCACTGAAATGTTGCTTATGTTCATGATTATTATTGATGATGTGGATTAGATGGATAGATATTATGGTTATATATATTGTATCTTGTTAGGGTTGTTAGATCTCTCCTTATGCTCTTGAGTCTTTGCTCCTCAATTTTGGTGGTTCTGACACACCCCAATGTGGAGGTTCTAACTCTTTTACCCCTTTTGTTCATCCTTTTAGCTCATATTTCATCTCTTGTTCGACATTGAGACAATATTGGATGATATTGGTTTAGTACTTAGTGCAATGAACACTCATACAATACCATCCATGTATTGTACACAATAGAGATAAATTTTGTACAATATTAATACAGTATAGCACCTCTTCATTGCAAAGTATTATCCGACAATTATATAGAATATTGTCTGGTGGTATCTTGAAGTATCCCTTGGGGTCTTTAAGAAAAGTTTCTCAACCAAACAGTAGGTACTTCCTAACTTATTTGGTGAATGTCGATAGGTGATTTGGGTACCCTTTTGAGATTTCTTGATCCCTAGACTCTCTAAATTCTCTTCTTCCCTGAATTCTTTGGATTATCTTCTTCCTTGTGCACCTCTCCAAGTTCATGCTTTGTGGAGCTCATTTGTAAAAATCTCAACAAGTTAGAAGGCATCACAGTTAGGAAGAAGGCTTTCTAATTTTCACTATTCAGTTTTAACACCACATGAATCTTCAATAAGATCTTATTAATTTTTTCTAGAAACTCTCTCATCAATTCTTTTATCTCCTTTTAAAACTATTTTAATTAAAGTAACAAAGTATGTTTATCACTTGGTGTCTTGAACCTAGCTTCAAATGCTAATACCATTTCATTCCAAAAGGTTATGGATGCTCGAGGGGGGTAATGGAACCACTTGGCTACAACATTAGTAAGAATTTGAATTAAAAATCCAACAAGCATCTTTTGTGGGAACATCCCATATTCCACAAGTTGAATGGAAGGCACTTAAATGGTCTTAAGATGTTATCCTACCATCGATGTTGAACTTTGGCAATACATCTTGAGCTCCTTTTGGTAGAGGCCCAAGATTTTCTCTTAAGTTCAAAGGGCCTCATGTCTGTCCCCAGGGATTATGGGCCATATTTGGTAACACAAAGTTTAAAGGTTGTATGTTTATACAAAGGGGTGTGACAATTCCTAGTGTAGTTAGTACTTGTATTGTTATTGAAGGGTGAGAAGCCAAAGGTAGGAAAGAAGGTATACTAACAAATTTTACCTTCTTCTTTCTCTTCAAGGTGTAATTAGGAGCAAAGTTCAAGCTTCTTATGACTTTATAATATTTATCTATAACCCCTTTGTGCCTCTTCATTCTAGTGTACTTTAGTTCAGCTAGCTTATCACACTATTCTTGGTTTTAGTTTCTTGTGGGGTTCTGAGTAATCCTATTTACAATCTCTCTTTCTTGAACAATGAAAATTTCTCTTAATATTTTAGCTATCTGGTCCTCTCTTGAATTACTCTCAATACTTGTTGGTATTGCCAATTGCTCATTCTCAAATTCCAAGCTAATAAGTTCAAATCTAAAATCAGATCTTCCTATGTATCATGGAATCCTATATTAGGGTACAATACATGAAATACATCATTATGTGGTAGAACCATAATTAATCATCATAAGAAGTCTTCAAATAGACTAGCTCATCAATTGTTCAACTCCCTTGTAAAGTCGCCAAAAAATCTATTGGTGAATAGATTTTTCTTCTTACATATATTCTCTTCAATTGACCCTATTACCCTTTTGAAGATAATATAAGTTCACTATAGTTGGGTAGGTATATGTTTATTGCTTCCCTCTTAATTGCACAAGTTACAACTCCCTTGTTGGATTTACATTGAATCCCTATTTTAAACAAACATGTATACTTTTAACTAGAAAGTATAAAGACAACCTTACTTATTCTTAGATAAGTGATTTCAATAAATGTAATCTTGAACTAATCATGTGAGCACTTGGAAACATAACAAAGCTTTTTAGGCTCTCATGAAAATCATTAAAATACACCACTAAAAGATGATAGTTGAACTTCGACCATAAACATATTTAGAATGATAAGATAGTTCAATATATGAAAGAAAATATTCTCAAAAGAGCTATTCATAAACATGAAAACAAAATATTTAAATTAAAACACTATCTTTTACTATTATCAGAGTTCAAAAGACTAAGATAATCCCATTCATAACATGTAGATTGTATCAAGTTCAACTTGTCAACAAGAATAAAGATCAAAATTTTCTAAATAAAAATTGATGTAGTCTTTTTCCCCAATGTCTATTTGTTAACCTTTAACTACTTTTAATTTCCCATATGTAGAGTTTTAGATTGTCAAAAGGTCTCCCTGAAAACCTGACCTTTGTTGGAAATGATTAAAAAGATCATGAATGAAGAGAAATGGAATTGGTAAAGAATGTTTCAATCATTGTTTTTTCATTGATGTCAAACTTGCTACTTGCAAGAATGACAATTGCTTAAGTGATCCAAATACTATCAATTGGTTGATTAACAAGGAGGTGGCAATCAATAAGATGTAACTAGAGTACCTAGAGAAAGGTTGAAGTTATGATGTTGTAATGAAGTATAAGGATTAGCTAATCCATTGATGAAATAGTGTATTGATGACATACTCTAAGATATAGAGGATGGACACATTGAGATATATCAAAGATGTAAGGATTAATTAAGTTCATTGGAGAGAGTCGAGCAGATTCTCAGTTAAAGTCGAGCAAGTTCAACTTTAGTAGGTGCCAAGCAGCCTTCAGGTGCCGAGTGAAGATCAAGTACCGAGTGACTTCAGGTGTCGAGCAAGATACAGGAGTCGAGTGATATTTAAGTGCCAAGTAATATTCAAGTGCCGAGGAAAGTAGAAATACTATAGGTACCCAACGCTAGTAAAATAACAGTAGAAGCCAAGTAACATAGAAGGAGCCGAACATCAGTAAACCAATGATGTCAAGTTGCTACATTTTTGGTTAAAGTCAAAGATTCTCCAGATCAGCAGTGATAAGTTTGTTACATCGAATTTTGTGAATTAGTTGGATGATAAGAATGATGAGTAGATGTCACAAAATTTTATGTAAACCATGCAAACCAATTCAAGGCGAATGATAATAGATTTATCATGAAGTTTCTAGAAGAAGTGAATTGGAGGGAAAACAATGTTGTTTTCTCAAAAGATTTGAGCGGGAAATCGAGAACAGAACTTCTTTATAAGGAGTTACAGGTTAGAGATCAAATGTGCATGCATGAGAGGGAGTTGGTCATAAGTGTGATCATGTGAAGAAGCCAAGAGGAGTAAGAATAGAGTATCAAGACTCTGAGTTGATCAAGCAACTATAGAGTGCTTTGGCATAATGAGTGGAAGAACTCAAGGAGATAGATCTTGAAGGGTGAACAAGCTGTTAGCACTACAAAGGAGGAAATCCAAGCAAAGAAGAGAACTGAAGAAGTGATCTAAAATCTGCACTGTTAGGGTTGCAATCTGTATCAGGTCAAATCCCTTCTAATACTTTCTTACCATTGTATTAGATATTGAAACCCTACATTGCTAGGTTAGCTTAATAGCTAGGTGGATAAGCCTTAGGAAAAGGATAAAGAGATCCCTAGGAGAAGGACAAAGAGATCCTCAGGAGAAGGAAAAAGAGATCCTTAAGAGAAGGATAAAGAGATCCTTAGGAGGAGGATAGGAGATCCTTAGAGAGGGATGAAAGATTCTTTTGAGAAGGTGACTGTAAATCCCATGGACTTGGGTGAGCCTAACATCTCTATGTAAATCCTTTAACAGGGTGACATTCCAAGTTGAATGTTCTTAAATCCTTTAACAAGGTCACATTTAACAATGTGTTGTAGCCTTTAACAGGGTAGACCATCAGAAGTGGTTGAAATCAATTGCACGGTTATTTTGTGGGTATCATCCCCACCCCAGTTTTACCTTCTTATTCTTGGAGGGTTTCTAGGTCATCAAATCCTTAGTGTTATGGTGTGATGCATGTTTACTTTTCATGGTTGTTTAATGTTCAATTGCATGCATGATAGTTTCAGTTAAGTGCCATCAAGGATTTGTAGAACAAGTTGTATTGGACATTATTGGACCTTGGATAACTGATTCACCCCCCCCCCCCCCCCCCCCTCTCAGTTATTCTAAAGAATTCTAACAACCTTTTGACCATAGTTGAGACAGTTATTAAAACTAATAATGTATGGATGACACCTGTCCTCATAAATATGTCAAAAAATATAAAACAAAGCTAAACTAAATGGGTGAGATTTCCCATAGTTCTTCAGTTTACTTGTCCTCTCCAATGGTCCCACATGTTAGTTTCCAATTGTGGTACGCATTCACCAATTCCTAAATAATGCTTGTGCCTATATTCTTTAGGCTCGATATCCTTATCTCCCACATGTCCTTATCCCATCTCATCTTCATAGTCTGGTCCACATAATTGGGAAGGTGAATTGTACACAAAATCAAAATTGACTCCACCTATACAACCTTAGTAAAATCCATCACTATAATTTTTTCATCTTCCTTGATTGCTTTTATGGTGTCTTCAAAGGCCTTGACAATTGTTTCTTGATCTAGAGTTCCCTTTTCATAATGTGGCAGACTGACGGGGTTGACAATTTTCATATCTTTAATTAGATTATCATATATACCCTTGATTTCACTTTCAATGATTTGAGCTTGATCAATCACATACTTGTATATAGAGCATTTCTATCCCATATTATTCTTTAGGGCATAGAGTATTCTTACATCCACTATATTCAACGGGTTCTTCAATAGAAACTTAGTAGTTTCATATTCTTTTATTTAAAAAAATTGAGTGACTATTACTTTCTACTTAGCCTTATCTACCTCCTAGAGTGATATTTGGGTTTCAATTTATGCAAGCAAAGCCTTTGCATCATTAAAAACCATGCTGGATTCTTGAATAAGCTTTACCCCATCTTCAATTATTTCATCAATCCAATTATCCATCCTATCAGTGATGGTTTTTCCTCTTTGCAATTGGCTCAACAACTTTTTGTTATTAGGATAATTTAAGTCAAAGGTTTTCTTTGCCTACACCAAGGGTAATACTCCAAATACACCAAATGAATCTATGTATTCATCAAGGGCATTGATAATCTATTTAAGTTCTTTTTCTCTCTTTACTATCTCTCTACGATTGATCTAGCACGTGTCTAGGTAGATTGCTCCAACTAGTTCTCTTTGGTCTCTTTGTTGAGTACTCCTAAATCCACTCTAGTTATTTTGAAACCATCAACACTTAAATCAACATAATCTCCTTTTAGATTGTAATGGGAAATTTTAGTAGTGACCTCCCCTATTTTTGAGTTAGTGAACATCTTGGCATCATTCTTAGTTCTCTTAGTTCTAGGAGTTTTGACAACGTACTTATCCACAACATCCTTAATTAGAATAGATACTAGTACCAGACTATGCTTCTTTGTTGTGGAGTTAGATAACTAGTTTGGTACCACTTCTAAGGTCTCTTTCATAGATGTGTCCTTAACTGGGGTAACTAGAGTGTCAATCGCCTAATAAATTATATCCATATTCCCTTGAACCTAGAGATCACTATCCATGGAAGCAACATCATGTTCCTTGTCTTGGTCTAAATCCATTATCATGGAGTCTTGGGTTACCATTCTCGCTTTCTTCCAAACTTTAGTATGGGATTGGGTTCTACGAATGATAAACTAGTTATTGGTTCATTCACAACTTGTCTCACTAAACCTTATTTATTACCCACACAATCAACTGAGAGAATTTTATTAGCTACAGGGAAAGGTTATGAACTTTTATTTAGTTCTTTTGACAGTGTGTTGGGTGCTTTTTCTTTTCTCTTTTATTTCAGCCAAGCACTTGTGTGCTCAACAATGGGCTTAATCATTTGAATGATATCAACCTCTTCATCCTTTGTCTAATCTACACTAGGTAGATTCATTTCTTCCTAGGTCAAATACTTTGGTTCAACAACCTCTAAACATCTTCCTGCAACCCATGTATATTAATCTTCAATTGGAAAAATACAATTTGAGATAGTGATAGCCATGAATGATCACTTTTATTTAGTTCTTTTGATAGTGTGTTGGGCACTTTTTCTTTTCTCTTTTGTTTCAACCAAGCACTTGTGTGCTCAACAATGGGCTTAATCCTTTGAATGATATCAACCTCTTCATCCTTTGTCCAATCTACACTAGGAAGAGTCACTTCTTCCTAAGTCAAATACTCTGGTTTGACAATCTTTGAACCATCTTCCTACAACCCATGTATATTCATCTTCAATTGGAAAAATACAATTTGAGATAGTGATAGCCTTGAATTATCACTTTTATCAACTTCTCTCTCATTGAGGAAATCCTCCCAAAAATATTCAATGTGAGGAGAAGATGACACATGCTCTTTTGGCTCTAATGTTGTCCTTGTAAATCCTTTATTATCAAAGCCTTCTCTTCCCTCATAAAACTTAAAATTAAAATTAAATATATCACAACATATATTGATTTCATCTCTCATTGATTCACATGAGAGTTTGCCTAGTTTGTCAAGAAAAATGGTTTCCTATTTTTCATTAGGAAGGTATTTGTTAACTACAAAATTTAGTTGTCTACATACTTTTGCTAGCACAAAAAAATATAGTACCTAGGTAGTCTTGTGCATTCATCATCAAAACCTCCTACTCTAATATAGGTAAACCTAGGGAACTAAATGTATAAACTACCATAGGTTCGAACCAATTGATGAGTTTCAAAGGAAATCCTTTGTTCTAACTTGTCAACCAACTCAACCATAATTTTCCCACAAACACATCATTTACCATTCTATAATCAACAAGGACACGATCTTTTCATAACAACGGAGGACATCATAGATAACATTGTCACTAGTCTAGGGTTCATGCGAAATTCCTATCAAGTTTTGTGTACAAGCTAAGAAATACATTAGGTAAGACACCATGAAAAAGTACTTAATTGTTTGAGTAAGTTTCAATTGTTCCCTTAGCGAGCTAGCAAGCAACTCTCCCTAGCTCATATATTGTTTTCCATCCAATATATTCTCTACATAGCCATACATTCAATCTT
The DNA here is from genome assembly GCA_028749045.1 of Cupressus sempervirens. NCBI lineage: Eukaryota > Viridiplantae > Streptophyta > Pinopsida > Cupressales > Cupressaceae > Cupressus > Cupressus sempervirens. Next base: position 386,618,045 of record CM053789.1, on the reverse strand, counting down.
CAAAAAGATAAGCTCCCACTAACCCCTTTACCCTATGCAAAAGCATCACCAAGTCATGTGTATGGAACTTCATGTGATTCTTGTTTAAATTTGCAAGCAGACGTGAACCTCCCTTATAGAACTTCTCTATCCAAGTCATAGCTACGATGCTACATTTTTTTGCAGGGGCTTCATTGAACACAACTAGGGATTGGGTAGGAGTGTAATCTAAGAAGGTTTCATTAGGGATTTTGAAGACTGTTGTCACTTAGGTTTGCACCCTTGTCTAAGGCCTATGTGCGAGGACAACCTAGTGAAACATGGAAACAACCTCCAAGCTGTGGGACTTGAACTGCGAGGTTGAGTCTTCGGAGAAGGCCAGCTTCCTCTTACTATCAGGGCACACCTAACTACTCTCAGAAGGAAAAGGGGAAGAAGGAGATGCAGAAAACAACTCTACCCTACCTAAACTACGGAGGTGATGCACCAAATAGAGTGTTCAAACTCATTTCTGCCCATATATGCACTACAAAACCAACATAACATTCAAGAGACATACACATTCAGACTTATGTCAATCAATAACCACATACAGATCAGGAAACCAAACTGAATAACACAAGGAAATGGAGGATTTCACTTATATATTATCCAATAGGTCAAAAATGGATATAGTATGCAGCCACAGATCTCAACAATACACCAATGAGAGGCAAGATGGATGCACATGCACATTGATGGCTGAAGAAGATGATACAGAATGTTATACAGCTCAGAGACAGAGGGAATTTTACATTGCAGATCTGTGAGCACTAGCAGAGAAATTAGAAAGAGTTGACCCTAGAAAAAGATCACAAAATTGCCTTTATAGTTCAGGCATAACTGAGGATTTTTGCATTACATTTACTTCTCACCTACTGGCATTAACTTCTCACCCTGGGAATCCAATCAAAGATCTGATTTGAAAATGGTTTGCGTACCAAAAAATTTGATATTTCTCTAAGAAAGAGCCTGGAGAAGACAAAAATGGCGCCCTAACATTCCCTGACATAGTAGATAGATCGACTGGATGGATGGAGTGTCTTTCTGCACCTGGTATTCATTCTGAGTTGGTGGCAATTAATCACACGATCAGATTCGTGGCAAAACTTTGATCTCTTATCGTTCCTAGTCTCATGAATCCTTTAAAGTTAAACAGTCAACCAGGCTCTACAACCCAGTTGGGCTATGCGGGCCAATGATACTCTTTATTTTTTGCCACCCTGGAAGTCCTCCCGCAATTGACCACCTTATTGAACTAACGACGCCACCCTTCAAATGTTAATACTAACTGTGATGATTACACTAATTGCCAGTCGCCGACCGTTAATCTCGACCGAGCCAGTGAGACACGTGTCATCAGGGCGCTATGTCACCAAAATATACATCGTGCAGCTTCTTCATAGCGATATAGTGCCATCCGTTGATCTCTGCAGATTTGACAATCGTAAAGACTCGTCATGTGTCGTACTTGCTTCTTACCCTAGGCCCCTCATACCTGGCACCATCTCAGCAACTGCACCACGCTCGAACGACACCTGGCCATCTTTAGCGTACATTCTTTGGTGAGACCTGGTCCCATGAGGACACGTGTCCACCAGGCACTAACTCGCTATTGTAAATCTCGTGCAACTTCTCCATAGCGCGATGGCGCCTGCCCTTGATCTCTGCACATCTGTGTTCTGACTTGGCATATGTGGCGGTTCCTCATTGGTCTAACAAAGCACACCCTAGCAGACTCGAGACTTGACCCCACGGAACGGCCACGTGTCGACTAGGTGCTATGTCGCTATGAGAAAATCGAGGTCAAATTCCCATAGCGCCATAGCGCCCAACTGATGACATGTCCTCTCTCTTGCATGTGGCTCCCTCTGATTTGCCACCATGGCACCAGACTCCGCCAACTGGGCAGATGGGGTATGAAATGGGACCCAACCACTCGCCTGAAGCTCTCGCCGTTGATTTCTTCTATTGCCATGAACCTTGCCGCCGACACTAGGACTCACCATAGAAATAACCTCTGGCGGGCCGGGCGCTATGTCGCTATCGAAAAACTCATGAGTTTTTCAATGGCAACATGGCACCTTGCCGCCTTTTGAACTTTTCGGCCTGTCGTGAAACTAACCGCCTGCCGCTAACTTTCTCGGTGACGCAGCATGCCCACCGTCAGACCTTTCCATCGGGCACTATGTTGCTATGAAGATTTCTCGGCCAACATGTGATAGCGACATAGCGCCTACGGTACTGCAAAACTTTTCTAACCTACCCTTCATTGTAACCTGTTCGTTGAACGTGGACCCACCATGGCAACGTGTCATCAGGGAGCCATCTCACTATCGTAAATATCGTGCATCTTTTCCATAACGCAATGGCACCATCCATTGATCTCCTTTGATCTGATGGCAGAGAGCTTACAGGCTGCAAAAAATATTTTATAAGGTTCGAAACTTGGTATTTTTCAATATTTCCATGGGTATTAAAATATTACTAATTGGGGAGGTGATCGTTGGGCGGGGTAACATTTGAATTTTGAAATTTGGCGGGGCAAACAAAATGTGGTAACATTCTGGCGACTCATAGGGGATGCAAGCCTGCTATGCATCAGACCAGTGCCTACGAAAAAATCCATTGGGCTATGGAGTCAAAAAATGGATCTGGAAGGTACGAAACTAAGAATTGCCAAAAACCCTAACCTTCTACGAGGAAAACAAAACATTGAAAACCCTAGCTCTGCCTCTATAACCTCAAAACTGTCAAAACTTCGGAAGCTAGCAACTCAAAGAGAGAACCATGTGCATGCGCACTTATTGAAAAGCAGGAAACAACAGAAAGAACTAAACTACTTATGTACACGGATCCACAAATTTTCAGAAACAGGGCTTCAGATAGATCCCATTGACTGGAATGGGCAAAATCTCTCCATTTGGCTTGCTCAACTAAAATGCATTAGCCTGTTTGCAACTGGCAATCAGATAGGGGCCACTCCATAGTGCATCAAATTTGGAATGTCTTCCTGGTTTTTCTCTGTCTGAATCCCACTTTAAAACTAAATCTCCTTCTTTGAAGGTCCTAACCCTAGCCTTCTTGTCAAAACTCCTCTTCGTCTTTGTTGATGTATCTCTAGGGTTTGCATAGCCTTATTTCTCTTTTCTTCTAGTTCAATCAGCTCTACCATTCTTACTGACATGGCATTATCTTCAATCAATTCCAGCTGATGAGCCAACTCCAAGGATGGGAATTCCAATGAAATTGGGAGTCTGGCCTCCCTACCATATACCAACACAAAAGGTGAATTCCCAATAGATCTCTTGGGTGTTATCCTATCAGCCCACAGAGTAGTTCTTAATTTCTTATGCCAGACCCTCTGATTGTCTTCTATTGTCCTCTTCATGATTCTGATCAGATTCTTGTTGGAAGACTCAGCCAAACCATTACCCTAGGGATAGTAATTTGATGATGTGCTCAGGTAGATATTGTGATTCATTGCCCATGCACAAATCTGGGTTCCAACAAAAGACTTGGCATTGTCCGAAATGATAGTAGAAGGAGCACCAAATCGAGATACAATTCCATCAAGGAATTCAACAACTGATGGTTCTGTGGCATCCTTCAAGGCAACTACCTCTGTCCATCGAGTGAAATAATTAGTAATAGCCAAAATCCATTTATGACCTGCACTAGATGGAAGATTAATGGGTCCTATAAAATCCAACCCCCACTGGGTAAAGGGCTGATCCACCTGAATAGGATGAAGGGCGAGAGTTGCAAGCCTTTGTTTGCCTAAAAAGAAAGCACATTTCTCACATTTTCTCACATATCTATAACAATCATGGAACAGAGATGGCCAATAATAACCAGCCCTCATGATCTTCATGGAAGTTGTTCTTGCAGAGAAATGGCCACCATCAGGGCCATCATGAGGTTCCTTAATCATCCTCTCAGCCTGATCCTCTTCAATGCATCTCAATAGGATCCCATTAAAATCTCTTCTCAATAGGATACCATCAATTACAACATAGGGAATGGACTGCAGTTTATATTGTCTCCTTTTGGTTCTGTCCAGTATCCATTCCCTGATAAGAAGCTCTTTATATCATTTATCCAACTCCTTGGACCATTAACATTTCCTTCCTCCTGCTGCTTTGTTATTACCATAGCAGCCTCTTCATCAGAATCCTGGCCTGATAACATTTCCTTGCACAATCCTCTCCCTCTTACCAGCTTGGTAATCTGAATATCAACATCATACTCCATTACCTTAGTGATCCATCCAGCTCTCTTTTCACTGATATCCTTGCTTAACAGGAAGTCTTTTACACTGGCATGGGGCACCAACAAATGGATTTTATTGTGGGATAAGAGGTGTTTGAATTTCTTCAAGGCTCTGATGACCACAAGGGCCTGCTTCTCAACAAAGTTGTACTTATCTTCATATTCCTTGAGCCCTTCACTAAAGAAGCCTATAGGCTGCTCCTCATCCTTGTCATTTGTTTGAGTCAAGACAATAGAGATACTTGACTCACCACCTAGAGTGTAGAGGATGAAATCCTTTTCAAAATGTGGGTTTATGAGAGTAGGGGTTGAGGCTATGGCTGTCTTGATCTCTTCAAAACTCTCCTTCCCTTCCTTGGTCCATGAGAAGACCATACCTTTCTTCAGCATAGCTGTAAGAGGTTTCACCATGGTAGCAAGATTAGGAATAAACCTTCTTACAAAATTTATTCTACCAAGGAAACTTTGCAGCCCCTTCTTGTGTTTAGGAAGAGGAAGGGCAAGTATTGCCTTTGTTCTTTCTGGATCAATGGTCAGCCCATCCTTAGATACAATGTGTCCCAATAATTTTCCTTGGCTTGTAGCAACGACACACTTGGATGGGTTAAGGGAAACCCCAAACTCTCTACATCTTAGAAATACCTGTCTTAGATGATCAAAATGATCTTCTACATTTTTTGAATATACAGTTATATCATGAAGGTATACTAAGACAAACTTGTCAATTAATTTTTTTAAAGGTCATCTCCATTGCCTTTTGAAATGTGGCACCTGCATTTGTTAGTCCAAATAGCATCTTGCAATAAGCATAGGTGCCCCATTTAGTAGTAAATGTTGTCTCATATCTGTCAAATTCTTTAACCAACACTTGGTTATATCCAGAAAATCCATCAAGAAAAGAGAATCTCCTTGACCCACTGACCTTGGATAGAATTTGCTCCATGGAAGGGAGAGGATGGTGATCTTTAAGAGAAGCCTAATTGAGGTCTCTAAAGTCCACACATAGTCTGATTTCTCCATTTTTCTTCCTTACAGGGACAAGGTTAGCTACCCATGATGAGTGTTTGATAGGAAATATTATATTAGCCTCTATCAACTTGGATAGTTCTTTTCTCATTAGAGGTTCAATCTTAGGGTTCACTGGTCTCTGTTTTTTCCTTATTGGTTTGGCCTTATCAATTAAATCTATGGTATGCTAAAACAAACTAGGGTCAAACCCTTTTAAATCATCATATGTCCAAGCAAATACATCATTAAATTCTTGACATAGATGGATGAAGTTTTCTTGCTCAGTTTCAGAACATACCTTCCCCATATTCAGAAATTTTCCATCAGCAATTATAATTGGGGCATAATCATCCTTTTCTATAGCTAGATTCATTACTTTTCCTCTTGTTTGATCATTAGGATTAAAGACACTCTCCAAGGTAATGAGACCCTTGGGCAACTTGTTAGAACTGAGATGAATTATCTGATCACCATACTGATCTTGCAATCTTGACTGGTTTTTATCTGAGAATTCTGCATCATTCTGCAAGAAACTCACAATTCGCTCATCAGAATCAAACACCTGCCAATGAGTGTTGTTGTCAGGGATGACAGCCCTCACTACCACCCTTATTTGTTGCTTCTTCTCTTCCTCAAGATTCCCTGGTACATCATAAGTTGCACCCACTGCTGCAAGTCTATCAGCATGTCTATTTTCTTTCCTAGGAATGCTCTGAATATTAAATGCATTGAAGCCCTCAAGCAAATCCCAGACTCTATGTTTGTAAGACTTGAGTAGGCCATTTCTGGTGATATTTTGGTTTCTCACTTGATTGACTACCAACTCACTATCCCCATATACTCTCAAGGCTTGAATTCCTCTCTTTTGGGCAAGTAAGAGACCTTGAATCAAAGATTCATACTCGGCCACATTATTGGTGCAACTGTATTGGAGCCTAAAGGAGAAGTAGTACCTTATTTGTGCAGGAGAGATCAGCATAACACCAGCCCCTGATCCATTTCTATTCCTTGAGCCATCAAAGTACATACTCCATATTTCATTTATATCATCATTAGTCCCAATTAAATCAGGAACTTGAGCATCTTTCTCTATTATGCAATATGTACTAAGGCCTGTCTCAAGAATCTCTAACATAGGCTCAAACTGATATGCATTAGCCCACTCATCCAAGAAGAAATCAGGAATCTCTGCTATGGAAGTGACAAGCTCATTTACTATGTCATTTTCATCCACCTCTAGAATAGGACAATTCATGTTGATGGGATTGGGGTTGTAAGATTCAATGTGATGAAGGGCTTGAGGTTCTGCTCTAATTGAGGCATTAGCTCCATATCTGGTCTTAAATGACATATATGACCAATCAGCAAATATGAATCCACCAATTTGAGTAGTGAAGTCTCTTGAAAGACAGATAGCAAAATAGGGCTTGACTTCAGCAACAGATATGTCTTGAATCACAATGCAACCAGGGCATGCATGTAGGGCCATCTCCACATTCCTAAGGATACCTACAGTTTTGACAGTACTACCATCTAATTGTAACACATCCCTAACAATGGGCTCATATTTCATTCCTAAAGCATCAGCAACACACCTAGGCATTACTGAGCTACTAGCCCCTAAATCTATCATGCAATTGTGGACTAATTTGCCCCCTATAATCAGAGAAACATAGAATGGAGGAGGTCTAACCTTTTTAATTGTCTCCACATCCCCTGCTGGTTGTACTAGACTTGTGGCACTTTCCATGATAGATGGCTGATCCTTGGGTTCAATCTTTTCTAATTCTTGTTGTAGCATCCTCTTCTGCATTGGTATGGTAGCAACAACATCCCACATAGAGATATTCACATTGGTCTTCTTCATTTTCTCTACCACATTAAATGGTGCATTAGGAACTTTGGTAGAAACTTTGGGAGCTGCACTTATAAGAGGTTGAGATGGGGCAACATAAGGATCACTTGCATCTTTCTTTCTAGAATCTTGCTTTTGCTGTTGTGAAGTACTTGTTTGTTCGTTTGCTGCTTGTATATGAGGTGTAGCACTTGAAGTTGACGCTTGCTTAGGAGAAGGAGGGGCAACATGTTCCATAGCTCTCTTCTTACTTCTTGTGTTATGGGCAACGAAATCCTGGTTTACATTACAATGCTCCCCAATCTGATGATTCATGAAAGAGAAATCATCATGTCCTTGAATATACGAGGCCTCCTTGGGATGATCCTCCTTGTATGGTTGCTTTGCTACAGGTTCTTGTTCAGTTAGGGCCAAATAAGATTCTGCCTTCTGGCACATGCAATAGGTATAAGAATAGTTGTAGGAAGGACAAAAATCTTGATCTTGGGCCAAGTTATTTTGAGGGACTATAGCTCTGTTCTGATTTGAGCTTGAAGCAAAAGCATGAATATTTTGCCTACCCTAATCAAAAGAGCTATTCCACTAATTAGGAGGCCTACCACCATTTGGAGCTTGATATTGCAATTGGGGAGGCTTGCCACCTTGAGCTTGCTTCCTTTCTAAGGCCACCATCTTGTTACTCATTTTTTGTATTATAGAAAAACTATCTTCTAATCTCTTCCCTTGGTCCTTCAACTCCCTCCCCTGCTCTTGCAATTTTTTATCCAGGGTCTTCTCTCTTTTATCTATATTCAACACTAGACCTTGGAGCATCTCTTTGAGTTCATCTATCACATTTGAGGATGTGGAAGCTTGAGGAACTGGAGGAAGGGCTTGTGATGGAGAAGTTGTAGGAAGAGGGGCCATTACTGGTTGGTGGTTGGGAACATTAGGAAAGAAAGACATAGGGGGCCTTGGAGCCAATTTTCCTCCTTGTATCAAGATGTTCTCAGCTTTTATGGCTATCTCATAAGCATTAGGCAAGGTATCTCCTCCCATAGTTTGGATTGTTGTGGCAATATCACTGTTAAAAGCTCTAAGGTAATGCAAGAAGGCATTACCAGGGGTAGGTTTCACTGTAGTGGGTATTCTATCCCACGCCTTTTGAAATCTATAATTAAAATCAGTCATACATTCATGGGGGGCTCTTTTTATTGTAGTTAGCTGCTCTAAAAGTGACAAATGGTCGCTCTTATCCTCAAAATGTTTACATAATCCTGCTCCTAGTCCATCCCAATCAGTTATAGAACCATGAGCTAAGCCTCTATACCACTGTAATGCTTTTCCTTTTAAAGATGAGGCTAGAAGTCTGACAGCAACATCATCCTCTGTGATACCATGAATATTACAGGCATTTGCTACCTCTTGGATATGCTCTAAAGGGGAGATGGAAGTTTCACCAATAAAATCAGGTATACTTTTGAGTGCAGATACTAGTATATCATGTCTTTGGGCTAACAATAGAGGACTTCCACCATTAAAGGTGGCAAAAGCATGAACTCTTAGTTGTGCCATGTAAACAAGTGTTCTATTGATGAGTGTTGATGGCAATCTAGGCTGAGTTCAAGCAGTAGGAGGAGTAGAGATAGATCTTACAGGTATATTAACTGTTATTACACCCCTAACTGGTGATAATGAAGTCCTAGTCCTCCTTCTTCTAGGATTTGAAAGAGAAAGCTCTTGATGTTGAAATTTACCTCTAGAAGATGCCCTTGTTTCATCTTTGGGCATGAATTTCTGCAACTTTGGCTTGGAACCAAATTTGTTGATGTTCAGAGTCGCCAAGTACTTTGAAGGATCAGCCTCTTAAAGGCTTGAATACTGAAGCCAACACTACCTCTTTAGCATTAATATCTGAAACTCTTTCTTCTTGACACCAGTAGACTTTAAATTTTGTTTGAAAAAATGTCCCACCGGGCATGCCAAAAACTGTTGTCACTTAGGTTTGCACCCTTGTCTAAGGCCTATGCGCAAGGACAACCTAGTGAAACATGGAAACAACCTCCAAGCTGTGGGACTTGAACTGCGAGGTTGAGTCTCTGGAGAAGGCCGGCTTCCTCTTACTATCAGGGCGCACCTAACTACTCTCAAAAGGAAAAGGGGAAGAAGGAGATGCAGAAAACAACTCTACCCTACCTAAACTACAGAGGTGATGCACCAAATAGAGTGTTCAAACTCATTTCTGCCCATATATGCACTACAAAACCAACATAACATTCAAGAGACATACACATTCAGACTTATGTCAATCAATAACCACATACAGATCAGGAAACCAAACTGAATAACACAAGGAAAGGGAGGATTTCACTTATATATTATCCAATAGGTCAAAAATAGATACAGTATGCAGCCATAGATCTCAACAATACACCAATGAGAGGCAAGATGGATGCACATGCACATTGATGGCTGAAGGAGATGATACAGAATGTTATACAACTCAGAGACAGAGGGAATTTTACACTGCAAATCTGCGAGCACTAGCAGAGAAATCAGAAAGAGTCGACCCTAGAAAAAGATCACAAAATTGCCTTTATAGTTCAAGCATAACTAAGGATTTTTGCATTGCATTTACTTCTCACCTACTGGCATTAACTTCTCACCCTGGGAATCCAATCAAAGATCTGATTTGAAAATGGTTTGCATACCAAAAAATTTGATATTTCTTTGAGAAAGAGCCTGGAGAAGACAAAAACGGCGCCCCAACATTCCCTGACATAGTAGATAGATCGACTGGATGGATGGAGTGTCTTTTTGCACCTGGTATTCATTCTGAGTTAGTGGCAATTAATCACACGATCAGATTCGTGGCAAAACTTTGATCTCTTATCATTCCTGGTCTCATGAATCCGTCAAAGTCAAACAGTCAACCAGGCTCTACAAGTCAGCTGGGCTATGTAGGCCAATGATACTCTTTATTTTTTGCCACCCTGGAAGTCCTCCCGTGGTTGACCACCTTATTGAACTAACGACACCACCCTTCAAATATTAATACTAACTGTGATGGTTACACTAACTGCCAGTCGCCGACCGTTAATCTCGACCGGGCCAGTGAGACACGTGTCATCAGGGCGCTATGTCACCAACATATACATCGTGTAGCTTCTTCATAGCGATACAGCGCCGTCCGTTGATCTCTGCAGATCTGACGATCGTGAAGACTCGTCATGTATCATACTTGCTTCTTACCCTGGGCCCCTCATACCTGGCGCCACCTTAGCAACCGCAACACGCTCGAACGACACCTGGCCATCTTTAGTGTACATTCTTTGGCGAGACCTGGTCCCACAAGGACACGTGTCCACTAGGCGCCAACTTGCTATTGTAAATCTCGTGCAACTTCTCCATAGTGTGATGGTGCCTGCCCTTAATCTCTGCAGATCTGACGGTGGAGGACTTAACCCTTGACTGCATTGGCCGCGTTGAAGATCTGGTCCCATGACACATCTGTGTTCTGACTTGGCATATGTGGTGATTCCTCATTGGTCTAACGAAGCACCACCCTGGCAGACTCGAGACTTGACCCCACGGAGTGGCCACGTGTCGACTAGGCACTATGTCACTATGAGAAAATCGAGGTCAAATTCCCATAGCGCCATAGCGCCCAACTGATGACATGTCCTCTCTCTTGCACGTGGCTCCCTCTGATTCGCCACCATGGCACTGAACTTCGCCAACTGGGGTATGAAATGGGACCCAACCACTCGCCTGAAGCTCTCGTCGTTGATTTCTTCTGTCGTCGCGAACCTTGCCACTGACACTAGGACTCACCGTAGAAATAACTTCCGGTCGGCCGGGCGCTATGTTGCTATTGAAAAACTCATGAGTTTTTCGATGGCGACATGGCGCCTTGCCACCTTTTGAACTTTTTGGCCTGTCGTGAAACTAACCGCCCACCGCTAACTTTCCCGGTGACGTAGCCTGCCTGCTGTCAGACCTTTCCATCGGGCGCTATGTCGCTATGAAGATTTCTCGGCCAACACGTGATAGTGACATAGCACCTACGACACCACAAAACTTTTTCGACCCGCCCTTTAGTGTAACCTATTCATTGAACGTGGACCCACCATGGCAATGTGTCATCAGGGCGCCATCTCGCTATCATAAATATCCTGCATCTTTTCCATAGCGCGATGGCGCCATCCGTTGATCTCCTTTGATCTGATGGAAGAGAGCTTACGGGCTGCAAAAAATATTTTATAAGGTTCAGAACTTGGTATTTTTCAATATTTCCATGGGTATTAAAATATTACTAATTGGGGAGGTGACCGTTGGGCGGGGTAACATTTGAAATTTGAAATTTGGTGTGGCAAAAAAAATGTGGTAACAAAGACCAACATGATAGTTTCTTAGTTCACTCAGAGAAATACTTTTCCATCATTTTCCCTAATATATTTGGACTTTTTTTCATAATCCCTTACACATTCCATAATTAGTTCAGGGTTTACAATGACTAGTGGGAAAGTTGTGATTGATAATAAACCATTGTCAAGAATCTCACTAGAATAGGGTTTATCTTCCTAACTACACAACTTGGATAGGATGGCTTTTACATCTATTCCTTTTAAGTTTGTATCCATAACCAAGGATCCTTTACATTTCATACTATGACCACTACCAAACAAATGTAGAGAAGATCTCATAGCTTTTTAACAAAGAACATACAAACAACACCCAACTCTTATACAAAGAAGACTGCAAGAAAATAACACTAAGCGGAGCTGTACAAAAATTACCTTGAATCAACAAAAAAAGCTAAAAGAAAACTCCCTTGAACCTCTGGATCTGACCTTTTTAGTCCACACCTTCAAAATATAGCAAGTTGTCACCTTGGAAATGCAGCTTTTAAACTTCAAAAGATAATTAATATAAAATCTTACTCGGTAGGATAGGAAAGATTTTCATGTCATGAAGTCTAATGGATTTGACAACTTACAATGGGCAAAATAAATAATTGTATTTTCACTTTATTGCTTCCTTACTTCATTACAATTAACCCACATGTGAGAAGCTCTTTTTATTACTTAAATTGCTTGGCATGCATTACTTATTCATTATATCTCAAATTAATGATTACCCCAAAAAGTTAAATCCATATAAAATGTCTCATTTTTCATGAGGTTCTACCATGTCATGATACTATGTCACACTCTATCCTTAGCCTTCAACCACTTCATCTTATGATGATGTCATACCTAAAAATCTAACTTGGAGAATAGGGTCTACCACCATCGATAATTTGGAACATGTTTGTACCACTTGAACCCGTTTGAACTATTTTGAGCCTAGTTCAAAGTGGTTTGAACAATTCAAAGAGGTTTGAAGGTTCAAGGCCTTCAAAAAGATAACTCAAAATACCAAAGACTTGATATGAAAGGAATCAGTTGACTCAAAGGAAAGGCTTGTTAAAGACCAAAGATGAGGACCAACTAACCTGAAGGGTGTTGTGATATGAGGAATTAGATGAGTGGTTCCTAATCATGAGTATAATCAAATACATGAAGCAAATAAAAAGCAACTACTAATAGTAGGGCTATTAACTACACTAGGTATTGGACCTGCCTAGGGGAGTGCATTACCATGTCACCTTTAGCTTGGGCTTTTTGATGCCAAGTGACCTACACTCCACTAGAGTCCCTACATGTAGTTATCCTTAGTGGGTCTGACCAGTGACCTAATGTATTGCATTATCTTCATGTGCATATAGATGTTGGTATCATACTTGATTGGTGTGTGTGTGTTCGCCATGGATGATTGTCTTATGTGATTTCGCTCAAGTCATTATCTCCATCCACATGATAGGAGTGGGCCTACACATACCGTGTGGTTGGGAGGCATAGCTGCTTATACCACTGCTAAGGATAAATGTACAGCGATAGTCTACTTCTAGTCTTGAGGCTGGTGTTGGATGTTCACTTGGTACTTTAGTATATCTGCAGTGTGTTCCTTTGTGATTTATGTTTTAGCTTGGACACTTTGATATCATGTTTTAGATGATGCTTAGTATGCTTACTTGATGTATTCCCTTATCACGAGGTTAGATCTTATTGCTTAGATGATGTTCTTATCACTGCTATGGATTAGTGATGCTATTGGTATACTAGCATGTTAGATGTACTTGTATGGGTGATGTTTATTAATGGTTATTACTAATAGATCTCTTAAGTTAACACCAATGATCTTGTTGGTGACTTGAGATTTCATGCTTAAGGGTATGCTTAGGGTCATTAAGGTCTCATGATGCCATTAAGGTTGGGAGGAAATGAGCACAACAATTGTTTTAGTTTTTTTTTTTTTTGCTTGTGAATTCCCTTCATTGGGATGTTGTTTACATTCATGATTATTTTTTATGATGTGGATTAGATGGATAGATGTTATGGTTATCTATGTTGAAGCTTGTTAGGGTTGTTAGATCTCTCCTTATGCTCTTAGGTGTTTGCTCCTTGATTTTGGTGAGTTTCAACACTCCCTAGTGTCAAGGTTCTAACTCTTTTACCCCTTTTGTTAGCCCTTTTAGCTCATCTTTCAAATCTTACCTGACATTGAGAAAACATTGGATGATATTGGTTAAGTACTGTACCTAGTGCAGTGAAAGATCGTATGATACTAGTCATGTATTGTATGTAGTAGGGAGAAGTTCGTACGATACTGATAGAGTATCATACTTCTTCATTGTGGAGTATCATCCAACAATTATATGGAATATCACCTGGTGGTATCTTGAAGTATTGTCTGGGGTCTTTAGGAAGACCTGCTCGACCAAACAATGAGTACTTCCTGACTTGTTTGATGAATGCCGATAGGCTATTTGGATACCCTTTGAGAGTGATCCCTGGACCTTGACTATTTGCCTATGGGATGTATAGGATTTAGACGTTAGTTTTGGACATTCTCTTAATGTTGTTATTGGTAAATTGAACTTGTATAGTTTAATTACTTAGGAACTTTGGATTTGTGCTTTAAAATGATTCTCAATTATGATGTTAGATTAGATCTTGATATGCAACTTGTATGATTGATCCATGTAAATGGATACAACTATATTTGAAAGTGATGAATGCTTGGAGATCTTTGGTGGTTTGGTTGTTTATCTTCTGTTGTGATCTCTTTTATGTTGTAGTTGCATGTATGTATGCTTTATCTTCAAAAAAATATGTTAGTCATTGTTTATCCTTGTTTCCAAGGATCTTTGGGCAGAGCATTACAACACACACCCAATGTGGGTCTGGCACAATGTTTGCGAGCACTGCAAGTCCAATGAGGGTTTGATAGTTGGATCAATGTCAACATCATTTTCTTCATCTTCATGAGCAACTATTTGACACAATGCACTTCCTTATCAACGATTCCTTCTAACTCCTATGGCTGTTATGTTGAATGACAACTCCTTCCAACTCCCATCCATAACTTTCAACAATTAACTCCAAGTGCGATTCCTGTGAGATTCAAACCATGTACCTATGTTACATGGCAATTCCTTCCAACTCCCATGCCCAACATACACCATCTAACTTGAGTGCAATTCTTGTGCTCCAAACATTAAAGCTCCCTATTACAAGAGTTCACAGTGTTATGAGTTTGATCATGATCAAACATTTTTTTAAGTTCAAGCTACTTGGCATACACACACACACAAAGTAGCATATTTTAAAATAAACAAGTTTAAAAATAAAGAATTAACTATAATTATAATAAAATATTGCCAATATAAATTTAAAACTTTAAGCAATACAAAGTTAACATGACCATTAAAATAAAAAAATAAAATTAGAATTGTAATAAAATTATTCAACATAAATTTAAAAGGTCAAGCAATCTAAAACAAATTGGACCTAAACATTTAAAACTCACACACATAAAATTTATGAGCCTGCTTAACTTAAAAATTCCTAAGAAATGTCAGCCACCATCCACTATATTTTTAAGGAGGCATCCTAAATAGAACCCAAATCTAAGTATCTTGGAATTAAACAATACTTGATTTAAAAAAAAGAAGAGAAATAGTATTTTTCATTTGCTTCTCCCTTATTCATTTTTTTTCAATAGAGGTCTTCCACAAAATCTTTTTAGCTATTACGGGAGTACTAGTCTTAGGCTGAACTTCTTCAGCTAAAGAGCCAAAGACTAAAGTGTATCCATTATGCCAAATTTTTAGGGGGCACTATCCCAACTTCATCCTCTGTTGATATTAAAACCTTACACTTAATAAAACTTTGATATCAGATAGACTCTTTAAGAACCTCCATAACTCAACTCCTTGATAGACTCTTTAAGAACCTCCATAACTCAACTCCTTGACTCCATAGACCATTAACCCATTGAGACATCAATTTTCCCAAAAAGCTCAACTGTTTCTGCGATCTCATCTTAATGCAGTCATTTGGAACAAAGCCGGCTGTTCGAGTGCATTGGGGTCTATAGACAATAAATATATCGGCCGAATCGCCAACCACAGGTTAGCGGATGTGAAAATATCGTAGCAGGCAACAAAATTACTGCACATTATAGCCTGAAAAAGCAGTGTCATCAAGAAACAACCATTTTCAAGATTTAGCTCAATAACAGAAAGCAGAAAGTAGCTGTTATAGAAACACCCATTTTCAAGATTTAGCTTAATAACAGAAAGCAGAAAGAGCTGTTATATAAACGAGTGTAAATTGAAAAGCTTATTAAAGCATTTTAAAAACGTGATGTAGGCATTTGGTTTAACAATTAGTAAGTGAACCACGCATTGGTAAGGATGTCTTCTCTGAAACTGCATTCAATATCGCTGTTCCAGACCCCTTCACATTGCAGTACTAGCGCGAATCCTAAAAGCCTGATACACAAGACTAGGTTTCTGCATTTGGATCGTCCCCTAGGATTCACTTTTGCGAACCCATTGCTCGGGAATAACGGTGGGAAAACAGTGAACTGCAGGGCATGGAGAACAAAGAAACAATCTGATGTGAGCACAGCGGGGCCTGTTGAACAAGGCAAAACGGCAGGGAAAAAGGTGAATGGTAGAGAGGATGAAGAATATGTAGAAGAAGAGGTGGAGTTGACATGGATACAGGAGAAGGCAGAGGACCTTGTTGAGTACACGGGAACAGTCGTACAGGCTATCCCTGGACCCAGAGTGAGACAAACTTCATTGCCTTGGCTACTAGCGGTGCCATTGGCCTACATGGGTATCACATTTGTCATAGCAGTGGTTAAGACAATTATGAAGCTCAAATCCCCAAGAGAAAAAAAACGCAGACTGGTAAGACTCAATACCTAGAAATTCTGGTTTATAAATTAGGTGTTTCTTTTTACAAGTATATATTAGCGTGGAGCAAAAGACTCAAACAGGGTTATCTGTAAACTTTAGACTGGAATCAATCTCACAAAGGATATACCTGCTTGTTACTTTTGTTTTCTTTCTGCGAGCTTTTTGAACAGTATTCACATTGGAAAGAATCTCACAAGGGATATGTCACCGGGCTTTAAATATTTTATTATCGCTGAACTTTGGAACAACATTCACATTCAAGTAGTCTTACAAGACAGGCTTCGTTATAGGAGAGAAAGCAGATGCTAACACATCAACCGACGGCATGCTAAAAGTGATTTCCATATGGGCAGCAATTTGAATGCCTTGTAACCTCTTTCTTATATCATATTTATTGCAGTTGTGGTAGAAATATACACATCCAACAGGTATTCTCCTTTTGGAGACACTTAGAGAGCACTTATACATACCACTAGACAAGAAGTACATTATCATGGATAGTAGCTATATTATCGTAGCTGAGGCTATCTAACGGAGACCTCCAACTTGGGCCATTGTGGTGCTAAGCTCTCCACTTACCAGATATTCATAAGTGAGTAGACTAACTATTCAAATGCTAGTAGAGTTTCTGCTTTAGTTGTTGGTTCTGGTATGGGGTTGGTATGGGTACATCAGTGCAACAATTTTTTTGGTGGGATACATTATGCCTGTTTTTTATATGCGCGTGCGTGCAAAAATATCTAAAAATTATATATAATTGAAAATACATTTGATGTATTGTGCAATAATAATGACAATTGAACCATTGATAGAATGATATTTTGTCATTAATCAATTGAGGCGATTATGGTATTATTAATAATTAATTGATAGCTCAAAATTCCAATATCATGTCAGTATGTCTAGGGCCTCAGAGTCAGTATTCAAAGGAAAATTGTTACAATTACAGAAGACAAAACTAATAAAATAAACATTCTGTATCTTGATCTTCAATATTCATCAAAAGCATCTAGATCAAAACCATCACTTGGTTCAACATCATCTGAACCACAAACTAATGCTGTGCCACCCCTAGTAGGCACATCATTTGTAGAAGCCTTGTGATCATTTATAATCATTTTAGCAAGCTCTATAAAATATGCATCGAAGTTGGCACAATCATAGGTTGGTTAAATCCCAATTCTTGATTTCCCATTCCTTGTAGACAACTTCCTTATGTGATAGGATATATGAATTAAAATTGCTGTAGACCAAGTTTTTTTTTGTTGTCAACAGCTTATGATTCATTGAATGGATTAAGGAGTATGCACTCCAATTTCATTCAATTGAAGAATTACTTGTAACCTGTTGAAATTAGAGAGAGTTAATGCAATAAAAAATTAAAAAAAGGAAAGAATGGCAAATACTATGAATGCAAAAAATAATCCTTACTTGTTATAGATTTTGATGACAAGAGTTTGGGGGAACAGATAATCTTGCTTGTGGAGTTACTAACATGTATGAGCATCTTCCTTGTATCAATTTCAAAGAACACAAATACTATAGCATTATTCAACTCTTAGTATGTGCATGTTTTAGGGTTTTAAACACTTTTTAAGGTTTTTTGTGTTGTATTTTAATGTTTAAAAACACTTTATATGTAGGTTTTGACATTTTTTTAGAAATTCAGGATTGTTGCCACAAGTTCTCAGGAATTACAATTTTAAAATATGTTGCTTCATATACCTTATTTTGGGAACATATGCTTTCATTAGTCTCATCAGCCATTCTTGATCACTAGTGGATATTTAGCCCAAACTAAGTTAAATGCATTACCCTTGGAGATCTTGTCCTCAAAAAGTACTAGGAGAACTGCTATTTCTAGTTTTGCATCCATTGTTGGAAAATTAACAATATCTTGTATTTATTAAGCCTTAGTTTTTGGCATTATTTAGTGTGCTATTTCTATTGTTGGTGTAATATTTATACTTCACCAATGATAATGTGTACGCTATGCGTAATATTGCACCTATTTAACAAGCTTATTTAGGATATTAAGAATATTTAATTTTTCCCATTTAGTTATGTAATAATGACATATGTACACCTTGACTTGACATAGACTGTTGCTACCATTGCCTCATGAATCTTTCTTTGATGGTAGTTAAGTGTCACCTTTGTTTAGTCAAGGTCATCTCTCTCTTATTCAAATTGAGTTAATTGATCCATTAATTGGTAATTTAATTCATTACCTTTGGACATGTCATATCCTCAAATCATGCATCTAGGATGCTTATTTATATCTACCTTTTCGGTTTTTTTGACTTGGCAGGTTCAAATTAATGGTTTCCTCTACTTTGGAATAGCATGTTAATCTGCAGTGTAATTTTCTTCATTTACCAAAATATAGGCCTCTATTTCTTAGTGATTGTCACCTTCTTCGTTAACCTAAGTATAGGCTTGTGTTATTGGATCTTACATTGTATTAGACTTCTGCTGGTGTATGGAGTTTGGTTCATTGAGGAGGAAGGGTTTCGTTTAGAGCTTCACATCACAGGTTTCTATTGGTGATTCCTGCGTTAGATCAAGTCCTGTCATCACATATAGAGCGATTTAGAAAGTAAGGTTGGTCTTCTATTTCACTCAGTTTGGATAGTTGAAGTCAAGTTTTTAAGTTTTGGATGCAAGTATAGTTTCTGTCTTATGCAAGTAGCTTCATTTTCAAAACACACTTTGACACAAAACAAAGTGAATTGTTGCATCCTAAAGGGCCGAAGGCCTATAAATTAACTATAAGTTTGCCAATTTTGGTGAAGTTGGCAGATTTTCTTTTGGGGGTCTAGACTTGACATGTCACAAGTCTAACAATAATAAATATTCTCTATGCACCCTTTTTGCAAGTATTATTTTCAATATCAAAAGGAAAGAAAAACACCAGATGGCTTTTATTGCATAGTTCTTGGCACTATGTACAAGGGGTATAGATGCCATGAGGGCAACTGATTGGTGGTATAGCCCTCTGCGCCTTTTAATTTGCCATCTGTGCTCACTTTGTTGCCCAGTGGTCTCTTTCTTGCCACCTACTCTTCGCTATTGAATTGCTGCCACCAAGACTCCTCACCTATTTACCACTTGTGCCCACAAGGTCCATGTATTGCCTTTATTTATTCCCTGGGTGGTGCCACTTGTTGAGCATTGCATCTTTGCCACCTCCAGTGGCAGTGCTGCCCATATACCACCCTTTGGCCAATAGAGGTAAGGACTCTTCTCATCATTGGCAGTTTCAAATTTATAGGCATACTTTAGAGGATCTCTTCTTGACCTCACGAGGTACTTTTTAGTGCTTTTTTTAAACCAAATAGGCCATCGATTTAGTAATTTGGCATGTTTCTGCGAATAACTTAAAGGTATTTTGGAACATTAGTTTTTTCATAGACTTTATTATATAGTCCCACTTTTATGAACAACTATACATCACAACTTTTCCAAACATGATTAGATTTAGTTCCTACATTTTTTAAAGCAGAAGACTTTTCATTCAGCACCCATTGGTTGTTTCATTCGAGCATTTAATTGTACTTTCAATGCTTTGGTCCACATTGGACATTGTAGAGTTTTCAAAGATCAACTTTAACTTTGTAATCACACTATTTATTAAGTGTAAAACATTGTAATTTGATAAGGGTGTCTTAACTGAGCTATTTTGGGGGATGTTATTGCAGAATACAATCCTATATTAAGTATTTTCTCATGTACTTGTTTCGGGGGAGCTTACACATGGATTTTTGTAATCACGAATTGATAAAGTTTCTAATCCTAGGAGGGTTCATCATATCTCTTAGTCCCTCTAATTTCCATTTTAGTATTCTATAGTAGACTTTTCTGCCTGTTGTTTTTACAGGGATCATGACATCTTCAATAATTCACTGTATTTAAAATGGACAAATATTGTCATGGAGGGTTGCCTCTCTTTGGTAGGATAATTCTCTACAGCCTTCCAAATCATGTTGGGTTAAATGTGCTTATTGTTAGAAGAAAAAATCATGATGGGTACGATTGATTTCATAGGTATATTTATGAACTAAGTCAACTTCTTCAGCAACATCACACGAGATCAACTATATTTATTATTATTTTGCTATAATAATTTTCTTCATTCACTCAGATCTAGAGTCATATGATTGGATTCCCACCAAATCTGATATACATTCTGATGGAGTCCGCCACTTCTAAAGGAAAAGGAGGGTAGAGAAAAGCGATTGAAATATTTCCCTGATGGTTTCGCTAGAATTTCATGGTGAATTAACTTTTGTTAAGTCACAATACTGTACTTGTCGTAATAATATGCTATGACTCTTAGCAACCATTTTTGAAAATCAGGCAGAAATCCTAAGATCCAATTTGAAGATTCAAGTTCTTTTCAAAAGCTATAGCATCTGTCGCACAAGTTAATGCTGTGATTTAATGCAGCCACTATGGAATTAGGGCTTCAACATTTAGAAAACCTAATTTGAAGGCATTATTGTCCGTCAAAGGACATTACAGTTGGCATACATCGGATTTCCATGTTTTGCACTTTAAGAGGGATTCCCAGTGAAACATTAGCAATAAAAATGTAAGTTGCTGGTCTTAGTTTGGGCTCCGATTCAAGTTTGAGATATAGGTTCAAAATCTGTTCAATTTTGTTTGGGTGGGCTCAAATTCATTTTGTGTTTGTACACAAAAAAACATATTTTTAAAAATATAAATGTATCTATATGCAGCAGCAAATAATTTCATACACCACTATTCTAATAGTAAAGCAACACAGCAATATGCACCACCATATATATTAATGTTTTATTCTAAATATAATAGTAAAATGCCAAAATACACCACCATATCAACACTCTAGCTCAAAAATATTAATGTCAAGACTAAGAATCAGCCATCACTGATCAAATATCATCAAAAATCAAGAAGCACATAATCACCCTTTGGGTGTGGCAAGTTAGAAGCACAAATAGTGCCACTGACATTGGTACTAGCAATGTCGGTCGCATGAGCAGCCTCAGTATTGCTAGGTAGCTTGTGAACATCACCATCAACTGCAAGTGCATCAAGGCGGGCGATCAAGTCATCCAACTCTGCACACTTTGGTTCTTGGTTCAACATCCCAATGCTTTGCCTCCCCTTTTTTGTAGGTATTGTTTTCTGTGTTAGGAGCCTCAAGTTTGAATGCACATAGACAAAGTCTTCCACCTTTTGGAATGTTGCCTTTTGCATTTTATTGAGTGGATGAAGTATGTGCTCTAGTTCCTCTCGAATGATAACCTATCAAGATTTTCAATTTTGAAATTAGAGAGCTAAGAATTTTGAATAAAATTTAAGTATAAATCCAATATTCATTAATGAAGATTTAGAAATTAGAATCTTAAGAGTTAGGAACTTGTAATAAAACTTTGATGACATCGGGTTGTAGGTGCTGGAACATTTCTCCGTAGAAGTACCACCATTTAATGAGCATTGACATTGTTCATCTTCAAGAGCATTGAGATCACAATTTTGTGCTTGCAAAAATCACGAGTTCAACCCTCACCGTAAGCTGTGTGGGATTAGAAAAGAGTTTACAAAGGGCTGTCTTGTACCCAAGACCAACTTAGGATCTCTATATGGGGCAACTCTAGTGCTACCTGTACATGGGGCTCAATGTGAAGACAAGGAGATGCAAAGGGGTAGTCTCTCCACCATGATTTTCTGTAGTTTCTTGAAGAATGTTTCTTTAAGATCTTGCTCTTCTCATTTATGATTTCTTAATATCCTCAATCATGGAGCCTATGCCATCATATACCTCACCCAAGCAAGGCCTATCCCTACCGGTGTATCATTTCTCATTATAGGCTCGGTGAATCTCAGGAGGTACTCAACATAATCCCATCAAGAGTCATCTAGTACCATTGCCTTAATGGCAGCTGCCCTTGTACTGCTAGATTGCTTCTGTACACTCCAATTAGCACCGTTCACCATTCTAGACAATGCCTCTTTAAACTTTACAAGGTGTCTTAAAACAATAGTGTTGGGAGCAAAACAAGTCTCAACAACCTATTTAATATTAAAAAATTTCAAAAACTAAGGTCACATCAAATCTGCTTTAAAAACCAGTACTGTAAACAGGACTATGACTCACTCTAGCTACAAGACTCCAATTATACACATTACATATCCATTTATCAACATATACAACTAGACTATATTCTTAATGAAAGAAGCTAATATAGAACCAAAACTGGAGTACAATATATAACATAGCCAAAAATGGAGGCATCAAAATACTGCATTAATGCATTTTTCAATAACTAGACTGATATTTGCAGCTATTAACAGTGTCAGCACTATGGGGCCCAAGTGCATTGCCCCTGAATCCAACAGTCCTGTCTTCAATCTTAAGATTTTGTATGAACTGGTTCAAGTTATCAAGTTCCCTCTGATTAAGTATGTCCTTGTGCATCAACATTGACCCTCCTTCATCAGCATCATAAACCTGTCTTTGGAGATCTCTAAGGCAGCTGCAACCTGTACCATAATATTAAAATGTGTGATTTTACAACCAAACTTAGTAAGACAGACCAAAAAGTATTAGTCTTTAAGTCAAAAGATTCCACGAATCTAGAAAAGATTTCACTCCATGAGAGACCAGGATCACTATTCCAAGTAATAGGAGAACCAAAGAAAATAGACCAAATACGACGAGCATAACTACAGTCAAAACACAAATGCTCATAGATTTCAGGTGTAAAGTTTAATAGATCTTGTTGGTGGAGACTAAACAATTAATTATATTTGTTGACTTGAGAGGAATTGATCAGAAGATCTTGAAGTATATTATAAGAAGGCTTGATGATTTATGTAAATCCAAGATATCTTCAATTATATATATATATATATATAGTAGTATTCTGATATAAATCTGAGATCAGATATGCCAATGTTATTGATGAATGATCTGCAGATTGAAATAGACCTCTTATATATATATATATATATATATATATATATATTGAAGCATAATCAGGTAGGGTCATGACCCTACGTGATCATGACTTAACATAACCTTAACTGCACCGATTGGTAACAGAGCAAGACAAACCAATACTGAATCGGTGTGAAAGACAAAGCATACTAACTGATATTAATTGGTGTGTTTAGACAGAACAAAGGTTACCAAAGTAATCGGTGTGAATCACACCCAATATCAAATGAAACAACTGCAGTTAAAGACACCCAAACATAATCAGGGTGAACATGAGACAAAACTCTCCATGTTGATTGATGAGTAAGACCTGACGTGAAGAGTATGAACTTTGGTTTTATTAATGACAAACGGGAATAACAGACTCTCATTGAGAATCAGAATTGCAGTATAAGGTCATATATATACTTAAATAGATGTTTACAATCCACTAAACAGCTAACATTCTTAACACTCCCTCTTTAGCAATGAGGGATTTGAAAGATATATATATATATATATAGAGAGAGAGAGAGAGAGAGAGAGAGAGAGAGAGAGAGAGAGCACACCACTTAACTGTGGTTAATCAATTATGGTGTCTGGCAAAATCCGGCCCAAAGAACAATAGTAATCCTTTCATCACTTTTGGTGTCAAAAGGTTGGTCAACTACTAATAAGATTGTCACCTTACAATAGTGAATTGAAACACATATGAAAGATCGTCACCTTTCATTTAATAAGTTTGCAAACAATCTAATTTTCAATATTCATGAATATATATAAATTTACAAATGTAATTACAAATTTGTCATACCAAGTTTAACTTTGAAGTACTCTATTTTCATCCTTGCAAGAGACTTGGTGAAAATATCAGCATTTTGATCATTAGTGCTGATGTAGATCAGTTTGATTACATTCTTGTCAACCATATCTCTGATATAATGGTATGGAGTTTCGATGTGCTTAGATCGATTGTGAAACAACGGATTAGTAGAAAGCTTGATGCGGCCCTGGTTATCACAATGAATCATTGTGGGATCTAATTTCTTTCCAAATAATCCAAATAATAGCTTTCTCAGCCATACTACTTCGCATGCTCCCATAGAGGTAGCCATGTATTCTGCTTCAACGAAACTCAAGGCAACTGTAGGTTGTTTTCTACTGAATTAGGATATCATCGCTGATCCAAGACTGAAGCAAAATCGTGTTGTACTCTTACGGTTTATGGAACAACCAGCCCAATCAGAATTAGTATAACCCTCAAGTTTGATTTCAACATTTCTATACTTTAATCCAAGACCAATTATGCCACGTAGATATCTCAATTTATGTTTTGCAGCTATTAAATGTATCTTCTTTGGCTCACGTAAGTTGACTCAGGACATTTGTGGCATAGCAGATATTGGGCCTAGTATTTACCAAATACATGAGTGATCCAATGATTATCCTGTAGAGAGTAGGGTCAATAGATTCGGAATGTACTGCTTCCCCCTTTAGTTTTTGTAGATTAGTTTCCATTGGAGTAGCAAGTGGTTTGCTGTCCATCATTCCAAATCTAGTTAAGGTGTCCTGAGTGTATTTTGTTTGATTTAGAAAGATATGATCTTTCTTTTGACATACTTCTAGACCCAAAAAATAGTGTAGTAGACCTAAATCCTTCAATTCAAATTCAGCTCCAAGATCTTCTTTGCATCTTTCAATTAGGTGATCATTTTGCATTATTAATAGATCATCAACATATAAAACAAGTATTAACATATCATCATTAGAGATTTTGAAATATATGTTAAGATCAGCTTTGTCCTTCGAGTATCCTAATTTGGAGAGGTAGCTATCTATTCTTAAAAACCAAGCTCGAGGTGCTTGTTTGAGGCCATAAAGAGCTTTCTTCAGTTTACACACATATAGATTTTTATCTTTTATAACAAAACCTTTAGTTTGTTCAATATATACTTCTTCATTAATGACCCCATTTAGGACTGCGGTCTTGACATCCATTTGGTGTATCTTCCATCCTTTGACTGCTGCAATTGTGATAATTGTTCTTATTGAAGTGTATCGAGCAATAGGGGTAAATGTTTCTTCATAATCAATACTTGCCTTCTGAGAGAAACCTCTAGCAAAAAACTTTGCTTTGTGTTTTTCAATACTCTCATATGAAGCATATTTGATTTTGTATAACCACTTTGAAAAAATAATTGATTTGTCTTTTGGTATAGGTACAATGTCCCAAACATCATTTTGTAGTATGGATTGATATTCTTCAATCATAGCATCTTTCCAAGCTTGACAAGATAGGGCTTCCTCAAGAATTGATGGTTCAGATTTAGTAAGCTCAGTTACTAATGTAGTATAACAAGATTTGTTTATGGTTTTCTTACTTTCCTTGGAAATTGCATTTGGCTCAACATTATTTTCTTCAATCATTTTCCTTGCCCATAATGGCCTTTTCTTGATATTGGAGATGTCTCTAACTTCTGTATCTGGTGATAGTTCATTCTTTTTTGATAATATCTCCCTCTGAATTTTAGTTTGTAGATTTTCATCTATCTTTGTAATGGGCTCATCTTCTGTATTTGTTGATAGTTTTAATGAAGTGTTTTCCTCGAATATGACATCTCTACTTACTTCAATTGATCTTTGTCCAGGCACATAAACTCTATACCCTTTAGAGTTTTCATTGTATCCAACAAATACCCCTTTCTTCCTAGATGTTTCCAATTTAGTTCTTCTTTCTTTGGGTATGTGAATATAAACAGGGCAACCAAAGATTCTAAGATGACTTAAGTCAAGTTTAGTTCTTGTAAACACTTCTTCAAGTGTTATGTTTTCTAGCATTGAATGAGGGCATTTGTTTTGAATGTATGCAACAGTATTGGTGGCTTCCACCCAGAATGAGAAGTGTAGGTTTGATCATGAAGCATGGCTTTTGCTGCTTCAACAATGGTTCTATTTTTTCTTTTTGCTACGCCATTCTATTGAGAATTACAAGGTACTGTATACTCCCTCTTAATCCCAACAGAGACACAAAAAACTTTGAAAATTTCAAAAGTATGTTCTCCCCCATTGTCTGATTCTAGGGTTTTGATTCTTTGTCATTTGATTTTCCACCAATTCTTTGAATTCTTTAAATTTTGATAGGAATTCATTTGATTCTTTGACCTTTAGGAAATAAATCCAAGTTTTCCTAGAGTAATCATCAATGAATATTATGTAGTAAGAGTAACCTCCTAGAGAAAGTGTTGGCATGGGCCCACATAAGTTAGAGTGTACTAGTTTGAGAACTGATTTTGACTTGTATTCACTTGGAGGAAAAGGTCTTTTAATGTTCTTTCCTAGAGCACATCTTTTATAGGTGCCTATATGTTTTGAATTTAGGCTAGGTGTTCCAGTGGTGATTTTCTCTACATTGGAAGTGAACTAAATCGAATACGTCCGAGTCTTCTGTGCCATACTTAATTAGAATTTGTCACTTCATGGCTAAGAGCTTGCATTTGAATATTGTATAGTTTATATAGGGTCCCATCCCCCTATGGTGATAGAATTTTTTAGATTTGAGTTTTTAGGCTAGTACAAAACTTTGTCTTCATTGAAAGTGTCTTGAAAGCCTTCATCAGCTAGTCCAGAAATTGATATTAGATTTCTTTTTATGCCTGGTACAAAGAGAACATCTTTTAATTTTAGTGTGATTCAAGCCCTTAGTTGTATAGAATAGGACTCAATTCCTTTAATTGGATAGGTGGAGTTGTCTCCAATGGTGACTCCTTTAGTAAGATAATTTCTAAAAGTTTCAAACTTATCTCTGAATTTTGTTATATGTCAGGAAGCACCGCTATCTATTATCCACACATTTTCATTTGATTTCATCTCATTTGATAAAGTAGAGTAGAATAATAGATTTTCATCTTTCTTTGTTTCGGCTAAAGAAGCTAAGATTTTTTTCCCTTTCTGGACAATTTCTAAAATTATGTAGGAGTTCCTCACACTTATAACATTTAACTTTGGAGAAGTCATTTCTCTTGTAATTATCATTCTCTTTCTTTTTGTCATATTTCTTTCCTTTGAATTTCCTCTTTTTTCTTTTGTTGTTAGGAACTGAGAAAAGAGCTTGATTTTCTCCCTCTTGATTTGAGATGATACCTCTAGAGATTAGTCTAGATTCTTTTGATGTGCAACCATTTTTTAGTCGATCAAATGTTGGTATTGAAGATCTGTTGATGACTTGAATGAATGCTTCCCAAGATAGGGGTAGTCTTCTAAGTGCTATTATTGATAGTTCTTGGTCTTCTACTTTGCTTCCAATAGAAGATAGAGGATTTTTAATTTCAGAAATCTTCCCAAAGTAGGATGAGATTGTTTCTCCTTTATTCATCTTAGTATTCATTAGCTGATTTTTTTTAATGTAATCAACCTACTTGAGTTGTTGATTTCAAATGTATCCTTGATTGTCTTCTTCAAATTCCTTTTTTAAATTTGAGATGGAAAGAAGAATATGATCTTTTACTGAATCCACAATAATTTTCCTTGCGTTATTATTTCGTCTTTTCCAAGTGGCTTTTTCTACCTCATCTTCAGGTATCAAAATGTCTGATTCAATAAAGGATTCTAGTTTTAATTCTTCAAGAATTGTAATGAGCCGAATTTTCCAAGAAAAGAAATTTGCTCCTCCTTGAAGTCTGTCCTCTACTCTAACATTGTTTGACATGTTGTCACCTTTGATTCAAGATTAGATTTGAGAGTCTCTCTACCAACCTAGCTCTAATACCATGTAGAGTTTAATAGATCTTGTTGGTGGAGACTAAACAATTGTATTTGTTGGCCTGAGAGGAATTAATCAGAAGATCTTGAAGTGTATTATAAGAAGGCTTGATGATTTATATAAATCCAAGATATCTTCAATTATATATATAGTAGTATTCTGATATAAATCTAAGACTAGATATGCCAATCTTATTGATGATTGATCTGTAGATTGAAATAGACCTCTTATATATATATTGAAGCATAATCACGTAGGGTCATGACCCTACGTGATCATGACTACACATAACCTTAATTTCACTGATTGGTAACAAAGCAAGACAAACCGATACTGAATCGGTGTGAAAGACAAAGCATAATAACTGATATTAATTGGTGTGTTTAGATAGAACAAAGGTTACCAAAGTAATCAGTGCGAATCACACCCAATATCAAATGAAGCGACTGCAGTTAAAGACACCTGAATGTAATCAGGGTGAACATGAGACAAAACTCTCAATGTTGATCGATCAGTAAGACCTGACATGAAGAGTATGAACTTTGGTTTTATTAATGACAAACGGGAATAACATGTTCTCATCGATAATTGGAATTGCAGTATAAGGTTATATTAAATTATGTTTATATATATATATATATATATATATATATATATATATATATATATATATATATATGTGAATACTTCAATAGATGTTACAATCCACTAAACAACTAACATTCTTAACATCAGGAACAGAACAAATCTCACACATAATGATGGTATTCTTGTCACGGGGGAATAGAAAAGCCAACTACAGGTTTCTTAAGCTAAAGCAGCCATCTAAAATAGATCTTTTTAGGTTCACAAGAAGAATACCAGAAAAAGTCAAAAGATAAAATGCTATTTGGAAACAGACCATCCCAACCCCCAGCCATGGTTCACTCTGTCAAAAGTAGAACAATCAGTTTTCAAGATGCAATATATCTGCTTAGTAGAAATCTTATCCAAATCTGTACCATCTTTCCATTTAGTCCACTGCAAAAACTGATTATTATTCATGATGTGCCCAGGAAAGCAACTACCAACAGCTTTACACATAATAGAATAAGTCTTTTTCTGAGTACTAGGGATATTGAACTTGGCAGAGATTTCCTCCCAAGTCCCTAACTGATTGCCAATCAAGATATCTTGCACAATAGAAATGCCAAGCTTATGCCAATTTTTAGCAGAGCAACTCTGAGTAAGAGCTAAGGGTTTCCCGTTAGCCTCCACTCCGCACCATAAGGATCTGTCAATGACAGAGTATTCAGGAGAGCCTCCAACAACCCTCCTAGACATGATAAACTCCCTAACATTGGACCAGGCCTTCCAAAGAGACTGAAAAACTTTAGAGCCAAAGATAGACAACTGGAAGTTACCAAAAGCCTTATCACAAAGAAAGACACTGTTCGAATTTTCGCTTTTCTTAATAGCAGATTTAGCAATATTGCTCTTAATCAGGACCTTCCATGGTTCCTCCCCTGAAAGAGATTGAATGATCCACTTGGAGGCCAAAGCAATTCCATGAGTCTTCAAGTCTTTAATACCAAGGGCCCCTTGCTCTTTAGGAAGACAACACCATTCCCATTTGACAGTGTCTCCTCTTGATTTTTTTTCTAAACTGTTAGATTGATAATTAGCAAAAAACCAGGCAGAAGAAAAATAAATATGATGAGCTGAAAGAATCTCTTGAACAACTTGGATCCTCCCTACCATAGACAGAAGATTAGTCTGCCACTTCAAATACTTCTCAATTTTGAAGAAGAGCCAAGACCAGATATCCTTAAGAGATAGATCAATAGAGAAAGGGATCCCCAAATGCCTGACAATAGAGTTGGGACCAAGCCATTGCTAACCTTTAGCCACAATCCACTCCGGGGTTCAAGATGCCAACCAATAATAGAAGATTTGTGAGTACCCACTTTAGATCCTTAGACCAAACAAAAGAATTGAAGTCTAATATACATATTGTCAAAGTTCACTTCCTCTAGTTTGAATAAAAAGGGCAGTGTCGTCTGCAAATTGAGCATTAAGTAAAATCTCCCTGTTGGGAAGAGTAATACCTCTGACCCGAGGATCTATTTGAGGAGTCCTGAAAATGTAATAGAGAGCATCTGCTGCAATAACAACCAAGGCAGGAGCAATGGGACATCCTTGTCATATAGATCTTTGGAGTTAAATACACCACTAATGTCAATGAGAGTGGAAGAATCTTTAAGAAGGATATTGATCCATTTACAAAAGTAAGAGGGGAATCCAAAAGCCTGAAGCATACCCAAGACAAAAGGCCATTCAATTCTATTACAAGCCTTCTCAAAATCTAACAACAGCATTATTGCATTTTGGTCCTCACTCTTAGCCAAGTGCATTGCCTCCCAACTAGTGATTACGTCCTCAAGTATGAATCTCCCCTTAATGAAACCAGTTTGGGTAGGAGAAATAAAATCATTAAGAAGATCCCTTATTCTCCTAGCAAGAATCTTAGCAATAATCTTATAAGACAGGTTTAACAGAGTAATAGGCCTCAAATTCCTCACTTGGGTCTTATCACCTCCTTTGGGAAGAAGTTTAATACTACCTTGATTAATATCAGCTCCTGAAGTGCCTTGCTCAAACACTTCCTCATACAACTCCAGCAGTTTAGGGCCAATCCACTCAATATTGTGCTTATAGAATTCAACTGGGACATCATCAGGGCCTGGAGACTTGTCATTGGCTAATGAGGTGATAGCACATTCAATCTCTTCCAAATTGATGGGATTCTCCAACCTCTTGGCTTTCTTTGATATCCAAGGCTAACTTGTTATTCTCATTGTATTATGAAGTAAAGAGATCTATATAGAAATTAGAAAAAGCCTCCTTATTGATGTTAGGATCGTCTAAGATAGCTCCTTCAATTTGGATCCCCTCAATAATCTCCCTTTTTCGCTTGGCTCTAATGATATTTAAAAAGTACTTGGTACCTTTATCCCCTTCCCTCATCCAATTCATCCTGGCCCTAATTTTCTGCCCTTTGATCTTAAACTTCTGTACTCTCCTAAATTCCCCTTAATACAAACTAATTGGTCTTCCGGTTGAGGATCAAATCCTTTAGTTTGTAACTCATTTTCAATGAAATTCAATTTATTTTGCAAATCTTTCTCTTCTTTAACCCTATCAGAAGCTTTTCTCTTACCAATAATCTGATATATTTTCCTCCAGGCAGCAACCATTGATGACCATCTCTCCTTGGGTCTCGTACCTTGATTACAAAATTTGCTTAAGGTGGAAACCGTTTTGATAGCATCATTACTATCATCATCATTCAACAGGGAGACATTAAGTTTAAAGGAACCATTTTTCCTCCCTCTACCACTATTAACATTAGAGTCCTCTAGGCAAACACTTGTCGAGATTGGATAATGATCTGACATAGAAACTGGGGAGACACAAACTGGAGAATGACCATGCTTAGATTGACATGTATCTTGTCCAGTCAGCAATAAACTCTCTGATGCCCTCTTTGATTGTTGCACCAAGTAAACCATATATTATTGAAAGACTTTTTCTTACTAGCTAGAGGATCACTGATTCTAAAGTTAATCTTGAAATTAGACCAGAAAAAAAGTTCATTCCCTTTCCAATTATGCAGAGTACCCCCACTTTTATCCTCCTTGTTTTCCACCATATTAAAGTCTCCCACAACTAGTGAGCCTTAGGGAGCCCAGAGATTAGCTAGTCCCATAGAGTAGCTTTGTCCCTATAATCATTAGGGCATAAATGTTGCAAATTCCAATATTGCTATCATTATGCTTAAAGATAACCCATAGAGCTCTTTGGCATGGAGATACACTATTAGCAGAGATTTTATCTGCCCATTGAGGACTGACAATTATAGCAGTGCCCCCCTTGCCTTGTATGATTGGAGTAAAATCCAATATGATTGATCCCATAGGAATTTTAAAACGGTGTAAGCTTGAAAACCCACAACCTTAATCTCTTGAAGGCAAATGATATCTTTTAATTTAAGATTGTTACACCATTTTCTCACTAGATATTTCCTTTCTGGCATCTCAAGGCCTCTCACTTTCCAGCTATGGATGTGCATCATTTAGATTGCTGAGGTTTGGAGTTAATATAAAACCTGTTAAAACAATCTTGGATATCTTTATCCAATTTCTTACTATCATTAGAGAGAGAATGCCTCTCAACCATCTTCCTCTTTTTTTAGAGGACTTATTAATCACTTTAATGGATGGAGGCTCTTTTAAAGAATCTATATTATCATATTTCTCAATAATAAATTTGAGAGTTCCAGTTAGGGCTTTATCACCGGTAAGAGGACCACTAGAAACTCTCCTAGCTTACTCAACTCTCTCTTTAATAGAATTAAGAGCAAGTTATTGAGCATTAAATTTAGGTGGGAGTGAAGACTTATTGGCTTCATCTAAGTCGCTCTTGTCATTACTAGACTTTAATTGGCAATCAGTTAGAGACTTGGTGATGCCATTAGCTGAGGCTCGAACCACCTCAAAATTAGTCAAACTTAAAATTTTTTGCCTTATCAACTATTTCTTGGGTAAACCCAACTTTGTCAGAATTGTCAATATTAGTGTTAGAACAAATGTCTTTATCTACATTACAAGCATTTTTTGCATTAGGGTTAGAAACATTCTTATAGTTGTCTGCCTTATCAACTTCCTTTGAATGAGCATTAATATCAAATTTAGGGTTTGGAGTATTTTTAAGAGTTGGACAATCGTTTTTAGTATGACCATTCTTTTTACAGTGAAAACATGACCCTAAGTTTTGTAAAAGGGAAATTTAACACAAACTTTTCTTCATCTAATTCCATCGAGATAACCTCGGGAAATTCAATCTCAGGGGCAAGAGCAATCAAAATCCTAACATTAAGATGGGGAAGAATATGTTTAGATTCTTTAATTTGTAAAACTGAATCCAAGGGTTGAACAATCTGTGGAATGAAGGGCCAAAGTTCCGGCTGTAGGTTTTTAATCTCAATCTAGTGGGGTGAGGAACATACAACAACTTGCTCAACATTCCCTTTAGTAGACCATTGAAAAGCCTTAAAAAGAGAATGACCCACATTCCATAACCCTTCTTCAAAACCCTATCTTGCATACCATGATATTTGAAAAAACCCACAAAGAGACCCTTTTGAATCTTTTTGCAAAAGCTAACTTGAATCCCTATTTTCCTTAGTCATCAAAAAAAATTCAAGAAGGGAGAGAATCTTAATCAATAAAAACAAAGAAAATGACAATTTCTCTCAGCCTAGACTGTTCTTTACGAATAGCTTTGATGATATCCTCATTAGGAGAAACAGAGAGAGTTCTAGGTTCATAGGGTTGACTTACCAACTCCAGCATCTTTGGCAGCTCTTCCTTCCTGCATTGTGTCCCCACCAAGTCTATCTCCATCGGCTGTGGGTCCTCCACTGTCTCCATCAAATGCGGCTGAGGGAAGGCACTCTGGCCATGATTGGTCAGCCACCACTGCCTTGTAAGAGGGTTTAACACTAGTAGTCTCCAGCTTTCTGTTTTCCTTAGATCTGATACCTGCATTCTCCTCTGATTTCGAGGCTTTATCAATATCCATTGCCTGACCATTGAAGCCATCATTGTTTTGCAATGCCTCACCCTGCACGAGCAAACCAGGCTAGGAGCCGAGAGAGCCCAAATCTGTTGACATAAAATCCAAGACTAAACCAGCACACACCGTCAAAAAATGATGAACCCAAAATCACAAGAAAGAAAGAAGGAAATGAAATGATTTCACAATAAAGCATAGAGAAAAAAAAGGAGAAGCGAAGGACATGTAGAGTACATAGGGGAATCACATGGAGACTCTGCAAGTACGATGATGTCCAGAGCAACCATGTCACCCTAATTATTCGTACGGTTGCAAACTTCTCCTTCAAGTTGGCCTCCTAAATTCCATATAATTTTCTCAACAGCCTATTTCAAAATCAAAACAATAATAAATTAATAATAACAAAATTAAAATTAAAAATGTAGAAAGTTTACTAAGCTAAAGTATAAAACATATTTAAATTTTAAATAATTTAACTTTCCTTCAAGAGTTCTGATATGAAGAATTGTCTAAATATGGCTTGTGCATATGGTGATTTGTGATGAACATTTGGATCTTATGGGCATCTTCATCCATTTGTTTGATCTGCTCAATTTTCTTGCCAGATTCTTGAAGCATTAGGTTGAGTGAGTGGATAACAAAAGGTGTTAAAAAATGTGTTTGAAGTGCTCCTCAACCAATAACTTCACTACCCTACAATTTTTTGCATCGTCTATTTTTACTTGAACATTGATAGGGCCAACTTGCTCAATGGCTTGGATGAGAATGTTTGTAATGAATGGACCGTTTTCACTTCCTCTTCACACCCTAACGCTTTAAAAAATATTGGATCTTTTGTGGACATTGCAATAACCTTGACCAAAGGGCGATTTCTTGCATCTTTCCATCCATCAGATACAATGGACACCTGTTTTGATCCCCTCTATATGTTTCACCTCTTTGTTCAACAAAGTAGTGTACACCTTTTCATAACTCGAGTCTTTGACCCCCTTGGAGCCTCATTAATTGATCTTACCATTTTTTGCCAATACGATGAGCGAACAACATTGAATGCTAATCCATTTACACAAATGCATCTCACTCTGTCTTACTTGGCAATGTCTCTAGCTTCATTGTGAGATGACATTTCCAAGGGCCCCTTTGCTTTCTTATTTATCATTGCTTCTTGAGGAATAAGCAGGAATGCATGGCCCTTTGCAGGTTGTTCACTTGAAGTGTAAACTGAAGCCATACAACTAGAGGCCTTTGACACTTTTTTACTTTTAGACCTTTGCAAAGGATGAGCAATTCGATTCCCAGCTGCTTCATCTACTTGTTTTTGCTCTTTAAATATTTTAATACAAAATGGTTCGCAAGAATTGTTTTAGGTGGAGGCGTCTCTTCAACCTTTGGCTTGTTTGGACCAAACTTGATGCCTTTTTTGAGGGATAAAGAACAAATATGTTTTCACTCCACCAGAAGAGCTACTATATTCCTCTTTGCAAATGACTGCAAACCCAAATGAAACCTCTTCCACTTGGCATTTGCTGGACCATTTTGACATATTTTCATGGTGGAGAGCTGTTGGAGATCCATACCAAAAAATGAAAAATAAACATAAAACAAAATAGTGGGCAATAAGACACAGAGTTATCCTAGAAAAACCCTCCATTCTTGAAAGGGGAAAACCTATCCACAAAAAAAATGTCTCTTTTTTTCTAAAGAAAACAAAAGTATGAAATAACAATACACTCACAACAGACTACTGATGAAATGCAATAACATCTCAAGTTACCTAGTTCATAGTAGCTCCCTAAGACAATAAAAACATGACACGTATAAAACTTCACCTACAGGAAATGCAAATATGGTGAATAATGCATAACATGTCTATAAACATGAAGCAGTGGACTCTATATAGTCTTTGACAATGGAGAGTCTCTGTGACCATTGAACCGATGGCAATGTGAATGATGCCAACACAAGCAACTCTTCATTGTCTACTGATTTCAAGATGAAGACTTCATGACTCTGTCATTGCCACACTGATAACTCTATAATAGCTTGCCATTAAAAGGATAATGACTCTTTATTATCTTGAAGTGTCTGTCCATACAAAGATACTTGGTGACATTAAAAATTAGGCAACAATATAGGAAATTCTTCTGCTATGATTTTGTTGACACGACTTCAACAACATATGAACAACACATTACAAAGATTGCTACACCAGACATTTATTAATTTGGATTTTGCAAAGCTAGATAGCTCCTGATGCTATATCACCAACACTTCCTCTTAGCTAGGGAGGTATCTTTCTCAACATACCTGTCACAAAATCTCTCAACAAGACACCCACAATGACTACATCTATTTGTGGAAAAGATTTACTATCACAAAATTCTCAATGTGATAACATCATGGAATCACTCAATATAATGTCCACCATGGCTAGTCCCATGGGTGGAAAGAAACATATACCAAAGCCTTCATCACTGAGCCACTCAATGTGATGACATCATGAAAAATCTCTCAACGTGATGTCCACCATGGCTACTCCCATGTGTGGATAGAACAGTCTACACAAGTGCCCATAATAGAATCACTCAATGTGATGCCATCATAGAGTCTCTTAAAGTGACGTCCACCATGGCTACTCCCATGTTCGGAAACAGCAACATGACTTAGGGGCTTTCACCTCATATTTCTCCTTCTTAGAGAAATATGCATTAAAGAGCAATATCTCTCAAGGGATTTCACCTCACATTTCTTTGTCTCAGAGAAGTATGCATTTTAGCACATAGTAAGAGTCATTAATGCTAAGATTCGCTCTTAGCAAGGACAACATTCTCACATTGGAATGACAGACAGCTTCACACAACTTTGATTATCACAATAGATTACAGTTGGTGCCAATGTTTGACCAAACAAGAAGCTTTCGAAGCCACACTGCTTCTCAAGCTTGCTGATCCTCTGCAAAGGACTTGGCACACTCCATCCGTTGCTCAAGCTTCATCAGAATCTTTTTAAGCCTACATAAATCCTCCCGCTGACTCTGTTGTAAAGGAAGAGTCGGCAAGATGAATATAGAGTGTCTGTTGATGAGACCCGGTTTCCATCTCTTTAGCTGATATACTAGTAAACACAATGCAAATGCCCAAAGAAGTGACTTTCTTGATTTTGTCAAGGTTACTTTAGTAAAGCCAGTTCAATAAGTCTTGAATTATACCACTGCAGAGTCTGTGCCGGCATATAGTTTCCAATTACCAACATTAGAAAATCTGGGCTATAAATATTACAAACATTAGACTCAATAATAGAAAGCAAGTTCCATTAGAATAGTTGGGCAAAACATCAAATAATATGAATAATAAAAATTTCAGATAATCCCATTACTTCACAATGATAATTATTGACCTATCATGATCCCATAATACTAAAATAAAATATTCCAATTCAAAAAATAAACACTCAAAGCAGTTACAATATTAGATTTGATAAGAGGACTTGTCTGCAAATTTGTTCAGCAAGAGATGTGATATACTAGAACAAAGGAATTGTATAAACCCCATGTCATTATCGAAGACTATTGTTTTTATCACCACATGTTGTAGATTCATCTTGAAACTTAAATCAAAATATGCAACTGTCCTTGACTCACACACTCAGCAACATTGAAGGATGCATGATTTTTGCCCATACACCAAAAGTGCTTCACCTTTTAAACTATACATTCAACAACGCACCTCAAATGCTCCAACTCACCTTCATGCACAACTTAGTTTTTCAAAGACATCACAACATAGAACCACAATATATGCAACCTCTGCCACATCAGTACCAGTGGTCTCACAGAGAGCTGACATAGCATTAACAGATGAGATTCGTTGAACCAGGAAGACATTAGATGCCAGCCTTGAGAGCTCAACAGACCAAATATCCATGGTAATGATACGATCTTATGGGACTCAATGAGCATAAACTGCAACAGCCAAAATGGCCTTCTATCTCTCAGTACTTTTACAACCCTTAATCGGGACTCTATTTAGCTGCATCTGGTCCTCTATGGCAGTCCCCTCTGCAAGAAACACTGGATTTGATGGGATCTGAAAGTTATTCCCCTTGTTCTTGTACGTCAAAATCTTTTCAATCACCTTAGCTGTCTTAATCAGAACGGAGGATTTCTCAACAACAATTTTGAAAGACTTGGAAACAGCCACAATCATGCATGTGGCCAATTTCTAGTAGGTTAAATTTGTGGCCTTACCAACACCCCAGCTGCGGGTTTTGGTGAGCGTATTGATGGAAACAAAGACGATCTCAGCTTTTGTAACATGCTTCTTGACCTAAGAGTTGAAGAAGAGATCGCGGCCACGCGAGATCACCACCACGTCATTCAACCTGGGTTCAAATATCGATAAGCAATCACTGTTCCATGCCAATTATGTGTGCTACAGATATATCCACCACCACAACTTCAATCTCTGGGCATTTCACTTCTTGCATGGTCGTTGTTGGCCCTAACATAGCCTGCCCCAATGTAGCAAATCTTCACCATTTTATGACTATTTCAAATCCCCCAACTTATCTCTGTCCAAAACATGGGCTACAGGCTCTCCATGGCCAGATCAACATTCTTATGAGTCATACACATTGATCAGCTATTCACCAACATAACTCATGGGCCAAGATTTTTTGCCCTTGCTCTGATACCATGTAGCAAGTCCATACTAGAAATGAAAAGTAAACACAAAACAAGATAGTGCACAATAAGACACAGAGTTCTTGGGAAAATCCTCCAATCTCAAGGGGAAAGAACCCCACCACAAAAAATGTCTCTTTTATTGAAGAAAACAAATGCTTGAAATTACAATACACTCATAGCAGACTCTTAACGATGAAATGCAATAACAATTCAAGTTACCCAGTTCATAATAGCTCCCTATGACAATAACAACATGACATATATAAAACTTGCTCTACAAGAAATGTGGATACTATAAATAATACAGAACATGTCTACAAACATGAAGTGGTGGACTCTTTATTGTCTTTGACAACGAAGAGTCTTTGCGCCCAATGAACCGATGGCAATACAGCGATGCCAATACAATTGACTCTTCACTGTCTGTCGTTACCAAGCTGAAGACCATTACTTTGTTGTTGCCACACTGATAAACTCTTCAATAGTCTACCGTTAGAAGGATAATCACTCTTCATTATTTTGAAGTGTTTGTCCATATAAAGATATATGGTGACATTAAAATTGAGGCAACAACATAGGAAATCCTGTCACTATGAATGTGTTTGTCAACCGGCTTGATTGTCGTCGGTGTTTTTGTACTTTGTAGTCGACGTCGTCGATAACTAGTTTGTAGCGGACAGATTTTGTAGCCGACAAGTTGATTGGTAATGTTTTGTAGCCGACGGACTCCTTCGGGAAGGTTCGGCGGAAAGTATTTATACCCCGTCTGGGATCATTGTAAAGCATCTTATCACCAGTTATGTAATCTGTTGGCATATGCGAATAAAGGAATACTGTTGCTGCTGTTCCTTTTCATTATCTATGTGCATTACTTAATTAACCTATGCGGTAAACATTTGGCGCCGTTGCCCTATAAACCTGGAAGGTGGGAGGAATGAAGATTAATGCCAAATCAGCTTAACAAGGATCGAAATAAGCCCAAGGGAAAAGATGGAATCCGTACTGCACAAGAAAATTTAATTCTAGCACAGCAAACCGAACGCCAAAGGAGATTCCAGAAGATTACCGACGGAAATCAGAGCATAGAAGAATTATTGGAGGAAACTTGGCAGCGGGCGGAATTGGTGGAAGAAGCACGGGAGGAGTTTTTGAATTTGTGTTCGCTGAGGGAAGAGAATCCAGACGGAAGAGCATCGACTCGCACGACTTGGAGTGTCGAGGGAGCACGGGCGTGGAGTGAACTCTTCGTCCGGGATACACTTCCGCCAGGGACAACTTCAGAAGATCCTTCTTCACCAAGGTTCGCAGCTGTTGAGACCGCTGGTGTGGGAGAACAGTCTGCCGGTGTGGGAGTACAGCCCGTCAGTGTGGGATTGCAGACCGTTGGTGTGGGAGAACAGTCCGCCGGTGTGGGAGTGCAGACCGCCGGTGTGGGAGAATAGTCTGTTGTGTGGGAGTGCAAACCGCCGATGTGGGAGTGCAGACCGTCAGTGAGGGAGAACAGTTCGCCAGTGTGGGAGTACAGTCCGCTGGTGTGGGAAAACAGTTCGTCGGTGTGGGATTGCAGATTGCCGGTGTGGGAGTGAACAACGCTAGTGTTGTAGTACCAAACAACACCTATGCACAAAACCCAATCGTGATGGCAGGACCAAAAGAAAAGCTGCTGAAGTTTGATGGCGATGGTACGGCCGACCCCATCTGACACTGTAAAACATGCGAAACGGTTTGGCGGGCAAATGGCATAACAGATACAAATGAATGGGTTCGACAATTTCTGGCAACCCTGCGGGGTGTTGTAATTGATTGGTTCGCCAATGCAGATCCCCAGAACTTAACCACTTGGGATGACCTTAAGAAGGAGTTTACAGCGGAATTTCAGCTACTCCATGACGACAACGAAATTGTTGCAGAGATATACAATATGAAGCAAGGGAAGAATGAAACTGTCCGTGTCTACGCTAGGAAATTAAAAGATTTGATAAGTAAAATGGAAAATAAGCCAGTGGAAAAACTTCAGAAAAGATGGTTCGTGGAAGGTCTACGCTCAAAGTTGCGGAAGAAAATGAAAATTGTGCCGCAGTCATCATACATAGAAGCATACAATAGAGCACTGAACTTGGAGAGCGAGCAAAGGACAAAAAAGAAGAAGAATAGTTCCTCCGACTTAGATGACGACGAGTCCTCGGGCGAGGATAGCAATGATGATGAAAACAATAGCAAGAAGGTCCGTGCCCTACAGAAGGACATGATCCGTATGATGAAGGAATTTAAAAACATGCAGAAGGAGAAAGGGAAGCAAGCTGTGGTGCACAGAATGTAAGACGAACAGTCATACTAAAGGGTCCTGTCCAAAGAACTAGTTATGCGATATTTGTCAGATCATGGGCCATTCCACAAAAGAATGTCCCTTTAACATGAAAACCAGAGGATCTCCGCAAGTGCTTCTTACACAGGAGGCTTTCCCGTCAGGCAATAGCGGAAACACCAATAATGCAGGTGCCACGTTAGGAGGATACAGGAATAATAGCAGAGGGCAAAACAACAATAACAATGAGAACAATAACAATAATAATGGCTGGAGGAGTCGAATTCAGTATGATGCGAATGGACGGCTGATCATTCAATGCCAAAGATGTAATTTGTGGTCATTTTGCGCGGGATTGTACAACGGCAAACACACCGAAATTATTATGCAGATGGTGCGGACCTGGCGATCATGAAGATGCCAAATGTCCAAAATCTGGAGTCAACTTGATCACTGTTGTGACAGCTGAAGAAGAGGTGTTGGCGATTACACGGAGGCAAACAAAAGAGTACCTGAACTCGGCGGAAGAAAAGAGGAAATTTGGGGAAGCACGGGCGGAGATTGGAAAGGCATCGCAGGTGGAAACATCTCAGTTGAGGGACACCACCAGCACTTCGGCATGGAATTTTGTGGAACAAAACATTGTACGACAAATTTTGCAAACGAAGATACGTGTCAAGATAAATGATTTGCTTCTTACAATGCCCTAGCTCAGATCCACCCTCACAAATATTGGGCCAGCTCCGAGGATACCCAAAGAACAAGGTATAGGGAAAGAAATTGCTGCAGGCGAAGAAGACCAAATGTTGCTAGCCCTCACATCTGGACGGCATCTGACAGTCGTCGAGATGGGGATCCTCGGACATGTTTTCATAGACACAATAGTCGACGGAGGGTCTAGCGTAAATGTCTTACTGGAGGAGACCTGGAAAAAGTTGGGACAACTAATGTTGTGGCCCCCTACATTTCAGTTGCTCACAGTGGACCAGCATAGCATCAAACCTCTGGGCGTTCTCATGGCACAGCCGGTGACGATTGGCACACAGTTGTTCTTGTTGGACTTTGTCATGATCCCGTTGAAAAGAAAAGGATACGACGCCATCCTTGACCATGGATGGCTTATTCAAGTTAGAGTCAGACACGATTGGAAGAAGAACACCTTGTCACTCGAAAGTAAAGGCCGATGATTTGTTATTGATCTGGACACCCAAATGGTCGGGGAAGAGGCCCTGTCATCAGATTTTGAGGGAGAGGAGGATGAAGGAAGACAACGTATGGAACCAAATCGGGAGGGAGTCCTGCGATTGGACGGAGGCTCAACAAATGACGATCTAGACTCAGTGAACGACCTTTTCCACTGGCAGATGGAGGATTACGAGCTCTTTCCGAGTTGTAATATGTTAAGGGTCAACAAAGGTGAGAAAGAAGAGGGAAATGAATGCTCGAAGGAATATAGAGAAGTGGAAGAAGGAAAGGAGGTTACGGCTAAAGCTGAAGGGAAGGACATACAATACAAACCCAGAAAAAGGAAAAATTCCACCGTCCGGAACATAGTGAACAGACCGTGTGGAAAGAAAGGGTTACAACACACCACGAATGTAGTAGAAAGGTGCCGGCAGCAAGGAAAACACATCATACGATCTATAGAGGAAACTAAGAGGAAGGGTTTAATAAAAGCTTCAGTGGTACAGAGTGAAGGTTCTCAAATCAAGAATACAACTATTAACGGCAAGGAATGGCACCCGGTGGAATTCATGGTATGCGACATGGAAAGCCTGAGGGAAAGATTGTATAATCTGAACAAACTCTAGGAGAAGCGATCTGTGGTTCAATGCACTTTGAAAAGATAGGCTACGGGGATAACTCAAGCGTATGATTACGTTCTGCTGGCGGATAAGATCATGCAGGTGTCTGGAAAGAAGGTTTTGCCAAGAAGAAGTGGTCCCGCAGACTAGTTATCTTGCGGGCACTGGCCGCGGACACTGAGTGTCCCGCGGATAGGGTGTCTCATGGACACCGCCCGTGGACACCGAGTGTCCCATGGGCAGGGTGTCCCGTGGACATCACTCGCAAACACTAAGTGTCCCGCGGGCAGGGTGTCCCATGGACACTTGAGATAACAAAGTTGAAAGTTACAACTTACAAACAAACGTTCATACAATTTGTAACAAATGATAAATGGTAAATCATTGAATCAACGAATGATAAATTGGTAAAGTAAAACTCTTAAAGTTAAGATTATAAAGGGGTGGAATTACAAACTTGAGAAAGCAGTCAGAAGGCTAGTGAGGTGATCTTTGACTTTTGTGACCCATGACATTTCCACCACAAAACGGGATTCTTTTGTGCCTTAGTTTTGAGATCGACCTTTGCAATATCTGAGTATCCTACAAGTTACAAGTTTACAACATAATATTAAAATAACTTAAAATAAAGTTATAAGTAACAATTAAAAGAACTCATAATTATAAAGAGTTAAGAGCATTGAATCAAGATTTAAGGATTACCTGAAAGACTAGCAAATTTGGGCCACTCGATGTGAATCTCACTAGCAGTCTCAGTATCATACATCCTGACAATGCACCGAAAGAACTCATTCTTCACCTCATCATCTTGAAGTGGTGTGACTCTACCAGGCCTAGGTATGTACCACTTCGGGTTCAATGCATAGGAAGCCATGAGCAAAGGAGTGTTTAGCTTCTCCCACTTGCGGTGAATGATAGGTTCAATATGCTCCGTATAGAATGCTAGAGTGCAGTCTCTCATACGTACAACAACCCTCATCTGCCCAAGCATGGAATCAATGCACTCATAAACCTCTCCAAGGCTAGGTGAATCTGCATCTCCATATCTAATCACCTGAAACATTGGAGTAATGATGGAGATTGTGTATTTTGCGTCACTCCAAAACTGATCACTCTTCATTGTCTCCTTTACCCACTTCCCTTGCTCTGTTCTGGACTCAGGCCATCGATTCCATTCTTGTGTCATAACCATGAGTTGCAATGGCTCTTGGAACTCAATCATTCTTTCTAAGAGAATATGATATGATGCATATTTGGTCTCAACTGGTTTCAGGAATTGCTTCTTTGCGAAGCTCCTGAAAAGTGCATGTGATATATGGTGATTGCAGATAAACATCTACACCTCTCTCCCATCCTTAACCACCTGTCTAATCTAGTCAATTTTCCCCATGTCTTTGAGTGCATTGTTCATAGCATGCACACAGTATGGAGTCCACCAAATATGCCTATAGGCTACCTCAATAAGACTACTTGCAGCTTTGCACACATGTGGTGCATTTGTCACAACTTGGACCACATTTTGTGGCCCAACCTCCTCAATGGCTCCCCTAAGCACATGAAACTGAAAATCAACATCTTTGTGATGCCCTGAACAATCAACTGCCTTCAAAAAGTATGGGCCATCGGTGCATGTGACCATAATGTTGATGAGTGGATGATGACTAATGTCCATCCACCCATCCATGATAATGCTACAGCCTGTATCCATCCAACATGCTTTCATCTGCCCCATCAATATCCCAACCTTGTCACAGGCTCTTCCAACACTATGGTCTTCAACTTGTGGTCACCTGGTGGCACATATGATGGCTCTCCCTCTTTCACTGCCATGGACATCATCCTCACAAAATAGGGAGATCGAGCCACATGCATAGAGATGCCATTGAAAAAGAAGAAATCACCAACAACATCATCTAACCGCTCCCTGGTGTGCATTTTAAATAAATGAGCAATAGGGTTACTACCACTGCGACATGTAGTTGCTTTCCATTTCCCCCTGCTGCTATCTCTTGTTGAATTGTGTGTAGGTGAGGAAAAGGATGGTGTAGGTGACATAGTCCCTGCTCTCTGATGCAAGATATGAGTAGATGTATCTTGCCGCCCCTGTAACTGTTGTATACTCTGTACCTGTTTCCTAACAGAC
Organism: Cupressus sempervirens; assembly: GCA_028749045.1. Taxonomy (NCBI): domain Eukaryota; kingdom Viridiplantae; phylum Streptophyta; class Pinopsida; order Cupressales; family Cupressaceae; genus Cupressus; species Cupressus sempervirens. Next base: position 386,573,318 of record CM053789.1, on the reverse strand, counting down.
AAATATCTAGGCACTGGGACTTCAATATCATTAGAAATGCCCCCCTAGTTTGTTCACTTCAATTCTGCATTTCACATTTTCAGGATTTGTCAAGAATATGCATGAGTTCACACCATAACCAGTCCAAAAAAGTGTGCATTAACTCTCGTAATGTTGCCAAACCATTTTGCGCCACATATATTACACTTCCATTTACGTGTGCCACCACCTGCAGGTGTAGAGCATGTAATTTTCGTAGCAAATTGTTTAAGAGGGGACTTTGGATCATAAAGACCCCTAGCAAATTGTGCCAAAATCTACGAAGGGCCTTCAATAGAAGGCACTCTTGGTGCAACATAAGGAGGCTCTTCCTCAGATTGGGCATCTATATTAGCCCCATGATCACTTCCCTCAGGCTCAAGCTCATAATCAAGTGCACTTCCCCCATTAATTTCCATGTCTTCTGTACTTTGACTGGATCTAGAGATCTAGATGCCATTTATAAAACTGCATTTCACAAAATAAAAATGATAATGAATCGTGATACATTTCAATTTTCAGTGCAAGTAATTAAGAATTATTTAAAAAACATTACAACAAACTAGTTTCAGCCTACTTAAAACTTTACTAATTAGAAATTTAAAAAAAAATTAAGCTAAAAGCCTAAATAGTAAATACGTTTCAGCCTATTTTAATAACAAAAAATCAATATAAATTATAAAAATGATAAATCATAGAATCCAAGAATTATCAACTCTCTACTACCAACAATATTCAAGAATGAAACATTCGAAAATTCAAAGCTAAAACTAAAAGCAAATTATATAATATAAATTGATTTCTAAAACAAAGAAATGTTTTAAAATAAAAAAAACCTACCTTGAACTTGGTGAGACATTGGCCAAATAAAATCTCCTTGCTCCTCTTGCTCTTGATCTTGCAATCCCTTGCAAAATTACCCACTAAGCTCTCACAAACTCCTCCAACCTCTTTTACTCACTTGGCTCCTTGCTACTCCAAAACAATGAAATGAAAATGAGGTGTATTGGCCTTATTAAGCCTTGAAATAGACCACATGGGACCCACACCCAATTAGGGTTCTCTAGGAAAAGAAAAAAAAACAATATAAAACAAATGGCAAAAAGATGTTTTTTTAAAATTTTGAAGTCAATGGGCCGGCCACACCCCGCGCGCACCTTGGGCGTACCCTGAGCGCACCCAAGTGTGCACCACCGCACTTGAGCACTCATGACGCATCCCCGTCTTCGCGTCCCACTCAGGTACTCGCACAGTGCGGCTGTGATTTTTGCCTGGTGGGGGTACTCAGGTGCGTGCACCCGGGTAACACTGGTTTGTTTTGAACCAGGGTTTCCTAGTGCTAGATGCACTTGCAATTCTATGAATCTATAAACAACATACAAAGCCATAAATCAAAATGAAATAGTAAATTACAGCTAGAGAGTTCATTTCATTTTTCTAAAATAATGAAAAGAAAAAGCAAAAGAAAATCAATGAAAACCTATCTCTTCTCTTGAAAGCTCACAAACCACCTTTCAGCACTCCCTAAGCAATGGCAACCAAACAAGAAAGTTTAGCAGTGGAGGGAAGATGTTTTCTTTTTCTTTTCACAAATGCACAAATGATATATGTTTTCGCATTTTAGTGGTCTATTTTATGGTTGGAGGGTTGAATTGACTGAAGTAGACCAAAAAACAACTTTGAAAAAGTACAAAAAAAAATCCATTTTTGGCCAAATTTGGTCTGAACCTGTTGCAGGTTTACAAACTCGCGGTGATAATGGCAAAATTTGAGCCAGATCCATCTGACAAATTTTGGTAGACTTTGAAGGTCTGTGGTAGACTTCTTCGAGAACCGAATCGAGACCAGACTTTGGCCAGACCAGACCGGACTTTTGGGTTGCCAAGGAAGAATTTGGCAAGATATGTTAAAAAACCATGATCACCATTTAGAACATTATTTTTTATGTTTTTCTTTTCTGTATTATGGTTATCATTATCATTCATTACTTGAATTCTCTTTTTCAAATAATCATCTGTTTTGTAATAATCTTCTTGGAATTTAAACTGAGATCTGATGCGTTCTTGTCTCAGATACTATGGTTGGATACTCTCTGTTATATTGCATAAGCGTATAGGGACATGATAGTGAATTGAAAATCATTTTCGTCCTAGTTCTATTCCTTGATATGCACTCCCATGATATGATCTGAGTCATTGTTTATAAGTTCCATCAGTGTTCCAGGGGACATGTCCCCTCTATAAAACTTCCCATTTCCAAAATGAGGACAATTTTAGGAATAGCTCACAAACCAGCTTAGAGCATGCAACGATCACCTCTGAACACTCCTTGAGCAATGGCAACCAAACAAGAAAGTTTAGCAATGGAGGGAAGAAGTTTTCTTTTTCATTTACAAATGCACAAATGATACATGCTTTACCTTTTTGGCCTTTTAAGTGGTCTATTTTAGGGTTGGAGGGTCAAATTGACTAAAAAAAACAAAAGCAACTTTGAAAAAGTCAAAACAATCCATTTTTTGCCCAAATTCGGTCCGGGTCTGTTGTGGATTTGCAAATTTGCCGTAAAGATGGCAAAATTTGTGCTGGATCCAGCTGACAATTATTTTGTAGACTTTGAAGGTTTGCGATAGACTTTTGCAAGAACTGAATTGAGACCAGACTTTTATGGCTAGACCAGATCGGACTTTTGGGTTGCCAGGGAAGAATTTGGCAGCATAGGTAAAATGGAAAAGCATAATCACCATTCTGAAACATTTCTTTATGTGTCGTTTTTTTTGTATAATGGTTATCATTATCGTTCATTAATTGAATTCTCTTTGACAAATAATCATCTGTTTTGTGGATTTGTTCATTTTTTAATAATCTCCTTGGATTTTAAACTGAAGTCTGATGCATTCTTGTCTCAGATACTATAGTTGGATACTCCATATTAGATAACACACCAATGTAGCTTTATATGTTGTGTTTTCTTCTCTCCGTTATATATCATGTAAGCATATAGGGACATGATAGTGAATTGAAAACCATTTTCCTCTAGTTCTATTTCTTGAGATGAACTCCCATGATATGATCCTAGCAATTATTTATGCTTCCTATCAGTGTGCCATAGGACGTGTCTCCCCCTTGCACCTCCACCATCTCAGAGATGTTAGGGTCCAGGGACACCAGATAATCCCCAAGACATTCAGGGGACTCCTAAGAGTCTCTTGAAAGTTTCAGGGACATCTAGGAGTCGCATGGGGCTGGACGGTCAAAAAGACATTTTTTAGAAAAGAAACTCAAATTGTTTTTAATCCTTGCTTCCAATGCCAGAATCTAATAGCTTATAGGCCCTACTCAAACCCCAGAAGCCCTATAAAACATCACCAAGTCCTATTTTCAACTCACAAAAACAAATCAACATCAAGCTGATAGCAAGAGTGAGGGTTACAAGTGCAAGGTGAAAGAGAGGTTGCAAGAGGGTTGAGGAGGACCAAGAAGATGATCAAAAAGAGGAGGGATCATGTGGAGTCTAACAGTTCTACTGATGACAAGTTCGGGGATGATTAGAGGCCATATTTCACTCTATTATGTTTTTTTGAACATTTGTAATCATCACTATAAAACCTTGAGAACAGTATAAATCTCAAATCTGACATTTTTTCGTTGTGCAATGTTAAATTGTTATTCTTCACTTCAAATTTTAGTAGTTTCTAAGTTTTACTAGCCTGCCAAAGTTCCATTTATCATTCTTAGACATCCTTTTATAAATATAAGTACTATATATATTTCATTGCTTCCTCCCCACCCCCACCCTGCCACTGTTCCCCCACCATACCCCAACTTAGGCTCTTTGTTTCCCCCGTCCCTGAAATACATCCCCAAGTCCTTGCATGCCTCTGTTATGAAACTCCTTGGAACTATGCTTCTCATTGAGTATGCTTATCAGTATTCCTTCAAAGTCATTTAAAAGAAAAACTTTGGCCTGAGCTTCTTTTGGATTATTATATCCACATATTTTAGTACAGTCGGTGTGAGTTCAGTTCATTGTTATCTATTTTTCTTGTATCTTTCTTCTTTGAATTTCTGTCTCTTTGAGAATGTTCTTGTATTCTAGCTATTCGATTAAGTCTGTAAATGGTTCTTGATCTGGACTCTGTTTTTGGTAAACACATTCCTTTCTGACCATTTTATCATTTTTTGCACACGTGTTTTGATATTTTCTTGCTGTATACTACTTACTCTTTATACTGTTGAACTGACTGTCTTGCAGGTGAACAAAAATGCCATGTTGTGCAAGACATTGGATAAATTATTAGAATCTAAGTCAGACGAGCTAAACAATGCAGCATTGCAGCGGCTTATGCGGAAGGTTGTATAATCATTTTAAATGTTTTTTCTGCTTAAGTTTTTGTTATCTTACAAAATTCTTTTTTTTGCAAGGAGAAGATATTTGATATGTTACATAATTGTTACTCCTTTTTGGTGCACTAAAATGGAAACAGACAACAATATGTCAGTGCCAAAACCTAGTTAATTTTAAGAACATAGAAAAATGAAAAAGTGAAATCAAACTATCATTTTTATTATTAGTAGTTGTCCATACATTTTCTTATAGCCAATGTACATCTACTTTTTTTGCTTGTGGTTTTGACACTTGCCAGGGATGTACAACCAGGTGTCAATCGTGTTACAGTTTGTCTGTATGATGTCTCAAGTTTCGTTTGAATATTTAGTTTTTATAAACAGTTTCAGAAGAACTCTATAAGTGTGAGATTCCAAAAGGATGTTTCGCAATGATCTGTGTTTCTTGTCACTCTCAAGTTTGGGACTGTTGACTCTGTGTGGGTTTTAATTGTTTTCTATACTTCTGCCCGTCTCAGATTCCAAACATTGAGCTTCTTATTAGCAGTCATTAGTTATTTCTTTATATTTGGTACCTGTGGATTCATCTTTATTAAACAATTGATTTGATTATTAATGTTTATCTATACATTTTTGCAGAACTGAGATTTTTCTCTTCTTCATTTGTATTTCTGGCACTTTCTAGGGTGTAAAATCAGTTGTCTGAGTACAATGAAGTTTATCAGTACAATCTCTTGAGCCACCTCCTTTAAACAATCTCATGAGTAAGTTCTAAAAGACTTGAAGTTTGTTTCCAAAAGGATGTTTTAAGAATATCTGTGCTTCTTGTTGCCCTAAAGCTTGGATCAGCTATTTTTGTGGGGATTTTCATGGAGTCTCCGTGCTTTTTGGTTTCAGAATCCAAATGGAAAATACTGCAGCTTTTGTCTCTTATTCTTTATATTTGTTACCTGTGAGTTTTTTTTTTAATAATCTTCGTTTACTCTTTTTGGGTATATTTTTCTTCTGAAGTTTCTACAAAGAATAAGATAGATTCATTTATTATGATTGGCACAAGTGTTTGTTGTCGGTTCTGTTAAATTTTCAGAGCATTTATATTTCTATATACCATTTATTGGAGGAAGACTTATTTTTCCTTCATATATGTGGGTGGTGCCCCATCACCAAGCAACACCACCTTTTTATAATCACACACACACACCCACATATATATAGAATATAATTATCATTTATTTTAATGGTTAATAGGCTGAAGCCGAGATTGATTATTATTATTATTTATTGTTGAGATTAATAAATTATTATTGTTTGTTAAGCTTGAGGAGACTTGAACTCAAGACCACCTAGATAAAAGACTCACAATTTACCATTGTGCTATAGGCTATTGCCTATATAATTAAATTATTGTTAATACAATAATTATATTATCACAACCTCTATATCTCCTTGAAGGAATCCAACCATAACTATAATAACATCAACACTCCCTTAGCTAGGGAGGAATCCTTCTTGATAATTTGTAGTTCGTCCTCCTAACGTTATCGTAAACAATTTACTTAAGAGAGTTATATATATAAATCATAATAAAATTAATTAATTATCTCTCAAATAATACTTCGTATTTTATGAGACATCATTGTGAATCAGACATATAAGCCTCCTAAAGCTAACATCAATACTCCCTCTTAGCTAGGTCATATCATAATGAATGTATCATTATGATTCATTATAAACTTCACAATGAATTTTAGATATCTCTATCTTGAATATCTCCTCATGTGGCATGGCATGCCCTTAGATATCATCTTTAAGTGATATTCATCATAGTGAATTTAGAAAATTACGTTCATGGCATGTCTTCAGATACCACCACATGTGTTATCCACCATAAAAGGATTTAATATATCTACTATTCTGTCCTTGGATAGCACCACATGTCCTATCCTTCATAATGGATTTAGGATAACTACCATTCTTGCGTTTCTTCTGGTACCACCGCATGCCCACCATAAAGGATTTAAGATATCTACCATTATGTCCTTGGATACCACCATATGTGCTATCCTTCATAATGTATTTAGGATAACTACATTATGACATTTCTTTAGGTACCACCACATGCACTACCTACCATAATGGATTTGAAAAGTTACCTTTATGGCATGTCCTTAGATATCACCACATGCGCTATCCACCATAAAGGATTTTAAGATATCTACCATTATGTCCTTGGATACCACCACATGCGCTATCCTCCATAATGGATTTATGATATCTACCATTATGGCATGTCCTTGGGTACCACCACATGCACTACCCTCCATAATGGATTTAAGATATCTACATGTGTAATGAATATCCATTACTTTAAGAAATATTAACCATCGTTGTGAGATCGTCACCTCACAATGAAAGTAACAATGCTCAAGTGTTTTATTGTTGTGAGATCGTCGCCTCATTAATATATTCAGTTTCACAAGTACAAGAAAATCACCACAGATTCTCCCATGTGGTGTTATGATGGCATCACACACACAAAATCCACCATGAACCATATCGAAGGGTGGGACAAGGGCTTTCACCTCAAACCTCTTTATCACAAAGAGGAATGCATTACAAGGTATTGCATGTCAAACTTATCTCTCACGAAGAAGAACTCATTAATTAGATAGCAAGCTTTTGACCTACTCGTTCTTCTGATGAGCTGTTAAACTCCCTTTGAATCTGATATCAACCTTTTGACCTCCTTAGATGTCAATTGGAGTGGATCCTCTAGCTGCTCCCTCTGATACATAAGCATACCCTTCTCATATGGGAGACATCTTGCTATAGGTGACTCTCATCATTTGACATGATTCACATATGACTGAAGGTGCTAGATCCAAGACAACTTTTGAGCTATTATCATAAGATTGAGCCCTGCACATAGGCCTCAGCAATATACCTAGTGTACCATTCCTCTTTTCTTGCAAGAACATCTCTAGAAACCAAAGAAAAGACAAGAGCATAACAAAGCAAATGACTCTTAATACAGGGACACAAATAAGAGACTAACTACAAAATAAAAAATGATACTCAAGAAAGAATACTTATCTCACTATTTTGGAGTAATCACTCAACAACATCCTTCATGATGTGAGTTGTTTCTACATGTATGTGAGAGTCCGATTTGTTGTTTTATAAAAGGCACTTTCAATACGATCGCCAACCATTTCATTTCATCAAGTATCCATCTTCAGGCATCATTTAAAACCTTTTGCATGCAAAGTCTTTTCTTGAACAACTGTACATTTTATTAGGGGGTTCATGTGCATTCTACACAATTCCACATTTCGCTAGAGGAGAGAGAGAGAGAGCTCAAGCATATCTTTGTTTCAATACATCTGATTCCTATTGATATTGCAATCATCACATCCTTTTGGTAACATCTCTTCTAGATACTCAAACACATATTTCATGTCCCGTGCATACATTTCTAGTAGTGCTTAATTTTCCAGCAACCCATCTAAAGAAATGTCACTTATTCACTTTTTTCTTGCCACAAGGCCCACCAATATTTTGTTTATAGTATTGTAGTTGATTTGTAATCCTTCAAACTTTAGTACGGCTTTGACCAATTTTGATTTGATGGCGTGGATATTCAACAATAATAATTAAGACTTGGTCATTGGTATTGTTTCAGTGCATTTTACCTTAAAGACTTCAGTGTCACATTTAATTATTGCTTTAAAAGTCTAAGGAAGTCTTCAATCTATGATATTCATGACTCTTGGAAATGATCAATTAATTCAAATATTTAAATTCCCTTACAAACATTATTTCCTCAATAATATTCATGCATAAACCTCATAATTTTGAAACTAATAATTATTTATCTTGCCAAAATAATTTCAGTTTCATCTTCTCTATTTTAGTATACATTTTATATTATGAAATTGACAAGGATGCGACTTTTATAACCAATAGTTGTATTCTGGAGTGTGTCATTTGTACTCAAGTTTCATAGTATAATATAGCCTTGACTAGTGTTACCAAATCAAACTCAGTCTCGGACTCGGTGGCCAAACTCGGCAAATTAAAACACCCATGAAATTCAAATATTTTTAAGGAATTTAAGTTTTTTCCTTGCATCATTTAGCCAATTAACATCAGATCACTTAAGTATATATGAATTTTTTAAAAGAAGTTGCTTAAAGTTAAATTGAATAACATAATAGAATTATAGTGTAACTGTCAAATGTCTACAATATTCATGGAATATGCAATTCATGCAATCAAAAGTTCAAAACACATATCAAAATAAAGACTCACAGTAGCTTATGTCCTCCTATGAGTATGCTTAAGATAGGTCATGGAAGACTCTAGAGCCAACCTCTCTCCTTGCGTATGAGGTTGAACCCTAGTGACATGCTCGTCATGATCCTCCTCCTCATCCTTATAATCCTCATAATCCGAGTTGGATCCATCACTCTCAACCTCAGGGTCTTGCACAAGATCATCAACTTCCAGCTTCAATTTGACCTCAAATGGCCAAGACAGGTTGTGGGAGATGACACTATTGAAGGCATGTTCAATCTTAAAATTTGGGCGAGCTGGAATTTTTTGAAAACCCCCAAAATCTAGAATCTGCATTTTGACTCCTATGAAGCTGAAACCTATCTCAAACATTTTGACAGTATTTACACAAGTCTAACTTAAAATATAAGTCCACTTATACTTTAATGTTATATTTGTATAAATCATCCTACCCCTGAGTTGAAAAACCCCAACACTCTTCTCTCAAGTTTTCTTTCTCTATTCGTTGTGTTTGCAAGTGATAGAACGACCTTTTTAGGTCTTAGTCATGCATTACAAAACAAAAAAAAAAACAAAGAAATAACATTAAAACATTTTTTTTTGCCACTTTATGGGCATTGGCTGCCGCCTGAGGCAGCTTGATGGGACTTGGCGAGTCTAAGTCCAGAGGTAGGCAACCTCGTTTTGGCTACCTTGCCTCGGCTCAGACTCGCTGAGTCCTATAACACTAGTTGTGACATCCATTGTGACTTGATTTTATATTGTTGTTTTTAAAAAAAAATTCTTATGGTACTCACACAGAAAATTTCCTAATGAAAGAAGTATAATATATGGTACATGATCATAGGAAGTTTTAAACAAGTTATTACACCGTTGCTAATTGCCATGTCTGCCTTGAATGCTTATAGCTTTGCAAATTAGCATTATACAAAACAAAGTTTTATTGAATCGTTTTCAATGTTTAAAAAAGGTAATTTGTTCTCGGTTTGTATAGGTATCAAACCAAATCAGAAATTCTGATTATATTAGATGTTGAACTCGACAACCATATACTCAAGGCATACAGAAATATATATATGTTATCATTGATTAAACAAGAGCGAACACTACTATCATCATGCATTTCAGAATACACGTAAGTCATTTTTTTTTCCTTTCCGATCTTGATAGTCATATAGACGCACCACTGCCATGTGTATTTCATCAATTTTGACTGTGAAATGTTTGAAAAACAATTTCTTCCATTAATGCTTTGAAGACGGCTTACACATACAAATTCTTCAAAAATCTCAATCAAATTCAGCCAATCTCTGTTCACATTATCATTATTGTTGAATTTTGGATCGCTGCAAATGTATTTGCACTCCCGGATGGGTATGTGTTTTCCAAAGTCAGTAACCCATTATATCTATATATTGAGAATAATCTAAGAAGAGACATGTCCCATGAAGGGACATGTCTATTCGTTAAATATAATAATAAGTTTTAATTATAGTTTTGCATCTATATATATATATAATCTCCATGAATTATTATTATATTGATTTCTCTCACATTATAATACATAAATTTATATCTCCTATATATATATATAATAGTATTATCTCAGGGTTTATTAGTTTGAAGCTACCAAGCATTAACTCTCCTTCTTAGCCAGGGAGGATAAACACAAGATATAATAGAAGATCCCAAAAGGATTCTTTAACTGAACTTCTGTAAATTTTAATTAAAATAATAGATTTTTCTGTGCTTTCCTTGTGGTCTTAGAGAATTAGATAGAAGTTGTAGAAAGATTATTATTATTATTTTTTGTATTTTTCAAATATAAGTAAAACAATAATTAACAACAACAACAAATAATATAATATTGAGTCAAGCAAAATAGCTACAAATCGTACCAAGCAAGATATGTAATCAGTATGCCAGCAAAGGTGTTTACACCAGCTGCAAGAATGGACCAGCTATGCACCAAAAGGGTAGAAATAGCTGACATAAGCCAACCAACAAATCACATGCTAGGTGAAAGGGAACCATACGACTGCTATAGTCATGCCAAGGTAGCAAGAAGATCCCAATGTGCCAAACAAGACCCTCAACATGCAATGCACAAGCACCCCCAAATGTTGGACTTAACAATCTTTGTCAACTACTGAAGCAATCTATTGGGGTTTGCGTCCCAATAGCTAGGCTCTAGAGTTTGTGTCCCAATCCTCTAGAATCGATCCTCCGAGCAAATTCGCAAATATCAAGAATGAATATGTAAAAGATAATGAAAGAATGAGCCAACATCTCCTTTTATCTCCCTCTCAAAGCCATTCGAACCCTAAAGGGAGAATATGCCTTTCCCTTTATTATAAAATGGCATATTCTTAATTAAAAGGCCTTTATGTATAGGAAAAACACCCCTTTCCTCAAATGACATAACTCTAGGTGCCCGAAGGTCTTCAGATGATGAAAATAAGTTATAATAATTCAAGACCTTTCCAATGAGCTATAACACATAGGCTTGCCTGACTAGATGAAGCCAAAATCCCCTCATTACTCCAATTAGCTATATAAATAGCTTTGTTTTAATTTATTTAAAGGCAAACTTCAATTGGAAAGCCAAACCAACCAAATAATTAGTGAACGGGTCCTGTCACCTACTTGTGGCTGATGTCGGGCAATGTGGGCCAACAGGCAGTCCTGTCCCCGAAAACTAGGGATGCTCTTAGAAACTAGGGAATATACCCTATCACCTTGAAACTAAAACCGTATATTGGTCGCGAGAAGCCTCAAATCTGATCACTACGATAACCTCCTAAATTTTAAGAAAATCCCTAAAATTAAGGAATTGCTCTCACTGGCTCTCAAACTAACTGTAGAACCAACTTTGGTCATTGAGTATCCAGTATGAATCTCTATCTACCATTGTTAGCCTACGAGACTCCAATGATAGGCCAACTCTCATGACTCTGCTAGTTAGACTAGAGAGGGGACATGATATATAATTTTACCTCATTGTAAAATTAGGAATGACAAGTTTTAAGGATATCTTTGATTAGAAGATATCCACCATGTATATATCATCTCATGATATTACGAGTGATGGCCTCCTGAATGTCAAGTCGCATGACATTCACCAAGTACTCTTTGAGTAATGGCCCCCTGAAGGTCAAGTTGCAGGATATTCACCAAGTACAATGAGTGGTGGCCTCCTGAACATCAAGTTGCATGCTATTCACCAAGTACTCTGAGCAATGGCCTCCTGAACATCAATTTGCATAACATTCACCAAGTACTCAAAATGTTCATAAGATATGTGCACACGCATCCTCAATAATGCTTACTATATGAACATCCATGGTCTATTTAAGGAACTTAACCTACCATGGAAGATATAATCTATCATGATGTGCTTTAGCTATCATAAGATGTCTATCACAATAGAAAACCATGGTCTATTTAAGGAACTTAATCCATCGTGCAAGTTATCATCTATCATGATCTGTTTCAGCCATCATAAGATGTCTATCATAATAGATTAAGTTATTGAAAGATCATCACCTTTCAATATCTCCTACAATACAAGTGATAGTCATTTGGAAGTCGCTACTTCCTCATGATGTACATAAGTGGTAGGCCCATTAAAACATACAGTCACACATGAATTTTTGGTCCACCTTTGAAAATTAATCTTCTGAACTCCTCATCCAATGTTGCCTCTAATTAAGTGTCAGAATATCAATCTCCCTTTCCTGCAAGAAGTCATTTGGAAGTCACCACTTCCTCATGATGTACACAAGTGGTAGGCCCATTAAAACATGCAGTCACACATGAATTTTTGGTCCGCCTCTAAAAATTAATCTTTTGAACTCCTCATCCAATGTTGCCTCTAATGAAGTGTCAGAATATCAATCTCCCTTTCCTGCAAGAACATATTTGGAAGAAAAGATCCAGGCAAAGAGCTCTTATAGTACATATAGAAATATAAATAAGATACTCATACTATATTAGGAATGCTTGAAAATTGTACTAAAAAAGGAATACTGATCTCATGTAGTCAAACAATAATGCCCTCTAGATGACTTCTTCTATTAAGCTTAGTTCTTAATTAAGGCGAAACCTCTACTCCAAATTATTGTTATAAATGATGTATTCAATTAATCTCTTAATGACCCATAACTATTCAATATATATATATATATATATATATATATATATATATATATATATATATATATATATATATATATATATGACAGGGAATCTTGTCGGTTGAAGTGGATGATGCCGCTGATAAAGGGAACGTTTGCACCAAGTCAATGCAAATCTTCCAATACGTGATCAGTTTTGGTTCTTATTTGATCCAAGCTTGTGGTGGGTCATTTCCCACATGGTACATGACTGAACCATTGTGAACTTTCTGCTTCGCTAGCGTCAGCTTGTCTTGAACATTCATTTCCTTTGTAAGTTGGTGGTGGGACCCTTTACATTCGTGAGCACGTGAACATGTAAATGAGAGGCCTTAATTGTAATCCTTCCCTCTATTTAATATGTTATTCTGTCTCCTCTTTTAATCTTGTTCTTTAGTCTATTTGACATATGACGTGGTAGAATCCACATCGGATGGATTGGATGTTGTCATTTCAATAACTCCTGCAAGTTCTTAGGTTTCCAGAGATTATGAATTGCCAAATTTTAATCAGTATTCTTAATTTACCTTTTCCAATGACACGTCTTTTTATTCCTATCTGTGATCTGTATATTATTCTCTTTTTATATTTTTGTTTGCAAAGTTATTGCTCATGTCAAGCCAATTGGGACACACCCATCCAACCCATATCGTCGTAGTGTACATATGTAGCACGTGTCGAGTGGGGACTATACACAAAGGCATTTGATATCTTGCCATCATTCATTTTATATGCTTCATTAACAATTACCACTGAATCACGAAAGAGTCAACAACATATACACTTCCTATTATTATACTTTGTCATAAAGGGCTTGCAGTTACCATAATGCCTCGGATTATTAGCAAGATACAATAGCTTTATTTGCAGGGAGACGAGAAATATGTATAGTTATTATATTTTCGTTTGCAAAGTTATTGCTCACGTCAAGCCAGTTGGGACCCACCATCCGAACCCATATCGTCACAATGTACAAAGCAACACATGCCGAGCGGGGACCATGCACAAAGGCATTGGATATCTTGCCATCATTTTATATGCTCCATTAACGATTACCAATTAATCATGAAAGACTCGACAACATATACACTTCCTGTTATTATACTTTGTTGTAAAGGGCCTGCAGTTACCATAATGTCTGGATTATTAGCAAGATACAATAGCTTTATTTGCAGGGAGACGACAAATATGTATAGTTTGATTGCCAAAGTCATACAACAACCAATATGTGATAGTTATGTCTAAGAGATAGAGGTTTTCTCGTGTTTGCATTTGCGATCAATATGGAAGGCCACGATCTTACAAGAAATGGCTTCAAGAATAAAATCTTGTCAACTACAAACCCTCAACAAAATAGTATGCCCGATAGTAAATGAAAGTCTGTCCCGTGTGGGCTATGTAAAGGGCTCTAGTTTGGATAATTTTAATCATGGATCAAGATTATTCATGCAGAAGAAAAAAATATCATCTGGATCTCTCCATCTTGAACAACATGACACTCATTATATTTTTCTTTCCATTTACATTTGTTCCCTGACTTTGATATCATGTTGAATTTTGGATATCATGTTGAATTTTGGATTGTTGCAAATGTATTTGCAATGCCTATTTGGTATTGTGATTTCCAAAGGCAACAATCCCTTATATTTATATATTGAGAATAATTTAAGAAAAGACATGTCTTTTCATGGGGACATGCTATTCGTTAAATATAATAATTAGTTTTAATTATAATTTTGTATATGTATATATAATATTCATGAATTATTACTATATTAATTTCTCACCTAATAGTACACGCGCGCACATACACACATATAAATTATATCTCACATATAATAAATATATATGTATATATGTCTACAATAGTATTGTCTCAAGGTTTATTTGTCTGAAGCTACCAAACATTAACAATTATCTATTTTAAATCATTTCTAAAGTCTCGCAAACTTGGTAGGGAACCTACTTTGATACCATGTTAAATTTGCTGAGTGTTTATGTTTCTATACCATTCATTGGAGGAAGACTTACAATTATTCTCCCTTCATATATGTGGGTGGTGCCTTGTCACCAAGCAACGCCACCTTTTCACAATCATATATATCTATATATCTATATAATTAAACTAAGTTGCTGGTCCTGATGCGGGTTCAACATTTGGGTTTGAAATTCGATCATATTTTTTTTGGGCTCGGTTCAGATTCGTTTTCAGTTCATCCGTACAATATATGTGTGTGTGTGTTGTAGCAAATCCGTTCATACAACACTATGCTAATTTTGAAGTAATTTAGCAAAATACACCACCTATATATTAATGATCTAGTTCGTAACACTCATCTCAAGGCTCAACCTGTGGAAGCTGATAGTACCATGAATAACTTGAGATTGCTTCTTTGTTTGATTTATCAACTAATGATCAATATTATAAACAAAACATATTCAAAACAGCTACTTGCAAAAATCATGAATATATTCAAGAAAACATATAAAAACTCAACCAAGATATTATCCTTTCAAGACAATATAAATGCAAATTGAAAATTTGGAACTCATTGATCCAATGACAACTAATCTCACATGTTGATGCTAAATATGGAATTAAGAATTCAGAAATATTGAGTTGTCCAAAAGATAATAAAATTAATCAATTCCACCCAAATTCTTCTTACAGTCGATCAACCAAAAGTTTCCTGGGGTTCGACTGCATAAAAGCAAAATTGTTTAAAATAGTCCTAAATTCGATCAAGGTCCCTTTTGCTGATTGTGCAGTGACTTTACTAGTTAAACAACGAATTTGACATGACTTTGAATTTACAGTGAATCGACTTCTGAATTTGCCTATAGGTGAGTAAATATGGTAACTTAGTAATTAAATAATATAGTTAATTATATAATTATGTAATATAATAATAATTATATAATATATAATATAATTGTTGTTAGTATTACATTAAAAGTAATATAATATAATATATAATATTATTATTGTTATTACAAAGATTATATTATCAATTGTATTATCACAAGTTCTATGTCATCCCAAAGGAATCCGACCAGAGCTAACATAACATCAACAAGTTCGTGGGGATTAGATGTGTTTGCAATTGCCTTTAGTTGTTGGGAAGCACTATTCAGTTCCTGTTGTTGTAAGGATTCTCAAGTTGGTCAATACATCCCCCCTTTTTGGTTGAATGCTTTGGAATGATCATAAGCCAACTTGGACAATTCTTGCATGCTTGTCTTCATCGATTTCGAACAAAAATATTGTTTTAGGTGACATGGTGTCATGCGAATGCCAAAGTGACTCCCATGTAAAAAGGTGAGCCTCTTTGCTTAGTTGCTATTGGACTAAATTTGTTAGATTGCACAACTGAATTATCAATTGCATGGTAACCTTTCTGCTATGGTCCAATTTCAATACTTTGATAAATTGCAGAAACCTTCGTAGGGGGTCACTATCTTGTGCATTTCATATTTTTTAGATTGAAATATATTTAGAAATAAATTTAAAGGAGGTTACACGAATAGACAACCAAGGAAGATGTCTCAAATGGAGTGAGGAAGGGGTCAAACTTCTGAAGGCTAGGGTTTCACAGTGTTCAACATGAAAGATTGTCCTAGATACAGAGGGTTCAAATGCAGAAAAGATACATCAACTACAAGTGGCATCCACCAAGTAAGGCATGGAAGGATCAACAATTTGGGAGAAGAGATTTTTTCGATCATATTGCGAAAAACCAACATAGTTTAGCTGGAAAGGGTTTTATTAGTTACAAAGAAATGGGGATATGCAAGTATTTCTTTAGGCTGAATGCGAGTTCGAATGGGACGTGTGGAGAGTATGGAAAAAGAAAGGAAACTAGATGGACCATAAAGAGGAAGTATAGACAATCAAGTTGGCCTGTAATCAATCAATTTCGATGAGGGTAGAGGATAAGTGATAGAGGGAAGTGTTCAAAATCTACGAGGACAAAACCTTCTTCATGAAATGAGCAGGTGACTGACCATCAACATTTTTGCATGTTAGTGTATGGTGTGATATTCAATGGGGTAAGAATATTATCCTAAAAACCCTCCCAAATGGTTTCTTTCTTGTGATTTATGAAAACTCTAGGGAGAAACAATGAATTTTGCTAAATGATCCCCTCTTTATTAGAGGTATGGGCTTTTTTAGTAGGACTGGCAACCGAAATTTGATCCTTTAATTCTTCAATAGAAGAGGTTCTTGTTTGGATACATCCTATATAATCTGCCACTGGATACTAGGAGCTGAAAACCTTTGAAAATATTAGAAATAAATTGAGAAAGTTCATAAAAGAAGATATGCGACAATATGCATCCTTTTGAAACTCTATTTTTTCGCTGGCTTATGGGATTGAGTTGTGACCAGATGAGGGAATTTGGTGCCAACAAATTGAAGTTGAAAACATTGTGGAAAACTGCGGCGGGACTTCTGGAAGAAGATTGCATTAAGTATAAGAAAGGAAAAGAGTTGGAGAGGGATATTTCAACAAATAAATTGGATGTCCATTCCAAGGAAAAGGCCAATTCTAATTGAGAGGATTGAAATCCCTGAAAGTTTCTTAGTGGGGATGGAAACTGAAATGTTAAAATGATTTCCTTGAATCCAAGTTAGGTAGGTGGTTTTTCTTTACCCATGGTTCCAATTTTGTTGGGTCAATCCTTGTCCCAGGAGGATTATCTGCAAGTGCAGTTGAAAGAATGGGGTGCCATTGGGGTTCTTGAAAGGGAGAACATGTGGAGGAAGAGAGGTTTTCTCCCTCAGGCGATTTGTCGTTAGATAGGGCAGATGATCTTAGAGCATCTACAGGTGGTTTGAAACAGGACTAATTCTTGTGAGAGAGCCAACCAATTAGTGGTATTGAATGAAGGCTTTAAAGATATTGCTAAACTATTATAAGGTAAAGGAGATCAAATTTAAGAGAAGTTGTGATTATTAAAGAGGTTGGGGTGTAAGAGGATTTGTCTCAGATGTGAATGAAGGATATACATGTGTCTGCAACTTGGGGGATTGTTTTATTGGAGAAATTGTTTAGGAGTCTCCCGTTCGCTCTTATGCTGCTCGATGGCTAGTAGATTCCCAAACTAGAATCCAACCAATTTTCTACAAACTCTTCATAAGCACTTAACATGCTTTTAGGAAGAAGTTTCTGGATTTGACTGTGTAAGTCAGTTTGTGATCTGGTGGAAAGATACTTGGTCAAATCCAGATGGTCCAAGCTAACTTCAGAAAATTATGATTGTAGAATCAAAACATAGCTTAGTAGTAATATGTCTTCTTGTTTCAAAACCTTATATTAAATTCATCAATGAGGTTTATTGTCCCAAACTAGAATCCAATCAATTTTCTGCAAACTCTTCTGAAGCACATAACATACTCCTCATTCCAGTAATCTGTTGCTACTAAATCTCAGAATACAGAGGGACCAAAGTACTACAGTTCTGACCTCAATGAGCAGCCTCAATTGATAGCCTTGGTATTCGTAGAAGCTCCTATTCATGCCACAGATCCAATGGCTCTGGTAATTGGGAGAAGTTCATGATAGTAACCACCACTTTGTTGATGCCGATAATCTTTAGTTGCTTGACATTGGAGAGCACCAAGCAGGTTGACTATCTGAACCTCTGTGGTGTGCTGTGATTCCCAGTAGTCCTGATATCAATGAGAAAAAAAATTTAGATATTTAAACTTGAATTTTTTTTTTGAACTGTAAGTACATACCATTTAGAAAATCCCTGGACAAGCCTTAAAACAAGAACATGAAGTCTATATCGAAGCCATATTCTAAGCTACAATTAAATGCACAATCATGCTAATTTGAAAATGATGGCACAATATCTAAGAGGCCAAAGAAGCAATCTCAGACTGCTAAGTGGTGCAAGACTGTTAAATCAGTTAAAGATAGTTATTCTGATTGTTTAGTCTCTTTTTTCTTGATAGGTGTTGATTGTTTTGTCTCTTACCTTATAAAATAATGCTATTGTTTTTTTTTGTTTTAGACCTTTAATATATCAATTTAGTCTTATTGATTAAACAGGTCTCTTAGTAGTCCCACAAGTTAACTTTATAAGTGGTCATGCATTGCCAAGTTTTCTGTCCTTCAAATTAGAAAATAGATTTTTTCAATAGTTTTGTCTAGTACTCTCCAGTAGATGTATGACCTCTATCTACTAAGACATAATGAGCTACAAAGAAAGTGCATTAAATAGAATGTAAATGAAATAGTAAGTTTAAAAAAATCGATCTTCTGTGTGGAAAACATCTTGCCTGTCTTGGAAATGAGACCTTTCCTTTTTCTTCTTGGGTTTCTTTACAATGTCAATGTTGTGCACTGGAATTGGTAATTTGCTACTGTGGTTCAATCACATTAACGTGTTTCTATTTACTGTTCTTCCCTAATTTAGCTAGAAAAGTGAACTTAGCCGATTTTTTTAGAGTTTAATTTCTTCACAGAGCACAGTGTTTTGTTTAACTTCGTGCTGTTGTAATGTAACTGAGTGCTCTTTTGAGTGCTATTGACCTGCTTTGGCCATATGCAACACACTAATATGATCTCTTTCTTATTTCATGTCAGTAGTTTTTTTAACAATTTATCCCTTTTCTATACAGACTGGTTTTGGCATGGAAGAGATTCTGAGGAAATATATTCGTTATGCTTTGAACGAGAAGCCATTTAATCCTGATTTGGTGGCAGGCCTTATTCATCTGAGAAAATCTTCAACTCTAGAAGATGACAGAGTTTCAGAGGTTTTAAATGAGGTTTCAAGACGCATTGTAAAAGAAAAGGGTAAAAATACAGTTCTTTCATACCTGCTGTTTATTTTGAGGGGTTTGTATGTATTTTTGCATTAAGTGCAGCCAAAACATTTACTAGGGATTTTGTTTTTATGGAAATAATATGGTTGAATATATTAGGTCTCTCGACTGTTTGATGAATGGGTTTTTAAAGAAAAGCTTGGTGTAATGTTTACCGTCTGAAATAAGCTACCCCTGTTGTTTAACTTATATGTTGCTTCAAAGACACATGTTCTTTCCAAAATTTATAGAGGTTAAATACGTTGACAGTTTCTGACTCAATTCTTGAATTCACAAATTGTACAGGAAAGGTACAGAATATTACTCTTCAATCCTCAGTTCACCAGTAAGTGTTTTACTGTGTCCTTATCAATTTTAGGGCGTACATAGAGAAAGAGTTTTGTACATATATGTGTAAATATATGTGGTCCAGAATGCTTGTACGGTATTATACATCCAAGATTAGTTCTCTAGCTCCTAAGAGACGAGTCTGACCTTGAAAGTCTTCTAGCCAATGCCTGGGCAGAAGTAACTTAATCTTCAATGCATGGCCGTCCACACCAGATCCAGCAGTTCCAACCTGATGACTATTCATCTCTGGAGGTAAATGAAAAAACAACACCAAACTTCTTTTTAGACTCCCAACCTGTGTTCCTGTTATTGCTGCAGCCTACTTTAGAATTTGTGATAGTCTGCAGCAACGGTTTAATGTCGGGCTTTTCTTCAGAACTGTTGAAGCATGCCCTAACAATGCCGTTGGTTCTTTCCACAGTCCCTCATGGCTTGCATCACCATACAGATACAACCTGACACGTTAAGCAGTCTCACAACCCTTTGAATCACATACACTGCCAAAATATAAGGTTGAAATGGTCTTGTGTATTCCAGAGCACCATTAATGTGCCCCGTAAGGAAGAACAATACTTTGTTTTTCCAATCCAGCTTAAGATTTCTTTCATCACCATTCCACAGATACTCTTGAAGATGCTTGGTTGTTCTCAATGCAATAAATATTCGATCCTAAGCCTGCAGTTTTGTTCTCGGGACCTAGTGCATGAAGTCTTTAACTTTGCAATAGAAACGACCCCTTTGAGATAATACGGACAACCATTGTTCATCATATTGCATACTACTGTTGCCTGGAGTTGCTTGCATTCAACTATGAACTTCCCATGCTCCAAATATCACCATCTTCAAATAACAGACTGAACTCAGAGTTTAATGGTTGTGATAAAACTATTTGGAGTTCGTCTTCTAGCACTGGAGATAATAATTTGCAGAAATACACTATTTCCTACAGATGTCGATCTAATCTTTGCTCTAAAGGTTCTGTGTCAATTTTGTCAACCTTCCTCTTGTCTGGCTTCCTAGCCGCTACCAATCTCCTGATTTTCTCTGTAATGTCCCCAATTTTGAGCTGCGGTAGAGTTGATAGATTCAGTCTATCATTGGGTCCATGTAGGTTGATATTGGTGTTTAGAGGACCTTGTTGTGGAGTTATTAGGCTCTCTAGCGGCCAATGGTGAGTTTTGGTTCCATGTTGTGGGACTTACTATTTATAGTAAGTCAACAGATGGTTCTGACAAGCTCAGACAAGTTAGAGAAGTTGAGTGATGCTCTCAATTTTTATTGTTGGCTCATGGTTTGGGCTCCAAGAATCTTGAAGGGAGCGTCTATTTTTAGTAAGTCACCTTATCAGGTTCATGCATCATCTTTTTTCCTCAGGATCATTCATGCGCTGTTAGAGTTTGATTGTGATGCTACTGCAGTCATTTTTGCAAGAGTGGTGAATTATGATTATTATTTAGTATTTAATTAAATATGCTAAGGTTGCTATTTTTGCTGGTATTGTATATTGGTCACCTTAGTGACATAGCTCGTTGGAACCGGGTTGAGAAGCTTAAAATATTGGGCATAGGAACCAATGGCCTTGTGTGTCAGAATATCATGATATTGATGGAAAGGTTGTTTTTGGAGCCAAAGAGAGTTAATACATTATATTATTCAAATATGTGCATAAGTATAAAACAGAAGGCATTTAAGTGAAAAGTGTGCTCATGAAGACTCTTGTCGTTGAGTGTGAAGAAGATGTTTTTCAATTGAAATGTTATAAATATTACGCCTTACAAGGATTGAATCATTCTATTGCTTATGTTATGTGATAACTTTGTGTTTAGATAAGAGATTGAAACAAGGGTTTCAACATTGTTGGAGAATTGTGAATTCTTCGCCACTTTCAGCACTTTGAATCTATGAAACACCAGGTGAATTGTGTTTTATTTACTGAATATATGATATACATTCTTTACTGAGGATTGTCTTGGTTGTGATGTATACCAAACGATCAGAACTGCTGCAAACTGAATAGGAGAAAGGACAAGTTTGACATTATGAAATTGATCATAGTATTGATCATAAATTGCTGAAGGGAAGTGCCGTTCAACCTGGGGTTTTATCACTGCCATTGATAATGTCTTTGGTGTGCTGTGGCGACCTGTTTAGAGTAGCGTTTGGGCTTCAAATTCATGTGCGAACTACTGAGATTGGTGTGGAGTCTTCAGTTATTTCTGCATACAAACTTTCCAACACCGAATTGCATATTGATTTTTTTTAATAATTAATTTGCTTATATATCTATGCTTGTAAAAATTGCAAACTTGATAATAGCAATTCAAAACATTGTGCAGGCAATCTATAGTACTTTCAAATTGTGTTATTTTTTATGAGCATTTATATATTCTGGAAATTGCAAAAAAATCATATATCTCAAACACAAGAAAATGTAAAACTTGCAAAGTAAAAGAACAGTTCTTCAACATTGTCTTAGAGTGAGCCAGCAGGGCTCTTTACAGTGGTATCAGAGCTTGCATGGTAAGAGTTTGACAAAATGTCAAACCACTAGAATTGAAGTTAGAACCGGTTGGGAACATTACATTCTCCCTCGTGTGTAGCTGCCAGCTGGTTCTTGGCCTTCCCTTTTGATTATGTTTTCTTTCAATCGTTCTTTTCTGACACATCATGATAACATTTCATTTATTTTGTCTTTAGCCATAGTTCTTTGGAAATGAAATATTATCTTCTACATCCATTTAAATGCTAACAAAAGGGCAAAGTTAGCATTTAATTATTTTTAAGTTTTTTGTCGCTTATGTATAGGAAGGCAATATTACATTGTCTAATTCTGATGTGAGACATAGAAACCCAGACAAGAAAGTAAGTTCCTAATTTTCAGGTGTTTGGATTCATATTTAACTCAGTTGTAGCCAAAACATTTTCTAGGATTTTATTTTTGAAGAAATAGTGTGGTTGAATAGATGAGAGCTGTAGACTATTGTGTTTGTTGAACATAGAAGTGCTTTAATCTTTTTTTTGTCTAATATTTGGGATGTCATTCAAAATGTAATGCATGGAATAAGACTGATATGAGAAATAGAATCCTGGACACAGGTTAGTTTCTGTGACATAAGGTGATGCTAGGCATTCTCTGTATATAGCTAAATTGTATTGTTTACCTATACATGCCTATACTACTATAAATCCAACCGACATAATTTCCTAGACATAATGCTTCATGTAACTTTTTATATATCTACTACTTAAGTGATAATGACATTTGTACTCTACAAAGTTACTTGTTTGTTCTTTCTTTTTAAAATTTGTTACCCTATTTCGATAAAGGGGTTAGTAGGTAAACCTTTCTTCACATCAAGATTCTACATACCTATAAAGAGTATTTAAAGTTGCTTTTTTTTTTCCTGTTTGAGGCTAGTAAGTTTAATAATTTGTGGATGACAAAATTATAACAATGTGATGATCTTATTGGTGATTCTATTTGTAGTTTTCTTTTTCTTATTGTAGAAGTTGAACATCTGTTTATTATATGTATACACACCATATTTATTTAAATTGTTTCATTTTACCAGTTTTCCTAGGGATGAGGCCCTGGGTTTTTTATGGGATTTGGGATGGAAATTGTCTTTGAGATGGGTGATGGGGCGAAATTTCCTCTTTTTATCCCCATTTTTTACCAAAATTAAGGACATCCAGGGACATATTCCTATTATGGGTAATGTCCCTTGGGACATTCCACACAACAGAAACCTAGGGAATGTAAGGATATCCTTGTGATGTCACCCATGTGCCTAAAGTTTTTTGAAAGAAAATAAAATCTAATCATGTTAAAAAAATGCTAAAACACTGTGGCAAGATCCCCAAACATGAGGTTTTGTTATTATACTCTTATTTCATATTTGTGTTGGCCCGCTATTGTGTTGTGTTTTCATTTGCATATTCAGAACTTTTGTTTTTGCAAGAAAGGACATTAAAAAAAACTGCAAACTAAAGAAAGATAAGGGCGAAAGGAGGAGAAAGGTACATAACACGTTCTTAGTTCCTTTTTGTCTTAAATCTGTTTGTTCATTTTTGTTTTGTTTTCAGATGTCAGATGCCTGGCCATAGCTGCTAATGCTATCATTTTGTCATGTCCCTATTTTAAGTTAGAATTTTAATAAAATTAAAATAAAATTATATTCATAATTAAATCATAGATTCTTATATGCTTAATTAAATAATGATAATAAAATCATATATTACAATTTAAAAAATGAGAATGATAATAAAATAAAATATAGATAAAATTAAAGGAAATATAGAAATAAATAACAATGATATGATATTATCTACTATCAATAAAATAAGAAACATAATAAAATTACAATGAATGAATAAATAAATCGAATTAATTACAAGAGACAATGTTGTATAAAGTATGTTACTTTTCTAAATAGGATTTAATAATAAATGATGATAAACATAAAATAAATAAGTAAATCAATAATATAATATAATATAATATATATTAACTAAATCTAATGAAAGGTCAAGAGATACATAATAAAGAGATGTGACTCCTTCAAGATGAGATATAAGGAGGAGATTTCATTTGAAAAAGAAAGAAGAAGAGGAAATGAGAGGAGTTGAAGAAAGATTCAATAGAAGAGGAAAAGAATGTGTAGAAAATAAGGAAGTGAATTTTTCAAAAGACAATAATGACGAAAGGACGTGACATTTTGAAATGGTTGCAATTATGAAGGGTCTTGACTTCTCATATGGATTGTAATTATGAAGGGTTGTGATTTTTTGAATGGATTATGATTATAAAGGAGAAAATAAATACAATGAGGTTTCTTCAAAAGGAGAAGAAACAAAAATCTTGTATGATTCTAAGATATATTCTAGCTATATGATATATATATTTATATATATGAATATTGATCATAGATAACTATAAGTATAACTATTGTAACATTAATATGATTTGCAATAATAAGATTATAATATCAATTATAATAGCAAAATGAGAAATATATATCCACATTTCAATCCTACTACTATTTAGCTAAGAAGGGCAGACAAGTGTATTGTCAAGGAAGTGCTTGTGTAAATTCCAAGCAATGGATCTTTGTCCCAAGATAAGGTAGGGGTCAGCGTTCCATAGACCTTTGTGATACAGACTTGGACCTTTTGACTTTGAGGCATAGTTACACTGACCTGGGGGATGGGGGGACGTTGGAACGGGGGGACAAGTTTTTGGGACGAGGGGACAGAGGGGCCTTAAATTGGGGATAGTAGGGGGATGATGGGGGGACGGTGGCATGAGATAGGGGTGTTCTATATACTATACATATGGTACATAAAATGCTAGTTATGGAAAGATGTATTGCAATATAAGATATAAAGATGTGAAAGAGTAAATACTTGAACATTGGATTGAATTAGAACATTAAACATTGAACATAAATAGTCAAATAAGCAAATAGTTAACACCAAGATGCCCCCCATCCTCGGCGGAGGTGGTGGAATTTGGTGGCACTGCTAGGGATGGGGGAACGAAGTCCCCAACTACCTAGTGCATCTATCTCTAGGACATGGGACAAAAAGGGAGGGGGGCGCATCCCTGTGTTACTATGCTTTGAGGGAATCCATTGATAGTGGTATCTAGGCAACTTGGTTAACACTCATTGCTTCCATCACAAGCCAAAATAGTAAAAAGGTTGGACATAAACTTTAAAGATAACTTTAGGAGTATGATGTACCAAGGAGGGGCTTGTATAAATCCAAGCTAATGGATCATATCCCAATAGAGGGTACTGATCAATGATCTGTAAGCCTTCAGGATGCGGACTCGGAAATGTATACTTTGAGGGACTCCATAGCTAGTGTCTAGGCAATTTGGATAGCATCTATACCATCCTTCCATAAACCAACTCATAATATGATTGGGTAATTGGAATTATTATTATGGACGTATTCGTAAGACATTCATTATGATTGACTAAGTAAATATTAATCATGACTGACCCTAAAAAGGGGACATTACACATGTTTCCTTCAATATAAAGTTAGAAACTAAATGGCTGCTATAAAACCTTCAAATCTTTTGTTACATACCTCATTTTTTAATTGGACAAACCTTCACAAGCTGCAGTTTTTAAATTTTCTTAGTATGCAAGCTGCATTGTTTTCTTTTTAGCTGAGACAAGTACAGAATTTTGATGTTTTATTTGTGTCTCTTTTTAGGATCAGGATCAAATCATTAAGTGAGAATGACAATCTTGATTTGTGTGATTAGGGAACATAAATCAGTTGACCCAACAAAAACTTAACAGAGTACAATTACAACTGCATTGGAAATAAATTGCCCTTCCAAGTTGATAGCAATTGATTTGCATGGGATGCATTGGAAATATAACAATTTCAATGGCAATTGATTTTGGAACATCCCCATACCATCTAGTAAATGGACAAGATCCAGTCTTCCCAGTCCAACTGGAAATCCCAACATTGCAACTCACGCAAGATTGCCTAGACAATGAGGAGCCAAACAAGATGTAAGAACTTCAACAGGTTCTAGTTTTGACAATCATTGAATTGCATTACTTTTTCAAATGGTTGAAATTTTGGCAAACACTTTGCATGCAAGCTCTATTTTCTGTCTTTTATTTTCAGATTGTTTTTCCTTGCTTGGAATGATTTCAGTGAAGTGGTAAATGATTACTAAGATATCTATGCAAAGAACTAAAATGCTAATACAATCCTTTCTATCTTTTTGAATGCATAATTATGATTTTTACATGCAAAATGTGCAGCTACAACCAATGTACATTTTCTTACACACTTAGCACGCATCCTTTCAATTCCCAACTATTTACAAGGAATCCATGTGCAATTTAAGGAGACTTTAAACTTTCAATCAAATAATATAAATCCTGGTAAGCATGGGCTGTGTTATTTCTTCAACATTAATAGAATTGTTTCCATACAGAAAAGAATCCCGTCCAATGCACACAGCTGAAGAAATTTGAGACCCCAAATGCGAAACAAATTCCCTTTATTGCTCACATCACTTTTTGAAAGAAGGCACCAAACAGTAGAAATGTGCCTCATAGATGTCAACCACTGCCCCAAATAGTCAGACAACCTCTAAATCACTGCTGCTTCTCTATGGATGAATGATATATCTGTAAACCCTAACCCTAAACCTCTAAAATGCTGCGATCTGTGCAAAATGTTGTCCTTTGTCCTTGCAAATATGTTTGAGATTAAACTCTTAATCCTCTTTACAAATTGGTTACCAATTTTAGCACAATCTTAACCTCTGGATGAGATTAACGTTGGTACAATTCATTGGCAGAGATCAAACAATTCAAAGTGTAAAATACTTCACAATTTTCCAAATCTTCCACTTCCAATTGCTCAAACCCTAGGCTCAACCCAATCACTAAATTCATCAAAATCCAAAATGCACAATAGAATGAGTTTGATTTCTCCTTGCTTGACATTTATAATTCCTTATTACGATTCGCCCGGGAGCTTCTCCCACACCTCACATAATTTCACATTGTATTTTCTTTTGATGTATTTAAAAATTTAATGTTTAATTATATTTTCTCCATTTGGTGCACAACAAAATATCATAAAGTATATTTTAATAATCACTTATACATCACTTTAAATTGATATTTACATTGCTCCTCATATGCACTTTATAGTTTGACTTTATGATCATTAAATAACTCCTTTTAATAATAAAGTCAAATAACATTTAATGATATGCATTTTTAAATAATTGTTTTGATTGGTCACTTTCAAATAATTATGAATAAAGTATTACTTTATTAATAATTAAAATGTCAACTCTAAAGATACTCATTATTTCTCGATTTTGTTAGAACCAAGAGGCAACCCACTACATTCACTACTAATTAGGGTACTTCACTAAATATAGTGAGGCCATCTCTTTGAATCCTTGATTTAATAGAATTAGTTACGCTTGAATATTTGATCGACAAAGATGCCAAAGACCATCAATGCACTGAGGCTGGTTCATGTGCACTTCCAAATATAGAAATGTTGGACAAATGACTTACTATAATTAGTAATTTTACCAAACTAACCCAAATGAATAGTAATTCTGAACACCCCTAACCTCTAGAAGGGAAAGAGCCTCCTATTCTACCAACTAAGATCTTCTAACTAACTAATTAGCCTAGTTAGGTCATAGATAGGCTAATCCAAGTCACCAACCATGGTAAGCTAAAAAGGGGACATTACACAAGATTGTCCCGACTAATGCAATTAGATGAGTAGAGAATTGAAGCCCCAGACAAATTTGCAAAACATCAAGGGGTACTGAAGAGGTGGTTCGATAGACAAATTTGGATCGAAGCCTTCAGAATTTTGGATCTAGTTCTATACTGGGTTAAGGCACATGAAAAGCGAGATCATGTCAAATTTGGCGAACTTTGGCATGGCCCATATTACATTTCCGAAAGTTTGAATATTCCATTGCTTGTCAATGGGCAATTCCTAAAGCATTACTTCCGAATATAGGACTTTTCTTGAGGTCTTGCTATACATAGGTAGAGTAGGTATGTCTTGGACCATTTGGTTAAAGAAGGTTAGTATAGGTTTCCATTCATTGTCTTAGCTTAGATGTTTTAGGAGTCAGGTTGTTTGTTTTCTCTAAGTCCTTTGACTTAACATTTTGAGAGGCTCCGTCTTAGTGGTTAGTTGTTGGTTTGGTTTTAGTAAATGTTGGAGTTTAGTACTTCTTTCCTTAGGTTTTCCTAGGATCCCTTGGTCCTAGTTGTTTGGCTTGCTTTAGGCTTAGTTGGTTTAGGTTTGGGAGTTTGTACAATAGGTTTCCCTTTCTTTAGTAGGTTAGGTTGGAGAGGTATTCCATTTGTGACAAAGGTGATATATTTCAAACTCGTACCTTTGGTACACTCATGCTAGATATGTTCTGTTCATTTCTTGAATATCTCTTGCAAGGTGCCTTGAACTTGAAATTGTGGCTAATAGCTAGTCCTTCGAGAAGTGTATTTACTAAATTTGGATTGAATTCATTTGTTGTGTTTAGGATATGGAAGCCTTTTAGTTACAACATTTTACTCACACTTAATTGCTCCAAATTCTTTGGGAAATCTCAAAATGAAGTTGGAATTAGTCAAATTATATGCCTACTTCATTGCCATTGTGGTTTGTCTAAACCCACTACAAATGTCACTACATGTAAGCCAAAATCAAAATTGAAAGTAAAGAAAAACAATATATTAAAAAAGAAATTCAAAATAGGGGAAAAGAGTTGGTCTAGGTAGTGGGTATGCTTCCCATTGATCTTGAATTTTGGCTCTCTAACTTGGAACAAAAGGAAAAAATGAGAGAAGGAAATAAATTAAAGCATTTTGGCTTTGGGTGTACGAATACCTCTATTGGTGCCACTCAATAAGAACAACTAAAAGTAGAGAAATGTTCGTGGTGAACCACATTGATAACCTCATCGGGGCTATGGATGCCCAACTAGTTGGGAGGCTCTATCCAAGATGCTTTTGGAGTATGGATATCGAAATGGCTAAGTCTAATGGATCTAAGAAGCTTTCTAGGTTCTTGTCGAGTGGGGATGAATACACTTGCACAAGTGTGAGTAATTGGGGATTAAAGTCCTTAGCATAATTCATGATTTCTCCCATTTTGAGTGCGATTTTTAGTCATTGGTTAGGTGAGAAAGGAACTCAAAAGACTTTCTTTATTCTAAATGAGTTTTATTCTTGAAATGTTCAAGAACATTTCTTTAGTGGAGTCCATAGTAACACGGGGATGTGTCCCCCCTTTTGCCACACGCACTGGGGATTTGGATGCACCGGGGACTTGGGGACTCCGTTCCCCCGTCCCCAGTGGTGCCACCAGATCCCACCACCTCCGCTGAGGATGGGGGGATGTCCTAGTGTTAACTATTTTCTGATTTGACTCTTTATGTTCAATGCTTGATGTTCCATTTCAATGCGATGTTCAAGTATTTACTCTTTTACATCTTTATATCTTTTATTGCAATAAATCTTTTCATAACTAGCATTTTAAGGACCATATGTATAATATATACAACCCCCTGGTTCTCCTGTAGTTGTCCTGCCGCCATCCCCAAATTAAGGCCCCTTTGTTCCCTCGTCCCAGAAACTTGTCCCCCCATCCCCCCGTCCTCCAAGGTGGTGTAACTATGGTGGAGTCGCTAGATATTGTGAGATTTTTACACCAACACCCCATTACAAATGCCTCCCCCCCACCTTTGGTGAACATGCCGAATAACTAGTGGAGGGGGGAGAATTAGTTATAACACAACTCTTTCTAACCTTTTTACTTCACTGGTAAACTCAAAAACAACAATATCAACTTTCTAGTAGTAAACACAGTAAATATTTATTGTAGAAATAAACTTGAAAGCACAGAAATATCAACACAAATAACACCAAAACTTATGTGGAAACCCAATCTGAAAGTAAAACCACAAAGAAGCTAATTCTCATGAAAAGAACACCAGTTAAGGTGACTTTTTACTAGTGGCTCACTATGGTTCGACTTATTGCTGGTTTTGCTCACTGCAGTTTGGCTTAGTGATGGTTGGGGTAACTACCCTGAGATATGAATAAGCTAACTACCAAAATGGTTTTTCTCACAAAAGTTGAACTGATAGAGTTACATCTGTCTATGCATGAGATAGTTCGAATTGATAGCTCTTAGATCACGACAACATAGATCCAATATAGATCCTCTACTTTCTGGAACTCAGTATATAGGGTCTTCTTTCTGCAGCATTTTGCTTCAACCACTCTATTGCTTGATATATGTGCTTGCACTATTTTGAACGTACACACTCGTCGGATACAAAAGGTCTTCTTTATTTATATAGATATTTCATTATTCATATGCCAGCCACGCCAAATGCTTGATTGGCCCTAATATAGAAAATATATTACAATTATTTATAATACCTTAACTGATCCTAAACCTAGGATTACCTTAAGAAATCTTTAAAACATGCTACAACAGGACCTGCAAATAGGTCGCACTTAAGATGAATACAATGCATATTACATTTACCATCAGAAAAGGAAAATCGAGTCCAAAAAATGAACCAGAAAACACCTGAAGCCACCAATAGATGAATCTACATAAATTCTGTTCAGAATATGATGTAGCCGATATACCAATACCATCCGATAAACTGCACCATTGTCTAGATATTAGAAACACTAGGAAGAACAATGTAGCCATAACAATCACTAGGAACCGAGAGGCAACTTTATGCACTACTTGAACATCGAAAGTATACGAGTGTACCAAAGCTATGAGTAGAATGAAGTACATATGCCATAGAGCACCAAAATTGTCCATATTGAACCTGTCCTGTGCATGATTGGAACACTTGTTGCATAACTAACAACCAATAGGTACATAACGAAAGTTGCAAACAACCAACTGATATTGCCAAAGTGTTGGTATGAAGGTTTTGACATCAATGAGAACTAATGCCATAAGTGTAACAATCTCCTCCTTTGGCATTGATGCCAAAACTTTAAAAAGAAAATGGTCGCTGAAAATCTTATTGTCAGATCTAAAAACTCTCCTTGAGTGGATGCTTTTCTTTTTTTGTTTTTCCTTTTCTTTCCCCTTTTTTGACACAATGGCAAAGAGCCAATAACATATCAAAGAAAGTCAAGGAATACAACAAATTTAACTGAAAAGGCTTTCTTATACCTTTGCTTCAGAATTGGAAGCTCTTTCCACTCGGCAATGGTAGCCCCCATTTGGGCACAACAATTGTCACACTCCACTAGTTTGTCAAAAGATTTACTCCAGTTGAAAAATCAAAATTGCTACTTATTGTCTTCTGCATTAGTAAGGATGCCAGTAACAAGTTCTAACAGGACCTCCACCATGTCCTTCACCAGCGAAAAGGTCTTTATCAAATCTTCCCTCTGATTTTGTAGCAGCAACAACTTAGCTTCTAATTCACCGACTCTGATTCTCTTTTTCTCATCTTTGTCCTTGAAGACATCATATGTCTTCCCAAGCTCATTCAATGTTCTTCATTCACTTCACTTTGTCCTGTGAAATTATCCATAGCAGCAGGCCATTGAAGGTAGCATCTATAAAATGCTTGGGATATCCTTCACACGATCCTTTGTTTCAATGATAATAATACAAAGTTTCTGCTTTGCATTTGCACATTTGTTCTCTATAGACTTCTTCACTGCATAGAAATCAGTACCATACTATAGTAGATTATTTTCTACATCCTTGACCAAATCATCTTGTAACATATTAGATATACCAGACACCATTGTCCTGCAATGACCCTTGCTTTCTGCCATTATTTGTTTTTTATTAAAATTTCGTGATGACGTCCCCCTATTGTTCTTCTGCAATATATATCTTATATTTTGAAGGGTTGCAACCTTTTGATTTAAAAGACATCTTATTTATAAATTTAATATTATTCTATCATATAACAATATTTTATTCCATATAAAACTTATATGTTTTAATATTAAAATGTTGATTAATTAATATAATATGATTTATGTTATAGCTTGTTATAATATATGTAACATCCTGATTTTCCGGGTCTAAATTAACATCTAATATACTAAAAGGATTCAGTTATCACTTTGTTCCATAGGGAGATAGTTATATTATTCGGGTTCATGTGAATAAGATTTATCGTTAAAATCAGTTAGACAAAATTTCGTAACTAAAAACTTGAAATATCATCAATTGAAATCACTACAAAAGTTGAAAACCACATACCTTGAAAAATTGAGACCGAAATCAAACTAGTGATGCTTCTGCAACCACTTGAGTTAGTCCACAAATATGCTATAACAAATTTTACATGATAACTAACATCTAAAAACCGCTATCTCAAAATCAAATGATAATTTCAACTAAATACCACTATATTTAAATTAGGGCATCACTTACCACTGTATCAATTAGGGCACCATTTACCATCGGTTTATTTAGGGCGTCTGATACCTCTATATCACTTACGGCTTCCACTACCACAGATTCAATTTAGGGCTTCCACGATGATGGAATTCAATTTAGGGCTTCTGTGACCATGGATTCAATTTAGGGCTTCAGATTCCTTTCCTTCCGATTGCTTAATTGTGACAGTAGCTCAAGGTTGGAAATATACTTATATTTGATATGAAAAACAATCCATGATATTATAATGGTAATAATAAATTGACTCAATTTAATCTTACCTCCACATAACTAAAAATGATAATACCTATTTTCAATAAACAATTGAATGCATAGCTTATATCTGTTTGACACAAATCCAAC
Organism: Cupressus sempervirens; assembly: GCA_028749045.1. Taxonomy (NCBI): domain Eukaryota; kingdom Viridiplantae; phylum Streptophyta; class Pinopsida; order Cupressales; family Cupressaceae; genus Cupressus; species Cupressus sempervirens. Next base: position 386,539,980 of record CM053789.1, on the reverse strand, counting down.
ATCTTGAGAGAGGTGAAACATTGTCAGGGGCTTAACCACCCAACCTCGGACCACAACATATCCCCATACGATCTTTTTGACGAGAAAGGCCCTCCCTACCCGGAATAGGTAGGGGTCATCATGCCATCCTTTGGGCTTCCTGGTAATTAACTCACTATACGACTTGGCAACAGGAGATCACAATAACAAGAATATATATGAGCTATTAATTAATTCATATTAAATGATAAATATTGAAATGTCATATCTAATACTGGTTGACAATATTGAAGATTCCTTTCTCACACCTCATCACCCATCTTCTTGGCTACACAGCCGGGTGAGTCCTTGGTATTCAGAATTCTCAGAACAATCGATTCTATTAATTTTATACAAGAGGATTACATGCATTAACTTAATTTATTATTTATTGGTTCTGATATTATTCTTTCTTTCTACAAATTCATCTACACCTCCTCACCATAATCAGGCCATCAAGCTGGTGATTCCTTGGTGTCTTCAATAAATTTTACTTATATGCTTTACACCTTCTTCACCATATTCTGGCATTTAGCCTGATGAATTTCTTGGTGCTCTGGTTTAATATCTCATCTTCAGTGATCGAACATTAAAACAAAATACACTTAATTCTTTATCAGGGATGTTAGCATTTTTTGAGATGAAATCAGAAGGTTACATTAACAGCCTTGAATAAGAACCATTGTTATGAGATTGCATATAGCAGTCGACTGGATTTAGTAAATTACATTGAACTTGAAAAGGTTTCTAACTGGCTTTTATCATTGTTTTACATTGCTATAAAAAGGAAAACAGATTGTAAAATACGTTTGGCTTCAAACATGAATCGTAGCCTCAAGTATAAAAGAAAAATGATATTCTTGAAACATATGACTGTTCGATTTTATGATAGACTTAGCATTTCGTATCAACAATGGGAATATTATACAATTTTTAAAAGATCTTATGTGACTTTCTGTCACCGTAGTCTAAGAAGCCCCCTTTGCTTGGCTTATCCCGCATTCAAATTTTGAAATCCCATGGTGTATGGTTTTTAGTTTGAATTGGTGCAAAATAAAATAAGAACAATACACGGTACAAACGGCTCAAAAATACTAATCAAGGAATTCAAAAATCCAATCAAGAGTGCTTGAAAGATTATTGAATAGCAAGCAAGGATATCTGATATAAGTTACTGTGGACATAATGCACATAATACAGAGTAGGGACTGGTAGAAGAGTGCCTCATTTTTTTAATACAAAGTTGTGGGTTGAGCGTAAACTCGCTAAACTAGAAGTGTCAATAAATGGATTTACATATAGATTAATTGGCCGCTGACCACTCATGGATGAAAGACTAGGGCAAATATTTGAAGGGACTATTGAAGAAAGAGGAACTCCATCAGAAGGTGTAGGAACTAGGAAAGGAAAAGAGGTAGCTCGAGAAAGCGTCCTAGGAGTGAGGCACATGTCTAATAGCCTTAACAGAAGAAGCAAAAATTTGGAAATGTTCCCTCTTCTTTGAGTCGCACTTCCAGTGTTAAAGAGAAATATTTGAAAGATAGGAATTAGAAACAAGCATAAGGAGATTTGAGCGAAAAGAAAATTTGGCCAAGTCAGTACATGAAAGAATAAGTATAAATGCCTATGAAAAATTTGTACAAGGGAAAGGAAGGGATCAAGATAGAGCTATGGAGGAAAGTCTCGCTATAGTCTTAGAACGTGAAATGATGGAGGGTAAGGCTAGTGCAGAAGAAGAAGAAACTCCTGCAACAACAATACAGATTCCAACTCTAGAGGTTGTAGCTCCTGAAGTGATGATGGATAGTCCTGGAGATGAAAAAGAGATCAACATTTGAGCAGTCTGAAGGAATGAACAATTGGTGATCTCGAGACCAGAGTATATACCCATTCCATAATGGTTGAAGAAACAAATTTAGAGTCAACAAAAGGAGGTTGATTTGATAGTTGAATTGCAAGAAATTTTGGACTGAGCAAACCAATCTGAAGAGCAAGGAAAAGAAAAAAGATTCACTAAGATTGTTAGAGGAGAATCGGGGTCCAGGATTTTGTAGATTGCAACTCCTAGAGTTGACAAGGGTAAGGATCTGATCACTCCAGATAAGTACCATGTCACATAAATCAATCTTGGTCATGCCTCCCGTGAGAAAATCATAGAAGAATTTGATAACTCCACTCAAGCTTTGAAAGATAGTCTGAAGAAGATGGAAGAAGGATACCAAAACAAAAAAGAGAAATCAAAGCCTTGTGTCATTAAATCTATAACTTGCCCTGTCTAGTAAGAGAGGAAGGTCCATCATTTGTCCCTCCGACAGGTGTTTCACCTGAAGCAGTAGATGATATTGACAAGATCAAGAAGATTGCTCAAGGAGCAAAGGTTTGGGTTCAAAGAATTGAGGAGGAAGCATTCAAACATGCAAAAGAATTGGCACCAGTTCATACAAGGGTAGTAGTTGTAGTCTCCGAGATCTGGTGCATGGAGGAATCATGGGAAGATGGCCATATTTACCAAGATGAAATGATTTCCGATATTTAGAATTTGATGGAGATCCCAAAGAAAGAATTGATCGATGGTTGAGTTATCTGCGAAGGGGATATCTATGATTTCCTTCGACGGTACAGTGCAGTGATCACAACTAAGGAAATGTTTGAGAGCTTCACTAAGGAATCTGCTTAATGGAAAAGGGTGGTTGACACCATCAGGTTGGGGGTGTTCATTATAGGTGCATCCTTATTGTCACAGAGATGGTAGAAGATAAAATGACAACATATACTTTTAAAGTCAAGTTGGAGGAGTTCTGTCAATTGAATGTTTTTTTAAAGAGACGATTTTGATAACTCCATCTTCTTGAATACTATGCAAACTACTTAGGACTTGTTACCAGATTTGGAGGAACGTTTAGCAAAAACAGAAAGAGCAGTCATAGTTCTGGAATTCAAGCAAGAATTGGCACCAAGCATCAATAGAAAAGAGTTGGAGACGGTATTGGATTGATTCCATGCCTTAAAGCGGGGTAATCAAGGATAGATGCATTTTTTGCATAGTGGGTGTGTGCTTAGTGGTCATTTATTGCCTTCACTCCCTTCTTGGACAAGCATGCATAGTGAGCATTTATTACCCACTATAATAGTGCATTCCTTATTAGATTAATGTAGATTCATTTTCTTTGCCCTAACCCTAATTAGGGCTGATGTGGCACAATCTAGGCCATCATTTATTGTCTTCATCCGAGCAACCCATTATAATCGAGGATGTATATAAAGGCCTCACTTCTCATCTGTAAAGGGGGAGGATTTCTGTGATTGTTGCTACGCGCTTCTGAGATAATATAGTTTTCATTGAAGCTTGGTGAATACTTGATGTGTTTTGGTGCTTGCTTGTTCTCTTAAATTCTTTCACTTAGATTTAGTTTAGTTAAAGTGTTGCAATTGCAATGGAGAATGTAATGGTGTATTGATGAATTCCTTTGGTTCATACTTTTGACGTTTTAGTGATTCTTAATCGTTGTGCAAAGTTAGCCTAAACCCCTTTCATGCATATGTTTAACTTCTATCATTCATATACATTACTCTTTATGATGGCGTATGCAGTGGTATGAAAATCTTTGGCATAACCCTTGAATATTGCATGACTTCATGTGTAGTTGTATAACTTGGCGAAGCAGAGCTTGGTAAATTAAGAAATATGTCCCCAAGAGTTGTAACATACCATTTTTACTAAGCTGAAAATAGAGAAAATATTCTACAATTATAACCGAATATCATAACTGTATGACATAAAGTAATTGAAAACCCATGACATCATATAGAAATGAAGTTATTAACTAAATATTTTATACAAGATATAATCAGAATTTAAGCAACAACTATATCCATTTCATATGAAAGACAACTAATTTAACTTCCATAACTAACATTTATGATTACATTTTGAAAGAAACAAATCATTTTAACTATACTTGCAATTATACATTTCAAGTAACATAAAGTAAGTACAACTGAAGGATTTAGAACTCATACATGCACTGAAATAATTGTTGATGAGTTGTGCAAGTTTCAGCATCTGGTAAAATGGAGAAGCATTGACATAGGCTTAATCTCCCAACCGCGGACATTATCATATCCCCACATAGTCTCTTATGAGAAAGACCCTCCCTACCCTAGGTTAGGCTTAGGGCACCATAGTCCTCCCATTCGAGTATTTCGACGTTAGCATTGGCTAAGCAGCAAACAAGGTTGAGGAATTCCTCCGTCAACCGTCCCTCTGTCAGTTAGCAATCCTGACTTCTAGTGATCATTCGTGGCAAGCATGCCTCTAATCTACCTTGGCCAAGGATTTAGATGGGCAAATAAACAACCCGATCACCACGCTCGACTTGACAATTGAATATACTTTGGACAATCATGAGCTGACTTGTACTAAATAGTTTTCCCTTTTAGATATTCATGCTCCTTGGTTATTAATTTTCCTCTCCTCTTCACCCATTTATACTTGACCCAACTGGTCTTGGGTGCATCCTGGGAGATATGCCGGTATCTATGTATACTTAATCAGAACTAATGAACACTAATTTGATTCTTATCTCAACTAGTATATGGATAATACCACTGTATAAGTCAGATATATTCTTGTGAAATATTAAAAAATATTCTTATACCATCTTTCAGCATTAAGCATTGTACAAGTAATTGATCAAGAGACAAAAGGAATCTCTTCGGGTCAGACTCTGCAAGTCTCTACTAGTACCCAACATGTAAGAATGATTACATAAAATGGAAGGTGGAGCTGATGTTCTTTTAGAGTTCTTTATACTCTCGAGCCTTGGTATCGGCTACAATACTTATTCAAATCATGGATGCATTAAACATAATGTTTCATTATTCCTTGCGGAATTTATTTCAAAGAATGCAACATAATAGACATACTTATACAATAACAAATAAGACTGCTCGAATGATTTCATGACCTGAGATTGCAACTTTGGATTTGATGTTGTGGTCTAGCAATACGACTCCAACACAAGAATACTATCAAGTGTAGCTGATGCTGCTATTGAGGTATCTAAATGAAAAAATCCTTATTATTTTTTCCTTTATCATAAGATTCAAAACATTGATTTACAAAAAATTACAATAAAGGCTAAAGATAACTGTACTGCAGTCAATATGGACTGTGCTGTCTGCAAGTGCAAATAAGGCAGCTATGTCCAAAGCTCTGTCCACAGTTTCCTCCAGAATATGTAGCGTCTACAATCATTATTGCAAATTGTTGAAGTAAATGATTAAAGCATTTAACTTCATACTTACTTCAAAATCCAAATTAAAATGAACAATTCAGCACCAGCCTCTCGTCCTGCAGGAACGCAAAGAGCTGTCATCCCGAAGCCAAGTCAATGTGGAGCGCTTGAGCTTTAGCAAAATATCGCTGGCACACGAAGCGGCTATGTCCACAATCCAATTCGTACAACACCCATTTCAGAGAAAAAGGTAATGTAAGGCTTTAGTTTGCCACTGTTTTGGATCGCATCCCAATCTCCTCAATCTGTTTGATGGATGAAGTCGCACACTACTGGCAACGCTTCCAACGGAGTCTAGACCCGTGCCCGTCAGCAAATCACTTCTCCAGATCCGCGCGGATGATCCAAATTGACTGTAATTGCCGCCGAAATTAATAGACGAACCCCCTGCTCGAATTCCTTCTCCGACCTTTGGATCTTTGGCGTGTATTTTCCGCAGACGTTTAACTGAGAATCTTCGGGCGCGAGTTTTGTTTGCCGGCTAGGTCTTCTGCAATCCGACCTTGGCCGAAAAGATACTAAATTTCTTCCCAATACTGTCTTGATGTTCCCGTGACTTGGCGGCAGTCTGCTTGGTGAAGGAGTCCTGAATCGTGCTCAATGTTGACTGATCTGGTCCAAGGGAAAGCGCCTCTGCCTAATGCGATCTCGCCCTTTGAATCAAACGACCCAAGTGGGTAATAAATCCGCCCTTGATGCGATTTACTATCTGTGTAGTTCCCTTGATCTATTTCTTGGACAAGGCATTCGGACGGCAATACAAATCACGGCTCATAAAAGCTTAGATTGCTGTTATTGGCTGAATGGGGGTTTCCTGATTCAGACGTCCTCCTTTTAGTTATTTGAAAATGCAAATAATCTCAACATGAAATGGCTGAGAACCACTTCCAATGTGCAACCCTTCGGGGGATATCTCACCACCTCAGTTATGCAGATCTCAGGGAGTTCTCGTTCCCAAAGACCTAATGGAAATTTGCAGGCCGAAGACCACAAATTGCTCCAATATGATAAATAGAGAAATCCACAAATTGCTTGCCTTCAAAAAGAACCCTATGCCCTCTATTTATCTCTTTGCCGGGAAGTTTCTGGAAATTATCCGGAATCATCTTGCACTACAAATATTAACTTTATAAAATTAAATAATAAACTTTATAAAGTTAGATTACAACCTTTATTTAATATTGGAATGAGTAGGCCCCGCTTACTTAATTGGAAGACAAAAATCGACCCTCTTCCCATAATTATTTGCCTACGAGAGTCAATGATAGGCAAATCCCCTGTTATAATTATGTTGCTAAGAGAGGGACATGACACTAAATGTGATCCTCCAATATGCTATTCTTAGGAAAGAAGGTGCAATGGAAAGAGAGGAAGTTCAGTTCAGAACAATCGCTCGAGGAAAGAAATGATTTCGAATGCTTCACTCTTGTCGTGGGGAGAGTAAGTAATGTCTGCTGCGACTTTAGTTACAAGAAGGAAAATTGAACAATGCCACTATTGGTTACAAGAAACTTTCATAACTCTTAATTTAAAAAAAAAATAAAGCCAATATGAAAGGTGGCAATGCTCATCGATATGAAGCCAAAATTAAGACAAAGATTATTCTTTCTCATGGTTTAATATATATATATATATATATGTTATGTCATCATACTATTGAATTCTACCTATAGTTGTACCTACATTTACATATATCTATATGTGTGTAATTTTGAGAGCACATATAATTCCTTTATATATTACCAGAATATCATGGTGATATTATATATATATATATATATATATATATATGTTGACCACTTCTATAGTCTCAAAATAAAAGAGGTAAAAACTCTTCTCATCATATTAATTGTTAATATTTCTCTTGTTATAAAAATTAACCAAGTAGCTCATGATTGTCTATGGTATACTCCGTTGCCTAGCCATTAAATCCTTCACCAAAGTAATTACAACCCATACCTGATGGTGTGATAATGGACTAAATTGGTGCCTCATTCCTTGAATCTTGTGTAGCAATGCTTCCCCTCTTTGTTTGCTCCTGCAACCAAAAATGCATATTCCACAATAATAACACGTTCCTCCATTTAAATTGAAATATCAAGAAAACACAATAACTAATAACTGTCACAATGGCTAATCACCACTAACATTTATCTTAAAATATAAGCATTTGTTTTTAGTCGAAATAACAATAATCAACTAACAAGTCATTTACACATGAATCAATTCGGTTAAACATAACTTCCATTTCACAAGATCATGATATCCGAGAGTTTCTAACTAACCATTACAACAGCTATAAAATAGTTTTTAAATATCAAAAATTTGGGATGTAGCAAGTGTACCATCTATTGTCATCACTTCCCTTAGGAGTAGAATAGAATCTCCAAGCCTTATCACATTTCATTACCTCATTGCAAAACCTCTAAATAGCTCCCACATCTAGTATAGCTTGAAATGAATCTGAGTAAACACACGTAAGGGCCCTTGTGATCGTTAGCAAATCACCAACCACCAAGCTTATCCACAGTCAAGACTTGACGTTGAAGGAAGCTTGAAGTCATCATATGATCTTCTAGCAAACTTAGCATACATGAGAATTTATTCAAGAGAGGATAAGATATTTCAGTATTTTCTTCTACTGTTTGGTGGGTCATCAAACACACATCAAGAAGTACTTCCCTTGAGCCAAAGCATCCAACCTAGTTGTCGGTAGAGCTAGTTTGTCGGTAGAGCTAGTATTAGGACTCGGTGGCATTGAACTCTCCAAATTGTCAAATTTCTTCCTCCATTTTGTATTCTACTTCTACGATTCACTAGATGCTGCAACAAGATTATCATTTCCAGTATTTACCAGAACACTTCCAGATCTACATGATTTAACAAAATGACCAACCAGTTCACATTTGAAACAATTAATATTCCTTTCACTAGATCTCATTGATTGAACCTTAGATATGCATTGATTATCCTTGTGCCCATAGTTGTGACACATAGCGATTAGCATGGAAAAAAGTATTCATTGCATTCTTCCTTTTTGATTTGAGACATTACTTTTGCACTCGCTTTATGATCAAACTCATTACAACTAAAGTATTGAACTTTTTGATCGTTTCTCATCTTACAATCAACTGCCTTATGACCATAATTCTCACAAATGTAACAACCTTCGAAAGATAAACACCTTTGAGCAATTGGCTGTCTTTCTGGAAGCCTTTTTGTAGATCTATTGTGATTACTGACCTTGCTGGCACTTTAACCTTTACATCATCTTTAATTACCTTCTCCTTGCCTTTATCCTTCTGATTTGAGCATTCACCGGTAAACCCAAACTCTTCTTTATTCTTGTGACCTTTTGTCATGGCTAATAAATGATCTGAATAGTATTGGTTTCACATGCTTTTGCTTCTGACCTTAGCTTCTTTATTTCCAATTGTAGCTCCTCATTTTCTTTTTGAATTTTTTTAATAATCTTCTTGCAATTTTCCTTGGATTCTTTCCATTCTTGCATTGCAACTTCTAGTTTTTCTTTGGCCATTTTAGTACTTTTCATTTTATGCTTCAATCCATCTCAAATAAATTCCAAAGTATGCATCTTATCATTCAACTTCTTTTCTAGGCTTGCTACCTATTCCTTTGATTCCTTTAGTTCTTGTTCCAGATCTGCAACTTTTTCTTTTGATTCCTTCAATTCCTGATTGACTTCCTTATGCCTTGCTTTGAACTTTCAGATATGATCTATCAGCTTTGTGATACACGCATTTGCTTCCTTCAGGTTCTGATCTCTCAATAAAGGCAACAAATATTCATAAACAATAACAATATCAGCTTCTGATATCTTGATAAACACAATTAACATTCATAGCAGAAATAAACTTGAAAATACAGAAACACCGACACAGGTAACACCAGAATTTATGTGGTATCCTAAACTAGGAGAAATCACAAAGAAGCTAATTCTCATGAAAATAACACCGATTAAGATGACTTTTACAAGTGGCTCATTGCCGGTTTTGATCACTATGGTTTTGCTTACTTCTGGTTGGGCTAACTACTACCCTGAGATATGAATATGCCTTTAGTAACAAAAGATAAACTGATAGAATTGCATCTAATTATGCATGAGATAGTTCCAATTGATAGCTCTCATTATTACCTATAACACATATCCAATGTAGATCCTCTTCCAGTATGTACCAATTTAACATAACTTGGTATATAAGGCCTTGTTTCTACAACACTATGCCTCAACCACTCTGTTGCCTAATAAACAAGAATAAACTCCCACTATACCACCTTTAGATTTCCGCTACATGTGCTCACACTTCGTTCCACACACACATGTTGGATACAAAAGGTGTTCTTTATTTATATCGATATCTGATCATACATATGTCGGCCTTACCAAACGTGTGATGGCCCCAATACGGAAAAGAATACTACAGTTATATTTAATGCTTTAAATCTGTCCAAAATATGATATAGCTGATATACCAAAACTATCTAAATGAACTGCACCACTATCCAGATATCAGAAACACCTGAAAGATCATAGCCATAGCAATCACTAGGAACTGATAGACAACTTCATGCAATACTAAACATCAAAAGCATACAAGTGTACTGAAACATACGAGCCATGAGTAGAATGAAGTACACCTGCATAAGAGCACCAAAACTATCCATATTAAACCTCCCCTGTGTATGACAGAAACATTTGTTTCATTATTGACAACCAACAGGTACATAACCAAAATTGCCAATAACCAACCGATACAACTAGTGTCAGTATGAATGTTTTAACATCAATGACTACCAATACCAACAACATCATAAGTCACACTTTTGCTGGTATGTTTAGGTGGTATAGCAAGTTGGGTAGTAGTCCGGGATTTTGAAGGCCTTCCCAAAATATCAAGGGTCAAAAATTGAGAAAATTGATCAAATTTGGCAAAGTATGAAAGACTTGAAAAATTGGCAAAATTTGGCTAAGTGTGAAAATTTGATAAAAATGGTCAAGTTTTTCCAAGGGTCAAAAATGGATAAATCTGGTAAAATTTGGCAAATCTGAAAAATGGAAAAAATAAAATAAAATGTTTTGAGCCAAAATTGTAAAAATTTGCCCAAGTAAATTGCCATAAACAGGGGAAATGAAGGAAAAAGTATTGCTAAAACTAAAATAATATATCCTCCTTTTGTGTTGACATAGGAATTTGGATGCCACGTCTTCAAGTGTCATTTGTTGAAAATTGTAGTTGTGATAGAGATCTTTATCATTGATTTTATAAAATAGAAATATGGCCGTTATGGTCATCTTCAGCTGAAGAAGATATTTATGAGAATATTTGAGATAATATTATATATAGAGACACGTGTCATGTGAAGAGCCATGTATTTGGAAATATGAAGAGGCTTGTTTTTAGAAATCAAAGAGGCCTTCAGCTGTGATATGAAGTGTCTCTGAATTCTATATATACATAAGATTGGTTTGTATATACACGATATCAAGTGGAAAGAATTGTACGTGAACATTTATTATCAATGAAAGAGATATTTTTCTGGTGTTGTTGATGCGTGTTTTATGACCCACCAAACAATAGAACAAAATTCCAAAATATCATTTCCTCTCTTGAACAAAGTATTGTGTATGCTAAGATTGCAAGAAGATTATACGATGACTCCAAGGCTCCTTCAATGTTAGGTCGTGACTGTCAATGTCAGGTCTTGACTATGGATAAGCTTGGTGGTTGATGTGATTTGCTGATGATCACAAGGGGCCTTATGAATGTTTACTCAGATTCGTTTCAAGCTATATTGGATGTGGGAGCTATCTAAAGTTTTTGCAATGAAGTACTTTTTGAATTTTCATCAGTGTAACATGGGGACTTGCACCCCCCTCCCAAACCTTGAAGTACTTGTCCCTAAGACATCCCTGCATAGGGTACTTGAGTACTTGAGTACCCCCACCTGTGCCATTCTGCAGCCGTGTCACCGTTGGGGTGGGTACTTGAGTTTGTTAATATTTGATTCACTCCCACACTTAGTACATTCATATGCTCTTCATGATAAATTATTGATACAAATAATTAATGCTCCAAATGATTAATAATCTAATTTAATTTTGTGTCTGCAATGATCATTGATAAACTTCAGGGTTTGTAATCATTGAGATCGAGATTTAGGTAGGTGATAGGTAACTTGTACTACAGTTACAAGTTTGTATTTACACCTAATGTCAAAATGTAGGATAAAAAATATTTGACATTAGTGAAGATATGCATTTTATTAATTATTCACGCAAAGCAATTCATAGGCAAACTTGTATGTGGGTAGAAATTGAATGCCTTCGTTACTTGTTCTTTTGTCTAGACTAAAGATTAGTGTCACATTATGTGTAAAAGGATAAGGGAATTATTAATAAATTCAAGTACATTGGGATATCTGTGTTGGTATAATAATTTCTTGATACTTGTAATGTCCTTCCCAATTATGTGTTATGACTGAACTATTTTTTATTTTGCAGGTCCAGTTGTGATGGATACAGAAGGTTTTACTGAGAAGGGGATACAGCGAAAAGTTGCTGTACAGGCCCTCTTTGCTAAAATCCTTTATCTAGCAGAGGTATCAGTGTGCCTGGTTGATATTTAATTTCCTGCATTAACTCAAGTGCAATCTGCATTTATAATCAGCCAAAATTACTTGCAATTTAGGTGTTAGAATTACTTGCTATATTGACAAATAAATGTTTTTAAAGTCCACACATAATAGCTTCGCTCTTCAACAACCTAATTTTCATGTTTCATCACAGCAGTCAACAAATCCCCTAACACTGCTATAGTTTTGTTGTTGGATGTGGAAGGCCCACTATTCATGAGATAGTCTTGTTATACATGCTTTCTTTACTAAACCTTTATTTTAAGCTAAAGCATAACGTTTATTTACTTCCTGCATCTTTTAGTAACATGCCACTGTAGTACTATTTGGTTTTGATAAATAGCCAAATTCACTTGGGATATAGATTTTAGAGTTGATATTAAGACGGAATAAATTACGAAGTATTCTATCCTCTCTTGAACAGGGAAACTTCAAATGGTAACCAATATGACAATGTGCGGTCAAATAAGGCAACCCCAAGGTTTACATTGTGAACTAGTGAATTTGTGTTGGATATAACTTGGTAAATTTGATATGATATTTCTAGTAACACACAGAAGACTTATGCTATTCTTCCTGGATTTAATCAAGTCTCTTCCTTCAAAGCATGAATGACCTTTACATGGCAGCTGGAAATTAAACTGATTCTCCAATTTTAAATAAAAGAGAAAAAGGATTAAGGTTTAGGGAATTTAAGCTAACAAAATCTAATATTCTAAGGACAATGATAACAATGGATAAAGCTTGGATATTGAAATACCTTAAACCTGCTTCACCATGAGGAAACAACTATGCAAAACTTGTTGCAATCTCCAAAGGTAACAAATGATTTTCGTATTACAACATTCATCGAAATGCCAATTGACCGAAGGTACATCACAATTGAACTAGTGCTTAAGTGGGTTCAGGCCAACCATACACTACAATTTATTGAAGTTAGTTTCAGGGGGCTTACATATCTGATTCACAATGATGTCTCAAGTAATTCGCAGTATTATTTGAGACATTATATTATATTATATTAAATTGAAAATATAATTATATTAGATTGAAACTATAATTATATTAGATTGAAAATATAAATATCGTATTAATAATTATATCATATATATATTGGCAAAAGTGGACATAGCCATCATTACATATTATATTCATGTTTATTAACTGGTTCAAGGGCTCACGGAGGAAAGAATCAGAAAGAAGACTTCCAATCGTTGCATGTATACATAAAAATATTACAAAATGCCAAAATGCTTTGAAGATGAAGGATAGACATCCCTTTGCCAAATACAAAAGACCCATCCTAATCAACACCAACATGCCTAATCTCAATGGACTCAAAATTCGGCAAAACAAGTTTTATGCCAATTACATGTTTTGACTCTTGAGTGTTAAAAGCATAAACTAATACCCCAAAATTTACATGAAAATTTGGAATTTATTATTTTGCCAAATTACAAAGTAACTCATATACATATGAAAGCCTAAACTAGAGACCCTTTTACATACTACAAAAATTTGGCACAAGAAGTTCTGCTAATTACAAAACCAGGAGCATTAAGGTTACCCCGAACAAAATACATCACAATATACATTAATACTGGCAGATCCAAGAAGCCGCTGTCGCTGTAAAAAAGAATGTACGTTAATACTGGCAGGTTCAAAAAACCAGAGAAGTGGAAGCAAGCTGCTGCCGCTGTCAAAAAACCCAAGGTATATGAAGTGCAAAAGATCTTCAGATCAATATCCAATATCCCAACAAACCATGTCAAGTGATTTAAAAAAACCAAACAGTGGTACCACATAATTAGTCAACTTCCATATCCACCAGCCCATGAAGAACGCGCTGAGCCTCCCCTGGATAAGTATTGAAATTATGAGATGTATGAGGAAAATTAACCATGAAAGGATCCCAATCATTGAAGGATATATCTGCAAATTGGTTATTTCCAAATGTGGGCTCTCTGTTTACAGAGGAGGCCTGAGATGTTCCCATGGGCGAATGGAAATGTTTCATGACCCAGTATAGCCAACAAAGCATGAACCTTTGGGTATACTCTACTTCGCGTATTAGCATAAAAAATGAAAGCCCTTGTAACCTGCTGCAATGGCCCAACGTGCTGTGCATCCAGTGATTGTTTAATAGCATTGCATAGAGCCACAGTTTCCTCTTTATGAAGAGAAAATGGCAGGAAATATTCCCCCCACATGTGCTTCTCTAGCCCAAAAATAATACCTACGCACAGCCCTTGGTGATGGGGCACCACCCACATATATGAAGGAAGAACGAGTCTTCCTCTAAGGATTGAATAAAACAATAAATTATACAAATAATCTGAAACTTAACATGGTATCAGAGCGGGTTGTGATTAGTATATCTCCTAAAAATAAAAAGATCATTTTGTTGACTTAACATCAAATTAGAAATAAAGATTCTGAATAATTCCTCAATGGCAGGGCTTCATTACCTACAGTTGGTGACTAAGATAAAATGAACAAATGCAGCAGTGATTATACAGATTATGATTGACAATATAAGATTTATGAGCTCTATACATGCAATGACAAGTATAAATAGCCATGGAACAAATCTATAAAACGACATTGTCCAATGGCAAGGATAGCTCCATCCATTCACAACGATAATAAAACATCTCAACATCACTGCAACACATCACAACTGAGGACATAGAAGTAGCAGATAAAATTCATAGTGATAGCTTCTGCGAGAGAAGAAAATTTAATAGTGATATGTGATGTTGAGACAAATATTTGAATATTGTTACTCGTGAGGGATGACTGCTGTTGAGTGACTGGGTGCAAGGAATTCGTAGGAGTTTAATATTATTATTGGCATCTAATATTATCAAATTGAATTTTAGCTGGATTCCAGTGTTTGATGTGTGAGACACTGTTATGGTTTAAGCCGTGGATATTATTCTGAATGATAATTATTTACTATTTAGCCGTTGAGTTTAGCATATTGCTGCTATTATCTCAGTGTTTGTCACCAGTGATCATAGAAGACTCATGGTGGATTGTGCACCCATAATGTGCAAGTCCTTGTGCACAGTAGTTTCAAACCACATCAATATCCTATTGGACTCATAGCAGATGTTATTTATGAGGGAGCAGATACCTGCAATCATCTAATAAAAAGTGATTAGAGGCCCTATGTTTATTCAGGACAATTGTTGACGACATCCATAACTGCTAACAGGAGTGTGTGTAAAATTAGAAAGGCTCATAAATTGATTTGAGAAGTCTCTTTCAATTTATCTGCATTCAGCATTTACCTTTAGCAGTAGTGGCTATCTCACGGATTGAGTCTGAAGTCACAGGATATATACTTAACCATGAGCACAATAGGAAGTTATTCATTGCGCAAAACAACTGTAGGGGAATCCATGACTCGAGAGATACATAGCACCCAAATTCGAGTCGCTTGGAGCTGTGTTGGAAATAATATGACTCAACAACGACAAATGACAGTAGATTGGAAGGAACAAAATCACCATTGACTGGAAATTACAGAGAGCCACTGGAGAGCAAAGGCTCTCCCAAAGCATCCCCTACAATCAAATGAGCATTCAAGGAACATAATACCCAGTATCCTTCATACCTGTCCTAGGAAAAGGAATGAACACAGTGATTTATCATCGAAAAAGGGTTGCCGAAAGAGATCAATCTTCCCTTATTAGTGATTACCTCGGAGGTGTCACCATGGATGGTTATGGTCAAGACGAAATACTGTGGTTACAACACAAGGAAAGTCCTTACGAGAGCATGATTGGAGTACATACATAAGTGGAGAGCTCCATTTGCTGTCAACTCAGTGTATCAACATCACTGCCAAAAATATTAGAAATCCAATATCATTGCACAGGAAGTTGGTGGATGGTTGTATGCAGAATAAATTGCTAGAGTCTTGTTGATGGTATTTCTATATGAGATTAAATAATAAGAATACTTGCTTGGAAGCAGTGTATAATAAGGTGGAGCACTTGGAACCATGATCGTTCACACTTGGAGTGTGAGCAATAGCTTGGCATGAGAGTTCAACGTCTAAGCCGTATACGTCTTTTTACAAAGATATTGGATGATATTCAGAAAATCAAGCCTGCACTAATCCTGATTGAACATCTGATCCTTTCCCTATCTAGATATCGAAGGCATGGCAATTTCAATGCTTTATTGGGTTTAGAACCACTAACCAGTGCTTTAGAAACTATGAGTCCGAGGGAATATCAACCGAAAAGGGCTATCTTGGATATTGGACATTACAAATCCCTGTCTAAGATGTAAATAAAGTCATTGATCTACAAATCAAGAACAGACAAAAAGATGGATTGAGAAGCATAAGAATGATTGCATTCACAGGGAGTTAAATTCCAAAAAATCATGGCATGAGTGAAGAGCTCTAGATATTATTTAGGGCCCATGCTCTTAATGCCTCAATACTTCTGAGATTATTGATTGGGTCAAAAGAATCAATGTTTGACCATGGTCCGCTTTGAAATTCTGCTGATTGCAGAATGAACTCAAGTAATCATTGCCATATTCATTTTTGACGTTGTCAAGAAAACTCTATTATTTGGTAGGGATAATAGCTTTATGTGTTCCCATAGCTGGATCCCATTCCTTGATAGGTTGAGGTCTTTCATTTTGAGGCATTAATCTAGCAGGAAATTGTGAATGTTTGTCAATTTCCATACTAATTGTGCCCAAATGAAATGGCATTGGTGGTCGTGTGGCAATGTTATGTTGCTGTTGCAGATTAGAGGTTTGTGAGACTTCCCTAGAAATAGTCAAGGCAGTTAAGATGTCTGAGTTGGCCTTCTTTTGGGAGCCCCACCAGGCTTCTGCTACCATTTCAAATGTGAGATAATCTGCATGCACAGCAGCCAATTCAGATTGAAGGTATTGAAAATTGGAGTCTTTCAAGCTAGGTTAAGCGAGTGGTAATATCGTTGTTATGTTAATTTTACCAAGCACAAAACTTTTGCTGCGAGAGTTCAGCAAGTTGCTGTGAAATGCAAGCATCATGCGAGATAAGAATTTGTTTGCACAAGCAAAGGTTTGTCCACTTAAGTAGTTTGGACCCAGAAGGAATATCACGGCCAATGGGAGCAACATGTTGCAGCCAATATGGAATACGTGTCTTTTGGGGCTCATCTATATGCATAAAATCATAGTATTTAGGAATCAATCCAGGAGTATATAACATACCATGTAATGCGTCATTCTGGGCTTCTGTAAGTTTAAGAGCAGATACAGGGTTTGATATAGGTTTAGCAAAAAGTATGTGAATGTGGCCAAGACAAAACCTATATGAGCAATCTTCACATTTTAGCCATCTAGAGTCATCAACCTCAGAATAAGAGGTGTGTGGACAAGCTTGCTTGAGGGAGTGTTGTTCGTCGAGCTTCGAAAGCTGTGGAGGGCATGTACATTAAGCTAAATAACTTTGTCTAGGTAATTGAGGTGGGTGTAAGCTTATTGGATCATCTGATTCAACAAAATTAATGATGATAGAGTGTGGGGTTTCCCTTGTAGAAATTCCCCTTAATAACATAGGCCTAGATTCTTGTTGACAACCGTTAAACAATTCAACAGACCAGGCTTTGGTTAGCTGGATATATCTCTCCATTTAAAATTTGTAGGGGCTTGCAATAGAGGTGTAGTACTAGAAGAGGTCTTAATTGTAGAGAATTGTTCATGGACCAGAAGAAGTCACCCTGTTGAAAAGTGATTTAGAGAAAACCACTATCAATATTGTCATTGGTGACCAAGGATTTCCAGAGCATGAATGAAACTACAAGCATCATCAATGTCAAAAGGTCTGAAAGAAGTATGGATATAAGGTAGATAAAAAGAAGATGAGTAAAACTTGGCTTGGCACTTGGAAAAAACATCATTATGCAATCTATGTCGGAAGATACATGATAAAGCCTTCAAAACAAAATAAAAAATATAATGGTCATCACGTGTACCTACAGGTTTGATATAAAGAACTGACTTAAGATGTTAAAACAGCACCCTGTATTTGAAGACTTTATTGAATACACAAGTAAACTGTCACAAAAGAAAGTTAATTTCAACATGGTCGTTGACTTCATAGGCACAAAACAGAATCAACAATGGAGAATGAACGTAGTAGGTATGCATTATAGAACAAGTGAGTGCAGACATTGGTGGGAAGGCTGCCTTGAGTACACATTTCTACGATGTTCTCAAAATAGATTAAGAGATCATACAACATTCACAAGAGGGCAATAAGCACTGGACGGTATCGGAATTAATAATATTGTTCCAGAGTAGCAGATAATAGCCTACGAGATTTACCTTGAGATGAGTCAGAAATGGCTATCATATTCAGTGATTAAAAGAAGCCAATCATATTTTCAGAAGACTAACGAATGATGCCAGGGTCAATCAAAACACGGGCTAATGATTCATAATTTTGGTGCTATCGGGTTTAGGTGATTATTACAAAGAACAAAGCTTGTATCCAAGTCTATCTGAGTTTTGAGGAGATGATACCAAAGATGCCATTGGGACAGTTGAATAACAATATATTCAGCAACTAACGGTTTTATAAGAAGCTATTGATATATACAGCATTGATTCTCATCTATGAAGAAATTAGAAATCGGTACTTTATTAACATCGACAAGTCAGGGAATTAACACAATGTTTCACAAAGTTATTCATGCCAATGACTGTGAACAAGGATGGAACAAGACCATGGAGCAATGATGGTGAGTAGACGAGTTCCTCCATTGATTTACATGACGGTTCGTAAAATGGTATCAAGACAAATGAAGAGCCAGCATCAATGTTGTGTTGACGCTGTCAAGAGTCTCCATAAGCTATTGACAAAGCAAGCATTCAAATGAAACAACAGATAGCATTTAGAATCAGACTCACTGAAAAGATGTTGTTAAACAACAATGGCTTTAATATTAGAAGAGGAGTATGGTCTTGAATGAAAGGAGGGGAATCATACAACTTGACCAAATTCTCGATGAGAATAGATTATAAAACATCACAGAAGCAGCGTATAATGCTATGCATCACATCGGTGACAATACAGGAACAGCGATAGTGTCGTGGGTTTAAAATGAATATAATAAACCATTTACTCACAACAATGAAGGAAAGGCAACAAGGAAATGGTATTAATGAAGTTAGAATCTCTCAGGTTGAAGAACTGAAAGAACTTAATACACATAATCAGAATAACTACTACAGGGATCTAAAGCATACAATTGCGATAGTGAGGTGATACTGAACACGTTGTCATAAAGGAAATGAATACAAAGATATAAAGTGCACTTAGTGTTGTCTCCGTAACTTGCTCAAATTGAGTTTCTTGTATATTCCAGCAGTGCTATCTACTCTTCAGAGACGACAAGTCTTCAGCCAGTATATATATTCCTAGTCAGCTAATGAGAAGCAATTTGTTTATAATATGATGACTAAGCAATGGAGTTTAAATGGTGGCATCGACAAATAGTAGTTGATGCATGGCATACGATAAACACATTATGAACAAGACAAATAAAATCAGTGAATAAAAATAGCCATGGTTGTGATATGCTAAGATTGCTATTAATGTTATAAACAAGGCGAAATAAGTATAAACTATGAAAGGATTCATTCATTTAGAATTCAGAAGTCGTGTCTTTTACACATAGTTGGAAAACTTGCCGAATACTCGGGCGAGTTTCAAACACTTGCCAAGTTTTTCCCAGAAAAACTTGCGGATTTCAAATGCTCAGCTGGGGCAAAAAAATTGCTGATTAATCGGCTAGTTTTAATTAAAAACTTGTGGTGACAATAACTCACACGATATGGGGCAAAAAGTTAGTTTTTTTGCAACGCCAGTTGCATTTGTGCATTCTAGAGGCTTGAGGCATGGAGAGAAGAAGGCTTGGAGGCATTCTTAGGTGATTGCAAGTGATTCAAAGTGGATTTGAGTGGATTTGTAGAGGACTCTAACTGGTTTTAGAAGACAAATCTCTTTCCAGGTATGTTCTTTTTATCATAGTTGGAAAACTTTTTATAGTTTTAAAAAATGTTCCATTGTTTTTGTTGTTGCTTGTAAATGAATTCAAATCATTTAAAAGCATTTTAACTCTATGTCTAAATCATTTGAAAGCCATTCAGCTCTATGTTTGAAATTTGTTTTGAAGAATATGTAAGATTTTCTAAAAACAAACCCTAGTTGTTTGTTTACTTTGTTTAGTAACTAGTTCATACTCATAGATTTAAGTTTCTAAGTTCTAAGTTCTAAATTCTAACTTTGTTTATTCATTTTTCTATAAGTTTATGTGTAGGGCAGCAGTTAAGCATTAAAAAAGCATGATAAATCCACAGGAAGAGTGGCCACAAACACCATATCCATCTTGATATATAGGCACTCCGCTTAGAAATGCAAGAGATAAGGCATGGCGGTATGCCTATGAAGCTCCAAATGATGTTGGGAAGGTTATATGCATTCCATGTGAAAAACTTATTCCTAGAGGCATAAACCGCTTCAAATACCACTTTGCAGGCATAAAGAAACATGATTCAAATCCTTGTCTCAAGGTAATTGAAGAAGAAAAAAGATTCATCAATGTCCTGCTTGCAGTTGCTGAAGAGAAAAAATTGAATAGGGAGAGGGCAAAATTAGCTATGAGGGCAGCCATAGCTGAATCTCAAGGAGCTCCTTTTGATACGCAAGAAAAATAAGAAGCACTTGAGAACATAGCAGGATCTCTTCGTGGCCCATAGATTCACAAACAAAATGCCTCTTTTGCCGGTTCCATTTCTTCTACATTTCTTAGTTCTTCATCGCCATTCGCTTTAGGGATAGGGAGTTATTTTGTGTCGAGGAACACAGCTAGATTACAAGCATCATTCGAGGGCACTGGATGGTACAAGGAGGTGCATGAGCAAACTGATATTGTACTAGCTGATTTTTGGTGTTTCAACAATATCTCAATGTATGTGGCCGATAGTCCCTATTGGTTGAATTTGGGGAATGCAATTTCAATATCGGGTAAAGGGTACAAGTCGCCTTCTTACAAGGATTTGAGTGGAAGGTTAGTATTTTATTATTTAGTAATTGTAAATAATTGTGATTCGCTTCAGTTCATTGTTATATTTTAAATCTTAATTGTTATTTTCTAATTTTTACTAACACTTTCATATTTATTACACCTAAATTTTGTAGGTTGCTTGACCATGCAGTTGATAGGGCAAGAGTATTGATAGAAGACAAAAAAAAGAGTGGAAGAAATATGGCTACACCATTTTATCTGATGGGTAGACAGATGGAAGAAGTAGAACCATTATTAATTTCTTGGTTGCTTGCAAAGATGATGTGGTGTTTTGGAAATCTATTGACGCCTCCAACAAAGTGAAAAATGCACACACATTGGCTTTAATGTTGGAGAATGTTGTCATGGAGGTGGGTGTAGAGAATGTGGTGCAAATCATCACAGATAATGCAATAACATATGTAGCAGAAGGTAAATTTAATTTTTATGTTCAATATGAATCATGAATGTAATGCCATGGTATTATTAATCTAGATTTGATGTAAATATGGAAAGTTTGTATCTAATTATTGATTTTTTACTAATCTTTTAGGTAGAATCCTCCAATAGAGCATCCCACACTTTTTTGGTCACCTTGTGCAACACATGTCCTTAACCTTCTTTTGGAGGACATAGGAACACTTTATTGGGTGAGTCCAGTTGTGGAAGATGCTAGGCGAGTCACCAAATATATCTATAATCACCCATGGGTTCTTAGTTTGATGAGAAAGACCACTAAAGGCAAAGATTTGGTGAGACCCGCAATGACAAGGTTTGCAACGGTGTTCTTGATGTTGCAAAGTGTTCTCAACCACATATTGGCTTTGAAACAAATGTTTCTGTGTGCTGATTGGGTTGCTTCACCTTACTCAAAGAAGCCTGAAGGAGAGGCTGTGGCTTAGATAGTCTTTAATGAAAGGTTTTTTGCAAAGGCTACGGAGATTGTGGAGGTAACTTCAAGAATCAAAACATTATATTTTTAGTCTTTAATGAAAGGTTTTTTGCAAAGGCTACGGAGATTGTGGAGGTAACTTCAAGAATCAAAACATTATATTTTTAGTTGATTCATAAGTTTCATTATTAAGAATCTTTTAGGTAGAATCCTCCAATAGAGCATCCCACACTTTTTTGGTCACCTTGTGCAACACATGTCCTTAACCTTCTTTTGGAGGACATAGGAACACTTTATTGGGTGAGTCCAGTTGTGGAAGATGCTAGGCGAGTCACCAAATATATCTATAATCACCCATGGGTTCTTAGTTTGATGAGAAAGACCACTAAAGGCAAAGATTTGGTGAGACCCGCAATGACAAGGTTTGCAACGGTGTTCTTGATGTTGCAAAGTGTTCTCAACCACATATTGGCTTTGAAACAAATGTTTCTGTGTGCTGATTGGGTTGCTTCACCTTACTCAAAGAAGCCTGAAGGAGAGGCTGTGGCTTAGATAGTCTTTAATGAAAGGTTTTTTGCAAAGGCTACGGAGATTGTGGAGGTAACTTCAAGAATCAAAACATTATATTTTTAGTTGATTCAAGTTTCATTATTAATTCATAACTTACTATGTTACTAACTAATTTGTATTTTTCAAATTTCAAATGTAGATGTCTATGCCCCTGGTTAGAGTCTTGCACATATGTGATGGGCAACAATCCCCAATGGGAGGTCTTTATGAGGCCATGGATAAGGCCAAAGAAGCTGTTAGAAACTACCATCATGCAGACAAACTCATATTTGACCCCATTTGGGAAATAATTGATAGGAGGTGGAACAATATGCTCCACCAACCCATTCATGAAGCAGGTTCCTTCGTCAGCCCCAAATTTAGATACTATGATTGTCCTTGTGATTTTACTAAGACTTCATTTTGCTTTACTTTTTAAGGTTCTGTAGTAAGACTTGATATCATTTTCTATTTGTTTTAGGGCTGATGATTCCTACTCAGATCCTAACAGAGAGGTCATGGAAGGTCTCTCTAAATGCATTGAGAGAACGATATCCAATGAAGTGGAGAGAGACCTTGTTGTGACTGAACAACTTATCTATGTGGAATCGAGGGTTGATTTGTTCTTTTCTATGTTAGCAAAGAGAGCAAGAGCTACTCAAGCACTAGGTAAAGCGTCAAACTTTAAGACTTTTGCAAATTGATAAGTTGTGTTTTTTGATTATCTTTTTTCATTGCTTTATAATTTATTATAGTTTGTTTTGTAGATGGTTGGTGGGCAAGTTGGGGTGGCAATACCTCCAATTTAAAGAATTTTGCTCTCAGAATCCTATGCCAACCTTGTAGCACATCCCATTGTGAGTGCAATTGGAGCTTATTTGAGTCCATCCACACAAAGAAAAGAAACAAAATAACTCAAAGACGGCTTAATGACCTTGTTTATGTGCACTATAATCTTAAGTCGTGCATAAAAAGGGCACAGAGTTCAGTACTACTTGGTCTACTTGATCTGGAAGAGATAGATCCTTATTTTGATTGGACGACATAAGAGCCAGATGTTATGAGGTTTTCACACCATTGCTCCAAATTTTTGGGGAACCCCTTTTTCGGGCAAGCCTTGGCAATTTTTGCAGATTTCTGGAATTTTTCGATTGCCTTGTCAAAATTTGGAGTTGTCCAGAGGTTTTTGAATTGACAATTTTACACCTTGGACGCCTTCGGGCTAGGATTTTATTTGGTTTATTTTTCACTCGGTGCGAAACTAGATTTTCCGGAACATGTAATTTTGTCCTTATACAAACAGAATTCAACAACATTTTTCGATGGTTAAAATAATATCTGGTAGGATAAAATTGCAAATTTTGGACTTCGATGGATTTTGAAAATTTGATTTAATTGAACAAGCTTGAGCATTTTCAAAATAAAATTTAGATTTAGTCGTTTTGGAAAATCTTGAATTTTTTCGGTGAAAAGAAATTTTGATAGTGAAATTGCATTTAGAGTTCCAGGAAAATGATTTATTTTGATTGAAAGTGTATCGCAAAATTGAAATTGGATTAAATTGCCAAATCTCATTAAGTTGGTTGAAATTTTGTCTAGAAGATTTTAGAAATGTTAAAGGAAATTGGTAATTTGGAATTGAAAATTGATTTTGGCTTGCTAGATTCAATTTAAATAATATTTTAATTGCCAAAATGTTGTTAAATGAAAATTTTGACATCTCCTAAGCTTACCTTATTTCTATTTTGCAATTTTGGATCAATCTAGCAATTAAAGAGTCAATTTCACAATGGGGCTTGGTTATTTTCACTTTTTATTTAAAATTGGGCCGTCACTGGAGGTCTAACTTAATTTTTGTTTCCCTCCAGGCAGGTCGGCCCACTCTGGAGATCAACCGGAGAATATAAGAAGGGGCTTCCCCTTCTTATTTCCTCATTCATTTCATCTCCTCTTGCTTGGTTGTGCGATTTTTTCCTCCAGCTGGTCGAATTCCTCCTTGGCAGCGATTTTTTGAGGATCTGATTTTGCATTTTGGCAGCGATTTTCTTCCTTGGATGGGTGATTTCTGCCCTAAGGCGATTTGGAGGAGCAGATCCGATTTTTGCAAGATTGGGAAATTTTTTGAGGATCTGATTTCTTCCTCCTTGGCTGCGATTTTCTTCTTCCAGCTATGGCGATTTTATTTGGAGGTAAAGCGGTTTAAGGTCTCATTTTTTTTGCATTTGTAGGTGAATTTGGAAGGTCGAAATTGTGATTTAGGGTAGATTTTGCAAGCAATTCATTTGCTAGGGCATCATGTTTTGGAGGAGGATTGAAATTTCTGAGATCTGATTTGAATTTGAAGAGGCTCAATTATTGGTAGAAGGCAAATTTAAGGTAAGATTTTTGTTTATTTTTAGAGGTGAAGATTGGTTTTAAAGGTGGGTTTTATTCCTTGTTCTTGCTTGGTTCGTTTCCCTTATCTTCTTTTTGCACTTTTCGTCCACCACTTCATCATTTCCATTGATAGGTTAAAGTTGGGAGATATAAGTGTAGATTTCATGATAGGACACTTGGAGAGGCATAAATAAGCTAGACCACCCTGGGATTGAAGTTCGGAGATATAAGTATAGTCCATCCTAAGATAACGAAGAGGTAGAAATAAGTGGTAGTCCCACCCCTAGGATTGAAGTTTGGAGATTGATAAGTGTAGAGATAGGATTTGGCGAGACAAAAATAAGGTAGATTCCATCGATAGAAAGAAGGTTGGAGATTGATAAGTGTAGTGCATATCATTTAAAACGAAGGAGCAAAAATAAGTATTTAGGATGGTAGATGTTAGTGCAAGCAAGAACCCAAAGGAAACAAATACCAAAAAAGTTAAGGAAGACACGATGCCTAAGACCACCTTCTTCTTGAAAGTGAGGCAAATAAGTGATACCAATATCGTCACGGTGAACATGGTATAATTGAAGGATAGATTGATGGAAGGACAATCCCCCATGACGAAGAAGATCTACAAGAGCGGAATTGTACACGCGGCGGCTTTCCCTCCTACCTTACCTTGTCCGGAATTGGTAATGGAGTGTGCATCCTGGTTTGATATTGTGACCGAGTCCATCATTTTTTGATGACGGGAAGAGAGTGTTGGCTAACATTAGCAGACAAGTGGTCAAAGAAGTATTCAATATTTCCAAGCATAAAGGCATGACTGTGGTAATGATGAATCAGGCGACCAAATTCTTTCAAGATAATTAGGAGGCTTACTTCATTTATCTAAAGCAGAATTGGTTACACAAAGCCAAGATTGGAGTTATCAGGTCATCAAAGCTCACCCGGTCAGATTTCAAATCAGAGTATGGTGACCTTATTGTGCTTCTCAGTCGGATCATAGGCATGGTGCAATTCGAGAACTGGATGTGCTATTTTATTGTTGAAATTGAAAATGGAAAGAGAAAATTTGATTGGGCTAGAATGATAAGTGAAAATTTAGAGTTGCAACTAAAGACAATACAAATTCAAAAGCAATTCTACATGGGGTCCTATCTTTTCTATCTGATTGCGAGACTATATGAAAATCTTGGACTTAAGGCCTTAGGAGTGATTGCCAATGGGCCAGGGCAATGTTTGGTGCATGAGTGCCATCCACAACTTCATTTGGACAATGCCAAAGATTATAAGATGTTTTATGACGCCTCTGCTATGAAGACAACAAGAATACTGCAAGGGACACCTGCTAGGAGGCTCTCATCGGAAGCGGAAGCAAAGGTTAAGAAGTACGGGAGTTGGTTCATCCAATTTTCACAATTCACATATATTAGAGTAGCAAGAAGTACAACTTGTCCCAAGAGAGTTCTAAGGTATCCACTCGACAAGATAGTTTTGATGGAGTTGGCTAGGCAACTTGAGCATTATGACAAAATGATGAAACTTAAAGGTGAGATAGGGATTACCTTCTCTTTTTGCAATAGGCAATGATACTTGCCCTAATCCTGTCGCCTTTGCAGTTGCGGAGGAGTTAGAACGGAATCATCTAGGATGGTATAGAGCAAGACAAGGATTCAATCCTAATGGTCTTATCAAGGCATCTCATGAAAACACATTCAATTATATTTGTACTATAGAAGATTTTTGGACCAATGCACAAGACGACTTTCATGTGAGGAAGCCAACTTTCTCAAGATTGTCAGTGAGTATGATGCGGGAAATCAGATGGAGAGGCCTTGATATTCTCGATCAATTGGAAGATGATGAAAATGTACTAAGAGAAGATTATGATACAGTGGATGGAATAGAGTTGGGTCCAGTGGATTGGGATGATCCTTAGGATCCTTCCTTAGAGGCAGTTACAAGGACAGGTGATCTACACACTGAGTCATAGTACAATTAGAAGTTAAGGCAATTACAAAGTTGGAAGGTACGCGTTATGAGAAGATGAAACTGGAGGAAGAAGGTCTAGCGGAGTCAGTCGCGTAGAAAGGTGGGGGCAGTAGCCAGCAACAAAGAGTAGTTAAGAGCAAGAAGAGAAATTTGGAGGTTGAAAAAAAAAGTAAAGAACATCAGGAGCCTCCAACAAAGAGATAGAATGCAACATTGTCAAGGAAGACCATAATTAAGGCTAGGAGCCTAAAGGTTAATATAAATGGACAAATTGTCTCGGTAGAGGTGAGCTCTGATTTGGAATCAAGTGGTTACAGTGGCAATACTGAGTAGTCTCCTCTCTCGGAGAACCAACATGGAGATGATATGATAGTCACTAGTGAAGAAGAGGATAGGCCAATTGATATTGAGGAAGTAAGCTAGGTGTTCGAGGTCGTTGGTGATGCTTTGCTAGTCGAACTGAATCCGGATTTGGGGAGATGCACTGCACCGCTATGGCTAAGGCAAATGCTTATGCCAAGAGGCGATGTGGTGACTGTCCGAATAGTTGAAGATATTCAAGGGTTAGTGGAAAAGGAAGACAGTGAGAAATAGAAACAAATTGCAAAAAGGTGGCAAAGGTAATCAGGAGTGATGATGAGGGTCACCGAAAGGTTTAGATTGCTATACCAAAAGTTAGCAAGGCAGTGAATGAGATTGTAGCCCAGGAGTATGAGATAGTAGAGCATAACTTGGGAAGAATCACGAATGACATGGAATGTGAGGAGATCTAGGAAGGCATGGTTTCAATTAGAGAAAGGTTGAGGAAGGAAAACGAGAGGATTGTAAAGTTGGAGGTCGAAAACAAGTATTGGAGAGATTGCCAACTTATCCAACAGTTGTATCAGACAGCCCTTCCGCAAGACAGTGGGAGCAACATAGAAGAGATATCAACTCAGCTGCATGAAATCAAATATTGGATCAATAATATAATTCAAGATGGGCGAAATTTCTTGCCTTCATCTCGACATTCAAGTCATTGGTGGCTACTAGGGACAAATTCAAAACAAGAAGGATTTCCTTCCAGTCAAGGACTTGGCCGTTCCCAGGCTATAGGCATTCATTGGGCTACCAGAGAGATATTTGGAATGAACCAAGTTGGTGGATGGAGGAATGAGTATGGTGGAGTTTTGGTATGTTGCCTTGACCATCAAATTGAGGATACTTGAAGAGACAAAATGAGATTGCATAGCATAGCCCAAATGTTGAAACTTCCATTTCAACCACGATGAGCGATGTTGGGGTTGCACTTGATTTTGAAGATATCAAAAAGGAGAATGCCAATGAGACAAGTCGAGATTGGATGAGTAGGGAAAGGTTGCCATCAAGAAGAAGCATTTGAGGACCCTTGCCTCCCTCAATGCCTTTATCAGATATGTGAAAGAATATTAGAAGGATCATCAAAGACACTCCAAGTAGCGAGCAACATGATGAATTCAGCTGAGATCAAGATGAAACACACACCTTGCCCTCCCATGAAGGAAGTCAATGACAAGCTAGCCAAGTTCATTGCTTTGGCTAAGAAGATGAAAGAAAAGGGTAGAATTATGTTAGAGGATCATTTGATGTAAGCCCAAGTGGCAAATTATCCTTTCTTCTTGAGTAGGATAGGTATCTGATTTTGATTGGCCTACCATTTTGGTGCCTTCTCATTAGTTACCACTTTTCATTTTTTTCATTAGTCCATTGACGGGGTGGCATCTTCTCATTGGCCGATGGGGTGGCAACCCTAACTAGGGTTTTTGGGATTCGATCTGGATCATTGATTTTGCCTCATAATCTTTACGGTTGGTTGTAATTTTGGCCCCTATATAAGGCCATTTGCTCTCATTTGTAAAGGGTTGAAGAAAATTGTTCCTTAAGATAATACCAAAATTGCTTCTCTTATTATTGTTGTGACTTGCATGGTGATAAGAACACTTGGTGTTATTGCATGGTTTCTACTTCCAATAGCTAGAGTTAAATTCCATTAAAGTTGTTAAAGTAGATTTCATTTCAAGAAAGTTGTTAAGCAAGAGTAAGAATAGATGGATAGTTGTATGGTGATATTAGTGGATGCTTGATAGGGATCTATAAACTAGGCCACTAGAATCCTTGCGGCTTGTTAGGAAGCCTTGTGTGATAATCTAACCTTTTTCCTTTGAATCATTGCATCTATGGAGGTAGAGCCGCTGGTAAGCTTTCATCACATTTGATCCCCGTCCATTTGCTAATCTTTCCATTCATAGGAGTAGAGGTAAAACAACAAATAGCTTAATAGTTGGAGTTCATTCAAGAAGAAAGTTAGAGAGGTATAAGTCATTGGTGGACATTCCCTCCATCATCACCATCAACATCATTTGGCGCTAGTATGCATTGCAAAGCTAGATTTCATCATCATCAATGTGAAAGTTTGACACCCTTGAAAGAACAATGTGAGCCCGCCTAAGTGATTAACCAACAAATCACATTAATATAATTGAGTTAATATCCACAAGTGTGAGGAACCTTGGAGTTTTCTCATGTTCTTCATGAGTATTTACTTTTCAAGAGAGGGTTGAGTGTTTGATATTCCATATCAAGTATTCAATTGCTTTATGTTATGTAGTGGTACAAAACTGACATCAACACTAGGTCGATTGTTTTCAGCAGATGAGATTGCTGATTTGAAGAAGCAGGCCATGAAAGGGGGTGCTGGAACATATTTTCATTTCACAATGGATGACATTGTGGATGAGGACGATGATGATTCAAGCTTAGAGGAGGGATCACCAGTGCCAGATATAGGAGGAGATGCATCCTCTTCTAGGACACCAAGCCAGTCAGTAGGGATGTCGAGCGAAGAGGCAAAATCACAGACTTCATAGTCAAGCAGCTCACACCAAATCCTAGTGCAGGGCACTTTTTTGAGGACTAGACCCCCTCGCTTTCTTGCTGGTGTAGCTGGAAAGAGGAAGGTGTGATTGTATTGATGCATTTAGTATTTACTTCTAGTTTGATATTGAAACTATTTACTATTTTCTTCCTGCCATAAACATTCTGTATGAGAATGCAATTTTGTACCCACTATGCATTTATATATATATCTAAACTTTGCTTGTTTCTTTTGTGTTCTCTTTAATTAACTTATTAGATGCATCTTCTGATTAAATTTTGCAAAAAAAAGTATTTTTAATTAAATTTCAGCGGTTTTTTTAAGGTTCCCGAATTTTGCCGAGTTTTTATTTTATTTTTAAAATTGCCGAGTTTCTCCCGATTAAACCTTTGGGGTGCTTGGCGAGTTGTTGCCAAGTTTGAGTTTTCCAACTATGCTTTTACACATGCAAGATAAAAGAAGAAGAAAAACGTATCATTTGGTGTAAGCACGGAGACATAAGAAAGTTAAGATGTGAGTAGAAGTATGAAAACAAAAGGATGGTGTGAAGGTTTAGAAGAAAAGAAAAAGCAAAAGGCAAAGTATATGAAATAAAACAGAAATGTAGGAGGTGAATAGTAAAGAGGTGTGAAGTAAAGAAACAGTTATATCAGAATAATAAAAATAAGAGAAAAAAGAATACAGATATTCAGATTTGTAACTCAGACATATATGTAGACATATACATACATACATACATATATATATATATAATAAGTGTGAGGCAAAATTTAATGGAAGATATTTGTGGGATATCAGTGTAGATTCAAAGTAGATATTAGTATCAGATTTAAGGAAAAAGAATATAGTTCATTAAAAGAAGTGTGCAGAAGTAGAGTTATGGAAGAATTGTTTGAAGAGGTTAAGGAAGTGTCCATCATTAGTGAAGGAGTCAACATTGACAAGGTGGAAAAGCAACTTTGTGTGCAGTGGGTCAGTGCTCAAGAAGATAGTAGGGGAATTGGTGCTTCCAGTGGGTCGGAGCCTATTAAGTGTGAGAGTTGGAGCTTCTAGAGAGTTGGTGCTCATAAACATAGGTGTTGGAGCCTCTAGTAGATTGTAGTCTACAAATCTTTGTAAAAGGACAAGTTTATATAAAAGCAATTATTTTTGTATGGTTTTCTCCCGCATTGGGTTTCCACATAAATCATTGTGTATTTGTGTTCACGTGCATAATTGTCTATTTTAGCATTTAAGGTTGTTAAAGTGATTGTTTGGATAAAAAGTTTTAAATTGACATAGTTGTTATTATACTGATTCACTCCCTCCCCCCTCTTAGTATAATAGTGTGCTCTTCAACTCTTACCTTTGTCATTGAGTGACTCATTTCTTGGGGGAGTGCTTAAATGCTTTATCTTTCATCCCAATGTTCCCGTTTCTTAACAATTTGTTTGATGGTCATTGATGTCAAAGGGGGAATAATACCATTTAGGGGGAGCTATATGTTTGCAAAGCATTTTTCTTGCACATGGTTTCAAAATGTGGTTGCCATCATTGAAAATTAGGGGGAGATTGTTAGTATTTTTCCTTGATGATTTTCTTTTTGTCATTGATGTCTCCGAGAGTTACAGATTTCCATCAGATTATATTTCATTTGTAGTAAGAGTTGTATTCTATGTGTTTGCTTTGCTAACAAACTTATGTCAGCATCATTAGAGGTTGAATGGGCAGATGTTTTCTTTTAGATTTGTTTTGCACCAATGACATGTGTATGTGCAACAAATCTCTCATGTTGTGCTTGTATAGAGGCATCCTACAAAATGTACTCACAACAGTAAAATCATTTCTTCTTGAGCACATGATGGTGTAAAGCGACATGTGATTGTGTTTATTGTTGCTTTTGGTTGACCGTTCTTGTAGAACTTATTCCTCTAAAGTGGAATGTTTTGTTAGAGCCTGGAAAGTAGACATGCAACATTTTGGTTGTATTTTGTAACGTTTTGTTGAAGGATTCGATGGTTGGTAAAATGTTGCTTTTTCTTCTGTTTATTATCCATAACGATATGTGTCTTCAACAATATGTATTTGGTTTGCTATTTCAGAATTAAGTGTGTAGTTACAAAAAACTGCATGGTGTGAGAATGCAAACAACTGTGTATTGTGTCAAACATCTAGAACTTCTTGAGAAGATCTTTTAAAAAGACCAGGGGCCCAAGCCCAAATTCGAGTAGCACGGGGAGTAGATTGTTGCTACCTGATGAGTCCGTGATGTGGTCTAAGAGATGTGGTGTGTCTCGAGGTGGGTGTGCTCGGTGGCTGCTTCATGCCCCTGGAGAGTGACAAGGGCAGGAAGAAGGTGGTGATGAGCTGATCCGAGGCCTGACTCTGAGGAAAAATGAGTTGCAAAGTATGGTCACAGAGCTGCGAAGTCTCTTGGAGGTAAAGAGCAAAATACTGCTGGTCGGGTAGCTGAAGAAAGCCGACAGAGATCTGCAATCTCTAAATAGTGTTTACTGTACACGGTAAATGGTTTATTAATGCATTTAGACAATAGACAAGAACATGTAACATAGAAGTATTCCTGTTATTATTCGCATGTATACATAAGATACTACAATATTCGATATGATTCCTCCAAATGTTTGCTTTTTGTTCAAGTACATATATTTGTTTGAAGGGGTGACTGAACTGTCATGCAACCTTTCGATTCTAATCTACCCGTCAGTTATACAATATAGATTTTATTGACAACATCATACCCCCCAAAAGAAAAGTCTCCGAACGACAATTACAAAATATCCGAGACAGATTAACAAAATAGAATACACTAACTATAACTAACTATAACGGGATAGATCTTTTTTTGTCACACCACTTTCACACTCGTCCCATGCCTGTACCAAATTGGTCTTCACAACACATTGCATCTGTAACCTCCGCTAACACAATACTGTCAACTTAGCCAATCTAACCTTGATAGTGACCCATGTCGTATTCTCTGCTTCCAACTCCGAGGTACACTGAGCCAAGTGTCGCTCTACTGCCCCCAACTAGATGATCAACTTCTCTTGAGCTCTCTATGCATCCACCAAGACGGCCTCATGTCAAACACCTACTCCGAGTGCCTCAAAGCGTAACATCCCTCTAGAAAGGCTTCTCCAGTGCCTTTTCCACCCTTGGCATACAAACACTCCACGCTTGTAGCAACTCTAGGTTTCATCAATTGGTCATACTTCCCACGACTGATAATTGAACTGACTAGGGGTTTAGGGGGCATCGTCCCTAGTGGGGTCGAGGGGCAACATTCTCAAACCCACACAAGTCCATGGAACGCACCATTTTTGTGATTTTCTTCCAATCCACACTCTGTTTTCTTCATTTTCTGTTTATGCCTGTCCCTCCAGTACCATACATTTTCCATTCTCAATTGTTTTGATCTATCGTCGTTTTTTTTTTCTTAACCTCCTCTTGCCACCCTTCTTCTGTATCATATGGTGGTCATGTTTCAAGTGTTCCCTTTTCTCTACGAGTCGTATGGTCATTTCTTTTGTTCTCCTTAAACACGTACGTCTATACGACACCTTTGCATGTGTTCTCCTTTGTTCGTATGGTTGTACGACCTAATCTACTTCCCACTTCCTACTTGAAAATTGTTGTACAGTGAATACTGACTTGTAATGCTTGGCAAAATGCCTTTTATACTAGCTTTTCGTATGGTTGGTCTTTCCCTGCTGCCATAGGATCCTCCAAAATGTCATACGGTCCTTTACCAACAGTCGTACGACCCTTTAAAATGTCTCTCTGTGTTTTTGTATGGGCCGTATGTCAGTGCTCCCCCTTGACATTTAAGTGCCTTCTTCCTTCTCTTCCATATGGGTCGTACATCGTACGGTGCTTCGTTTTCTTCTTCCATATGACCATACGACTATTGCTTTGCATGTATGATTCTTCTTCCCTCGAGCCATATAGTCAAGCTTGAACAAAACTTCTCTCCGCTAGCCGTACAGTGAATTGTTCCTTCCCTACTGACCGCACGGTTCCAATTTTTTGGCTTCTTCTCTGCCTTCTTGCTCGCTGTACAGGATGGATTTTCCTTCAGCTACTATTCATATCCTCTTTTATTCTCCACCACATGCAGCCGTATGGTATTTGCTTTCCCTGTTTATGTCCTCCATACAACTGTATGACAGTCGTTTTCTTTCATTTGACGTTCCTATGGTTCCCTTTGCTATGTGGCCGTATGATGCTTTCCACTATTTCTTGTTGCGGTATGGTTTTTCAACTGAACATAATCAAAGCTCCCTCCTAGCACTCCTGTACGGGCCGTACAACGTCTCTCTCACTTTCTATTTTGTAGTTTTTCATAGATCGTACGGTATTACCATTTGCTATAGGTCTCTTCTTCTATCCATACAGCCGTACAGTATGATCTTTAGTCTTCATGGTTTGTATAATGGTTTCTCTTTTAAAATTTTATTCCCCGAAAGGCTGTATACTTCTAAGATGAATCTTTTGACTACTGTGCTCCTGTTTATATCTTATTACGCCTATTGACTTAAAAATAAACAAATTTATTTTACACTTAATTTACATATATACATTAATATTTCTTATTTACTCTTAGTTGTTCGTCCACGGAGGTGTGTTATTTCTTTTATGGTAAACTTTCAGCTCCGACCCATTCACTGCATCGGCTACTTCCTTTTTGTTGAGCGTCCATAATTTTATTGCTCTGTTATCGCCCACTTCGCAGATTTTATATGGCCTAACCCACCTTATTTTAAATCTACTTGGTCTGATCTCATTGTGCCTCTTATACTTCAAAACTAATTGTCTCGATTGGAATCTATTCAACTTCAAGTGCTTGTCGTGCCATGCCTTATGCCTATTCTGTGTAATCTTCGTGGCTCGTTGTGCTTGCAATCATCGCTCATCAGGTTTATTTAAATTATACAATCTCTCCCCCAGACTATCCATATCGCTCAGTTTGTTCTCAAAACTTGGTACCATGAATTTCGTCCATTGCCACTCCTTGCCGCCAATAACTGTATTCTTGATTCTTGATTCTTTTTGTTTCCTATGTAGACTGTACGATGTGTTTTCCTTACTGTTGATACCTTTCTACCATATCCATGGTGTGGTGTAACCTTTCCTTTCCGTGTGGTCCAATCACCGTGTATCGTATGGTGGAATCTTTCCTTTTTCTAGGTTCCTATGGTATGTTCTTCCCTTTAACTTCCATCCTAATTGCCTTTCCTTCTTCTACGCCTCTATATTCCTTCAGACATTCATTTTCTCTTCTTTCTCACATTCGTCGACCCTTAACATATTACAGCTCGGAAAGAGCTTGTAATCCTCCATCTGCTAGTGAAATAGACCTTTTATTGAATCCAAATCATTGTCCTTTGATCCACCTTCTAACCATAGGACTCCTTCCTCATCCGCTTCCATTTGCTTCTTAACTTTGTCCTTTCCTTCTGAATCGGACGATCCGGCTTCTTCTCCCACTATTTGTGCATGTAAATCAATAATAAATCTCCATCATCTGCTCTCCATTGATAGTGTATTCTTCTTCCAGTCATGTTTAACCTTTGCTTGTATGAGCCACCCTCATCCAAGAATGGCATCATATCCCCTTCTTTTTAGCGGGATGACTACAAAGTCGAGCAAGAATGACTGTGTTCCAATCATTACTGGTTGTGCCATTAGGATCACTAGAGGCTTAATGCCATGTTGGTCTGCAGTTAGCAATTGGAACGTCAGTGGCCACAACGTCGGTTGTTCCAACTTCTTCCAGGTATCTTCTGGTAGGACATTTAGCCCTGAACCTCGTGTCTAAGAGGATCGTTCCCAATATACCCATTTCTACGACCGCCAGATGCTTTCTTGATGTGAGGTCTAGCAGCATTGGGTCTATTGCGCTTGTTTCACTTCCTTTCTCCTTCATAGGTTCTTTTGGTAGCTTACCAGCCGGGGCCATGTTTGTGAGTGTCGTTTGTAGTTGGGGCAGTGTGAGGATCAGATCATTTAATTTTACCGGCACTTCAGTTTGTAATAGTTGCCTTATGATATTTTGTTCTGTGTATTCCTTATTGAGGTATCTGCAGTGTCCCCCTTCTCTGTTTGTGATTCTTTGTCTCCATCCCCTTCTTAATTTTTGCCCGTGCTTCTTCTAGTCACTTCTTTTCTTCCGTCAGGTTTTGGTACAACTTTGCTTGTTTACATGTTATTGCCAACACTTCCTCTTCGTCCGTTCCTAATTTGATGCTGATCAAATTCACTCGTGATTTCGATTTCGGGCACTTGGCATCTTCATGGTCTCCAGGACCACACCATCTGCATAACAATTGCGGTGTGTTCATTGTTGTACAGTTTTGTGTAAAGTGGCCCCACAAGTTGCATGCCCAACATTGAACCATCGGTTGGCTGTTTGCATCATACTGAATCTGACTGCGGCCTCCATTATTATTGTTATTATTGTTGTTGGTGTTGTTGTTTTGTCCCCTTCTGTTGTTTCTGTACCCACTCGAGGTGGCACTGTCACTGTTTGTGTTTGTGTTCCCTCCTGACGTGGATGCTTCCTATGTCAGGAGCACTTGTTGATGCCCTCTTGTTTTCATATTGAACGGGCATTCCTTTGTGGAATGTCTCGCGATTTGGCAGATATCACATAACTGGTTCTTCAGATAGGATCCCTTAGTGTGACCTTCTGTCTTGCATTTTGTGCATCGTAATTCATTTTCTTTGGTCTGGCTATTTCCTCTCTGCATATTCTTAAACTCTTTTATCATCCTGATCATATCCTTCTGGAGGGCTCCGACCTTCTTATTACTCTTTTCATCACTATTGCTATCCTCATAAAAAGATTCATTCGAGTTGGATGATCTGTTTTTCTTCTTTTTTGTTTTCTGTTTACTCTCTAAGTCCATCGCTCGATTGTACGCTTCAGTGTATGATGATGGCAGTACAATTTTCATTTTTCTTTTAACTTCGGTCATAGTCCTTCTATGAAACATCTCTTTTTTAGCCCGTCTGTTGGCTTACTTTCCATTTTATTTACTAATTCTTTTAGTTTTCTAGCATATACATGGACTGTTTCATTTCTTCCTTATTTTGTGGTGTAGATTTCTACTACTATCTTGTTGTCGTCTTGTAGCAGTTGAAACTCTATGATAAATTCTTTTTTTATGTTTTCCCATGTGGTTAGCTTTGCCGATCGATGTCCGAAAACCAATCGATTGCTATACCTTGTAAGGTGGTTGTAAATCACCTTGCCCATTCATCACGGTTGTTTTCTCCATTCGTTGTCCAAATCAGTTCGCAAGTTTTGCAGTTTCAGATTGGGTCAGCTGTGCCATCCCCGTCGAACTTTGGTAACTTTTCCTTTGGACTGGCCATCAATACCCTTTCTTTTGTTGTGTGCTGCTGCTAGTACTCGCGTTGTTTTGTAGTCCTGTATTGCTCTGGACACCCACATTACGGACACCTATGTTCTCGAGTGGCGTGAAGGATTCCTAAGGACTTGGTTGTTTCAACCAAATTGTATTTGCTCGTTAGGTGCATCAAGGACGAAGAGCGTGTTCCTTCGACACTCCGAGCCCTATTGGTCCTTGTCTTTCCGTTCGGATTCCCCCTTGGTGTACACCAGTTTGCCAATTCTTCCTTTGTTCCTTCGATCACCAATTCTTCCTTTGTTCCTTCGATCACCCTTCGCCTTTCTTAGGCTTCTTCTATCAACCTCTCCCTTGATCGACTTGGTGATTGTACTCCATTCATCAGTGCTCCTGTGGTACCATGGTCACCTCTTGTGACACCATTGTCATACCCTTCGGCTTGTTGTTGGAGTCCGTGCCTCCAGTCGCTTTGCTGTGTGCAGTTTAACATTTCCCATGCCACACGTATGCTGTCATCTTCTAGATTCTTATTTCTATCTTTATTCGATGTGTTCGACATTCATAGCACCCGGTCCTTATAAGCAACAGCACCAAATGTTTATTGTATAGGGTAAACGGTTTATTAATGCATTCAGACAATAGACAATACATGTAACACATAAGTATTCCTTTTATTATTTGCATGTATATAGAAGATGCTACAATATTCAATATGATTCCTCCAAATGTTTTCTTTTTGTTCAAGTACATATATCTGTCCGAAGGGGTGACTCAACCATCATGCAACGTTTCGGTTCTAATCTACTCGTTGGCTATGCAATATAGATTTTACCAACAACAAATAGGTAGTGAAATCTGCATCTGATCTCATAGTAGATGAGACATCTAAAGATGCAATGGATGTTGGTCCCCGTCTCAGATAAAGTGGAAAGGCGACAGATCAAATCGTCTCTGACCAAGTGGTGATCTGTTTGACAACACAGCCCGTGTGAACCAACTTTGAAGGACCCCAAGGAGATACAGAGGGTGTGGCTTCAACACCGACTCAAGTAGAAAGGGCGCACAATAGTCCCCTCATGGATCTCAAGAAAATGCTCCAAGTAAAAGGCCATCTACAGGCGAAGGCCTCCGCATGGGTTAACCCAGGTCATGGTGGCGTATTGTCTATATATGTCGAGTCTGACATGCCAATTCAACTCACCCTGTGATGGGAGCAAATGAGCAGGAGCATCCAATGAGCAATGGTAGGGAGGCAAACGATCAATATCGATCCCAATCGAGCTAGGTAAGGTAGTGGCCTGAGCACACCAACCACGAGCACTGGGTCTTAAATCATAGTTGGAGATATCGACGGAGTTGTAGGTTAGGTAGGAGTATTTGTGGTGATTCAACAAATTTGGCATTTGAGGAGCTGGTTACAAAGTTGCAGTTGTAGAGGTTGTGAGTCGAGACACCCTAAACCCTATCATTTTCATGGATCAAAGATGAGCATAAGTTGTTGGTAAGTGAACAATGTGTTGTAAAATTCAATAATGGAAATTACTTTGATAAAGTTTTGTGTGATATTATGCCTATGTATTGTTGTCATATTCTGTTGGGAAGACCTTGGCAATATGATAGACATGTTGTACATGATGGTAGATTGAATCAATATACTCTTTGGGTGAATGGAAGAAAGAAAACATTGTTGCCTTTGATTGAAGTTCCATATGAGGTAAATTGTACTACTGTTAGAGTTTGTATGGTTAATGGGAAACAATTTGAAAAAGACATGAAGAGGGACAAAGTTTGCTTTGTTGTGATTTCTAGAGGACCGAGTTGTGATAGTAACGGCTGAGTGATAGAAGATAGTAATGGTTGAGTGACAAATGATAGTATTGACCAAATGACAACAAATGTTGACAGTGTAAGCCGAGTACCAATAGAAATTGAAAAATTGCTTAATGAATACAAGGATATTGTTGCAAAAGATATACTTGATGGTTTACCACCAGTGAGAAGTATAAGTCATTGTATGGATCTGATTTTTGGAGCTAGTTTGCTGAATAAAGCACCATATAGATTGACACTTGCCAAGAATGAAGAACTTAACAGGCAAGTGTAGGAGTTGTTGCAGAAAGGTTTGATCAAAGAAAGCTTGAGTCCATGTGTTACACCTGCTGTATTGACACTTATGAAGAATGAAGAATGGAGAATGTGTATTGATTTCAGAGCTATTAACAAGATAACAGTAAATATAGGTTTCCTATGTCGAGAATGGATAACATAATGGATTGTTTGAGTGGAGCAAAATACTTTAGGAAGTTTGATTTGAAGATTGGTCATCATCAGATCTGAATCATAGAAGGTGATGAGTGGAAGACTGCTTTCAAAACAAAAGATGGTATGTATGAATGGTTGGTTATGCCTTTTGGTTTGATTAATGGACCAAGTACTTTAATGAGGTTCTAAATAGATTCTTGGGCACATTTGTGATTGTTTATTTGGATGACACTTTGATATTCAGTAATTCTAAGGAAGAACATCTTGAGTATATTAGACAAGTGTTACTGAGATTGAAGGAGGAGAAATTATTGATCAATTTGAAAAAGTGTTCATTAATGCAAGAGGAGATTGTGTATTTGGGATTTGTGATTTTAGCTTATGGTTTGAAGATGGATCCTTAGAAGGTTAAGCTAATTTTTGAATGGCCTCCACCCAATAATGTGAGTAAGGTAAGATCATGTCATGGTTTGGCTAGTTTCTATAGAAAGTTCATAAATAATTTCAATTTTGTTTGTAACGCTATGACTAAGACAATGGGAGGAGATAAAAGGATTTTAAGCGGACACATGGAGCTGATAAAAGTTATGAGACTTTGAAACACAAGGTTTTTGAGTGACATGTATTGGCTTTGCTTGATTTCAATAAGGTATTTAAAGTTGAGTGTGATGCAAGTGGTAGTGCAATAGGAGCTGTGTTGAGTCAAGATGGTAAATGTGTTGCTTTCGTTAGTGAGAATTTGAATGATGCTAAGAGGAAATATTCTGTTTATGATCAAGAGTTCTATGCTATTGTTCAAGCCTTGAAGAAGTGGAGACATTATTTGCTTCTTAATGAATTTGTGTTGTATATTGATCATAAGGCTTTATAGTACTTGGGAAGTCAATATAAGTTGAATCAGAGACATGGAGTGGGTTGAGTACTTGTAGAGTTTCACATTTGTGATAAAGCATAAAAGTGGAGTCATTAACCGAGTTGCAGATGCATTGAGTAGAAGACATTCTCTGTTGACCAAGATGAATGTTGAAGTTCTTGGCTTTGATGAGATGGAGTTGTATGATACTCACCCTGATTTCTCTGAGGTGTAGAGAGTGCAGAGCATCGAATCTATCAAATCAACTGAGAAAGTATGATGAGTATTTTATTCAAGAAGGTATGTTGTTCAAAGGGATTCATTAGTGTATTCCAAGAAGTTCTATGAGAGTTAATTTGATTAACGAATATCATTGTGGTGGATTGACTGGACACTTTAGTATTGATAAGACAACGAGTTTGCTTAAAGACAAGTATTTTTGGCCACAAATGTATAAGGATGTTCAAAAGTTTGCAAGGTGTTGTAGAATTTGTCAAGTTGCAAAAGGAGTAAGTCAAAATACTGGATTCTATACACCAATATTGTTCATGAGAAACCTTGGCGTGGCATTAGTATAAATTTTGTTCTTGGCTTACCTAAGACAGCAAGAGGGTATGATTACATATTTGTTGTTGTGGATAAAATTTCTAAGATGACACATTTCATATTGTGTAAGAAGACATTTGATGCAGTGCATACTACAAAGATTTTCTTCAAAGAGATTATTAGATTGCATGGGTTGTGGAGGAGTGTTCTCTTTGACCGAGGCAACAAGTTAGTTATTTTTGGAAGACTTCGTGAAAGAAAATGGATACTAAGTTAAAGTTTAGTTCTACATTCCATCCACAGATAGATGGACAAACAAAGGTTGTGAATAGAAGCTTGGGTAATTTACTGAGATGCTTAGTTGGGGATAAACTGAGTGTTGTGAGGTTTTCACATTATCGCCCCAAAATTTTGGGAACCCCCATTTTCAACCTTTGCCTTGATAATTTTTCGTGTGATGTTGATTTTTTTTGGTCACCTTGGCAATTTTAGCCTTGTCCGGATTCGGTAGAATGGCAATTTGCCTTTAGGTCCCTTAGGCATTTTCGTTTTGTTTTCACCCAGTGTCAACTTAATTTCGATTTTCATGGATTGGCAGTTTCTTCCATAGGCCAAACGAATTCCAAACAGCAATTTTTTTTTTTTTTTGATATTTTGATAGGATGAAATTGTGAATTTTGGAACTTAACGGATTTTGGAAATTTGGTAAAATTGAAAAACTTAAAACGTTTTCAAAATGAAATTTGGATATCACTGTTTTGAAAATCTTGAAAATTTTGGTGAAAACAATTTTTTTTGGATGAAATGGATTTCGATTTTAATTTTTAAATTGCCTAGATGAATTTATTTTTGTGAAATTTGGATTGAAATTGCAAGTAAAAAATTGGATTTGATGGAAAAAATTTGTTTGGAATGATTTAAAATTTTCTAACATGACTAGTGAAATTTTTAGAGGGCAATTGAGTTGAAATTGAAATGTGGTTTTAGGCTTCTAAATTTCGTTTCAAAGGGATTTTGATTCTTAATGGCTAATTATTTCAATTCCCTTTTGCAATTTACAATTTTAGGCAATTTAATTTCCATTTCTTTCAGTAAGTTAATCCGCTAATGGAACAATTAATTACAATTTAGGCTTAAATGGTCCATTTAATGAGTGTTTAACCCGCATTTAATGTCATGTAGGAGGTCAGCTCTTTGGTGAGAGGCAAAAAGTTCCTATAAAGGAGGTCCCCCCTCCCCCTCTCTCTCCTCTCATAATTGCACTCCGAAGTTGG
Organism: Cupressus sempervirens; assembly: GCA_028749045.1. Lineage (NCBI taxonomy): Eukaryota > Viridiplantae > Streptophyta > Pinopsida > Cupressales > Cupressaceae > Cupressus > Cupressus sempervirens. Next base: position 386,497,921 of record CM053789.1, on the reverse strand, counting down.
CGAATTTCTCCAAGGCAGCACTTGCGATTTTTGGCAGCACTTCTACATTGGCAATTTTGCATGCAAACTAGGGTTTCAAGGCAACTTTCTTGGCATCCATACTTGCAATTTTTTTATCAGCCTTCCATGGTGGTGATTTTTCATGCAAATTAGGGTTTGTGGGGGCATTTAAAAGGACATATGAGATCAGTTCATGGGCAAGCATCTAGGGTTTTGGCACCTCCATTGTGGACTGTTTTGGGTAGCATTTGATTCATTTTCAGATCTGATCCTTTGGCATCAATTCCAGTCTTCACAAGGCCAAAAAATCCATCACATTTGAGCACCTTCATTTTGGGCAATTTGCATGTGCATGTTAGGGTTTTATTGGTGGCAACTTCTAGGGCACTTTGGATAGTGTTTTGGAGGTCTGATTTATATCATTTATGACAAATTTGAGGGCCTGATTTGACAAGTTTTATTTCAGCACTTCATGCTCTATCTGGTCATAACCAAACTCTAGCAATTTTCATTGACATCTACTATTGGCAACTTTTTTGAAGGATATTGAAGGCAGATTTGAGGACATTGTTTTGTGTGCTAGATCAAGTATTTCAATGACAATTTCTAGAATTTGATCAAGTCTGATTTGGACAACATAAGGGCAGATTTTCACACATTTTGGTGCCCTAGACAAGGAGTTTTAATAAGCATTTTCAGTATTTGCATAAGGTGGACAGAATTCCAAGGTCTTATTTCACTTGCCATGACTTCACGTTCTTGCTTGGAGGACTAAATTTTCACGTGCTGGACAAATTTCCAAAGGTGTTCTTTGTTGATAGAAGGACGAACTTCATTCCGTGTTTGGAGGCCGCTCGAAGGGCAAGGTTATCTCTGTCTTGTTCTTGCTTGGTTTCGTTCCTCTTCTCTTGCTTGTGCTTTTCATCCACCACTTCATCATCCCATTAATAGGTTGGAGTTGGGAGATATAAGTGTAGTTTTAATGATAGGTCACTTGGAGAGGCAGAAATAAGCTAGACCACCCTAGGTATTGGAGAGGGAGTCATAAGTGTAGTCCATCCTAAGGCACGAAGAGGTAGAAATAAGTGGTAGTCCCATCCCTAAGTTGAAGATTGGAGATTGATAAGTGTAGTGATAGGAATTGGTGAGGCAGAAATAAGTTAAAATCCATTAATAGAAAGAAGGTTGGAGATCGATAAGGGTAGTCCATATCACTTAGAACAAAGGGGTAGAAATAAGTTAGAATCAAGTTTTCTTCTTGAAATTGAAGCAAGTCTATGACACCAACAGTGGCACTATAAACATGATACAGTTGAGAGACAAATGATGGATCAGGCTACCAAGTTCCACTAGGATAATCAAGATGCCTACTTTACTCTCCTAAAACAAAATTGGGTAGATGAAGGCAAGAAGGGAGTCACCAAGGCGTCAAGGTTCACCCGATCATACTTCAAATCGGAGTATGGCGACCTTATTGTGCTGCTCAACTAAGTCATGGGCATCTCACAAGGTATGCAATTCAAGAATTGGATATATTACTTTATTGATGAAATTGTAAATGGAAAGAGCAAATTTGATTGGGCTAGAATTGTAAGTGAAAATCTAGAATTACAACTTAGGGCAGTGCAAAACTAGAAGCAATTCCACATGGGGTCCTAGCCCTTCTATTGATTGCAAGCCGACAAAAGTTGAAGTGCGAGCTTTGGTGAAGAATGAAATTGGGTGAAGGGTGAATTTGATTGAAGATTGAGATTCAAGAAGCCTAGCAATTTCCAGAAATAGCGGATTAGTAGATGAGATTTGAAAATATTTGAGGCCAGGCAAGGCTTGGCTATTCATGCAAGCTAGCTTGGTTGGATTCGAATGGGAAGGTTGGAAGACTAGGAAGGTTAAGGAAGGCAAGGATAATGGGGGAGGTTAAGTTTGATTTCAAGGTAGTGGTCAAGAGCAAGGCTCTCAAGTTGAAAAGAAGTTCATATCCAGGGAAGCTATCGAGGCCAAGGCAAGACTACCCCAAGTGCATGAAGACCTCATCCTTTTAGGGTCAAGACATCAAGTACAAGCAAGTTCAAGTGGTGATGAGAAAGTTTCTAAGGACAAGCTCAAGCATCCAAGGCTTCACCTTATCTCAAGGATTGAATAAATTTATAAGATAAGGTTGATGAGGTGGCACTTTCATGTGCATGCAATCAAATCATGCCAAGTGTCCTATATTCTCATTGGTTGACAAATTATTGTAATTTTCTCATTGGTCCACAAAGTTGGTGCTCTCTTGTAATTGGTTGAATAATGGTAACCCTAATTAGGGTTTGTAAGATATAATCTTGGCCCTTGATTTTGCCTCTTAATTTCAGCCATTCATTGTAATTTGGAGCCTCTATATAAGGCCATTTTTCTCTCATTTGTAAGGGAGTTATGTTGGAGAATTGTTGCAAAAATACTATCAAAATTGTTCTCTATTCATTCTTGTGGTTTGCATGGTGGATATACATGATCATTTTGGTGTATTGCATGGTTCTTCTCATCTCTTAAATTAAAGTAGGATTTCATTTCATGTTGTCAGAGTAGAAGTAGATGGCTAATTGTATGGTGATGTTAGTAAATGTTTGATAGGGACCTATATACTAGGCCACTAGCATCCTGGCGGCTTCTTAAGAAGCCTTGTGTGGTAATCTAGTCCAATCACTCCTAAGTTCTACTTGCATATCATCTTTCCACTTGTACTTCAAGTTGGGTTGGAAGATAGGTGTCACTGTGAAAATCCTAAGAGTATCCCTTAGAATCGTCGCACCAATGGAGGTAGTGCTGCTGGCAAGCTTTCATTTGGTTAGATCCCTGTCCATTTCCTAATTTCTCCATCCATAGGAGTAGTAGTAGAGCAATGAGCATTTAGTGGTAGGGGTAGTTGAAAGTGAAAGTGATCAAGGAGAAAAGAACAAGTCAAGCAAGCGAAGTACCACCAAGTTATCTTCGAATGAATAACGTAAGCCCGCCTACGTGATTATCAACAAATTACATTGATAACTGAGTTAGTATCTATAGGTGTAAGGAACATTGGAGTTTTTCTCATGTCTTCATGAGTATTAACTTTTCAAAAGAGGAATTGAGTGTTTGATATCCCATATCAAGTGTTCAATTGCTATATGTTATGTAGTGGTACAAAACTTGACATCAACACCGAGTAATTGGGATATGATATTGGCACAAGCTGAGTTTGCACATAATAATTCTGTGAATAGGAGTATTGGGAAAACACCGTTTCAGATTGTTACTCGAATGTAGCCTAGAGGTATATCATATTTGAGGGATATTGCTGGTGAAGAGGAGTGCTGAAGGAGAAGTGTTTGCTGATCTTATGAAGTCTTTGCGTGAGGAAATTAAATCGAGGTTGGAACAAAGTAATCAAAAGTAGAAGGAGAAGGTAGACAAGTCTAGAAGATACCATGTTTTTTAAGTTGGTGATGAGGTGATGGTTCATTTGCAAAGAGGAAGATTTCTTTTTGGTACATATAGTAAGTTGAAGACGAAGAAGTTTTGTCCTTGCAGAATCTTGAGGAAGTTTGATAGTGGTAATGCATATGAAGTTGAGTTACCTAATGATATGGATATATCTCCTATATTCAATGTTGCTGATTTATATGAGTATCATGAGGCAAATGATGAAGCTGTTATACTTAGTGATTATCCTAAGAAGCAGATTGAAGAGATATAATAGATATTGGACGAGAGAGTTAGCAAGAGTACAAGAGGCAAAGATTACTATGAGTATTTGGTAAAATGGAAGAACAAACCAGTTGAAGATGCTACATGAATTTTTGAATCTGAGTTGGATTCAGTTCGAGTTGTGATACCTTTATGATTCAGAAGAATCATTTTCTTCTCAACCTTGGTTGTTTGATGTAGGAGCATCTTCGGTTGCTTTGCTATCCTGCTTCTCTTTGTTGTTTTGCTGAGTTCCACTGTTGGCCAAGCTGTAGCTTTGACCGAGTTCGAGTTTAGTGTTGGCCGAGTTTTTCGGTGTTGGCCAAGTTTCAGTGTGTGCCAAGCACTAGTATTTGCCGAGTGCTTTATTGGTGGAGTTTGTTCGATGGTCATTTTGCCTGATGCTCGGTTGTGTCTAAGTCCTTTGGCCAAGTTTCTTTGTGTGTTGGTTCTTTTGTGAAAAGACTTGTTCATTTATTTCAAGTTGTGTATTTAATGTAAGGATCATGCATTGGGATGTGTGTAGACCATTATGTGGTCGACCTTCTCTAATGTGAAGATCTAAAATCTTTTGTAAGCCGTTTGGCAAGTAGAAATAAAGGTGTCTAGGCTAAGGTTAGGTAGAAGTTTTTGGGAGTATGAGTGGAGGGCAGTAGTGTATAGAGCCAGATCGACAGTGAGATCATCGATCTCAATTTGTAACATGTAATCATTTTGTTGGCTGCAACCTAGAAGGCCTCATAGATGGGCATGTTTGCGGATCATTTGATGAATCAATAAGATAGTGTTGTTTCTCTCTCTCCTTTGTGTTGTTCTCTGTGTTTTTGCTTATGTTGTGTGTACTCAACAAGGTGGTTTGATAGTTAGGTGTGCCTCAGAGCCTAATTACCTGACCTACCCTTGCGTCAATTTTTTTTGAAGACAAAATTTGTTTTTATTATCAATGATGCTATAGGTTCAGTGCCATTTTTTTGTCGGGCTTGAATACAATTAATGGTCGAAGGATGTGTGAAAAATGACACGTCTTTCTAAATGACAAAGTCTAGATTTATGACGAAACAAATAACATTGTTTGATTTCCTTATATTCAATTTGGCCTGCAACGTTAGTATCTTTTTGGTTGCATTCATAGTTAGTTTTTCGTTTCAATGATATGTGTCTCCAACAATGTGTAGCTAGTTTGCCATTTCCGAATTGAGTGTGTAGTTAACAAACTGCATGGTGTGAGAATTCGAACAACTATGTGTCATGTCGGATGCGAAGATCTTGATTAAATTCTATTAAAGAAACTCGCTTTAAGGGAAAGACAGCATTTATAATGTGCTTTTAGATGAATACTGTTTGTAATGTGCCTTTGGTCAAGATGTGTGGGTTGACGGTGAATAATTAACAACGATGCTATAGGTTCCCTACCATTTTTTTAATCAGACTTGAATACAATTAACAGTCGAAAGTTGTGTGTGAAAAATGATGTCTTGCTAAATGAAAAGTCCAGAGTCACGTGAAAAAATAATGTTGTTTGATTCTGTTATATTTGAATTAGCCTGCAACGTCAGTTTCTTTTTGTGAAATCATCTGTTATGTTGGTTGCATTCATAGTTGATGTGAATCTCAGAGAGTTAGTTTTTATGTGATAGAAAGTAAGGAACTTTGTAATTTTGTGTGTTGACGTATGAAAGAAGTATCTAGATGAAAATAGTATTTTTAATGAAATCCTGGTCCAGAGGTTATACTGAATGCAGATCATGCATATGAGATCATTGTTTATTTGCGGTTGCGAGAGTGAACTGCAGAGTTAGAAGAAGTTGAAGACTTCACTCACACAAACAAGGTATATGTGAAAGAGGTGCACAATTAGATACCGAGTGAAGAGAAACATGCCTTATAGTTAGGTGTTGATAGAAGAGGTAATGTCTTGAAGCAGTATTCAGAACTCACTTTGAGGAGAGTACTATTTGTAACTGGTTTTGTAGCCTTCGAAATCTCCTTTGAATTTCATTCTTGTGTAGGAGAGATGAGCAGATTGATTCTGCACTAAAGAGTTATTGTTTTTAATGGTTGTAGCCATTTGAGTGTTTGAATTGAAGCTAAGCATTAGGTTGAAGCCTAAGTCTGGTTGTTGATGTAATGAGAGTTGAAGCTCTTTCTTGTACTGGGTTGGAGCCCATTTCTGATTATCAATGGACCGTGGTTTTTACTGTAAAGGGTTTTCTATGTGATAAAATTTCTTGTGTCACTGTCTTCATTTTGTTTGGGCTTTATTATTGGTCTCGACTTGTGATAAATTTAAAATACTGATTCACCCCCTCCCACTCTCAGTATTTTCTTTTTCTTTTCATCCTGTTCATATTCCTGTTCACTCTTATTTATTAAAACATATACCCTGTAGCGAGCAATCACTGCCCAAGTAAGATTGCAGAGTTAAAACCAAAATGTTCTTCTGCAATAAATATTAATGAAATATTTCCATCACATTGCATGAGGTTACGTTGGCAGTGTTATTATTCATGCTCCCCTGCAATTAATAACATTGAAATGTTCTTTTTAATATTCACATCAAAGGCTTACCTTTTTAAGTGCAAGGAAAGACTAATATTTCTTATCAAGGAATTTGAGCTTTAATGAGCTCTCTAACATTATCTTCCTGTTGAAAATATTTTTTAAACGATATCCATATCCACAGCTGATTTAACTCAGTTTTATGTTTTTATATAAGCCACAATGACTCAGATGTTATGGAACCAATGTTGAGTGGGTTGATACTTCTAAAAACATCGAGCATTAATATTTGAGGATTGAGGTCTTAATAATTGTTAATAAATCAAGATCGTTCTGATAGGAAACTTAATTCACAGATTTGGTTTATGCTTTTAGAGATCTCTTAGTATTTGACTGGTCACACAATATTCTGAAGGCTGTGATATCATTTTAGCAATTATTAACATTGATAAGTAGGAGATAATTTTCACAGCAAGTCAAATTGTGATGTGAATATCAGGATTTAACTGTGTGATTTTGAGTCAAACTCATTGACCCATGTTTCATGAGTAGTGATTCAACATGAATTTATCTCTCATGAGAATAAATGGAACACTTAGCACTCATTGGATCTAGGTGATGCTCACAAGGGTGAAGCACCGAGACTTCCCGGGAGGTCACCCATCCCAGTACTACTCCAGCCTGAGCGCGCTTAACTACAGAGTTTCTTCCATAGTTAAACCCAAAGCTTGCAACCCCATTTGCAAAACCTTCACCAAGTGTTGTGCCTTATGAACCATTCATTAGAAAGCCCCTTAAGCTCATCAATTGATAAGTAGGAGATAATTTCCACAGCAAGTCAAATTGTGATGTGAATATCAGGATTTAATTGTGTGATTTTGAGTCAAACTCATTGACCCATGTTTCATGAGTAGTGATTCAACATGAATCCATCTCTCATGAGAATAAATGGAACACTTAGCACTCATTGGATCTAGGTGATGCTCACAGGGGTGAAGCACCGAGACTTCCCAGGAGGTCACCCATCCCAGTACTACTGCAGCCTGAGCACGCTTAACTACAAAGTTTCCTCCATAGTTAAACTCAAAGCTTGCAACCCCATTTGCAAAACCTTCACCAAGTGTTGTGCCTTATGAACCATTCATTAGAAAGCCCCTTAAGCTCATCAATTGATAAGTAGGAGATAATTTCCACAGCAAGTCAAATTGTGATGTGAATATCAGGATTTAACTGTGTGATTTTGAGTCAAACTCATTGACCCATGTTTCATGAGTAGTGATTCAACATGAATCCATCTCTCATGAGAATAAATGGAACACTTAGCACTCATTGGATCTCTCATGTGAATCCTGATATTCACATCACAATTATTAACATGCCAAGGAGAGTTTGGAGATTTTTTGATAATGAAAGTGATTGAGGTTTGCAGATGTGAGATACTACCGCTGTGATTGGTATTTCACATTTGTCGTCAACTGACTATATTTATATGATAGGCAGACTTTGTTTAAAGGACAAGACTCCCTTGTGAGGAGTCACGGGCTGTGGTGTCGACCATTGGAGATATACACCCGTTGAGTGCCGACTATTGTCATATGGGTGTCGGTAGGTATAAGGTCCATGCATTATATTGAATCATTCTTTTATATATATATATAAAAATTGACTTTCAACTAACCATATGAATTAGCAATGTATTTCAATCAGATTTAATGCTATATTTGTCAACACTCCCTCTTAGCAAAAAGAGGATTGAAATAATCATTCATAATCACAAATCTCAGGGATGCATTGAAGCTATCCTATAAGAGGATAGATTAAAACACAATCCTTGAGGGCCAGTTTGGCTGCAAGAATAGGAATAGGGGAATAGGAATAGCTTTTCTGGAATACTTATTCTAGAATAGAAAATGGGGGTATGTATTCCTATTCTTTGTTAGGTTCAGCCAGAATTTGATGGAGAATTCGCGGACCCAAAAATTTATGTTTTCTAAAATAAATAAAACTGGAATAGGGACATGTATTCCAATTCCACCTATTTGAGTGGAATTGCAAAACCTCATTTTTGGGCCAAAATTGGAATACGTATTCCAATTTTATTTCGTATTCCAATTTCGATTCGGTCCATCCAAACGGAGAATTTAAAATTTTAAGAATTTACGTATGCCTATTCTGCTTGTATTCCCATTGCCAAACAGGCCCTGAGTGACAATGAGATTATCATATAATAAGATCATCACTTGTCAGCTATGACAGTGCCCAACCAATTCGGAACTAAGCATAATGATAAAAATTAATGCTAACTGATTAGTATCAAGTTATCTGGCGCAATCTAGATCAAATTTTGATACTTGCCATCATGAAATCTGACACATTCCAGGACAACAATTTAATGTGGTCTATCATGATGATAGATCAAGAGTATTGTTAAGGTCATCACCTTACAATAGTGATCTTACACACATTGTATGAAACATCGTCACCTTTCATAACACACAAAGCAATATGCAACCAATTTTGAGTATTCATGAATATATCAAATTACATTAATAGAACTTTACTCTCATAATTACATTTATAATTTCGTCATACCAAGCTTACCTCTGAAGTTCTCTATCTTCAACCTTGAGAGAGGTTTGGTGAATATATTAGCATTTCGTTCTTCAGTGCTAATATAAGTCAATTTGATAACATCTTTGTTGACCACGTCTCTTATGTAATGGTATGGAATCTCTATGTGCTTGGATCGATTGTGAAAAACTGGATTTGCTGAAAGTTTGATGCAACTTTGATTATCACAATGAATCAAAGTAGGATTCAAGGGTTCCCCAAATAGATTGAATAGAAGTTTTTTCAGCTACACAACTTCACGAGCTCCCATGGTAGTAGCCATGTATTCAGCGTCAGTAGAACTTAAAGCAACAATTGCTTGTTTTCTGCTAAACTAGGATATCATTGCTGATCCAATACTAAAACAACATCCTGCAGTACTTTTATGGTCAATGGAGTCTACTGCCCAATCAAAATCAGTGTAGCCTTGGAATTGTATCTCAACATTCTCTTATTTTAATCCAAATTCGATAGTACCATGCAAGTATCTCAGAATATGCTTAGCAGCCATTAGGTGAATCTTCTTTGGTTCACACATAAAGCGACTCAAAACATTAGTAGCATAGAAAATATTAGGCCGATTGTTTACTAGATACATAAGTGATCCAATAATCTGTCTATAGTGAGTGGGATTAGTAGGTTTTGAACTTGTTGCCTCACTTTATAGTTTCTGAAGACTTGTTTCCATTGGAGTGGCTAGAGGTTTACAGTCCATCATACCAAACCTGTTCAAGATATCAATGGTATATTTTCCTTGATTTAGAAAGATGTAATTTTCCCTTTGCCATACTTCTAGACCTAAGAAATAGTGTAGTAGTCATCCTTCATTTCAAATTCAGACACAAGATCTAGTTTGCATTTGTCACTTAGATGCTCTTTACTTTTTATCAGTAAGTCATCAACATAGAGAACAAGTATTATCATATCACCATTTATAATTTTGAAATATATGTTAAGATCAGCTTAATTTTTTGAATATCCTAACTTGGAGAGATAACTGTCTATTCTTTCATACCAAGCTCTGGGAGCTTGCTTAAGGTTGTAGTGTTTCTTTAGTTTACATACATAGAGATTTATGTCATGTGCAGTGAAACCTTCAGGTTGTTCTATATATACTTCTTCCTCAATAATGACATTTAAGAATGCAGTCTTTACATTCATTTGGTGTATCTTCCATCCTTTAGATGATGCTATGGCAATAATGGTTCTTACAGAAGTGTATCGGGCAACTAGAGCAAAAGTCTTTTCATAATAAATACCAGCCTTTTGGGAGAAAGCTTGAGCAACAAATCTAGCCTTGTGTTTTTCAATACTACAATTTGGTGTGTACTTAATTTTGAATAGCCACTTTGATGAGACAACCGATTTGTCTTTAGGTCTAGGTACCATATCCCAAAACATCATTTTTTAGGATAGATTGATATTCTTCAATCATGGCATCTTCTAGGCTTGACATGATAGGTTCAGTTTTTGTAAACTCAGTTATTAGTGCAATGTAGTATGAATCACTTCTGGTTTTCTTATTTTGTCTGAAGATTTCATCAGGTTCAACATTGTTCTCTTCGATCAATTTTCTTGCCCATAGTGGTCTTTTTTATGTTGTTGGGAATGTCAACATTTTCTAAGATTGATGGGGGTTCAATACCTTTTATAATGTTCTCCCATTGATTTTCAGTTTGTTGGTTTTCCTCTAATTCTATGGTGGGCTCTTCTTCAGTACTTATAAATAGTTTGAAAGCAGCATCTTCTTCTAATTTAACATCTCTGCTAACTTAAATTGATCTTTGTCCTAGTATATAGATTTTGTATCCTTTAGTGTTTTCACTATATCCGACAAATATACCTTTCTTCCCAGATGGTTCTAATTTGGTTATTTTTTCTTTAGGGACATGAATATATATAGGACAACCAAAGATGCTAAGATGACTTAGGTCTGGTTTGATTCTTGAGAAAGCTTTTTCTGGAGTTATATTTTCTAGGATTGAGTGAGGACATCTATTTTGAATATTCACCGCTGTATTTGTCACTTCAACCCAGAATGAGAAGTGTAAATTTTGATCATACATCATAGCTTTTGTGTCTTCCACAATAGTTCTATTTTTTTCTTTGTGCTACTCCATTCCGTTGAGGATTATAATACTCCCTCTTAATCCCAACAGAGATGCAGAATTCTTTAAAGTTTTTTGAAGCATATTCACCCCCATTGTTTGATCTTAGTGTTTTTATGTTCTTCCCAGATTGATTTTCTACAAGGGCCTTAAATTCTTTGAATTTCTGTAATACTTCATTTGATTCTTTAAGTTTAAGGAAGTGAGTCCATGTTTTCCTAGAGTAGCCATTAATGAAATTACATAATGTGAGAATCCTCCTAATGAGAATGTTGGCATTGGTCCACATAAATTAGTGTGAACTAGTTCTAGAATTTTTGACTTATGTTCACTTGGAGAGAAAGATCGTTCTGTATTTTTTCCTAGTGTACATCCTTTACAAATAACCACATGATTTGAATTAAGTGAGGTGTTCCAATGGCAATTTTTTCTATATTTGGAAGAGCATTCAAACCAAGGTGTCCTAGTCTTCTATGCCATATTTCATTGGAGTTTGATACTTAATGACTTAGAGCATATTTTTTAGTATTACATAGTTTATACAAGCTACCATCTCTAGATCCTCTAGGAATAACATTCTTTAAATTAGAATTTTTATGCCAATATAGTACTTTATCTTCATTGAAGGTGACATGATATCCTTGATCAGCTAGGCTTGAGATAGTCACCAAGTTTCTTTTTATTCCGGGTACAAAGAGAACATCATTTAATTACAACGTGACTCCATTTTTTAGTTGAATAGAACAGGTCTCGATTCCTTTTACTCGGTAAGTGGAGTTGTCTCTAATTGTGACTCCTTTAGTGTCAGGCTTTTCAAAAGATTCAAACATGTCTTTGAATCCTATTATGTGCCGTGATGCACCACTGTCGATTATTCAAACATTTTCGTTAGAATTTATTTCACTTGATAGGACTAAATAAAATAGTAGATTTTTATCTTTTTTTACTTCAGCTAATGTGGCTCGAATTTTCTCTCTCTGGGCAGAGCCTATGCGTGTGACCAAATTTTTAATATTTATAACATTGGACTTTGGAGAAGTCTATTTTCTTGTGATGAGAGTTATTTTTTCCTTTCGCTCGATCATTGTCTCCCTTTTTCTCTTTAAACTTTCTATTCTTTTTATTGTTGCTTGTGTTTGTGTTAAGTGCCTGAATTTCTTCCTCTGTATTTGAACTGATCCCTCTTGAGATTAGTGTAGATTCTTCAGATGTACAATCATTCTTGAGTTCATCGAATTTGGGTATTGAAGGTCGACTAATGACCTGAATAAAGGATTCCCAAGATGTTGATAGTTCTCTAAGAGCTATTATGGATAATTCCTGATTGTTTTAATGTAAGTAATATGCTCAAATTGTTGATCTCATATGTGTTCTGGATTGCTTTGAATACTATCATAGGCTTTCTTTAAGTTCGAAATGAAAGGAATGATGTGATCTTTGACTAAATCAACAATGCTCTTTCTAGCCCTATTGTTACATCTTTTCCATGTGGATTTCTCTGGATGTAAAGACTCAAAGTAGGCTCCAACAGAATTACCAGTGACAAGGAACAAAGTTCTTGATTTTATTTGAATTTCAGAAGATATGGTGAGTACAAACCATATTCCAACTCTAACAATTACCTTCCAACGTCACTTGTAATTTTATTAAAGGAAAAGATATAATCTCATAAATTATTAATAACTGAAGTTCCAACTTAAAACAACAGTGGAACCCGATTAATTCCGTAGTCCATAGCCTTGCTTCTGCCGGTTGAAAGGGGAGGCCATGCTATATGACAGAGATGATTCCTCAATGCAGCACCACCATGAAGAATTACTAACGCTAGACAAATATATTAACAAGTCTGTCTGATATCAATTCGTGTCACCCCAATGCAAGTTGCGGCCAAGAAATGATGTCCAACAAATGACATTTACAGATTTCACAGTCTGGGCGTTGGACTATTTAAATACCAGTCTTTGCGTTTGGTTCTGCCGGCCGAAATGCCAGTCAATCAGTCTATCACCTTGGATGTCTAGCTAGTAATAACCCCAGACGTAACCCTCAGCAATGAAATGTAGTCACCAAAAACTTCCAATCAATTCGCAAATCGATTACCAGCTTGCAACACAATACAGATGATTTCCTTCAAAGTATCAATCTCCAGAGCCATAGTGGATACAATTGGAGAATTCAATGATTGTTTGCCTCAGCACAATTATCAATGGAAAACTCAGAAATTCTAAAAAACCCTCAGGCAATGTAATGAACAAGAAAAATATATAATATTCAAGATGATCTCTCCTCCAAAAAGCCATATTTATAATACCAAGTTGAGCCACTTAGCTTCACGCTCACACTTTTAACTTAAAAGCAACTTTTATAATATAAAGTCATAACACTTTATATTATAAAACACAATGATAATAAAGTGTATTATAAATAATCATCAAACCACAATCCTCCAAATAAATATGACTTTCTATAATAATTCATCGAGAGATCAAATATCAAACCAGATAATCTTCCTGCTTGAACTGCACACCCAAAATAGTAACTATCTGAGAGTGACTTACTAAAAATAGTAAGTCCAAAAATAGAAATATCTCGACAAAGACCCGCGAATCCAAATGTCAGCTCATGAGGGTCGCGATGATGAGCTAACAAAACCACACTCCAAAAACCTGCTAAATCGGGGACATTACACTGGATCATCTTCCAACATCTTCGTGTCTTCTTCAATGAATGATTCTAATTCAAGTTCTTCAAGGATTGTTATAATTTGAGTTTTCCATGAAAAGAAGTTAGCTGCACCTTTGAGTCTGTCCTCGACCTTAACACTATTCACCATGATTGCTCTTATTATTTTTCTTGATTGTAAGTTTGAGATCTTGTGTTAAGCAGTTTGAATAATTTCTCTACCACGTAGGCTCTGATACCATGTTAATAAACTAAGATCGTTCTGATAGGAAACTTATTCCACAGATCTGGTATATGCTTTTAGAGATCTCTTAGTATTTGACTGGTCACATGATATTCTTAAGGCTGTGATATCGTTTTAGCAATTATTAACATGCAAAGGAGAGTTTGGAGATTTGCTGATAATGGAAGTGATTGATGGTTTGCAGATGTGAGATACTGCCACTGTGATTGGTATTTCAAATCTGCCGTCAACTGACTATATTTATATGGCAGGCAGACTTTGTTTAAGGGACGTGACTCCCTTGTGAGGAGTCACGGGGTGTGGTGCCGACCATTGGAGATACACCTGTTGAGTGCCAACTATTGTCATTTGGGTGTAGGCAGGTATAAGGCCTATGCATTATATTAAATCATTCTTTGATATATATATATATATAACGACTTTCAACTAACCATATGAATTAGCAATGTATTTCAATCAGATTTAATGCTATATTTCTCAACAATAATAAACTAACAAAGAATAAATTCTCAATAATTTAATTTAAATTATTTCTTTTCTTATCACACCCATGTATATATCATATATGTTAGTCATTGAAATATGCATATACTAGTATACATATGATTGCATCTATATACTACATATATGTGGAAGCGCGCACACACGCACGCACACACACATATGTAACTATTCTGTCCACATATGTATTGATCATATAAGGAATGATAACATGGCAATTAACATCAAATATCCAAAAAGATGTTGGTATAAGGTGGTGATGATCTGAACCAGACAATACAGTCAACTTAAGGTCTAGGCAAGGGATACACTATGACACTGTCACTACCCACAGGGCACTAGATCAACAACAAAAAACCATATCTAGGTGAACTTATCTGAAAAGACATGAATTCGGTGTTGACGGCAGTTTTGACCTCTTCTTATGCACGCATCCCTCTCTCCGATTATACTCTCCCTCTCCTCTTGGAAGGTGGTGAAGTCTGCTGCATCCACTTGTAAGTCAGTCAGACTAATTTGTAATCATCTGAGTCATTTATATATATCAAAATATCAGTTGCACTTTCAACCTTTGCGTCGTACATGTGTTCATTGCATTGTAACTCAATAAACCATTGTCTATTCTGCCCGCACAACCATGTATTCGTTCATAACAACATTTTTGTGCAAGATAAATGCAAGAAAAAGTGCAGGAAAGAAAGACAGCAATTGTCTCACAAGAGAGGGCTGTAACACAGAAGATAAGTGTTCCCAAGAAAGGTCTATGTCTCTAACTCTGTTGCTGTCTGCTTAAGACTGTAGAAGTTTGCCTGCGGACTTAACCTTTGTGCAGAAATTTGCCTGCGGAGACTGAAATGTCAATCTTTGACACCTAGTTTTTTATTAATAAGACTCCCTGAGAAGGCATTTGATGTAATGTGTGGCTTTTGAGTCTGAATTTGCTGAGGTTGCCAGTAGTAGTTTTTTGAGACTGGTTGAGCCTATTCATCTTCTGCAATTGCTTTCTTCCTAGCTCTTGAATTTGATGCCATTGGAGACTGCCACACAAAGAAGGGAGCAGCTAAGCAAACGACAAAGACAAATGAAATGCCAATATTATTTTGTGCTATATCAGTATAATAGTAGAGACTTGTCAGCCATAAAATTCCAGCCATAGAAGATTAGGATTTAGAACATTTCCATGTTTCATGTTTAATTTCTCTAGTCTATATATACTGTAATTCTCTTTTGACTTGATGGCACACTTACTAACCTTGAGGCTTTTTTGGATGGAACAGCTTGATGAATTTTGTTCAACAGCTCGTAGCTCACTTTTTATCAAGGAAATCTTTGGAGTAACCGAGTAAGTGCTCGTCTCCTTTATTTTGAGAACTCAATTATTTGTTCTCTAATTACCTTGTTCAATCTGTCATATTTCAATCATCAATCTGTATTGTTTTTTCAGTGAAGATGCAGATTCTCTTAGGATTGACACACTGTCTGAGGCATCTGACATGGATTCCCTTGAGAAGATGGTTGAATTATCGTCTGATTCTGATTCTGATTCAGAATCAGAGGAGACTAATAAAGAAAATATATAGTAATCAGTTCTCACTTCAGAAATATAAGAAAGGCCTTCTAGGTCATTCTCTTAACAAGAATTTGATTGGAATAAAATCAGAGGATGGTGTGAGAGACGTTATCCAGGAAATGATTTGACATTAAGCCAGGTTCCTTTCCAGTATGAAAACATCCAATACAGGATAAAGAAAGCTATGTATGAACTGAAGTATATCCCGAGTTCCCACATTGTGGTTATTTATTTCAGTTGCTTTAGTACAAAAGAGAAGCAAGTGTACTATTAATTCTATGCTTTTGCATATATTCTGAATTCATCATTATTGAGTTGAAATAAAAACTATATGCGGAGTGTCGTCACCCAGTTTATTTTTTATTTTTAGGAGTGCTCACAATTATCATTGATGTATACCAGAGCAAAATGGAAATTGTAATAAAAAAAAAGTTTAATATCTTTAACCATTGCTAGAATTTTCTTGTGCAATTCATGTATAATGTTTTTCATGCTCATGCTCATCAGATAACTGGACGACCATTGCAGTTGTAGTTCAGAGTTAAAGAGCAGGCTCAAATTAAAAGAACTTGAGCATTTGGAACAATGAAATACCAAGGAAATGGAAAAAATGAAGTGTCTTGGGTCTTATGGTCAATAGGAATAAATCAGTTTGCCTGCATCAAACAGAACAGCCCCTCCAAATCTGATGCTCAAAATGTATTTTAATGATGTAACACATTACAGCTTGGGAGAGTTAAGTGCTGGCTGTTATATATGAGAATGGAATGGAAAACGAGCACGGGTAGCTTCCATACAATTTGCAAATCGAAATAACAATGAGGCAGAAGCTCAAACATTACTGTAAGAACTTCCAGGATGCATAACATCTGAAATCTCCAATATATTAATAGGAGATTCCGTTTGGGAAGTCAAGAGCATGATCGAGTAAGTTTAATAGAAACTAAAATTGGTAGACACATACACTATACAACAATTTAGTGTTACTAAAATAAAATACCATAAATTGTATTATTTACAATATATATTTATAATTTCCTACTCTATCACAATGTAAATTTCAAATTTCTCTGGCGGCCTAGATTTTTGGATTCCGAATTTGTAGCTTAAAGTTTTCATTTCTTGTACCTGGTTGATATTCATGGAATTGATGACATAATCGCAATATGTCATGCGTGCAACACAAATACAAATCACAAATACTAGTGTATCATTTATGTGTAGATATTGGGATATTTGAGATAACTGAAGTGAATATATGATGTATATAATCAGTGGAGTACTTGCAAAATATATAGTTTTACACTAATATATGAAGATCTAGGTGCAAAAGTAAATTTGATTATGTCATGCCCAAACTACGAGGGCAAAAACACAAATTTTTTTATTTTATTTTATTTTAAAATTATAATTATTAAATAAAGTGCTTTAAGATGAAATAATTGAGATAACATTTTACGTACAGGTTCTCTACAATCTGTCTTAAGATTATAACATGAGGACGATTACATCGTTAAGATATTAAAACTTTTGTTATAAGATTGATATCGATCATTAATTAAACAAATTATTAATTAGTCTACTAAAATATGATACATGGGACTAACCATCTTTAATTAAACCCATTAATATTTACATCTAATACTAACTATCTTTAACAAAGTTAATTTAATAAATCAATTTATTAAAACCAAATTAACAAGATTCTATTTAATACTAACATCTCTAAAATCTAAACAATTTTAACTTAAATAAAATACTACAATCAATTTTACATATATCTAAATTGAAGCTAATAATATTCCAAGGCTAATTAACATTAACATTAAAACAACTAAATAAATCTAAGAACTAACTAACTAAATTTAATATAAACAACTAATCATAAATCTAAATTTAATTACATTTAACTAACTTTAATGACTTCTTCTAAAACATGCTAATAAATTACTACTACAATATATATATATATATATATTAGAATTTTAACAAACGTAATTAACCAACTAAATAATTAAATCCTACTCCCACTAGCCCTTGGGCAAGCGCTAAGGACAGCGCTCTACCCGAGGGTACAACTGCAGAGCAGCCCCCCCCCCCCCCCCCCCAAAACCTGCGGCCCAAAACATATAAAGGGGGAACCAAAAGTTGCAAGTAGCAACTTAATAAAATTGAGCGCCATTTTTCATATGGAGGAGGGGGATGGGACATGGGGTGACGTCATCTCATGTGATGACTTGCCCCAAACTTTAAACATTAATATTTCTCCCTCCAAAACTGACGTCTACCAAACACTGATTACATAAAGTTTTATAGATAGCAAGGATGGATAATTATAAAAGTTATTGCATAAAGTTTAGTTGATAGGAATAGGATATATATATATTTTTAATTACTTTTAATATTTTGAACATTATTATCTATATTTCCTTTTTATTTTTCTTTATTTCGAAATTAAAAAAATAAGAATATTTTGAGGAATATTCTTTGTTGCAAAGAGGCATTTAAATTTTCTCTCATACAAAAGGCAGAGAGTTTTACTCTCTTGCAACACATTTTTTTTTGATGAAATTTTCTAAGTATAGATTTCAAGCTATGTATATTTTTTAATTTAAGGTGTATATATTTTTTTTAAAGCTTTAAACATTGATACAATAGTTTAAAGTATATTGACACCATATTTAATATGAACTCCTATGTAACTTGCATTGCAATAAAACAACCATAGACGTTAATTCCTTTCCTAAACATAGTTATCACTTGAACATATAAAGAACTTGAAAATTTGCTCAATCCAACTAAATCTACATCCATGATATAATTTTCGTTTCCAACATAGAAGTAAACTTGAAATTTGCCTAATTAAATCAACACCATTTCCATCTTATTTTGATGTGCATCCATCCAAAATAAAGTTTACAAAATTAAATCACATGACAAGCAATTATACTCAACACCAATTTTTATTGGTAAACCTGATTCAAAGGCTCAGCCGGGAAAGAACCAGGAAGAAAACCCGGCTTCGTTGCCATTTACATCAAGTTTAAAATACAATTTACAATAGGATCTCAATCCCAAATTTCAACAATTTAATCAAATTTTCTTCATGACCCTAATCAAGGGATTTATAATGTTTTTCTCAACTCACTTCTAGAACCATGGAGGAAACAGAATCTGATCAGGTGACCCAAAAGCATGACCAATAATAATTCAAAACATGCATATTCATACAAGGTTTTCACAATAAGATCCACAATGAATCAACACTAGGGAAAGGTGGATTCTTCCAACTAGGAGAAGTCGAGCACAACACCAAATCAGATGCCCAATCGGGGCTATTAACCAAGAACTTCCGTTCTTCCATTTAAAAATGCCATACTCATAGGAGGTTTGTGCTGACGGGTAGGGGCCCATAACACCCTACACTTTCTCCCTCTTCTCATCCTGAGAAGAGACTCTACACTGGTTGGAGTCCAACTAAATAGACCTTTCACAAAATTGGTCACTTCTGCCCTCTCCAAAGGTGAGTAATACCAAAACACCCATGCAAGAAAAATCTCAAAATTGCAAACATAAACATGAAAGGAAAACAACCAAAATAACATGGTTTTCAAATCTTCCCAACATACCCACAACCATACAAACATTGAAACAACAACAAGGTAGCATGAGCATGAAACAAAACATGAAAACTGAATAAGGGAGATGAAAATTTCCTACCTTCACAAAGAGGTAATGGCAAGTTTGAGTATAGTTTCCACTTCCTTCCTTCAATCTTCAAAACTTTTCTCTAAATGTAGAGATTGGGTAACAACCTCCACAAGTCCAAGAAGGGCCTCTAAATAGGCTTCCAACTCAACCACCCAAGGCTCAATAACTACCCCCACCCACTTGCAATTCTAGAAACTCCTAACTCAACCTACACTATGGTTAAACCCTAAGTGGAGATGAGGTGAAGGAACTCAAGATAACCATGGTCAATTTTCGCACAAAGGCAAAAAGAGACTTTTTGAGTGACCTCAAAAGTCAATAAAAGGGGCTTAGGGGTTGGAAAAGACCCCTAACCCATACCCATACCCTTTGGGTATAATTATATCGAGTTTTAAGCCTTAGGAAAAAGTTTAGAGCCAAACAAAATCTAGGAATAAAATAGGACCTCCTAACTACTCTATCATTGCAGATTAAACACTAATTCAGATTAAGGGAAGACTAACTTCGATTAAGAACCCAATTAGCAAACTGACACTAACTTATACCAACTTGGGTCCAAAGGTTAAACAACTAACCCTAAACAGCACACCGAAGCACACAAACAATTTACGAGTGTCAAGCGACACTAAAAGAACATAATTACGAATATTAACATTCACTGAACAAAGAAGATACATACATATATCTCACAATACAATACAAGAATTACGAACAACAAGGTCTCCAAAATTAGCACAAGGAGATAAGTTCTGTTCCTCCGTAGAGTTTCTCGGCTAAATATCTGCACACTCATTGCACACATCAGTAGTCCCGTAAAATCACATGTACATAAATGTATACGTATCAGAAATTCACATAAATTAAAACATACATCAATAAGGGTTTCTTCATCCTGCTTAAATCTTAATCATTTAAAATCTCTTAAATCATAATCTCAATCCTACATTTACTGATTTCATCAACATACATATACATGAAACATTAAATGACAATCATCAAATATATCTGAAAGTAACATCACACAACATGAAATGAATAAAGTATGTTCTAAGCATCAAATAATGTCTCGACATCTCGAGTTGTGAATATCAAAATAATAATAATGTATCACTATGCTACGATGGGTCGGGGCGATGCCTCACAAACTACAAAGTAGAAAACAAGAGCTCCGTAGAGCTAAAGCCTTGCCTTAAGAAGCTTTTGAAATGGAATAAAAGACAACCAAACACTAACTGGTATAAAGGTTCATGAAAAAAGAGAACAACTTAACATGGTCTAGTGTAAATGCTCATGAAGCTTTAATTAATTTTAAGATAAGATGCATTTTTCCTATTCTATGCAAATTAGTTTTCAATGTGGAGATACAAGTTGTAGGATCAAAGAAATTAGATAGGGTATTAATATCTGCAAGAGACTATACTACAGTTTGATCAAATTTTGACAAGGAGAAAAATGACCACAATAAACTGATTAAATAAGTATAGGTGATTGGGGAAAAATTCTGAGTCCTAGATAGAAGCCAATTTAAACATTTGGAAATTTGCAAAGTGCATGTCATCTTACTCAATTCAAAATATATCAACTACACACTTAGTAGTAGAAAAGTATAATGAGATTAACGTATTGATTTCCCAAATTTAATTTTTGTACATACCCAATAGCTATATTCCATCAAACATTAACCTTAGATTGCAGATACAAAAATGCAGTATGGATATTTTGGTGAATGACCACGAAGTATGAATTTGATCCACACAATACTAGAGTCACCTATAAATGATGAAAAATAATACTGCAAAAGAAAAAGCCTAAAATAAAGAGTGAACAACAGAAAATACACTTAGTCACAACTGCTAGTTATAGATTTGAATTTTAAACTAATGAAAATCTAGAGCTTACTAATAATGTAAAAGGTGCTATTTTTAAAAACTTGGACAAGATCTTGGTAGCAGAGCTGATGTGTCTGATGTATTAAAAACTATTATAGAGAAGAGGGTTGGCTAAAGGACAATCTACAATCTATTATTCAGTACCATTGCCCAAAATAATCAATTAAAGAAACCTAATGTTCAACAAACCTCTAGTTAGAATTGAGTGACAACATTAAAGATGAAATATTGAACTATTTTCTAGGGATTATCATGTTGATTATGAACCCTTCAAAATATTTTTTTGCAACAATCCAAAATAGTTGACATTATACAATATTCTTGTAAGCAAAAAAAAAGAGCTTAAAAAGAATGTATGGTGAACTAAAAATTAAAATCATTTTGCCCCTAGTACAGTTTAGGACACAAGCATAAAATACAATATAAAACATAAGATTAAAACTTTTATGCAACATCAATTAGAAAGCACTAATTGATTGAAGTATTAGGGTTGTGCTTCTTTCAAGCACGTAAACTTAGTTTTTTTCCCTCTTGTTGGGCATGCTCTAATGTTATAGTTTTAAACAGGCACGCTTGCATATATTTGAGTAGTAAAAATTTATTCCAAACCATTTTTATTTCATAAAGAATCAAAACAAGAAATATTGAAAGTCAAACCCTAAACTTAAAATGAAAAAGACAGATACTTATCTCCTGAAGTTTCTTTATGGGGCTATGTTGATGCTTCTACTTCAATTTCCACAAAACTATGTTGGACATTCTAAGTTATAGAGAAGGATTGAAAATTTTCTAGAAGGAAATAAAAGAATCCTTGTTAATTTAAATTTACATGGAAACTTTTAGATTGAAATCCGAAGAAAACCACACCATAATATTTTTAAAAAGTATACATTCATATAGCCAGGGTTAACCAACACACTCGAACCATTGTCTAATAGTGGTTAGGAGTGGACCCAACCACTCTTAGCCAATAGCTTGGGGCCATTGTTACACATTGG
This sequence comes from Cupressus sempervirens, assembly GCA_028749045.1. Classification (NCBI taxonomy): domain Eukaryota; kingdom Viridiplantae; phylum Streptophyta; class Pinopsida; order Cupressales; family Cupressaceae; genus Cupressus; species Cupressus sempervirens. Next base: position 386,475,407 of record CM053789.1, on the reverse strand, counting down.
TCTCATGTTATTGGTTAAGAGTGGCTGGGCCCACTCCTAACCACTATTAATCAATAGTTCAAGTGTGCCGGTTAACCCACTCGCATACATACATACATATATTTGGTCCTTCTCAAATATCTATAAAAAGAAATATAGAATCAAATAACATTTGCAAATGAATTGAATTTTTTTGATAAATGTTGTCACTTAGGTTTGCACCCTTGTCCAAGGCCTATGCGCGAGGACAACCTAGTGAAACATGGAAACAACCTCCAAGCTGTGGGACTTGAACTGCGAGGTTGAGTCTCCGGAGAAGGCCGACTTTCTCTTACTATCAGAGCGCACCTATCTACTCTTGGAGAGGAAAAGGGAGAAGAAGAGCACGAAAGCAAATCTACCTAGTCTAATCTAAGGAGGTGATGCACCAAAATAGACTGTTCAGACTTATTTCTACCCATCTATGCACTACAAAACCAAGATAACATTCAAAAGACATACACATCCAAACTTATGTCAATCAACAACCACATACAGATCAGGAAACCAAACTGAATAACACAAGGAAAAGGATTTCAGTTATATATTATCCAATAGGCCAAAAATAGATACAGTATGCCAGTCACAGATCTCAACAATACACCAATGAGAAGCAAGATGGGTGCACATACACATTGATGGCTAAAGGAGATGATACAGAATGTTATACAGCTCAGAGACAAAAGGAATTTTACACTGCAGACCTACGAGCAGTAGCAGAGAAATCAGAAAAGGAGTCCCCCTTACAAAAACTACAAAATCTGCCTTTACAGTTCAGGCATAACTGAGATCTTTTCCTGCTGAAATGACCCTGCAGCTACCTGCCATTAAGTCCTGCGGAGGACAATCATGGAAATCTGAGGAAAATTTGATTTTTGTTGCAACAGGTGTCCTGAGAGGACTGAAAACGGTGCCATCTATGTTTTGACTGGGTAGATGGATCGACTGAGATGGTGGAGTGTTCTCCCTATATTTCGCATTCATTTCTCGTAGGTCGGGTTGATCATGAAGATTAGATCGCACAACAAAATTGATCACCTTCGCTTTTTAGGTTCATGAATCAGCAAGGTTAGCGAGGTCAAATAGTTCCACATGCTGACTGGGCCACATGAGCCAATCACATTCCTTCCTTTTACCGTTCTGGACACCCTTTCGATGCTTGACCACCCTTAATATTGACTGGGCGCCATGTCGCTATTGAAAAAGTCTTCGAAAATCCTTATAGTGCCATAGCGCCTAGTGGTCTTAACTTAACTGCGCCACCTTTCCACCATCTAGCTGTAACATCAAAACTAACTGTCACGTTGACTGCGACGATTGCACTGACTGCCAGCCATTAACCAACCTTGGCCGAGCCAAGGAGACACGTGTCAACAAGACGCTATGTCGCTATGGTAAAGATCACACAACTTCATCATAGCAAGACAACGTCTTTCGTTGATCTGCCTTGATCTAATGATCGTGAAGACTCGTCATGTTTCGTGCTTTCTTACCCCGAGCCCATCATATCTGGTGCCACCTTAGCAACCGCACCACACCCAAATGACACCTGGCAATCTCTGACTGATGTACCTTGGTGCAATTTGGCCCCGCTGATCCACGTGGTGAAAGGGTGTTATGTCGCTATGGTAAAGATCGCACAACTTCACCATAGCGAGATGGCGCCATCCGTTGATACGACTTAATCTAATGATCGTGAAGACTCCTCATACTTTGCACTTTGCTCCTCCGCTATCAGCACACCTGGCATCACCCTTGAGGTTTAAGAGATAACATGGCCCCACCAGACACGTGTCACTGAGGCGCTATGTCGCCATGGTAAAGACCGCGCAGCTTTGCCATAGCGAGATGGTGCCTGTCGTTGATCTGAATCGATCTGACGGCGAGCAAGGTAGATCATTCCCCTCAGTGCATCAATGAATAGGAATTGGCCACGTACTAACTGTCTGACGGATCCTTGCTGACATCTGATGGAGCATATCTGAGGCTCACTGGACACGTGGCAGGAGGGTGTTATGTCGCCATCATATTCGTCGTGCAACTTCTGAAAAGCGACATAGCGCTGACTGTCAATTCGACTGATCCTACGGCCACGACAGACTTGCCTTGAAGCTCTCGCCGTGGTGACTTTTTCGTTGCTGCGAACCTTGCCTGCCGAACACTGGGACTCACCGTAGAACACCCTCCGGTCGGCCGGGCGCTATGTCGCTATCAAAAAACTTGTGAGTTTTTCGATGGCGACATGGTGCCTTGCCGCCTTTTGAACTTTCTGGCCTGTCATATCTGACCGTTTTCCATGAACATTTCCCGGTGACACAACCTGCCCGCTGCAAGAAATTCCTGTCGGGCGCTATGTCGCTATGAAGATTTTTCGGCCAACACACGATAGTGACATAGCGCCCACGGTGCCGTGGAACCTTTTTGTCCTGCCGAAACATGTTTGCCCGACAAGCTGGACCCACCGGACATGTGTCATCAGGGCGCCATGTCGCAAACATAAATCTCGTGCAACTTTTAATGACGAGATAGTGCCAACCGTCGATCTCTGCAGATCTGACGATGGAGAACCTATGGGCCGTAGAAACCATGTTACAAGGCTTAGGCATTAAAATAATATTAACTTTGGGAAATAGCCGTTGGACGAGCCGAACGTTTGAAATTTGAATCTTTGGTAGGTGAACAAATGATAACATTTCTGGTGACTCACAGGGGACACAAGCCTGCTATGTGTATGACCAGTGGCCTGTGAACAATCCATTGGGCCATAGAGTCAAAAAATGGGTCTGTGCATACTGCAAAACCCTAACCCTTCTCGTGAGAGATTAAAACATTGAAAAACCCTAGCTCTACAACTGCAACTAGAACCGAGACAAAACTACCTCTGCAACCTGAGACACCTCAAAATCCGCTACCTCACAAGGAGATGGCTGTGCCCGCGCACTTCTTGAAAAGCAGGAAACAACATAAAAGAAACTAAACTACCTATATACAGGAACTCGACCCTCATTAGAAACAAGCTTTAAGATAAATCCCATTAACTGGAATGGGAAAAACTTCACCATTGGGTCTGCTCAGCTGGAATGCATTAGCCTATTTACAACTGGCAATCAGATAGGGGCCACTCCATAGTGTGTCAAATTTGGAATGTCTTCCTGGTTTTACCCTATCTGCATCCCACTTTAGAACTAAATCTCCTTCTTTGAAGGTTCTGACCCTAGCCTTCTTATCAAAACTCCTCTTCATCTGCTGCTGATGTATCTCTAGGGTTTGCATAGCCTTATTTCTCTTTTCTTCTAATTCAATCAGCTCTGCCATTCTTACTGACATGACATTATCTTCAATCAATTCCAGTTGATGAGCCAATTCCAAGGATGGGAATTCCAATGAAATTGGGAGTCTAGCCTCCCTACCATATACCAGCACAAAAGGTGAATTCCCAATAGATCTCTTGGGTGTTATCCTATCAGCCCACAGAGCAGTCCTTAATTTCTTACGCCAGACCCTCTGATTGTCTTCTATTGTCCTCTTCATGATTCTGATCAGATTCTTGTTGGAAGACTCAGCCAAACCATTACCCTGGGGATAGTAATTTGATGATGTGCTTAGGTAGATATTGTGATTCATTGCCCATGCACAAATCTGGGTTCCAACAAAAGACTTAGCATTTTCCAAGATGATAGTAGAAGGAGCACCAAACTTAGATACAATTCCATCAAGGAATTCAACAACTGATGGTTCTGTGGCATCCTTCAAGGCAACTGCCTTTGTCCACCTAGTGAAATAATCAGTAGTAGCCAAAATCCATTTATGACCTGCACTAGACGGAGGATTAATGGGGCCTATCAAATCCAACCCCCATTGGCTAAAAGGCTGATCCGCCTGAATAGGACGAAGGGGGAGAGCTGCAAGCCTCTGTTTTCCTGAAAAGAAAGCACACTTCTCACATTTTCTCACATATCCATAACAATCATGGAACAGAGATGGCCAATAATAACCAGCCCTCATGATCTTCATGGTAGTTGTCCTTGCAGAGAAATGACCACCATCAGGGCCATCATGAAGTTCCTTAATCATTCTCTCAGCCTGATCCTCTTCAACGCATCTCAACAAGGTCCCATTAAAATCCCTCCTAAATAGGATACCATCAATTACAACATAGGGAATGGACTGCAGTCTATATTGTCTTCTTTTAGCTTTGTCCAATCCCTGAGGGTATCCATCCCCTGATAAGAAGTTCTTCATGTCATTTATCCAGCTCCTCGGGCCATTAACGTTTCCTTCCTCCTGCTGCTCTGTTGTTACCATAGCAGTCTCTTCATCATAATCCTGGCCTAATAACATTTCTTTGCACAACCCTTTCGCTCTTACCAACTTGGTAATCTGAATATCAACATCATACTCCATTACCTTAGTGATCCATCCAGCTCTCTTTTCACTGATATACTTTCTTAACAGGAAATCCTTTACACTGGCATGGGGCACCAACAAATGGATCCTATTGTGGGATAAGAGGTGCTTGAATTTCTTCAAGGCTCTGATGACCGCAAGGGCCTGCTTCTCAACAAAGCTGTACTTATCTTCATATTCCTTGAGCCCTTCACTAAAGAAGGCTATGGGCTGCTCCTCATCCTTGCCATTTGTTTGAGTCAAGACAACAGAGATACTTGACTCACCACCTAGAGTGTAGAGGATGAGATCTTTCTCAAAATTTGGGTTCATGAGAGTAGAGGCTGAGGCTATGGCTGTCTTGATCTCTTCAAAACTCTCCTTCCCTTCCTTGGTCCATGAGAAGACCATACCTTTCTTAAGCATAGCTGTAAGAGGTTTCACCATGGTAGCAAGATTAGGAATAAACCTTCTTACAAAATTTATTCTACCAAGGAAACTTTGCAGCCCCTTCTTGTGTTTAGGAAGAGGAAGGGCAAGTATTGCCTTTGTTCTTTCTGGATCAATGGTCAATCCATCCTTGGATACAATGTGTCCCAATAATTTTCCTTGGCTTGTAGAAAAGACACACTTGGCTAGGTTAAGGGAGACCCCAAACTCTCTACATCTTAGAAATACCTATCTTAGATGATCAAAATGATCTTCTACATTTTTTGAATATACAGTTATATCATCAAGGTATATTAAGACAAACTTGTCAATTAATTTCTTAAAGGCCATCTCCATTGCCTTCTGAAATGTGGCACCTGCATTGGTTAGTCCAAATGGCATCTTGCAATAAGCATAAGTGCCCCATTTAGTAGTGAATGCTGTTTTATGTTTGTCAGATTCTTTAACCAACACTTGGTTATAACCAGAAAACCCATCAAGAAAAGAGAATCTCCTTGACCCACTGACTCTGGACAGAATTTGCTCCATGGAAGGGAGAGGATGGTGATCTTTAAGAGAAGCCTGATTAAGATCCCTAAAGTCCACACACAATCTGATTTCTCCATTTTTCTTCCTTACAGCGACAAGGTTAGCTACCCATGATGAGTGTTTGATAGAAAATATTATATTAGCCTCGATCAACTTGGATAGTTCTTTTCTCATTAGAGGCTCAATCTTAGGATTCACTGGCCTCTGTTTTTGCCTTACTGGTTTGGCCTTATCAATTAAATCTATGGTATGCTGAAACAAACTAGGGTCAAACCCTTTTAAATTATCATATGTCTAAGAAAATACATCATTAAATTCTTGACATAGATGACTGAAGTTTTCTTGCTCAGTTTCAGAAAATACCTTCCCCATATTCAAAAATTTTCCATCAACAATTGTAACTAGGGCATGATCATCTTTTTCTGCAGCTAGATTCATTGCTTTTCGTCTTGTTTGATCATCAGGATTAAAGACACTCTCCAAGGTAATGAGACCCTTGGGCAACTTGTTAGAATTGAGATGAATGATCTAATCACCATACTGATCTTGCAGTCTTGACTGGTTTCTATTTGATAATTCTGCCTCATTATGCAAGAAACTCACAATTTGCTCATCAGAATCAAACACTTGCCAATGAGTGTTGTTGTCAGGGATGGCAGGCCTCACTACCACCCTTATTTGTTGCTTCTTCTTCTCCTCAAGATTCCCTGGTACATCATAAGATGCACCCACTGCTGCAAGTCTATCAGCATGTCTATTTTCTTTCCTAGGAATGCTCTGAATATTAAATGCATTGAAACCCTCAAGCAAATCCCAGACTCTGTGTTTGTAAGACTTGAGTAGGCCATTTTTGGTGACATTCTGGTTTCTCACTTGGTTAACTACCAACTCACTATCCCCATATACTCTCAAGGCTTGAATTCCTCTCTTTTGGGCAAGTAAGAGACCTTGAATCAAAGATTCATACTCGGCCACATTATTGGTGCAACTGAATTGGAGCCTAAAGGAGAAGTAGTATCTTATTTGTGCAGGAGAGATCAACATAACACCAGCCCCTGATCCATTTCTATTCTTTGAGCCATCAAAGTACATACTCCATGTTCCACTTATATCATCATTAGTCTCGATTAGATCAGGAACTTGAGCATCTTTCTCTATTATGCAATATGTACTAAGGCCTGTCTCAAGAGTTTTTGACATAGGTTCAAAATGATATGTACTAGCCCATTCATCCAAGAAGAAATCAGGAATCTCTGCTATGGAAGTGGTAGGCTCATTTACTATGTCATTTTCATCCATCTCTAGAATAGGGCAATTCATGTTGATGGGATTGGGGGTGTAAGATTTAGTGTGATGAAGGGCTTGAGGCTCTGCTTTAATTGAGGCATTGGCTCCATATCTGGTCTTAAATGACATATATGACCAATCAGAAGATATGAATCCACCTATTTGGGCAGTTAAGTCTCTTGAAAGATAGATGGAAAAATAGGGCTTGACTTCAACAACAGATATGTCTTGAATCACAGTGCAACCAGGACATGCATGTAGGGCCATCTCCACATTCCTAAGGATACCTACAGTTTTGACAGTACGACCATCTAATTGTAACACATCCCTAACAATGGGCTCATATTTCATTCCTAAAGCATCAACAACACACCTAGGCATTACTGAGCTACTAGCCCCTGAATCTATCATGCAATTGTGGACTAATTTGCCCCCTATAATTAGAGAAACATAGAATGGAAGAGGTCTAACCTTTTTATTTGTCTCCACATCCCCTTCTGGTTGTACTAGACTTGTGGCACTCTCCATGATAGATGGCTAATCCTTGGGTTTAATCTTCTCTAACTCTTGCTGTAGCATCCTCTTCTGCATTGGTATGGTAGTAATAGCATCCCACATAGAAATATTCACATTTGTCTTCTTCATTTGCTCTACCATACTAAAAGATGTATTAGGAACTTTGGTAGAAACTTTGGGAGTTGCACTTATAAGGGGTTGAAATGGGGCAACATAAGGATCACCTGCATGTTTCTTTCTAGAATCTTGCTTTTGCTGCTGTGAAGTACATGTTTGTTCATTTGCTGCTTGTATATGAGGTGTAGCACTTGAAGTTGAGGCCTGCTTAGGAGAAGGAGGGGTAGCATGTTCCATAGATCTCTTCTTACTTGTATTATGAGCAATGGAATCCTAGTTTACATTACAATGCTCCCCAATCTGATGATTCATAAAAGAGCAATCATCATGTCCTTGAGTATATGAGGCCTCCTTGGGATGATCCTCCTTGTATGATTACTTTGCTGCAGGTTCTTGGTCAGTTAGGGCCAAAAAAGATTCCGCCTTCTGGCACATGCAATAGGCATAAGAATAGTTGCAGGAAGGACATAAATCTTGATCTTGGGCCAAGTTATTTTGAGGGACTATAGCTCTGTTCTGATTTGAGCTTGAAGCAGAAGCATGACTATTTTGCCTACCCTGATCAAAAGAGCTATTCCACTGGTTAGGAGGCCTACCACCATTTGGAGCTTGATATTGCAATTGGGGAGGCTTGCCACCTTGAGCTTGCTGCCTTTCTAAGGCCACCACCTTGTTACTCATTTTTTGTATCATGGAGAAACTATCCTCTAATCTCTTCCCTTGGTCCTTCAACTCCCTCCCCTGCTCTTGAATTTTTTTATCTAGGGTCTTCTCTCTCTTATCTGTATTCAGCACTAGACCTTGGAGCATTTCTTTGATTTCATCTATCCCATTTGAGGATGTGGAAACTTGGAGAACTGGAATAAGGGCTTGTGATGTAGAAGTTGTAGGAAGAGGGGCTATTGTTGGTTGATGGTTAGGAACATCAGGAAGGAAAGGCATAGGGGGCCTTGGAGCTAACTTTCCTCCTTGTATTAGGATGTTCTCAGCTTTTATGGCTATCTCATAGGCATTAGGCAAGGTATCTCCTCCCATAGTTTGGGTTGTAGTGGCAATATCACTATTAAAAGCTCTAAGGTAATGCAAGAAGGCATTACCGGGGGTAGGTTTTACTGTAGTAGGTATTCTATCCCATGTCTTTTGAAATCTATAGTTAAAATCAGTCATACACTCATGGGGGGCTCTTTTAATAGTAGTCAACTGCTCTAAAAGTGATAGATAGTCACTTTTATCCTCAAAATGTTTGCATAACCTTGCTCCTAGTCCATCCCAATCAGTTATAGAACCATGAGCTAAGCCTCTATACCACTGTAATGCTTTTCCTTTTAAAGATGAGGCCAGAAGTCTGACATCAACATCATCCTCTGTAATACCATGAATATTACAGACATTTTCTATTTCTTGGATATGCTCTAAAGGGGAGATGGAAGTTTCACCAGTAAAACCAGGTATACTTTTTAGTGCAGATACTAGTATATCATGTCTTTGGGCTAACAATAGAGGACTTCCACCATTAAAGGTGGCAAAAGCATGGACTCTTGGCTGTGCCATGTAAACAAGTGTTCTATTGATGAGTGTTGATGGTAATCTAGGCTGAGTTCGAATAGTAGGAGGAGTAGAGACAGATCTTACAGGTATATTAACTGTTATTATACCCCTAACTGGTGATAATGAAGTTCTAGTCCTCCTTCTTCTAGGATTTGAAAGAGAAAGCTCTTGATATTGAAATTTACCTCTAGAAGATGCCCTTGTTTCAGCTCTAGGCATGAATCACCACAACTTTGGCTTGGAACCAGATTTGTTGATGTTTAGAGTCACCAAGTACTTTGAAGGACCAACCTCTTAAAGTCTTGAATATTGAAGCCAGCACTACCTCTTCAGCATAATCTCTGAAACTCTTTCTTCTTGACACCGGTAGACTTTAAATTTTGTTTGAAAAAGTGTCCCACCGGGCGTGCCAAAAACTGTTGTCACTTAGGTTTGCACCCTTGTCCAAGGCCTATGCACGAGGACAACCTAGTGAAACATGGAAACAACCTCCAAGCTGTGGGACTTGAACTGTGAGGTTGAGTCTCCGGAAAAGGCCAACTTCCTCTTACTATCAGGGCCCACCTATCTACTCTTGGAGAGGAAAAGGGAGAAGAAGAGCACGAAAGCAAATCTACCTAGTCTAATCTAAAGAGGTGATGCACCAAAATAGAGTGTTCGGACTCATTTCTGCCCATCTATGCACTACAAAACTAAAATAACATTCAAAAGACATACACACCCAAACTTATGTCAATCAACAACCACATACAGATCAGGAAACCAAACTAAATAACACAAGGAAAAGTATTTCAGTTATATATTATCCAATAGGCCAAAAATAGATACAGTATGCTAGTCACAGATCTCAACAATACACCAATGAGAAGCAGGATGGGTGCACATACACATTGATGGCTGAAGGAGATGATACATAATGTTATACAACTCAGAGACAAAGGGAATTTTACACTGTAGACCTGCGAGCAGTAGCAGAGAAATCAGAAAAGGAGTCCCCCTTAAAAAAACTACAAAATTTTCCTTTATAGTTCAGGCATAATTGAGATCTTTTCCTGCTGAAATGACCCTGCAGCTACCTACCATTAAGTCCTACGAAGGACAATCATGGAAATCTGATTTTTGTTGCAACAGGTGTCTTGAGAGGACTGAAAACGACGCCATCTATGTTCTGACTAGGTAGATGGATTGACTGAGACGATGGAGTGTTCTCCCTATATTTTGCATTCATTTTTGGTAGGTTGAGTTGATCATGAAGATCAGATCGCACAAAAAAATCGATCACCTTCGCTTTTTAGGTTCATGAATCAGCAGGGTCAGCGAGGTCAAATGGTTCCACATGTTGACTAGGTGACGCGGGCCAATCACATTCCTTCCTTTGCCGTTCTGGACACCCTTTCCACACTTGACCACCCTTAATATTGACTGGGCGCCATGTCGCTATTGAAAAGGTCTTCGAAAATCCTGATAGCACCATAGCGCCTAGTGGTCTTAACTTAACTGCACCACCTTTCCACCATCTAGCCGTAACATCAAAACTAACTGTCACGTTGACTGCGACAATTGCACTGACTGCCAGCTGTTAACCAACCTTGGCCGAGCCAGTGAGACATGTGTCAACAAGATGCTATGTCACTATAGTAAAGATCGCACAACTTCATCATAGCGAGACAACGCCTTCCATTGATCTACCCTGATCTGACGATTGTGAAGACTCGTTGTGTTCCGTGCTTGCTTACCCCGGGCCCATCATATCTGGCACCACCTCAGCAACTGTACCACACCCAAATGACACCTGGAAATATTTGACTAATGTACCTTGGTGCAACTTGGCCTCGCTGATCCACGTGGCAAAAGGGCATTATGTCGCTATGGTAAAGATTGCACAACTTCACCATAGCGAGATGGTGCCATCCATTGATACGACTTAATCTGACGATCGTGAAGACTCGTCACACTTTGCACTTTGCTCCTTCGTTGTCAGCACACCTGGCATCACCCCTGAGGTTTAAGAGATAACACGGCCCCACCTGACATGTGTCACTGAGGCACTATGTCACCATGGTAAAGATCACGCAGCTTCGCCATAGTGAGATGGCGCCTGTCGTTGATCTGAATTGATTTGACGGCAAGAAAGGTAGATCATTCCCCTCAGTGCATCAATGAATAGGAACTGGCCACATACCAACTGTTTGACGGATCCTAGCTGACATCTGATGGAGCATATCTGAGGCTCAACGGATACGTGGTAGGAGGGCGTTATGTCGCCATCATATTCGTCTTGCAACTTTTGAAAAGCGACATAACACTAACCATTGATCTGACTGATCCTACGGCCATGACAGACTTGCCCTGAAGCTCTTGTCGTGGTGACTTTTTCGTTGTCGCGAACCTTGCCCGCCTAACACTAGGACTCATCGTAGAACACCCTCTGGCTGGCTGGGCGCTATGTCACTATCGAAAAACTCATGAGTTTTTCGATGATGATATGGCTCCTTGCCGCCTTTTGAACTTTTCGGCTCGTCATATTTGACTGTTCGCCGTGAACATTTCTCGGTGATGCAACCTACCCGTCGTGAGACATTTCTGTCGGGCGCTATGTCGCTATGAAGATTTTTCGGCCAACACACGATAGTGACATAGCACCCACGGTGCCATGGAAATATTCCGTCCTGCTGAAACATGTTTTCCCGGCAAGCTGGACCCACCAGACACATGTCATCAGGGCGCCATGTCGCAAACATAAATCTCGTGCAGCTTTCGATGACGAGATAGCGCCAACTGTCGATCTCTGCAGATCTGACGATGGAGAACCTGAGGGCCGTAGAAACCATGTTACAAGGCTTAGGCATTAAAATAATATTAACTTTGGAAAATAGCTGTTGGATGAGCCGAACGTTTGAAATTTGAATCTTTGGTGGGTGATCAAATGATAACAATAAATTAAAAGAATTTAAATTTTAAAAAAATTATGATATATGTATAAGATTTTACAAAATTTACCACATGACTATCTAAGAGAACTAATTATTAAACTTAATAATATCAAAATTTTATAATGTATTACAAATAAATTTATAAGATGTCAAAAACAAGTTTTGAACACAACTTATTCATAAAATTTTAATTACTCTTACAAACTTTTACATTAATTTACATGGACAACTATTTAATTGTCACTGTTTGAAACCCTAATTCTAACATGACGTTGATTAATGGACAAAAATGTCAAAAATAACTACTCAACAATCTGAAACACGAAATCTTCAAAAAAAGGGAAAAAAAGAGGTATTTTTCAAATCTAACAAATTTCGTGGAACCACAACCACCCGTCTAAAAGAAAAAGTAAAAATTTATGTTATGCATCATTGATCTCTTCTAATATACTTCATCTCTATTAGAACAATAAAAGGAAATCAAAGAATGATCTATGGTTGATTTACGTTAGTTGCCTTGCACATTGAAGGAAAGTGACGAACTGGTTTTCATGAATGCTTGAAACACTGATTTTCATCTCTAAATCCACCATTTTTAGAAATTATTATTATCTAAATCTTATTTATTCATAATTTTTCTATAACATTCACTATAAAACTGATTGAATTCTTATGAAGCAAGCTTAAAAACATACAAAATTTGGGAATTTCATTATATTTTGAATTATCACATACACTTAGCAGATCGACTAAGTGACAATTTTTTATGAAGCTATTGAAATAGCTCAAATTTATATATGGGACTCATATTTTCCTACAATTTAATCCACTACTATTACAGGTCTGAGGTCATTGTTGATTCTTATATATCAACGTTATAGGTGCTTTTTTATTTAAAATATTTTAAGCTATTAGAAATGACCTTGTTTACATAAGCCCACTTTTTTCCTTCACTTGTCATCAAGCCAAGAAAATTAATTTTAATAGTTATTCAGTTATGCAATTTATACTCATTGCCTTGTGAAGGAAAATAAGCCATAAAATAATAGACATGAAGCCTGCAAAAAAAAAATGAACTTGCACTGTAGAAGACCAAACTAAGGCAAACTAAATTGAAATTGAAATCAAGCTATATGTAAAATCATCACTTAATAAATTTTAAAAAATTGTTGGAAAAAAAAAAATTAACAAATTCACACCTAAACAGTACAAGTGATGTAAGTGATGGAGTAGGCCAAAGCTAACATATTGACTGGTTAAATCATAATTGTTGGGGGTGCTATTGAAACAAAGGACTTTGATCACCATTAACACATAGACAATCATACAATTCCATAATCTGCATTCTAAAATGGAACACAACTCACAAAATGTAGTGTGCCACGTTATTAGAGTCTTTTTTTATTAGGGAACATTCATGCAACCACTCTACATGCATGCACACAACCACTTGATTTATTGTAATGTTATCAAAAGCAACTCTTCAATTATTTTGACTTTTTTAAAAGGAAAAAAAAAAGACTACTACTAAAATTAACTGTGACCAATCATAAAATAGAAATAAAAGCATAAAAAATGAGTTTTAATAGAACCATTTCACAAAACCATAGCTTAAAATTATGTGCACTATTTTCAAAGCATAAATCAATTGAAAATGAAAGAAGTGAAAACTATAGTTTTCGCCTATAGATAGGCAGGACTAATAATCATATCATATATAATGTCCTCCACAGAGTAGTTGAAGTGCTCCTTTTATTCTATTTTAAAATCCTACAGGTTTATTTTAGGCATGTTAGTGAGCAAAAACTTAAGTTGTGTGATAAAACAAAAGTCCCATGTCTTTATTTTTATTATTAATTTTATAAGAAATTAAGTGATTTAATAAACAAATATTGTAAGTATTAGAAATTCAAAACATCATAAACAAAAAAGATAGAACAAAGAAATAATATGCTATATTATATCAATCAAATGATCTCTATTTATACAATCACAGTGACAAATAACTTTCCTATAAGTCAACTAAACTTACTAACAACAAATTGTAGAGTAATGACAACTAGCTATGAGAAGGATAACACATCTACAACTAGTTATTATTTCAAACTAAAACTCTATGACTCATACACCTACTGAACATATGTTATGAGCAACTCAAACAAAGTTTGCCACGTGCAACAATCAATTATGTTTTATTTACTATTGTTGGAACATTAACTCCAACAATAAGCCCACCTCATAAAGGTGCTTTGACAATATGCTATGAGCATAAAATAAATAGAACATTTGAGAAAGTTCTTTGGGCAATTATAAAAGGTCAGTTTTAGAGTTTAATTGTTCCATTTGGATTTTATTCTCTTTTGTTAGCTATGGATTCTGTGAGAGCAATTTTAGGATGAAAACTTGGTTGTTCTTTCTTGGTCGATTGGATGGAAACTTAGTTTAGCCAACCTTGATGAATTCACATTGGATTGGTAAGTGCTTTGAAGTAAATTGGTTTGGGGTGAAATATTTACTATAATTGATTACAAGTGAAATCAAATAGATTGAAAGATGGAAGTTGGATAGATTTTTAGAGGCTTGTAAGAAAATGAAAAATGTTGTATTCTTTGAATAATAGGTGAATGGTTATTTAATTGTTCTTTTTCTTTTTTTTTGTTGACATCATTCAATTAGGAAGCCAAAACATGCAGTTGATGCCCTTGAACAAGAACAATTTAGTGGTTGGGTTGGAGAGTTTTTGGTTCATAAGGACTATGGTACTTATTGGAGGGCCTTGTCATCTATTAGCTTGACATTGCAATTCTATGTTGATTGGTGTCAATTTTGGGTGTTTGTGTAGACACTATTATTTATGGTGTGGTACAAGGTCAACAAAGATTATAACAGTTGGCTTACACTGAGGTCCTATGGAAGAGGACATCCTAAAGAATAGAGTTGTAGTTGCTTGCCACTTTCAAGAAATATTTTAAGATGACAGTCTGTAAGGCCCCCTCCCTAGTACCATATTACAAACCCTAAATGTTATGGGTATGATTAAGATTCAAAAAGAGAAAGGACATTAGATGATATGTTTTAGCTTCTTGTGAAGAGGACATGAATTTTATATATAGTTATCCTTACATCTTATGATAAAATGAGGGTAAGGAGGTTTTAGAATTTATGTATGTCATGAGTGATAATCTACCTATCAATAATGAACTACAAGATGTTGCTTGAGTGGATCTAGATTTTAGTTATTGTTAGGTTAAATAACCCATTTAGTTGCACTAGGTTGATGAGTTAAGATCATATGGAATTAAGGTTCGAAATATCATAACCAAGAAAATAAGTCAATAGATTCATGGTATTTTATGATCTATTAGGGTAATGAATTATTTAAAGGAGATGAATCAACACCACCCTTGTAAGAATTGCCAATAGTGTGGGTGGAAATTGTATCAAAATTAGATAAGGGTCTACAAAGTAGTATTAGGTGGATATGTTGATTTTCACGATGGTAGATTTTATGGCCCACACTCGTACCCTATTATAAACTATAAGGAATGCATGTGCTAAGGAGTTAAATTAGGTCATGATTGACATTTTCATTACTTAGAATGAGTTATGATATTTTGTTAGGGATGAATATAGATTGTGAATAATATAAGTTTAATACCCTATTGAATAATATGACATTGATGAGATAAGATCACATGAAACAAGGCTCAATATGTTCAAGCTAAGAACTTGGTCAAGGAATTTAAGGTACTAGACAATTAGGAAAGAGGAATTAACTATTACTCTAGTGAGAAACAACCAAGAATGTAGATTATAATGACAACAAACCATAAAGGTTGTATTCAAAGATTGGTTCTAAACCATGATCACATAATTATGCCCTAGGGACGCACACCTCATAATGTGATAAAGGATACTAGTTAACATGTTCTTATATTAGTGATTTTCACTTATGGAATATTCTAGGATCCATTTAATTGTTTTAATGATTCAATAAATAAGACTTTAGTGTTTCATTGTTATGATAGAAATGATTGTGATGATATTTAGAATGCTAATTTGGTTACATTAAATTAAGATAAATGCTGATACACATATTTTGATATTTCAATGTTTGAATATTTTATGGAAATTATTAGAAAGGGGAAACAATTGTGTGTGTTAATGTGATAATGGATTATTCTACACCTATATACATTTACTTCTATACTATTTTCATTGGACTACTGACGTTTAAGTTGAGTGTGCAGGAAAAGTTGAACCATGAAAATTATTTGGGGAAACAAGGTTCAAACCTATGTGAACATAGTAAAGCCAAGGTGAATCTTTGGAAGATTCAAAACCTTGTCGTATGGTGTTTATTTCATAATGTGTTTGTGCATGGGTGTAATAAATTTAAAGATCATGATTAATTAGAGACATGTCATCATGATGTGTAAAGTATTTTAATGTGTGTGTCATTTGATACTTATGTTGTCAATGTGTAAATGACATGTCATATAGGGTTTTTGGGCATGAAGTCACTTAACCTAAACTTAATCCCATCATGAAATTAAGTGAACCCACCTTGGAGAGTGTTAGGAGGAGTCACCATCTTGTTGGAATTTGAATTCAACTTGGTAGGAACTTTAGAGAGCCTAAAAGTGATTCCTAAGTGTTATTTTTGTGAAAATAAGTCACCCACATGGTAATAGTATAGGTTGGGGGTCTAAAAATAACCATAAGTTGGTCTATGGGACTTAAGTGACCCTCTAAACTAGTCATTTTCAAGCCAATTCGAAAATTAGAGTGTCACATGACTTCTTTCCTCATCCCTCCACTTGGTTAAGTTCTTATTGGTAGAAAGGTACAAGAATATAAGAAGGGTAGGTGGGGATGGAAGTTGAGGTCTTTTTAGGGAGCTTGTACCAAACTTAGTGGTTGTTCCTCCACTCTCTAAGTTTAGAGATAGTTAGGTTTTGGAGGGAGATGGGAGGGAGCTCTACTACAACCATCATTGCCTTAGCTTGGACCAAGGTTGGTGTCTCAAAACATGCTTCTTTTCTTCTTTCTTTTAGCATGGCAAAGTAAATATGCAAGTATGGAGGATTTGTCAATGGAGTATGCATTGTATTGTGAATCTTGCATTGTGGACTTTGGCATTATGTTGTGGAAATGTGAATGTACTATGTGTTCTTGAAGATTTTCTTTGGGTTTTCTTTTCTTCTTGATTTTATTGTTTGAATGTGAGTGTTGAATGTGTTCATGGGTGTGAAGGCTTCACTCACCCTTGGGAGGGAAGAGAAGCCTTGGGTGAAGGGCTTAGTTGGGCTCAACATTGAAGTTGAGAGAGTTACCTCATGATGAGGGATTTGTTTTAGTTCATGGAGTATGGGCTCCATCAAAGCCATATACCTTAGTTGCTTTGGGAGGTATTAGGGGTTTTGTGCAAATAAGGAGGAGATGTTTATGATGGCCTTGAGAGGCAAAATGCAATGGCAATATTCTGTTTATGTTTGGTTATGGCATCTCCTCTTTGAAGAGTCCACCTTTACCCAATGTGAGATGATTCCAATAATGAATCATTGTGCAAGCCATGGGAGGGAGTTGTTTTGTGTTCATGCAATGGCAAGTGATGTATGTGTGTAACTCGTTTGGGTCTTGTTTCCCCTACTCGGTGGGTGGCTTCTTAGAAGCCTAGGATGGGAGGTGAGCCTCCATGGTTCTTGTATAATGTTTGCAGGTTCTTGTATAATGTTTACAGGTTTTGTGCTTTTGGATTCATGGAAGAATGAGAAGTCTTTCCTTCAATTGATGAAGCAAAATATGTGACATTGTGTAAAGTATTTGGAAGGAGCAATTTTTTCTTCAAGTCATTTTGTATTGAACTGTGATAACAATACCTCCATTGTTATATTGTGTAATGTGTTGTAAATAAGGTATTTATTTGAATGAATACTATTGTGAATATAGGCTTGTGGACAGGGCAAATGAATTTGAGATATGATCATAAGTGTTTGGTTGTATGGTTTAAAGTTATGAATAAAAATGGAAGGATTGACTTACCATAGAAGATTTAATACTATTAAAATGCAAGGGTTGACTTATCATAGTGGACATAAATGAAATGTAAATGAGATTCATTGCAACAAACATTATTGGATACTTAGAGAATGATCTAGTTAAGTTCATGGTTGATTTGGTTCAAAAGTATAAGAAGGGTTGAACCCATGGTTGCAAATGATTAAAATGTGCAATTTATTAAGTCTCAAATGTTAATTTTAAATTACTCCAATAGACTCCAAAAGAGTTTCATTTGATGCATTCACTAGAATGTTAATATTAGTATTGGATTCTATAACATAACTAAATTCTATGACACCACACTTTAAGTAAGGAAAAATAAACTAAGTTGAAGTGATTACAAAAGCATACATGAGCAAACAAAACAAATTTTGGAAGTCAACATTTGTATGGGGATGAGAAAATACCCTAGCAATACAATCCACTAAGATATTCCAAGGAATATCCCTCATAATCTTCAAAATAAGAAACCAATAAGATAATAGAAAAACAACTCTTGAGAATAAAATCTAATAATCACCTTAAAATATTTGATATGATATGTTATGCATGTGAAGGCTCATGTTAGTCACGTACCTAATAAAGTGACCTAATATTCATGTTTAAATAGAAATAGATAAGTAAATAAGAATAAATAATTAAATAAGTAAAAAGTTTATATAATATCTATGCCTAAGCGACATCACAATCAAAAGGGGTTACGTACCCTTTTTACCAAAACCACATACACAATAAAATAAAATAACCCAGTTTGACCTTGGGAGAGTGGTCCCTTTTGGATCCACACGTTAATGACTTCCTTGGGCTATGTAAGATGGCACGTAGGGAGAGTATAGGGGACAAACTTTGGCACACACCACTTCACCTTGGTTTGTGCAGAATGGGGACCTCAAACCTAGCAAATTTGTCTTGCAATCATTCCCCAACAACACCGACTATGGTGCAACTTATTTGCACGGTGCTGTTAACAATTTCCATCAGTTTCCATCTATGTTGTACTGTCAGTCTACTGTCGTACCTCAGTGATTTGACAATGTTATGGGTAAAGCAAATGTCTTTCACTTTCTTTGTTTGTTTTAATAAATTTTTATGTGTGAAGTATGTAATTTGAAGAATTTTTTTTATATAATATTTTTATAATATAATTGTAATATAATTTAATAATATATTAAATATCTCAAATAAACTAATTTAAATAATATTTTTATATATAATTGTTTACAATATAATTTAATAATATATTAAATATCTCAAATTTATATAAATAAGTTTATATTATTAAAATTTCTAATATTATTATTAAACTTTAAATAAGAATATTATTATTATTAAAATTTATAATATTATTAATATTTAAACATAATAAATTATAAATTATTTTTAAAAATTTTAGAATCTTTAGTTTAATAAAGAAAGATGATATATTAATCTTATCTTATTTTATATTAAAAAATTCTAATTTAAATATATTAGGTTAATAAAAGATAAGGTTTTTAAATATTACAAATAAGATTTAAGGTTTAGTAATATTAATATTAGAAAATTAAATAATATAAACTTATTTATATGAATTTGAGATATTTAATATATTATTAAATTATACATAATGTTTTATATATAATGTTTTTATAATAGAATTTAAATAATGTTTTTATAATATAATTTAAATCTTATTTATAATATTTAAACATAAAAAATTATAAATTATTAAAAAAAAAGAATTCATAGTTTAATAAAGAAAGATAATATATTAATCTAATCTTATTTCATATTAAAGAATTCTAATTTAAATATATTAGGTTAATAAAAGATAAAGATTTTTAGTTTTATAATTTTACATCAAATTCATTTAATATATTTCATTTTATTATCTTTAATCAGTTCGAAGTTATGATATTTGTAAGTGTAATGAGTTGTAACATTTTACCAACATATTCAATCGGTAGTGTATATCAGTGACATGGATGGGATAGGGTAGTGTATATCAATTGAAGAGTGATATTTTCAAAACATGGAAAGAAAACTATGGTTTGATTTCTAGTTTAAAATGTATTAAATATTTAAAGTTGATCTATTTTTCTAACCTAAATTTCTTCCTTTTTGTGTGATATTTAAGGGTTATCATTTATTCTCATGATAGATTCCTATGTGAATCACTATTCATGATACATGGGTTAATGAGTTTGACTCAAAAAATATGGAGTATAGCACTATCACAACTATAACACCAACAAACAACTTAAGTATAATATTCACTTCATCAAAATTATAGATTTTCTTTATTTAGTTTTGGTTGTTTATTTATTATATACAAATTATTTTAAAAAATCTGTTAATTGTGAAAGTTTAGACTCGTCGAGTGGTAAGTGCATGCAAATTTCAAGGTTTAAAAAGGTTGAAATATTTTCTTTCCATATCAAAACCACTCCATCATCTATCTCAATAGTTGAGTTTCAAAGTGACGCTTTGAGATGTTTTTAGAATACTTCTATAGATATTACTATTAAATGTTAAATTATTATGGTTGTTTTGGTTTCTTCTTGAAAAATTGAAACTAAAAATGAAATATTTATTATTGATTAGAAATTATAGATTTTATTTTGTTAGGATATTTTTTGTTTAAGTTATCATTTGTAAATTTTGAAATTAATTCTCTTTAATTTTAAAATTTAAAAACTTTATCTTTTATTAACCTAATATATTTAAATTAGAACTTTAATATAAAATAAGATAAAATTAATATATTATCTTTCTTTATTAAACTAAGAATTTTTAATTTTTAAAAAATAATTTATATATTTTTTATGTTTAAATATTAATAATATTACAAATTTTAATAATAATAATATTCTTATTTAAAGTTTAATAATAATAATATTAGAAATTTTAATAATATAGACTTATTTATATGAATTTGAGATATTTAATATATTATTAAATTATATTATAAAAACATTATATATAAAAATATTCTTTAAATTAGTTTATTTGAGATATTTAATATATTATTAAATTATATTACAATTATATTATAAAAACATTATATAAAAAAATATTATTCACATTACATACTTCACACATAAAAGAATATAAAAACAAACAAACAAGGTAAATGACATTTGCTTTACCCATAACATTGTCAAATCACTGAGGTACGACAGGAGACTGCGAACACCCCCCAACTTTATGAGCTCTTAGCCCCATGTTGGTTGCCACTGTGATGTCATGGTGTTGTGTAGATAAGCGTGAGGGGTTAGCATGTGAGTGGGAAGCACTTGGAGAAAGCGCCAGGAAGTACAAAAGTGGAGTGGAAAAGTGAGAGTGAATTCTTGGAGAGTTAGTGGTTAGGATAGTTAGTAGTCGAGTAGAGTGTGAGGTAGTTAGGAATTGTAGAGTTAGGATAGTCTTAGGATATTAAATTGAAAATCGTATTACAGTTGTTAGTAGCATTAGTAATAAAATGATTTTTTGGATTGAAGTAGTAGATGATATATTATATAATGTATTTCTTTTTATAAGTGCAATAGCTTCATATAATTATTTCATACTTTAATTTGTGAGTAAGCGCTTTTAAGGTATATGCATTTGTCAAAATTTATTATAGGTGTTAAATGATGAATTAACTATCTAAGGTTATTTTATATATATATCTATATATATATATATATATATATATATATATATATATATATATATATATATATATATATATATATATATATATATATATATATATATAATTGATCCTCAATAGTTAATTTTAATTTGGGGTATATTAAAATTTAGTAGGTTATTAGTGTGATTAGAGGTTATTAAACGATAAATTGCAAGTGTATCAATACCAGTGGACAATACTAGTACTAAGGGTCAATAGTTCCATAGTAGCATAAGAGTTTACATATTATTATCATATGGTAATAATCAATCTTTACACTAGGGGCATAATACTATAATTGCATACAAATACTTTACAAATCAATAATTTATGATATGCATACCTTGAAAATGTAAGAGTCAATTAAACATCCTTTTGAAATATGGAATCCATATAGGGATATTAAAGTATCCAATGAGAAAATCATCTGACAATGCCACCAAGCTATTCGATAATCTTGGTTGCAACATGTACATGTCAACACTTGATAACTTAAGTTTAAACCTTTATTAAAAAAAATTAGTGGTGTTTTTTTTTGCTCAATTATTTTGGGCATGATACAGTCCCATAAATTTTGTAGTGTAGTACAATTTAAAACTTTAAAGGCCAACAGTTAGGGAAGTAACAATCTCATGAATATAATACCT
Organism: Cupressus sempervirens; assembly: GCA_028749045.1. Classification (NCBI taxonomy): domain Eukaryota; kingdom Viridiplantae; phylum Streptophyta; class Pinopsida; order Cupressales; family Cupressaceae; genus Cupressus; species Cupressus sempervirens. Next base: position 386,453,259 of record CM053789.1, on the reverse strand, counting down.
TTATCTTTTAGGAAACGTCTAAATTCTAAACTAAAATGAAAATCTTAGGAAGGGAAACACTTTTTTTTCTTCTTTTCGGTAACATGTCTCCCTTTCTCTTGGTAAGATATACGTTTTAGTTTAGAATTTAGCTAATTCCACTGTCCCTTGTGACATGGAGTAGAAGGGAAATGTCTAAATCATAAGCTAAAATGTAAATCTTACCTAGGGTAACACTTTTTTATTTTATTTCAAAGCTTCATTTCTGCCATGGTAAGATTTACATTTTAATTTACATTTTAGCCAATTCCTTGATGCAGGAGCATCCTGGGCATAAGAGAAATCTTGCACCACTCAAAAATATTTTCTTTTCATTCTTTTCTATTTTAATGAGGAATAGTAGACAAGTGGCTACTATTTATGAGAACTTTCTATTTTTAGTAAGTTTGTCATACGAGCTAGGAATGTTCTCATTTTCTATATGAAGGTTCATTTTAGAGTTATAACCCTACCATAGAAATCTCATTCCTCCAGCTTAAGTATTAGAGAAGTTATTGCAAATTTTTACACCAAAAATTTGAAATAACTTCTTTGATACTTAAGCTGGAGCAATAAATTTTTTATGGTAGGCTTATAACTCTAAAATGAACCTTCATATAGAAAATGGGAACATTCCGAGCTTGTATGACAAACTTACTAAAAATAGCAAGTTCCCATAACTAGTAACCACCCTATCTACTAGTCCTTATTAAAATAGAAAAGACTAAAAAGAAAATATTTTTGGGTGATGCAAGATTGCTCTTACACCCAGGATGCTCTTGCATCAAACACCTAGGGTAAACCAAGATGGTGAATCTCCTCATTGCTAGCCATGATGAATCCTCTATTGGTCTCCCTTTTTATTTGACCACATATTCCTCATAAGTTTTGTTCCATGTACTTTTGCTGACACAGATGTCCAGTATCTCCTCAATCTCCTTTGTAGCTAAACTAGCTACTAGAATACTCCACTACAATTCTCCAACTTCATCTCCATCATTTCCTTCATAATACTTTGTCAAATCTAAAATGTTAATTATTGGTGAAATATTCAATTTAGTAGACAACTCCACTGCATAAGCATTTCTAGAATCATGCCTTTTCACTATCTTGCATGGTACAAACTTCTTTATCTTTAGCTTATTATATGTACCCGCTAAAAAATGCTCCTTTTTCAAATGAACCATGACTTCATCTCGAATCTAAAATTCCTTATGCTGCATTTTCACATTTTCTTTAGCTTTATATTGTGTATTCATCTTCATGATGTGCTTCCCCATCTCCTCATGGACATTCTTCAAATGTTTAGCAAAATCTTCTGCTTCAATATTACTTATCTCTCCTTTATCCAACTGCCTCAATTTAGAAGCATTTCTGGGACTACTCCCATATACAATCTAGAATGGTGATTTACCAGGACTCCTATTGAAAAAATTATTATATGCAAATTCTACCTATGGTAAAATCAGATCCCATCAATTTTGCTTTTCTCCAAACATCACAATAAATTTCCCAAACTCCTATTCACAACTTCTATCTATCCATCAGTCTAGGGATGATGTGCTGAACTGAACTTCAACTTGATCTTCAATTTCTTCCATAATGTACATCAGAAATACCAAAAAAAATTGGCATCTTGATCTAAAACTATACTCTTTGGTAGACCATGTAGTCTCACCACTTCTTTGAAAAACAACTCTGCTACATGAACAACATCACTAGTCTTGCATGGAATAAAATGTGTCATCTTTGAAAACCTGTCAACCACCACAAAAATAGAATCATGCCCTCGCTGTGTCCTCAGTAATCCAAGAATAAAATCCATGCTAACATCTTCCCATGACTTGTCTAGTATAGGCAATGGCTGATACAACCTTGTACTCTGCTTCACTCCTTTCTCCATCTGACATACTTTGCAACTCTGTACAAAATTCTTCACATCTTTCTGCAACTATGGCTAGTAATAATTCTTAAAAACCAAAGAAATGGTCTTATCTCTACCAAATGTCTAGCCAATCCTCCACTATGCTTCTCCTTGAGATTCTCTCTCATTGAACTTTTTGGAATGCACAAATGGCTTCCTTTGAACACCATACTATCTTGGATCATGAAAGCCAACCACTATTTCCTATCAAGTGTAATAGGTTCTATACAAGCCTCCATGCTTCACCAAAATAAGGATCATCTGGATACAAAGTATTGAGTTTCTTGAACCCAACCACCTCTATCTGCATTTATGTTAGCAAAAGTTGTCTTCTACTAAGAGTATCTGCAACTCTATTAGACTTCCCACTCCTGTGTTTCAAACAAATGTATAACTCCGCAAAAACTCAACCCACTTCAAATGCCTTTGGTTTAATTTTCTTTTACTATTCAAATACTGCAAATTTTGATGATCAATATACAAAACAAAATCCTTAGGAAGAAGATAGTGTCTCCACTTCTTCAATGCTTGAACTATAGCATAAAATACTTGATCATAAACATAATTGTTTTTTTTGCATCATTCAACTTTTTACTAAAATAAGCAACAGGTCTACCTTCTTGGCTCAAAAAAACTCCTATTGCAATACCACTAGCATCATAGTCTACTTGAAACACCTTGTTAAAATATGGAAGTTCTAAAATAGGTTGCTTAGTAACCAATTGTTTCAACAAATTAAAACTCTTATTTTCTCCTACAATCCACTTAAATTCTTTCCTATCTCCTTATTGTTTCAGTCAAGCTTTCACAAATACTATTAAAACCTCTTACGAACTTTCTGTAAAAACTAGCCAGTCCATGAAAATATCTTACCCTTATCGCACTTCTTGGAGTAGATCATTCAAGGATAGGCTTCACTTTCTGTGAATCTATTTTCAAACCGTTTATTTAGACTGCAAATCCTAGCTACGCCAACTCCTTTACAAAATTGTACTTCTTCAGGTTTATCAATAACTTTTCTTCCCTAAACTTATCAAACACCTTGTGAATATGAATCAAATGCTCCTCCAATGTCTTAGTAAAGATCAATTTATTATCTAGGTAAACAATGAAAAACTTACCTAGAAACTCCTTCAATACCTCATTCATGAGCCTCATGAAAGTGCTTGGTGCATTTGTTAGCCCAAAAGGTATGACTAACCACTCATATAGTCCTTCTTCGGTCTTGAAAGTAGTCTTCCACTCATCACCTTCTCTAATACAAATCTGATGGCACCCACTCTTCAGATTTATCTTTGTGAAATACTCAACCCCACTCAAATAGTTCATAATATCATCCATCCTCAGCAATTCAAATCTATACTTGATTGTGATCTTGTTGATTGTGTGAGAATCTATGCACATCCTCCATTCTCCATTCTTCTTTGGTGCTAATATGACTGGTACAACACATGGACTCAAACTCTCTTGAATCAACCCCTTCTAAAACAACTCATGAACTTGCTTGTTCAACTCTTCACTTTCAGCTGGTGTCATTTTGTGTGCTACCTTGTTTGACAAACTGGCTCATGGAACCAAATCCATCTAGTGACTAATCTTCTTCATTGGGGGCAATCCAAGAGATACATTATCTGATACAATATCAAAAAAATATCCCAACATATCTGTAACTTTCACAAGTACCTCCTCTACTTCTTCTTCACTATCTCTTGGAATTATAGTAAAAAACATATGCTCACACTTCATACCTTTGAGAAACTCTTTTCCATCAACAAAACATATTCTAACAACACTACATACCTTTTCTTCTTTCTCCTTCAACAGCTTCAACTTATGTTTCACTCCATCCTTGGTCAGAGTGTAGGTATTGTCAAACTTCCATGGCCCACCTGACAACATATGGCATATGTCCATAGGTATGATATTACAAAGTACCTCATCCAGGTAGCTTTTAGTCTTGAACTTCACTGAGTACTGCTCATTGACCATGACCTTGTGGTCATCTTGCACCCAAGCAATACAGTATGGACACGGGTGTTTCTATCTCTTCAGATTCAACTTGGTGACCATCATTTCTAATACTAGATTGTCAGTACTTCCACTATTAACGATCACATCACAACACTTATCTTCACATCTACACCTTGTGTGAAACACGCTCTTTCTTTGATCAGGTTCATTCTCACCACTTAGTAGGAATCTTCTATTAACTAGAACTTGTCCTCTTTAACATCTTTAGAATGTGATGATTTGACATCTTCATCAAGATATGCAACTCTAGCCTAGCCTTCTATTCTTTGATCTATCCTTCCTTAGCACTGGGAACACTCAAATGCTCTATGCCCTTCTCCACAGTGAAAAAATTTCCCACGGAAGCCTCCTCTTCTAGATCCTTGTCCTCTGCCTCTTCTTCTCTAATCTTTATTGTTCTAATCATGGAAATGATTGGAATTATTTCTTGTCTAATCCTAATTGCTACTCCTAGCCGTATTCTTGTTCTTCTAATCATCATTGCAACCACCATAAGATCATGTACAAGATCTTCCACCATGACCTTTTCCTCTACTCTTATTGTCAAACTTCTTGTTCAGTTCTTCTTGAACTCTTAGGAAAAATTGGTATGTCTCCTCAATACTATTCATTTGAACCAGACTCAACTCATCCGAATACTTTGCCTTAACCCTTTAAGATAACTAACCACTTTCTCCTTATTAGCTTCTGCATGGCCGGTTCTAATGAGAACTTAGTAGAACTCTTCGGTATACTCTTGAATAGATTTTACCACTTACTTCAACCCTTGCATCTTCCTCAACATATCAAGCTCATATTCCATAGGAATGAATTGTCACTTCATTTTAGCTATCATCCAATCCCATCTGGTGAATTTTTCATTTCCCTTTCTATTTCTCTCCAACTGCACCTCTTGCCACCATATCTTTGCATGCCCCTTTAGTTTTGCTTTCACAAACTTGACCTTATCAGGATCCTTAATATCTTCATATTCAAAGTACTCCTCTAGTTCATTGATCTAATCAATCAGCTCCTTTGGGTTAAGATTTCTAAAAAATGTGGGAACCTCAAACTTAGGTCTTTTTCCAATCTTGGAGATGACCCTAAAAAGGCTCACTTCCTCTAGGTTTAGAACTGCTTCTACTTTGACATTTTCTTCTACTTTATCCTCATCCTCACTTTCATCTCTTATAAGAAGATTTATTCCTCTATAGATTTGTTCTTTCAATGCTTGCATTTGTCTTTGAAGGGCTCTAAAACCCTTAGGTGTAACACCTACAACTCTTCTGTCACACTCTCTTCATGGAGGCATTTTCACACTTTCATTGAAACCTTAATGCAAACTGCCTCACAATCGATGACCTATTGACACACTTAGCCTAAACCATAGACTTGGTGCAAACAGCCTCATAGTTGGTGATCTATAATCTAAATCTCATGTGCAACACACTTAACCTGAGTACCATCATAGGAAGACTCAACAACCTCATTACCTTAATGTGAAATGCATGATACCACATGACTAGAGCTACTGTTGCAAAAATTATAATAGGTATCAGAATTTGGAGACATGCTTTCAGCATCCCTAATGGATTGATCCATGATTTTAATATCTTCCATTTTGTGATCAACTTGATGAATCAATGGTGTGCTATGTGTCTCCTCCTGATCTAGAGTTATTTCTTCTTTAGGAGTCCCACATGATGACTGATTTTTGTTTTTCATAGGCTGCAACTCAAATGATAACACATCTTCATGCCTTTCTTCTGCACACCCTGCAAGTGACTGATCCATTATGGTGTTTTTATCATGAACATGGATAGGTTGACACAAATCTTCTTTCTCACATGAAAACATATCATCAACTATGGCATGGTATTCCTTTCTTGCAAGCTTAACCTTATGAATTTTTTTTGGATGCATGTCAATGTAATCTTTGAAATGAAAGTTCTCCCTAACATATTGAGGAAGAGTATTATACTCCTCAAGTATGCTAATTACTTCCGTTTTCCTATCTAGTGAAAATGGATCCTTTCTAGAAGAAGATGATGATCCACTAGCATGTCCAAATTTCCTTGACATAGAATCATTGAATTGCTGCAATTGAAGCTTGAATTTTTGTTGTGACAGTTGACATTCTTTCCATAGGGTTATATCTCTTAACAATTTTTCCATAATGAACTACCACGTTGACCAACTGAAACTAACATGCCAGAGCAAAAATTGACCCTGTACTGCTAAAAACTAACATGCAAAGCAAAATCCCAACAGGCTGGTAGAATCAAGGCTCTGATACCACTGAAAGATCCCTGATAGATGCCCTTGCTAATCTACTATAGTTTTTAAATTAATAAACTAAATTTTCCTGTGATTTCTTTGATGGTCTTTGAGAATAGACAAAAGTTGTAGAAGGTTTTGTTTTTGTTTTGTGTTTTTTGATAGTTTTCACAATAGTAATGAATAATGAACAATAAACATTAAAGGAGACTGAAAATAAATAAGAGCATAGAGCCAAATCAGAATTGCTATAAATCGTACCAGGCAAATTTCTGATTTATAAAGCCAAATAATAAATCCAATGCAGTTCCAAAGAGCTTACATCCAACAATGATGTCAAACTGGATGGTGAATAATGAACATGAATCAAGGATACATCTGAGGCTGAATACAAGCATTCTCTATATTCCACGTGGGGTGTACCTACTAAAAATGGCAGCCCTAAGATTGCAAGGATCACGTCCTAGCTGAAAGAATCAATCTGCAATGCTAAAACCATAAATCTACAACTTGAATCCACAATAAAGAATGGCGTACTCTATCCCTGATAGCAACGCACACTGTCTAAAGAATCCAATGCCAATAACTGCTAAGGGCTACGTCCCAGCCAATCCAGAACCTGGGGTTTGCATCCCAGATGAAGAATTTCTCTCTCAAAGCCAATTCACAAAAACAAGTTTTTCAATATGCAAAAGATAATAAGAAATTAGGTCTCCATCTCCTTATATCCCCTTCCAATTATAAATCAAACCCTAAAGGGAAATTACACTTTGCCCTTTAAATAAAATATAATAAAATAACATTTTCCCAATTAAAGTTGTCCATGCTATAGGAAAAACATTACTTTATTAAAATTCCATTGGTAAAGGCACCAAAAAGTCTACAGATAGTAAAAATCATGTATAATAATTTGAGACCTTTCCAATGAGCTATAACACATAGGTGTACCTGATCAACTAAAGAAAGAATCCCCTTATTACTCCAAAATGGTTATATTATTAACCTTATTTTAATTTATTTAATCACCAACTTAGAAAATATTTAAATATATTTAAATATTTCCCAAATGGTCCCAAAAGGCCCAAAATGACCAATCAAACATGAATCTGACCTTGTCACTTGTCTGTGACTAATGCTGGACAAGATGGGTCAATTGGCAGTCCATCCCTAAAATCTAGGGATGCTCCTAAAAAGTAGGAGACGGTCCCAATCAACCAAAATTGAGTCCCAATGACTCTCCCCTACTGTATGCACCTCTGAGAAAATTTTCACTAAACTGGGAGTTCCTCCTAAAAAATAGGAATGCCTCCTAAAAAATAGGATATGCACTCTAAGTCTCCAAAATGTTCACTGAGGTCTCCAAATGCCTCCTAGACCACTCCTAGTCAATCCCTACAAATTAGGAATCCCTCCTAAATTGTAGGAAACTATTGTCTACTGCTCCAAACTACTTGGGAAGCTCATGCACGACTCTCAAAGCCCTTGGGTCGGTTCCCTCTACGCTCTGCTGGTCTATGGAAACTAGATAATAGACCAACCCTACTAGAAATGTTGTCACTAAGGAAGGGAAAAAATTGGAGACATGACAATCCTCGCATCAATCACCAATAGCATGACCTCTTGTTAGCTTTGGTAGCATTTTTTTTCTAATATACAACATGATATGATTCATTTTTTAGTGTTCCTAGTTGTGTCAATATGTAGAATTTTCACAAATTGGGTGGAATAATATACATTGTTCCATTTGAAATTTGTGATATATATGTTGATTATAACATCCCTTATGTACAAGAATAGTGATGAGAAAACGCACCAAAGTAGGTCAACTCATGGATCTTGTTCACTTCAAAGCTTGTGGTAAGCCTATTTAAACCCATATAAGGAGAGAGACTTTCATTTGAATCATGATCATGAACCACTTGCTGACTGCAAATGGAAGTGCTAAGGTGGAGAATGTGGCCATCACCAATATTGTAAATAGTTCTCTAGCAAAGCAACTGACTGTAAAGATCCTATGACTTTTGGACTTCTTGGAAGTATGGTATATAAAAAATTCTATATTCTATATTAATAATTTAATAAATAATAATTAATTACTAATAGATTATATCTATGAAACCGATTCTCTCTAGAAATGGCTAGATGTTAATGTCGAGCCTCCAGAAGTGTTGATGTGTTTGGGTTTTCCCAAGATGCTCATAAGAAGTGCAACCTAGGCCTCTGGATGCTTGGTGGATGGGTTGCAATGCATCAACCAAGCATCCACTAGCCCAAGATGTGCTTCATACAAGCATCCAAGAAGCATTTGGACACATCCAATGAGAACCCCCGGCCAAAAAGCAAATATCATGCCAAAAAATCACTTAAATACCTATTTCAACATCTGCTATATTTTTCCTTAATTCCTTTTCTTCTTCTTTTTACTCTGAAACCTTCAAACGACCCTTAAAGAGGCCATTCACTATTCATTCTTCTCATTTTGTTTGCAACTGAGCTCTTTTCTCATTTGGTCTCCATTTTAGCATTTTGAAAGCAAGGTCATTATTTTTGAAGAGGATCATTTGTAGGGTGTTAGATCACTTCTATAAAGAACTTTTAAGCATCTAAGTTAAGCATCCATTCGCATTCTTGAGTTATTTTTCAAATTTTATTTGAGATGATGAATTTTTCAAGTTCTAGAAGAACTTTTACAAAAAAAATCATTTTAAAAAAAAATGAAGAAAACACGTTTAGCTATCTTGTTAAATATTTTTTGTATCATATTTTTGCACCTGTATGCTTGATATTTATAGTTTATTTCTAATTTCATTTTCTTAATTTTCTTATTAGATTCATAGATTGTATTGTGTAAGAAAGGCCACTATTAGTAGTCAGACTTTAGCGACAAGGCAAGGTGATTGAAGTGATAACTTCAAAATTGATGTGGCATCTCCATTATGGAGATATACCACAAGATTATCATAGGTTTTGAGAGGTGGTTCATACATTTAGAAATGTAATGTATGTCCTTGTAAACCAATCAATAGCTCAAATTCTGGAGCGAAAGCTCATTTTATGGGACCTACTGGAAAAAGTATAGGATTGTGCAAAGGAAGCAAAGATGGAAAAAGGATGACCAATGCACAATTAGCAGGATTTATAAAAGAACATTTAGAAATCAAAAACAAGTTTTTATCAACCTCCATCTGGAAAGAGAAAAATAAAATTGCCCACTAATCATGTTGTATCCTCCAAATACCATTCTTGCAAGTACCTATACCAGGAGAGGAAGAGGTAAAAGTAGAATTTATTTTGCACAAAAGAGATCCATTGGATTCTGCATTTAAAATGGATGCAAGGGATCATGTTGATCAAGTAGTTGCTTGTTGCCTTTATGCCAATGGTCTTCTTTTCAACTTGGTAAGATCATCATATTGGAAGCAAATGATTGCAACAATCACTAAAGCACCGACTGATTACACTAGTCCTAGTATGAAAAGGTGCCTACTAATACTTTGTAAAAAAGGAAGACTTATATAGAGAAAGATCTTCAACCAATTAAAAGTTCTCGAAAAACTTCTCGTATAACTATTGTGGCTGATGGATGGAAAGTTACAAGAAATCGGCCATTGGAATGTGATTGTGATGTTCTCCAAAAGGATTATGTTTTTTAGGGTGGTTGATTGTGAAGGAGAAGTTAAGGATTCACAATTCATTTCTAGAATTCTTATTGAGCCAATAGAGATGATGGGTAGTGAGAATGTGGTCTAGGTGGCCATAAATAATGCCAAAAATTGTAGGGGTGCAGGTGCTTTGGTTGAGAGTCAGTATGACCATATTTTTTGGACACCATGCACTGTAACCTCTCAAGTTTTTCATGCAACAAATTGGAACCCAAATAGATTAGGTGAAGTAGATATACCAAGAGGGAGAGGAGATACAAATGTTTGTGACAAACCACCACATGTTAGAATCCATATTCAAGTCATTCTCAAAATTGGAGTTGTTGAAGGTAAATTGTAATTAATTAGTTTCATTTATTTATTTAATCTCAATTTGAATAACTTTGCTTAATATTTATTGAAAATTGACATATTGTTAACTTGCTTAAGTTGTTGAGACTTGATCTGCATCTTGTACTATTTTTATGAGATGACTCCTCAAGCTGCAAGAACCATTGAGCCAAATGGTTATTTCTAGCCAATGGGGTATATGAAAGGCTTCAAATTTAGAGAGAGCCCAAAAGGTCAAAAATTTTGGTCTTGAATGATAGTTTTTTGGCTCGTGTGCAACTTGTATTGGATTTTATGGAGCCTATCATGACTATGCTTTGCTTTGTTGATATAGTTTCATCTTGCTTGAGGGATGTGTATGGTGGAATGGAAACCATGGTAGAAAAGGTAAAGCTTTCCATAAAAACACATGAGAATGACCCCACGAAATGTGAAGCCTTATGCAGTAAGGTGAAAGCAATTATTCATCATTGTTGGGAGAAGATGACTCTGCATTGCACCTCCTTGGTACTATAGCCAGGAAATACTTGCTATGCCAGATAGAGTTGTACCATATGCGAATGAAGAAGTTGCTAATGGTTTCTATAATGTATTTGCAAGACTCTTCCTAGATGATGAAATACACAAAAAGGTGAGGCTAAAATTTGGCTTATTTTCTTTGGGATCAAAATGTACTCCATAGGCAATAAAGGACCAAAATGACATGGGAGCTATCACATGGTGGTACATGTATGGTCAATCATTCAAGCATCTACAACCTCTTGCAATCAAGATCCTCTCACAAGTTTTTTTTGCTTTCTTTTTACCAATTATATTCTAGAATTTAGTGTTTAAAATTATTTAATTTTCCTTTGATTTATATTTTTAATTTTATAAAGACTATCCAAATGGAAATACATACTCCTATATCCATTCAATGAAGTGCAAATAGTTGGGCTCAGAGAAAGTTGAGGACTTGGTTTATAAACATACCAACTTGCATCTGCTATCACATAAGGTGGATTGATACAAGGAAGGGTCAACCAAGCTTTGGGATGTAGCCCCTTAGTGTGCAAACTTGGATGCAATGCTACATGATCTTACTAAAATTGAAAATGATGATGTTGATAGCATCATGGCACATGCATCTAGCACAAGTGGAACCATGTTTGGTTCAAATGAACTTGAATTTGCAAGTCTTGCAGCAAGAGATGATGAGAATGTGGATATTTTTTAGAATCCTTATGATTTAGAATGATTGAATTTGATTAGTGAATCTTGACTCTTGACTCTTGATTGATAAAAATTGAATCATGAACTAAGTTTTAATTTTGTAACTCAAATTGCACTGGAATCTTGAACTTGAGTATTTCACTAATTAGTTTGAAGTTGAACTATCAATGGTGAAGAATCATGATATGGAATGGTTTGTTTTTGTATATTTCTTCCATTTCTTTGCATATATAAATTATAGTGTATATGTGTGTGTATATTATTATATATATAATAATAATAAAAATAATAAAATAAAATAAATATATATAGGCCTGCGCGTGCACAGACACAGACACAGACAAAGACACAGACACACAGACACACACAGACACACACAGACACACACACACACACACACACACACACACACACACACACACACACACACACACACACACACACACACACACACACACACACAGAGATGCAATCAAAAAATAAAATAAAATAAAAATCTTGCATGTACTTCAACATCGACAACTTAGGATTATATTAAAAAAAATCCAATGAGCTATAACACATAGGTGTACCTGATCAACTGAAGCCAGCATCCCCTTATTACTCCAAAATGGTTATATTATTAACCTTATTTTAATTTATTTAATCACCAACTTAGGAAATATTTAAATATATTAAAATATTTCCAAAATGGTCCCGAAAGGCCCAAAATGACCAATCAAACATGAATTTGACCTTGTCACCTGTCTGTGACTGATGCCGAACAAGATGGGTCAACTGGCAGTCCATCCCTAAAATCTAGGGATGCTCCTAAAAAGTAGGAGACAACCCCAATCAACCAAAATTGAGTCCCAATGACTCTCCCCTACTGTGTGCACCTCTGAGAGAACTGTCACTGAATTGGGAGTTCCTCCTATAAAATATGAATGCCTCCTAAAAAATAGGAGATGCACTCTAAGTCTCCAAAACGTTTTCCAAGGTCTCCAAATGCCTCCTAGACCACTCCTAGTCAATCCCTACAAATTAGGAATCCCTCCTAAATTGTAGGAAATTGTTGTCTACTGCTCCAAACTACTTGGGAAGCTCATGCATGACTCTCAAAGCCCTTGGGTTGGTTCCCTCTATGCTCTGCTGGCCTATGTGAACCAGATAATAGACCAACCCTACTAGAAATGTTGTCACTAAGGAAGGGCAAAAATTGGGGACATGACAGGGTACTCCCCTTAATGCCATAAACACATAACAGAAACAACAACAAATGCAAGAAAAAAATATGGACTTCTCATTTGTAGTGCAAATGTGGAATTATAGAATTCACAAGTACAATATGCTAACCCACATGGGTGCTTTCATTACAGTAATCTACAAGACTAAGTTGTGAACTACCACCCAACATTGTCTTAGACAATGTTTGGGCCTTTCTTAAATAGACAATTTTATGGCACCTGGCAAGGTTCTAGACTTTGAAATTTAATATCCAGGGTTGACAGACCCTAACAATATATATAGAGTCTGTCAAATAAATCTTTGACAATTATTTTAGATATTTTGAGTAGCCCAACTTTGGAAGACCATAACTCTCAAACCGTTGCTTCGATTGGTTGTTATAACCACTTTTCAGAAATGCCAGCTTGTGATGTATAGGTTTGGAACTATGGAAGAGCTCTTCCATTGAGTTTTCAAACCTCATTTGGGCACTCTGAGGCCTCCAATGGTGAGGTTGAAGATTTTTCTCCAAATTTTTCCACCAAAAATCCTCAATAACTTCTACAATACTTAAGCTGGAGCAATGATATTTTTTTGGTAGGCTTATAACTCTAAAATGAACCTTCATATAGAAAATGAGAACATTCTGAGCTTGTATGACAAACTTATTAAAAATAGTTAGTTCCCATAAATAGTAACCACCTTGTCTACTAGCCCTTATTAAAATAGAAAAGAATGAAAATAAAATATTTTTGGGTGATGCAATATTGCTCTTACACGCAGGATGCTCTTGCATCATTCCTTGTCTTCCATACTTTGTGCAGAGATTTTCCCTTCAATTTTTTTAGAGAAAAAAAAATATTAAATATTCCATAAGTGGTAAAATATATTTTAATAAAGAAGATTCCAAATAGTCTAGTAATCAAATAAAAGTTGGTTAACAAGACCACCTCTTCCTCATAAAACCCCTCCCTTAGAATAATTGATTCATATCCACCAAAATAAAAATCCTGTTTACTAGTGTGAGGCTCTTTGATCATTCAACTTTCCATCCATAATTCATGGTTTCAAAGCTATGGATGGCAGTCAAGTTACATCTCTAAGATTGGAGTATTTTCTCACTTATCTTGATAGGGAATGTGTGGTTTTTATTAGTTGTCTTGATGCTCCAAGTTGTCAGAGAAAAGATACATCCAACTTGGTTATATGTTAGTTTTGGAACATTCATGCATGATGTTTCAATCATTTAATTTCTCATAACCCATCTATAGATTAAATGCATAGTAAATTCATAGATTTTTTAAATTTTATTTATAACAATAAATACTTAGGGTTAGTTAACAAAAACTAATAGTAGGAGTAAAAATAACATAAGCCAATCACATAGACAATAACTTAAATATACCCAGAAAACCCTAGTTTGGAGAAAACCTGCAAATGTTTAATAATCAATACTCTAGGTTAGTTAATTGAAGCTAATAGTGGAAGAAAAATAACATCAAAATCTAATCCTAGATGGACAATAACACATATATAACTAGAAGATCCTAATTTGGGGAAAACCAACACGTGTTGAATCTTTTGTCCAACTCAACAACAAACTTTCTCTCAAATTCCAATAGAATCTAATACAAGTTTGCTACATAAATCCCAACTACATTACTTAGCTTGCAAGAAAACAAAATTTTCTTATTTTCATTGGCTTTAACTCATATATAAAATAACTTCTTGTTTTTCTCAAACTCACAAAATTAGAAATATTCTTGTAAAGAATAAAAATCAAAGTTTTTGCTAAATATCCAACCCAAGTTTCTTTAAAGCAATGTCACTCCACCTTGCGTGCTAAGGTCAAGATGTCACCTTTTTCTATGTTTTTCATTGTCAAAAACAAATTATTAAGTTATTTTTCTATTTTGGTTATACACTTAAAGATGGATGGAATGTCTATCACTTGATGTATGGTATTAAAGACAGTATGAATGATTTAGTATTACATAAACTTTCAGTACCATTGAAAACTAGAAAACTTTACTATAAGGAAATTCTCATAAGACATTGCATTTTTATTTTTGTACAAAAAATTCTATCTACTAAGCATTACAAATGATGCAAGCATTTGGCATAGAAAAGAGTAGGAGTCATTACGATGGTATCAAAGCTATACATCCTATCAAAGTACAAAACTAGTAATGAGACTATCATTGTAAATAGCTTTGTTAAATAAGTAACACTTATAATTTTTAGTAGTAGATCTAAGATAAATTTTGACAAAATATCTATCCTCTAACATTGGAAATAGTGTGAGCATTTGGCAAGTCATTACAATGGTATTGAAGCTATACATCTTGACAATCTAAGAAATTAATAGAGAAAAGATCAATTCAGATTGTTTCACTAAATAATGAAGAAAAATCAAGGACTCATGTTTAAAATTTTGAAAGCATTTTAAAAATATTAGGATGATATTTAGAAACATTTCAAATCTTCACTATGAATGGAACATAATGTTGAAGAGTGGGTTAAGGAAAATAAGTTAGAACTAATCATTTAGGATAAACAATATTAATTGACACTTATGTTGCATCTATGCTAGCTAATGAATCATTTTCACATACGAAAGAAATGAATACTAACTCTAAGGGAGGAATGTGTTGATGTTTTCTAGTTGTAGGAGTGATTTCATCAATGTTATGTTTGAGATATTTGCTATGTAAAGATACTTTTTATTTTCTACTTCTGTGAACACTAATCCTTTCTAATGAGTGAGTATATTGAGATGCAAAAGAGTTCAATTTTGAATGGTCATCTGTATGATGAATCACACCATTTGAAGACTATGAAGAGTCTTCAATATCAGTAGGTGAAATGCCACATTATTGGAAAACATCACTTACCATGGAGCCATGTGCATGCATGGTAGTTGGGAATTGAAGAAACTTTCTTATGTGGATTTTGGTGAGCCATCTTATGCTTGTACTATAGTTGGTCATCAAAGAGCTGCCAATATTGTAAGTGTTGTGTTTGAGTCTATTGAGTATTACTTTACTATGCAATTCCATTATTTTTATGTTGAATATTTTTTCCTATAGCATCAAGTCCTTAGTTGTATGTATTCCTTGGCACTCAATGATTTTGGATAGTTTGTTGAGGTGTCGTATATGGTGTTCTTAATATTTTGTGTCTACAATAGATGATACTTGGTCTATTATGCATGATTATCAGTGCATATATAGCTATCATGCATAGTGTTTAGTCTAGCATGATTGTTTTGTAGGTGATTATTGTGTGATTAGTTTGTGTGACAACATTCATTCTCTTATGTGCTAAAGATAACATAATTTTACTTGAGTCAATAAAATTGTAAAGAGAGATAGTATAACATTCATAAAGAGGTTTGTTAGTCCACACAATACTAGTTATACTAAGAGGAGGTGAATTAGTATATCATTGATCAATTCAAACTAGTACCTTTTACTAGTCTTTAATATTCCTACCTATGGTCTATTATTTCATTAGATAAATAATATGACATGCAAGCCAAAGGAATTTTTACGTAACATTGATTTATCTCATGGAAACTTGATTAGGGTGAAAACCATTGTGTGAGATGATGTGCACAAAGCTTGCACCCTTCTGGAGTGCACTTAATCAAAATCTTATCCTTTTAATTAGATTACAAAGAAACTATCAAGTGTCACCTAATTAAGGGATTTGAGTCTTTTCCTAGTTGGAAGTAGTATGATTAGAGGACTTGGGACACAAGTGAATATGTTACCTGATTAAAGGATTTAATACAAAATACTTGTTAAAGTCCACACTCAATTAACTTGTTTTTGTAATTGAAATAGAAAAATAGGAAGTTTAACCTCCAGAAGATAATTATTTATCTTAGCTTGACTCAGATCACTTTGATGCTCATGTACTTGTCTACAACTTGTTTAGGTCTCCTTGTCTTTGCAACTCAAAATTCATTTGTTATGTGCTCAACTCTTCTTTTCTTTGACTCTTCTACTCATTGTGTTTTCATCTCGCCTAGCTTTATTCAACACACCTCATCTGAACTCTTGAGCCCTTATCCTTTCTCTTCTTTTCTCATGTGATTGCATTAGCCTTACACTTTATCTTGTCAGCTTCTCAATGTGCAATAGACTCGATTATTCAAAAGTGAATGACTATATACATCTTATGCAATCACCTTTGAACCCTAATGTGAGAATTTAGATGTTGAGTTTTCCCACCTCTTTCATGCACCATTTTATAGGCTACATGTATCAGGCACACTACCCCAAATTATAAAGTCAATTCTCTTGTGTGACTCCTCCAGTCTTCTAGTTGACAAGAATTAAAATTTGAAATCTCTCACCTTTCACCCCATTGGAGCTTGATGTGACACAACGTGGCTAGAAGTTACAAAAAAAAAGTAGGTGCATAAAACTATAGTGCACGACCTACATGGTCCACTACAACTTCTTCACAAATATAGTCCACTAGGGAGTCTTGTACTAGATCTACACCTTCTAGAAGAGGTCACCCTTATTTTAGGTCATTCTATACTCTGAGTTAGAAAAGTGGCTATGGTTTAGATGCCTTAGGAGGGAAGAGGTAAGGCAGTTAGCACAATAGACATACACAACCTAGTTAGCTAGTGCAGAGTGTGTAGTCAAGTTCTAGCAAGGGGAGCTATCAATAGTCTAGTGATCCTCATGGATGACATATATACGGATATGGTGTTGGGGCAAGCTTCTTTTGTGGGTATCATGGTCATAAGTTATTATGATGTCCTCAAAAGATGTTAGTAGGGCCAAGAAGAGTTATGACTATGTTGGATCCTACTGTTGGTGATGCAAGAAGATCCCATCATGTATTTGTAGAAATTAATAACCATCAAGATGAACATTAGATTGCTATAGTCAAGACTACATATTTGTTACATGGTATTTGTACAACTATTTTATTTTATTTTGGTGCTTCATATTTTTTTATTTCACCATCCCTTATTCAACATTGTGGGCTAGTGGCAACAAAATAAGTCGAGATGTGACAAGCTGAGTTGGCTATGGGATCCAACGTGACTATGGATTCCCTAGTTGATGGTTTTTTGTTGAACTTGGGTGCCTTCAAAACTATGTTTAATCTTGGTATGCTACCCTTAGGATCTTATGGTATTGTGTTGGGTATGGATTGGTTAGCTTCTCAATAGGAAAGTATTGATTGTTGACAACACAGTTGGGAAAGTTGAGCTTGTAGGGGTCTAAATACTAGTCTCACTTTAGATGATCTCATCTAAGCATCTGAAAGAAAGTGTGAGGCATGTATGTTAGATGTTTTTAGTCTCTGTTAGTGACCTTAATTTCATGTGATAGTTTCCTTCTCCTTCATGAGTATGTTGATGTGTTACCAAATGAGATACCTAGTATGCCACCACAATGTGACATTAATATATTGTATTGATCTCATCTTGGGAGTAGATCCTATTTCTCAGGAACCTTATCACATGCCTACTCAAGAGTTGAGTGAGCTTTGGTTACAATATGAGTAATTGTTGGCCATCCACCAGTCATCTTTGTTAAGAAGGACAAATCATTACACATACTTATATATTTTCTACTAACAATTAAATAAGGAAACCATTAATATATTGTATTTTTTATCACAAATAGATGACTTGTTTGATTAGATGAAGAGAACATGAGAATTCTTGAAGATTGATCTAAAGTTGGGATAACATCATCTTCAAATCCAAGAGGCTAATATTCATCAAATAGGGTTTAGTACACACTATGGACATCATGTGTTCATGGTTGTACCTTTTGGGTTGAATAATGCCCCATCAATGTTCATGAGTTTGATGGATGGGGTGTTCCACACATACCTTGATTGGTTTGTCCATTTTTTCCTCAATGAAATACTAATGTATTTCAAGACTATGGAGGAGTGCACCACCCACTTGTACTTGGTATTATAATGCTTACATAACCATCAATTAAATAAAAACTAGGGAAAACATAAGTTCTTATAGAATTAGATGAAGTATTTGGGTCACATCATTATGGGTGATGATATTCCACTAGATCTTACTAAGATCTAGGCTGTCATGGATTCACTAGCACCCACTAGTGTTCCTAAGGTGTGTAGCTTCATGGGATTAGAGGGTTGCTACCATTTATTCATGAAGTATTTCTCTCGGCTGGCTCACCCTATCACATTATCCAAAGAAAAGGGAAGAAGTATCTCTAGGAGAAGTGTGAGGGAACTTTTGAGACTCTTAAGGAAAGATTGACTACTGCACTTATCCTTGCAGTGCCTAATCATGTAGGTGAGTTCATGGTGTGCATAAATGTATCATTAGAGGGTTTTTGGAAAGTTTGATGTAGGAGGGATGTATGATTACATATGAGTCCTAGAAGTGTAAGGGCCATCTACTAAATTTCCCCACTCATGAATTAAAGTTAAAGTTAGCATTGGTTGTGTATGTGCTTGTGTGTTGGAGACATTTCCTTTTGGGTCACATGTTTGAGCTACATATTGATCAATGATGCTTCTAGTTAATCTTTACTCAACCAAAACTGAATGCATGACAACATCATTGGATGGAGTTCTCTTTTGAGTACAATTTGGATGTCTATTACATCAAGGGGAAGAAGAATGTTATCATAGATGTCTTGAGAAAGAGAAGATATGTGTTACTAGTTTTGTTATTGGGAGTGGA
The DNA here is from genome assembly GCA_028749045.1 of Cupressus sempervirens. NCBI lineage: Eukaryota > Viridiplantae > Streptophyta > Pinopsida > Cupressales > Cupressaceae > Cupressus > Cupressus sempervirens. Next base: position 386,433,911 of record CM053789.1, on the reverse strand, counting down.
TTTTCATAGTTATATCTTAGAGGATTTTCCTAGTAACACTTGGTGTTAGGATGTAAGAGTGGAGATTGAGTTTGGATGTACCTTTGGGTATTCTTTGGAGTCTGATGGACTATTGTGGCACTTGGACTGAATTTATGTGCCTGTATCAGGGGATTTTTTGTTCTTTGTTTTTTTTCTGGAGGTACATTGTACACCACTTTGTACACATCCTGGCACTAGGAAGATGTATACTGATCTTAGGGTGTAGTACTTTTAGGAAAGGATGAGGTGTGATGATGCTGATTTCATATCTCAATGCCTTAAGTGACTGAGAGCAAAGGAAAAATATCAACATCCTCTGGGTATTTTTCACCCCCATTCTGTTCCAAAGTGGAAGTGGGATACTATATCTATTAAATTTATCATAGGGTTTCCTATGCCATCACTTCGTTATGATTCTATTTTCACCTTTGAGAGCATCATATACAACTACTTTAGTAGTTCATGTGGTCTTGGAGGATATTGACTTGTTGCATGGGATTCCTCAAAGAATAATTTGGGATAGAGATCTAGTGTTTACTTTAGCACTATGGACATCTCTTCAACATGCTTTAGGCATGCAACTCAAGTTTAGTTCTTCTTATCACATAGAGATATATGGATAGACTAAGAAGATGAATCATGTTTTGGAGGATACACTCCACATGTACAAGATGGATTGGAAAGAAAACTGAGAGGGTTATTTGTACTTGGTTGAGTGAGTGTGTGCACCAAGATCATGTACACAAAAGTGGACACCACCCAAAAAAAATTCAATAATTCAATCAGGTTCCAAGGGCGATAATTTCTTCAAAACCCAATTGGGTTCTAAGGATGAAAATTTCTTCAAAACCTGATTAGGTTTAGGAGAAGAGAAATCATATTATTACTTCTTCATAACCCAATCATGTTTTGAATAAATAAAAATAGGCTCTACTCTATAAGCCATAACTTTCACATTTGGATTCTAATTGACTACATTCAAAATGTGTTGGGAAGCTATTGACAAGATGTACAATATAATCCAACTAAAAAACTCCTATCACACACACACACACACACACACACACACACACACACACACACACACACACACACACACACACACACACACACACACACACACATTTGAATCAAGCATACTTTAAAATAGATAATTGTTGTTTCCCAAACATGTAATAGATGGGTAGATAAGAGTGATATCATATTTTTTCCTCTTTCTTTGATCCATATCAAGGTTATTTGTATTTTACACATTGCTTAATACTATTTTATATTATATTATTCTATTTTATTATATAATGTTGCACTAGGAGCACCTAGATGGACATGTAACATGTACAAATTTCCACAGAATATCCTTGATGAGTTGTATTAATACATTGTGATAATATTTGATGTAATTATTTCATATTAGGAAAAATAATTAAATGTTCAATATTAATTTTGGGTCAATAGGTGGTTTGGTAGCAAATGGGTTTAGCACATGATTTATGTAATAGTACTTGGTGGTTTTGTGGGAGCTTTCCACTATTAAAGAAACCACAAGGGTAGTTGTTGAGGTAAAAGACAAGGCGAGATAGGTTAGCCAAGGGAGCATTTGTGGAGGTTGGAAGCACGACATGAGATGTGTGGATTCATTCTTATTCACATAGATTACTTGGTGTGGCTATGGCTTTTAAGGTTTCTAGGGTTGTATTGCAATGGTGTTTTATTGAATAATCCATGATGATGTATTCTTTTAGAGGTTGAGTTTCTCCCTTAGTGAGGGTCTCCCAGGGTATACATTGTGTGACATTTTTATGCCAAAAAAATACACAACTTCTAGATCTCACTTTTACATATCATACTACTAAAGGAATTTTCAAAATGTTAAATATAATTATGTCTTTTTTGTAGTACACAAAAACATCTATGTTCTATTTTTCTAAAAAAACCACAAATTATTTTTCATGTGCACTAGGTTTGACCCACATAATCTTATCCCTTTTTTTGTTTAGTATTTTAGAAAATAGATTAAGAGTACTACAATTTTTATTTTTTACATATCTTATTGTGAGATGATTACTCTCAAACATCTTATTCAAGTTCATGTTAGGTTTACCTAATTTATATAAAAAGGTTTCCACTTATACCCTCACTTTTTTACACCGTCTTGGTGCACTTACCTGAGTATTCATATAATAATGGATACCATAGTTATCTTGGCATATCAATTTTTTAGGTCTTGTATGATAACCCTTCTCACACCCCTTTGGGTTTTGATCAATTTGAGGAATGAGTATGTTTGGGTCCTAAAATGCTTTGGGATATGGAGTAGAAGGTTGTTCATATTAGAGAGCATTTGGTTATTACATTGGATAGGAATAAGAAGTATGTAGATGACCATAGGCTGGATTGTCACTTTTTTGTTGGTGACCAAGTCCTTTGAATGTTCATCCACAAAAGATCCCCATCTATTATGGGAAAGATTGTAAGGTAGTATTGTGTTTTTTTAGAACTTTTGAGATCTTAGAGAGGTTTTGTCTTGTTTCTTATTGCTTCACATTTCCACCTTGTTACAAGTTACATTTTTGTTGCACCAAAAGATCAACCTATTAATGCCCAATACAACCACTAGACTTATAGAACATAGGAGGCGGTTAAGCCATGTCATGAATCTTGAAGGGGAAGGCTGGTGACTAGTCCAACAATTACCCCCTTAGTGTTACCCGAGGAGATTCAAACCTATGACCAAGCTCTAATACCACTTGTTACAAGTTAGAGTTTCCATTGCACCAAAAGATTGACCTGATAATGCTCAATACAACCACTAGACTTATAAAAAATAGGAGGTGGTTAAGCCATGTCACAAATCCTAAAGGGGAAGGCTGACGTTTAGTTCAACACACCTAGCATATCATACATCCATGATTTTTTCCAAATGTCTATCTAGTAATAATATATTCCTAATGTTACCAATGTACTTGATTGGGATGTCATACAAGTAGAGGAAAAGTAGATTTCTTTGGAACCCATATGCATTAATCATCATCAAAGGCTAACCCTCAACATTCATGAGATAGAATAGGTAAGGACCTAATGGGACCCAAATGACAAGGTTTTAGATACATGGGAAGATGCCACATGGTTGAGAGATTCGTATCCTTATTGTTAGAAAGTAAATTTAAACCAACTCTCAATATCTTTATAAATTCCAAAACATATAAATAGTAGATGCAATAACCATAGAAAGATAATAATACACAATAAAACTAGATATAATAACTAGGGAAACCCTTGATCAGATGGAAAACCCCAATGGGAATGATTCCCACAAGGTAATGTACTAATATAAAAGTTCCTTATGAAAGGATGGAATATGTTAGGAGCCAATGAAATACATTCAGTACATATGAGTCCTTGTTAGCAGACTTTGAATCTTTATTAGAAAATTCCAACCATGTTAGGATATGTGCTAACCATGTTAGGATTTTAAAGGAGGAAAATTGAACCCACTACTCAAATAGCCTCAAACGGTCTTCATGAAACAATCTTTAGAATAATCTATCCAAGTTCTCAACTGACTAAATAAAAACTTCTTTAATTTCCAATACAATTCCTTTGAAGCTCATAGTACATCCTCTACATTATTCTCTATTATGATCAAATAAAAATTGTATCCAAGTTCACATAACCAACACAAAATGATCTCACTGATTAATGCCACGCTTTATGTCATGGAAATGACCTTTCCTTTATACCAAGTCCTAAAAAAGTATTGAGTTGGCCTTGAGGCTTTCTCAATTTACAATGAATAATAGAAGACATTATTTTAAGATATCACAATACATGTTTGCATTACAATTTGCCTTTCTCATAATGATTTTAATGATAGTAGGCTCACAGGAAACAACACCCTGAATAGACTTTATAAGTCAATTCAAACTATAGATCTATTTTTCTATCTAGAACATAGCACCCTGAATATGTCTTTGAGATTCCTCTAAGCTTGATTAACCAAATTCCATCTGAGCTAAAAGATACTAGTGATTTACCAGCAGCCTCTTTCCAAAAACCTCTCTGAAATCTACCAACAGAAAACCTCGCATGGTTCTATCATATCTTCATATTTCCTTCCATGTAATTAACTACAACATCTACATACATATTTGAATATATGTTCATGAGTGCAAAACTAATTTCTTTTATCATTGACTGCACCAAACAATTTTTCCTTTGTAACTCTAGTAACCTTCATAGAACAATGTATATGTTGACATCAATGCCAAAGTCTCATGAATGTAACACATAATCACTCAACCATATGCCCAACAATGCTAATAAAATACCCCATATAAATACCATCAACATTAATGCTAAAAAACTCCCCCTTTGGAATTCATGGAAATATAGATGAAAAACATCTAAGTACCATGAACACCAAATATATTTCTTCTTCACATTCCTTTACTCCCCCATTCATGCTATGCATGAATGTAAACATATATCTCAGTCTCAAACAATACATCCTTTTCAACCCATCTTTCTCACATCGAATAATCTATATGCATGAAAAAAGTGTTAATCTCCCCCATACATAAACATCAATACTTTCTCCCCCATTGATAATATCATTGTATCTCTCCTTCATAAATAATGTTTTCATGTATAATTCTCTCCCCGACTGACACCAATGTCAAGGGTATCATTATGTCAATATTCTAAGTTAAATCTATTCCAAAATAATATGTAACATCAAAGTGTCCAAAAATAGTGTTAAATACTAGTACCATGAGCCCTTAATGACTCAACTCAAACAAAGATACTCCCCCATAGGAGAAGCATCAAATATCTAGTCCAAACAAAGAAAATAGTGTTCTACAACATTCTAGACTAATGAAATCTCCACATCAACTACTTAGAAGAAGGTTAAGGCATGAACCCAAACATACCTCTCAAATACTCAAATGCTTCCTTAGCCAAAGGTTTTGTAAATATGTCTACTATTTTCTCCTTTGTGCTAACATATTCCAATATGATCTCTTTCTCTGCTACCTTCTCTCTCCAAATGTGATACTTAATTGATATGTGCTTTATCTTTGAATATAAACCTGGATTCTTTGGCATACTCACTATACTTATGTTATCATAATGTATGATAGTAGGCTTAGTAAACTCAATTCCAATATCCCTCAACAAATAGTTTGTCCAAATAATCTGATCACAATTATTTGCCATTGCTACATATTCTACTTCTATTTTACTTTGTGAAATACAAGCTTTTGTATTGCTCAACCAATAAACTAGTCTTTCTTCTAAGAACAATGCTCCACCACTAGTGCTCTTTCTCTCATCTACATTTCCTACCCAATCAACATTAGTGTACACACATAATGTAAAATTAGGTGATTTGTCATAACATAAACCATAATCGAAAGTTCCTTTCAAGTATCTAAAACTTCTCTTTACTGTTATAAAGTGTGTTTCTTTAGGGTCTTCTAGAAATATTTCCACAATTCCAACTACATTAGCTATATCAAGTCTAGTGTGTGTCAAATATTGAAATCCACAAATCATAGATAAGTACTTTGTTTGTTCTCCACTAGGGGATTCATATTTTCTATATAACTCACATCTAGTTTCTATAGGTGTTCCAACATATTTACATTTCTCCAAACTAAATCATTTCAAAAAATCTTTAAGATACTTAGCTTGTGATATGAAAATGCCATCTTTATTTTGAACAATTTTCAATCCCAAGACATAGTTTATCTCTCCAATCATACTCATCTCAAATTATTTCTTCATATCATCTAAAAATGTCTTGGAACTTCATTATTGTCTTCAAAAATAGTGTCATCTACAAATACTAAAAAAATTAATAAATCATCATTATTATTTCTTAGGTACAAACTATTATCAACATTACCTTTCACAAATCCCAATTTTGTCAAGTGTTTGTCCAATCTTGCATACCAGGCTTTAGATGCTTGCTTCAGTCTATATAATTCCTTCTTCAATCTACAAACTATGTCTATTTCATCTGTCAAGGAAAATCCATCAAGTTGTTCAATGCATACCTCTTTTAGAAGTTCTTCATTCAGAAAGGTTGACTTAACATATATTTGATGAACATTAGAGTTCTTATTGGATACACATGCCAAATACATTCTCACTACCTCTAATCTAGCAATAGGGGAAAATGTTTCTTCAAAGTCAATTCCTTCTTCCTGTTAATATCCTTTACAAACCCTTCTGATTTGTTTCTTACAATTTCACCTTGTTCATTCATCTTATTTCTAAATAACCACTTTGTTCCAATAACATTCTTATCTTTAGATCTAGGAACCAATTCCCAAGTTTTGTTCTTTTCAATCTGCTCTAATTCCCCTTTCATAACTTTTATCCAAAAGTCATCTTTACAAGCTTCATCAACATTCTTTGGTTAAACTTGAGATATTAAACATAGTTCTTCACTAACCTTGGTTCTTTTCATAACTACTTTGTTCATACCTCCAATAATTTGTTCAATAGGGTGATTTTTTTCTACATTTCCATTATGTGTCACTTCCTCAATTCTGATTTCTAATCTAGGTTCAAATATTTATTCTTCTCTCTATTCCTCACTTTGTAATTCAATCTGAAAACATGTATCAATTTCATAAATTAATTCTTGTTCAACATTTTGATTGTTAAATCTTTGATTAGTCTCTCCATCATAATCATAACCAAGTATTCTTTCTTGAATTCTAAACATATCATCAACTCTCAAATTATCACTTTTAGTAATAGTCTTCAATCTCTGATTAAAAATATATATGTTTTTCTTTTCATTAAATATCTAGGTAACATTCCTTCATCACTTCTAGAATAAAAATTTCCAACATCATCATCTCCCTTAATATAGCATTTACTTCCAAATATTCTAAAGTATTTCATAGTAGGTGTATGTCCAATCCAAAGTTCATAAGTGACTTACTAGTATCTTATCTAATTTGCACTCTGTTCATAGTGTATATTATGGTGTTCACTTCTCTCCAAAATATGTGGTATGCTTTTCTCAAACATCATTTCTCTAGTTTCCTCAATTACTGATATGTTCCTTATTTTTGCCATCTTGTTCCGTTCTGGAGTCTTAGAAGATGAAATTTGTCTCTTTATACCATTATCCTCACAAAAGTTATTAAACTCATTTGAAATAAACTCTCCACCTCTATATGATCTCAAACATTTAATCTTTAAACTGGATTATTTGTTAATTACTCTATTGTTAAATACTTTGAATTTCTCAAAAGATTCATATTTCTCTTTAAGAAATGTAGTCCACTCCATTCTAGTGAAATCCTAAATAAGAAGCATAAATTACCTTTCTTGATAGAAATCTCTTGTTCTTGTAGGGCTACTTAGATATGTGTGTACAATCTCCAACATTGCTATAGTAGTAAACATCTTGATCGAAAATGAATTCTTCTTATGCTTTGCCAACACACATTCTTTGCAAATCATGTTAGTAGGTTTCACAATCTTAGGCAAGTTTCTAACTATAAATGTAGTACTAACTTTCAAAATGTTATCAAAGTTGATATGACGAAATCTCTTATGCCATAGCCAACTGTTATCTACTTTTACAATCAAACATTTCATTTTAGTAGGGTTCAACTGAAATACATTACCTCTTGTTCTTGTAGTAGTACCGATCAAAGTACCATTCTTATCCTTGATAATGTAAGTCTTCTCTATAAAATGCAACTGTTATCACTTATTAACAAGTTATCCAATGCTCAAAGGATTATGTTTCAATCTATCCACAAAGTAAACATCCTCAATGTTAGTCTCTCCATCAAGAGTAATAGATTCTTTTCCTTTAATGTGACAAGCTACATTGTTTCCAACACTAACTACACTGCCATCATGACTATTAAATTCATTTTTTTTCCATATCCCCAATCTTATTACGAGAGCAATCACTATCTATAATCCAATCCAACTTTTTCTTCTCAATTTGTTATAATAATACATTCTTCTTTTATTTCTTTTTGAGGGCTTTCTTATTTAATAGAAAAAAACCATATCTCATCATCCTCATCATCACTACCATCTTCCAAATTTACCATCTTAAAATCAATCTCATCATCCTCATTAACAAAGAAGCAATCTTTAGGTATTCTTGACTTGTAGGGATTTCTAGGCATAAACTTCTTTTCTCTCTTAGGACATTTAGATGAATAATGACCAGGTTCATTACATGACCAACTAAAAGGAATTTTGTTACCTTTAATTTCTCTCTTCATAAGTAGGGAAATTCCTTCTTTACTCTTCTTATATTCTTCTTGTTTTGCTGCTTAGATACTACTAGCATAATCTCCACTTGTACTTGCAAATGCAGGTGTATACTTTTGTAAACTGAAAGTAGTTTCTACTCTAGAAAATCCATCATTATGTTTCATCCATAATTTATTTGTTTGCAAAATGGTAAGAAGAGTCTCTTTTGTAAAGTCAAGTGTACAAGGAATAACTTCTTTAATCATCTATGCCTTTTGGCTTTAAGAAAGTGTCAATGTCTTCAAAAATTTCTATATAATCTCATCTTTTGTCTTAGATAAACCAGAACTCTTAATTCTTGCAACAATCTTATATATTCTACTAAAGTAATCTCTTATAATTTTATCTTCTTGCATTTTAGCATCTTAAAACATACATATCCAACTCTGTAATCTAACCTTCTTAACTTGTGCATCGCCTTCAAATATCTTATGTTATGTGCAAGGCTTGAAGATTTTACGGCTACAAATTATGATTAAGGAAGAGATGATATCAATGTTTCCTTAACAAGTGTATTCTGCATGAATAGATATTTTTCACTTTTTTCATAGGAGTCTAAAAGCTTATCTTCTTTTGTCACAATCTTCTAATTTAATGTAACTAACCAAAATTCTAAACTCATACATAGCATGCGAGTTTTCATCTTCTCCTTGCAACTACGATAATTAATTCCATCAAACTTTGGACTTTCTTTTGATAAATACATCTACATAGATCTCCTCAAGCTAGTAAAGGGGGGGGGGGGGTTGGGAATCATTTATGCATTTCAAACAACTCTCAATATCTTCATCAATTCAAAAACATGTAAACAATAAATGCAATAATTGTAGAAAGATAACTATGCATAATAACACTAGATATGTTAACTAGAGAAACATTTGATTAGAGGGAAAACCCTAGTGGGAATGATGCCCACAAGGTGATGTACTAATATAAAATTTCATTGTGAAAGGATGTTAGGAGCCAATGAAATACATTTAGTATATATGAGTCTTAGTTAGGAAACTTTATTAGAAGATTCCAATCCTACTAGGAGTTGTGCCAACCTTGTTAGGAGTTGAAAGAATGAAAGCTAAACCAATTATTCAAATAGCCTCAAATTGTCTTCACAAAACAATTTTCAAGATAATTTATCCAAGTTTTGAACTAAAATAAACAACCTCTTTGCCAATACAGTTCCTTTGAAGCTCACAATACATCTTGGACATCATAACCAACACAAAATGATCTCACTCATCAATGCCACACTCTATCATAAGGAAATGACCTTTCCTTTATACCAAGTCCTAAAACAAGTATTGAGTCGGCCTTGAGGCTTCCTCAATTTACAATGAATAAAATAGGATATTATTAAGATAAATTAAAAAAAATGTTTACATTATAATTTACACTTGTCATAATGATTTTAACAATAGTCAACTCACAGGAAAGCATGCTGAGTAGACTTCATAAGTCAGCTCAAACTACATATCTGATTTTTCTATCTAGAACATAGCATCTTGAACATGTCTCTAACATTCTTCTAATCTCACTTAATAAAATTTCATATTTGCTAAAAGATACAACAAATTTACCAAGACCCACTTTTTAGAATCTCTCTCTGAAAGCTAACTCTTATAAAAATATGTTCATGTGCAAAACCAAATTCACTGATTGTTGACTATTGCAAAAAACACTTCCTTTGCAACTATGGTAATCTTTATAAAATAATGTATATGTTGACATAAATGATAAACTCTATCATGAATGCTAAACATAACCACACAATCACAACTCCAACAATGCTAGCAAACTCCCCCATTGGAATACCATCAAAATTCATGCTAGCAATTGTTTTGTAGGCTTGGAGGAGTAAGCCTATACCAAGTGGAGGAGGATGTAGTGCCTCCCATGTTTTCATTTTCTCCTAGGCTTATTTTGACTCGAGATATACTTTGATAGATTGAGATGCTTAAATGACTATACACTATCTTAACTACCAGTGTTATAGCTACTAGATGTTAGATGTGTACTACTAATTTTGATCATATCTACATGATGATACTAGTTATGTGACATATTTCCTTATGGTGATATCTGGTTTATTTTGTATTTAGACTCAAAGTATGATTTTTGTGTTATTAGATGAATATTATTGGATTCATTTTTGATGTGATATTATTTTATGGATATCTATCTTTTACTTTCAGTAAATATAAACTCAAATGATAAATAATCATGATTTAAATGATTTAATTTAAACACTTTATCATGTGAGTATATGTTTTTATGTTGTACTACAGCTCTACTATTATTTGATTTTCCATTGGTGCTAGTATGAAATGGGAACAAATCCATAGCCACTTTCTTGTGAGATCAACACAGTGTCTTGATATCATTCATGTGACTTTATGTCTTTATGTACCTCAACTAGTTATATATTGAGCACATACACTTGATGTTTGTTTTTTATTGAATAAGTAGATTCACCTTGAATTTAGGATCTGAATACATACATATATATTAACAATGGCACTAGGGGATATTGACTTTGAACATTCATGTTGATCCAATACCATCCTTGGATGGGAAATGTATCTATAAATTTTTTATTATAAATCTAGATTGATATTGCATTATTTGATTATATCCATGATCTTGTCTATGCATTTAGGGTTTCACAATTATCATAGAAAATGTTAATTAAAAATGTTTAATTAATTGATTTGGGGAAAATTTTCAATTTGATTTAATTTATTTTAATTACTGACAAATTTTTTGTGGTTGAGTTTTAATTACCCAGAACCATCTAATTTATTTGGGAAAATGGACCAATTAGATTTTAAAGTGATTTAATAGTCTAATATATAACTCACCTTTTAATAAAGGTAGTTATATTAGAAAAAGTGAGTTTTATTACTCACTTCTCGCTTGTTATTTCGTGTTTTTGAAGAAATCGCTCCAAAATCCTCTTTGGTTTTTAAGGAGATTTGTTCATAGCCAGATTTTGGCTCATCAAATCATTACGAGGATAGTCTCATTGAGTTCATAGTGAGATCTTTCTTTTTTGAGCATTTTATCACATTCAACTATCTCTTTATTTGTTAATTGCATTTCTCGATTTTGAGCATTCTGTGAGAGGTCATTTTTAAATTTTTTAAAAAAAATTTTACTTTGTTTAATTCATTTTTAAATAATGCAAAATGGTTGGAGGATAAGAACTAGTGCTTCCATTCATTTTCATGCTTTAATTTGATTTGGTTGGGTTGGAATGAAATTTTTATGGATTTCATGTTTTAATTTGAAAGTTTTGGTGGAGTTATGCTATCAAATTTTGTGTGTGCGATTGTATCTTATATTTTATTTTATTTTTGAAAGTTTGAGCACTTTTAGAAGTGGGTTTTTGATTTTGTTGAATTTTGATATGTTTGATTTTTTGGCATCTCTCCCATTGCCTCATTTTGCATGCCACCCATATTTTGGTTGAATTTTTTTTTCATATGTTTAGATTTTAAAAATGGTTTGTATTTTATGTTCCTATTATTTTCATAATTTTACTTAATGGATATTGGGGTTCATATTTAATCTGTACTCCCAACAAGATACCCAGTTGAGTCAATTATTTATACTTGTATATTTTGTTGTACTACTTAGATCCAACCCTGAAATTTGTTTTTTTATTATTATTTCATAATGTTGGTTGTACCCACACATGAGCACATGTATTTTCATATGGTAGGAGCTTACGAGAACAGAACTCTCACATTTGGTCAAATTGAGTATTTTTTCTTTTAGATAATGGGTTGGGGATTTACATTTCCTATAGATACTCATCGTGTGAAAAAAATTAGTACATGGGGTGGGTGATCCCACAATAATGGGTTCCACTTTTTGACTAATTTTGACACTGAAATCAATATTTTTGCAACAAACGTCACGTTCAAGTGACTATATCTCCAAAACTATAAATAATTTCAAGATGACATAAACTAGTGATTTTGAGTACTTTGTTCCTACTTTGTAACTATATTTTTTAATCTAAAAAAAAAAAATTACCTATGTCATTTTTTTTTATCTCCTCCGAAAAGTGATACATAATAAAATTTAATATTTTAAAGAGTGATAGTCCGTTTGACACACATAACTTTTTTTCTAGAAATGATAATGAAGTAATTCTTTCGATGTTGGATTTGTAACATCAATATCCTATGTCTGCATTTGGTTTGATTTATTTTTGTTGAATATTGTATAGTTTATGAAGTTTTGAAGTGACACGAACTGTAATTTAGACATGTGTTCCGTTTGACACAAATAATTTGAAGTCAATTTATCATAAACCTAATTTTTTTTTGAATAGTAAGGTATCTCAATAAGCTAGTGCCTACATATTTTTCAAAAATAATTTGACCTAATTTACTAATTTTCCCGAGGTGTTGAAGTCGGTTGATGTTCAATCAGTAATGAACCTATAATGAGTTAAACTCATATTTGAAAGTCTTAATGACTAAAATATGTATTGAAATTATAGTTGTTGGAAAGCTTTCTCCGAGCAGCACATTTTGACATTTTTTATTTTATAGTAGAAGATCATTCTCTTGCAATTATGGGAGTCAAAAGAGCAAAAAAAAGAAAAAATGAAAAATGGGTTGAAATTTTCTTATTTTTGTGCGTTCTCCTGAACATGGTGTTCGCGCGAACATATAAAGCATGTTCGCGCAAACATATGTTCAGGCAAACACACACATTGAAATTTCATGGTGGCCAAGAAATTAATTGGCCATGTTTGCATGAACATGTCTACTTTTTTGTGTTCGTGCGAACAGTCAAAAAAACCAAAAAATTACTAGACATGGGACAGGAAAATGCAATATAAAGTGCCAGAAATCAGTGTGCCATATGATTGCAAGAACATGTCACTAGACATGTTCGCGCGAACATGCCTTATTAGGCATGCACATGTTCGCGCGAACATGTCCAGTGTACATGTTCGTGCAAACATGTCTCGATTGTTCGCGTGAATAGTCAAAAATGAGAAATCCAAAAATTGAGCAATTTTTCCAAGTTTCTTCATCCCACTAAAGTGGAACCCATTATTGTGGGTTCACCCGGGTAGAGATATGAAGTGGCTTCTCTTGTATACCCCACCTTGAAAGTGGCTGACAAGGTAACATGAAGGGGATCTAATTTAAATTGATAGCCAAATAAAATACAGGGTAATAAAACCTAATTAAAATATAAGAGAACACCTATCAAATTGTTGAGTGTCCTAGGGGAGACAAAATGACGGTATGGCATCTGCATAGTGGCTAGTGATGCAAGTAGGAGGTGGTGATACTTGTCCTTATTACCAAAAATATATAACTAGGCTTCTTCCAAGCCTTCCAAACAAATTTCTTTTAGTCCCTTAGGACTCTTCCAAGGCTAGAAACTAGGTGGTTGGCCTATTCTTCATGCCACACTCACCTATTCGAAATATCTCTACAAAAACTTTCACTAACTCAACCAACTATCTCTCACAACACAACACACCTCCAATACCTTACACCCTCCAGGATCTTTCACAACATCATATTCCAAATTACTTCCAAAGGCTTAACTCATTGCCAATAAAGTTCTTTCAAATAGTCATAAGGTGCTATACACCTTGGTGGGTTTCAAACATCAATTCTTACAAATAGACCTAATAAGGGCTCTTCCTTGGGATTTAGATAAGAAATAAAAATATCTCAATAATCTATCAATACTAAAGGAAGATTTAGATACCCATTACTAAACTATATTAAATTTCAAAATCTTAGGTTCTAACTTGTTCATTAAGGTATATAACTCGTCGGCCTTAATCTAGGCTAATAGACCTAAAGAACATACTCAAACTATAAACTCTCAAAATCCTCAAGAACTTGAACAAAAAAAATTCAGTCCATCATTACCTTATCAAAAAATTTCAAACTACTGAATTTTGGGCTCCTAGTTATTGAGGAGATAACTAAACCTTCAAATCCTTGCTTCAATGAGGGTTTCCTTGCTGAAATGGAGATTGGCTTCCAAAATCCAATAGCTTTCCTACTCCACTATTCCAAGGGAATATTCAACATCTCATTAATGTATACAAACCCTCAACCATACATGCTAACCTTAACCAAGCCTTTCTCACATTTTTTTTCAAGAATGCTGATTCATTGTGATTACTTGCAACAACAATTGCTGATTCTTGGTCCATGCTCATATGGGGGAACATAGGTATGATGTAGAATCATGTGAAGAAAATATCAATAACACAAAACCTTTCAACAATCTTCCATATCTCCATGAAATGAAAAAATACAGTCACTATGACAACTTTCTTTGAAATATGTAGGTTTTATTGTCTAAACATCGAATAGTGAATTCTTGTCAATAACACAATGATACCAAACAAATATTTAATCATCAACAGAAATAGTATGCTCATTAACATAAATAGGAAGATTTAAGGATCACCCAAATGATGGAGTAAGAAAGTAAATGTTAAAATTGTAGCCAAATATCAATACACTAGTTGATTAAACAAAACACTAATTTCTTATTCACAAACCATACACCCTTCATTTCTCTTCTCCACATATCCTCCTCCTCCTCCTCCTCCTCTCTCTCTCTCTCTCTCTCTCTCTCTCTCTCTCTCTCTCTCTCTCTCTCTCTCTCTCTCTTCTATATGAGATTACATTGTTCTAAATAAAAACATGAGCTTTCACCTCCTCTAAGAGCTCATCCAAGATGTATGACCTTCTATCTTCCAAAACTTGTCATGTTGCAAAATGTTGTTAGCAACATTTTTGACAATATAGCAACTTTTTACACATTTTCCACATTTTTGCATATCATGTTCTAATATGCTTTCTTGGAACCTTAAATAGGTCCAAAGGTTTATCATGACACTTTAACACTACATTATATTCCATTTATGGCCTTGTATGACATTTTTCCACTTTTAGGGACTTTTACTCACTTTGACCCACATTGATTAAAACATGAACTTGGTCAACTTGACCTTAATTGAACACCTAGTAACATGAAAAATATACTAATTATGAGTTCAAATTCCATGGGAGATGGTTAGGGTACTCCTACACCAGCTAGCCTCATGCACAACTTGGTTTAAGGATACAATATCTGTATGGTTTCCAATCTTCTTTGGAAAATGGTTCAAGGACATCGTATGTATAAGGGAGTATACCCATAGAAAATTTGGGCTAGTATGAGATAAGAAATTACACACCACTAGAGTCCTTACATAGTTATCCTATAGTGTGTTTGGCAAGTGAACTGATGTACTGCATTGCCTCCATGGTTATTAAGTTGTTATGTCATGTGTTGTTTGGAATTTGTGTAAGCCTTAGATGCTTTTATCTAACATGATTTTAGTTCATTTTCTATCTCTATTAGCACAAGAAGATGTGTCTACAAGTTCTACATGGTTGGGGGACAATTCTACCTATAACATTATTGGGGATTTAAGTACGAAGATGATCTTCCTCCAACTTCTAGATTAGAGCATGATGTCCACTTGGTTCTTTGATCCCATCTTGATGTATGTTACTATTGACCATTTTTTTGCCCATTCAGCCCATCACTAATATTTGATCAGTAAAGTGTTGTATGGGATGTATTCTTTGCAGACAAGATTTGATAGCTCTTGGGCTATCTGCCCATTTTTATGAGAGTGTGAGATGTCTCCATGCATCACCTTTTTAGTGCTTCCTCCTACTGCCATGCCTCAATGAGACCCAAAAGCCTGAAATCGTATAGGATGATTCCATGTGTCTTAATCCTGGTATTTCTTCATACATCGAAGTCTTTGTAAGGTTCTGAGGTCTAGAATTGTGACACATAGTGGAGGGTCCCATCTCTAATGCTTATGTCCACCCAATGCATATGCGTAGATCAACAATGAAGATTTAATGAAAGATTAAAAGATCATTGGTTGATCTGTTAAACAATGAAAGCACAATGTGTTGCCATGTGTTGCCATTCCAATATCTCTTCATGTTGCAAAGTCTTCACAAAGCTCCAAAATTTGGAATGACGTGACAACTATTAGATCTAGTGCATCTTGGGGTTTCTTCACTGCATCTCAACCGTTCAGTGGAAATAAAGAAAATCTACATCGATGGCTACATTTTAATATCTCATTGGGAGATTCACTCACCATCTAGACCATACGTTCTAAATGAAGATCTTCATCAGTGAACAACATATTTTTAGGAAAGATTAGGTTTATCCCCCATGGTCAACTCTGCATGTTATCCTTCCCTGCTATTTTTTTGGCCATGACATACCATCAGGACCAACTCTTCAATGCTCAACTACTTCTTGAGCCTTGATTGTCATGACGCCAATACACTCCATGTCTCTTTAAAGCATACCCAGACTAGGTTTTGGCTACTTGATCTCTTGTGGCAAGGTGCACTTATTTCACTCTCATCCCATCACTTCTGGCAGCAATTATACTTCATGATCATATTTCTTTTTGATTTTGAGTTATTGCTCTCGTCTATAACTCAACTCCACTTGGTTGGGGTTTGAACTTAATGTAAACATCAAAGTTATGTCTAAACTCCTTATAAAGGCAGTTGTAAATATTTGTTAGGGGTTCTTCATATTTTGCAACAACATTATTCTTCGCAACTTTTTCCTTCATAAATAGAAATCTTATTTTTTACCTTATCTTGCTAATCATATATATTGTAAATTTTATGCCTTGTATGTGTTATTTCTTGTTTGTTCTTTCATATTTTCAATTCATGTGTAGTTTTTTGCTAAATTTTGTCTTGTGAACTTGTTTCCTTGCAACATTTTATTAGTTTTTACCTTCATGTAAATTTTGAAAGAGTAGATTTGAGTTGAGATATATGTATTTGGGCTTTCATTGATGATTTGTGAAGTTGTGGGTAGAGTTATAATCCTAGTTCTATCCTGGTGCATCACCCCTTTTCTCTTTAGCAATTTAATTTTATGCATTCCTTCTCCCTTTTCCTCTTCAGTAGTAGTGTAGGTGCATCCTGATAGTGAGGAAGCTAGCATTCTCCAAAGATTCAGCCTCAAAGCACAAGTTCCACACTTGGAGGCTATTTCTATATTACACAAAGTTTCTTGAGGGTCATACCTCAAGCAAGGGTGAAAACTTTTGTGTCAACAATTTTTTGGCATGCGTGGTGGGACAATCATTTTCAACTACAAAAGTCCTCTAGAAGCCAACCCAATCCATTCAGTAAGAATTTGAGTGTTATTTATGGTGCTATCAGCCTTTGGAGGAATTTTACATAACACCATGGCTACTCTATGCATCTTTCGGTTTCAATAGACCAAGTGCTAATTTGTGTGAAAATATTTTGATCTTTTTTGTTCCTCATATTTCCTATGAAATTCCTTGTTTAAATTATTCTTCATGGACCCCATACATGAAGATAATCTTTTCAATCCTCCATATTATGAGAATAAAGATGAATTTTTGGCCTAGCTCCACTCTCTGGAGTTTAAGGTGAGGATAGCTCAATTTGAGGAGGATCTTGCCAAGAAATTGGCTATTATAGAAGAGGAGATGAGGCTCAAGTTTTCCCAATTGCAAGCTACTAAGGCACAGGAGCTCCCAAGGTAGAAGTTTGCTTACTTCATGTAGATCAATTCTCCCCTTCTGCAACAACATGAGGAGATATGCACACTACCAACGACACCATTAGAGCCAACCCTTGTCGGCCAAGAGGATACAACTATTGCAGAGCACAATAGTGAGGTTAAGGATGATTGCTTAGACTTGAATCCATCAAGAGGATGCCCCATTAGGCATCTAGCTCTGCTATAATGCAAGTTTCCCCTATTCATGCTCATTCTAGACTATGAGGGAGAATACCACAAGGAAGAGAAAGCATGCTTTGCCCAAGTTGACAATACCCCAATGCTAGAAAGCTTTTGTAACACCTCACCAAGGGACCCAAAAGAAATGACCTAAAGTTTTACTAAGTTTTCCAACATTTTTTTTTGAACAAGAAAGATAACATACACATCAAACACATAGTAGCGGAAGCAATAAAATACAATCAATTAAAGCATACAAAACAGGTTACATTTCTTAAGGATCCCATGATGTTGAATTACATATAAATTTAATCTAATACTAAGTCTAACAACTACCACATCCATATGAAAGAATTATCAGAAAGTCCAATGTCCATGATATACATTTGTTTCGAATGCCTCTTGGCAAATTAATTCGAAATGCTCAATCATCCACTATACATGTCAAAGGGTATGAAAGGCTATAAGAATATACATATGTAGAAACAAAGATACATCATCCTCCATGAATCTATGATATAAAGCACAGTAAAATAAATGAAACCATCCACCGTACATGATACATCCATCCATCATAAAAGATATAAACATCTAACATGAAATACAACTATCCATCATAAAACATAACTAACTAAGTGCACGATTCCTCCCAACCATCAATAGCATCATTAGACCATCGTGGGTCCTAGCCATCCCCCACGCATAACATCCCAAGCCACCGAACATACTGTCAGTACTGTAGTAATTAGGGATGTCACTCCTAAACATATTACAACATAAGCATAAGGAAATCTAACATGTTAATCATCAATAAAAGGAAATGCATTAGTAATATAACATCATTTGAGCATGATAAACAAGCATCCCAAGAAGCTCTAGCCATGGTGACTATGGATGGATCTCAATGGTAAGAGTGAAAAAGTACTACCACCCAACCATGTGGAACCTAAACGGTCCACTCCCACCGCACTGAGGAGATAGTCTTAAGTCCCAAGCAAGATATCAAATCGCATATCACAAGTACTCTCTAAGTCAAATAAATCCTAAAATTATACTAACTCAAAAGTTCTAAGATAGATAGATATCTAAATCCCAGAGGTACTCAAGATACATAGGAAACCTACTCTATAAGCAGGAAAGTGTCATCACATAAATCATGTAGAAGTTATCTTAGTAGTTAGCTTAGGACTCTAGGGTCCCTACTGATCCCCATGCAGCCACTAGTGTCCTCTTGTACTGACAAGGCATAATACAGAATTCAAGGTCGCAACCAAGCATTCTCTCTACTCCCATCCTAGTTTGTACTAGCACTTGAGGCATGGGTGAGAACACACAATTATCTTATTAGGTTCATTTTACTCTCATTTAGTATAATATTTCCACTTATTAAAATAACTTACAATGAATTACCCTGGCAGCCACTTAGGGCCTTGACCCCCCCCCATTGCAAGCCACTTCCTGACACTATAATTAGATAACCTACCCGAGGCTCATAAAGGCACAAATCCATAATCATATAAAAAAATCACCTCAGTCCTATACAAGTGACTAGAAAGCATCATAAAGATAATCATAATAATCACACCAATTCTCCACGAGCAATTGGAAGCATCAAATGATACATCAGAATATCCATTGGTTCTCAACAAGCAACTAGAAAGTATCCCAAAATAATACTGATCGAAGACTCCAAAATGGTCAAGTCAAACATGTCACAACATGACATCATCAAGAACATAACAAACACTTGAATCCAATCAAGGTGATTGGAAAGTAACCCAAGTATAACTAATTGAGGACTAAAAAATGGTTAAGTCAGATATCTCATAATCACACACCTCAGCTTCATACAGGAAGAATAGAAAGCAATAACAATAGTAAGTACAACCATAACATAGAGCATACCATCACATTACCATGGTTGGGTTTAGAAAGATCGAGAAACAAATCACCATAACATCACATTCATATAGCTCTTGAGCCTTTGGTAAACATCCTAAGACTGGTCAAAGCTAGGTCAACCCCAAAATCCAAAAGTACGGACAACAAATAAAATAGTACAATTTCATAGTTTGATGTTAAAACATAAAGTTTCAATTTACAATAATGTTCCAATTTTCATTTTTTGATGTATAGTTAAAGTGAATGAAATTCATAGTTTACCCTTGCGAACTAACCCCATTCTTATTTTTAAATATATTTTTTGCAATTACCCTACTTGATTAAAGTAAATTTTGCAGAATAATCAAAGTAATAATTTATTTAAGTTATTAAATAAATAATTAACTTCATTTTATAACATTCTTTAAAAAAAAAATTAACCTTAATTAAACTAAATTTAATTAAGTTAATTACTAATTCTAAATATAAAACTATATTGATATTATTCAATTAATTATTAATAAAGTTTATTAACAATATTAATAATTAATAATTTAACTAAATAATAATCTAAATTTAATAACATTAATAATTAATTATTTAAATTAGATGCAATTTAAATTTAATAAAATTAACATTTAATAAATTATATTAAATATAATCTAATTTTAATACATTAATAATTAAAAATTATAATAAAATTTTAAAACTTTTAAATAAACTATATTTAAATTTTATTAATTTAAAAATTTAAATACAAACAAACAATATTGATACATGCGCTTAAGGCTTGCACGACTGGCCATAAAGGCTGGTATTTACCTTGGCGGCACCACTGCTGTAGGAGCAGTAGCATACTGTCATAAAGGTAATGCCTATTGCTATGGTAGTAGCTGTAGCTTCTGTACAGTCGTGAGGTGAAGCTAAGTAGGGGGGCGGGGGGGTTGGTGGCCCCTACCCACCCAATTATATATATTTTTAAATGTTTTTAATCTTTTTTTTCTTATATAATATTTCTTTTATATAAATTTTATATATACATATATAATTAACAAAAACAACCCCCTCCACAATTTATTTAAAAATAAATAAATATACTTTTAATAACATTTATAACTTTGGTCTGATAGGAAAATATATTTAACCAATCAAATTTCTAATTAAAGATTTTCTTTTTTTATTTTCAATCCCTTTCCGATTCAAGCTTTAATTTATTAATTCCATTTTAATTCAAACCCAAAACCTGATTAATACTAATTTCATTCTATTGAAGACTAAGGTCTTCTAAATAGTTTTTCAATCTAGATTTAGAGATGAAATTGAATAGCAAGGGATCCAGAACGAAGGGTGGCAAGATTTATGCAACAAAATTTGAGAACACAATTTTCTTATAAGCACGAAGTAGGCAGAACATATTGAATTACATAATTCATCTAGTGGTCAAAACATAAGACCCTACTTGAGCCTGATGCTAACACGCAACCACCCCAAAATCGTGAGAGAACTCGCTTCTATAAAAAATCTTCTCTTTGAAAACTTTCCTCAAAAATTCCCTTCTAAAATTCGCGTCAAAAATTCATCTCTTTCCAAAAATGAACCCCCCTAATTGTGATAAAGAGTTCTCTCCTTAAATCAGGGCACTGATTGTGCGTTCACTCAGGAGAAGTCCTTGCTCACAACCCTTAACTCAATATTAACTTTTATTTATCTATCTTTTATCTTGCATTAATCTTTTTCATGTGCGTTAAAAGAATTATTAATTAACTTTATTAAATTTTCTAGTTGACTTCTTTTTAATTAATTATTTGAGCTTTTAACTCATGCACACATCATGCAATTAAAATATCTTTATTAATTTCACTTATTTTATCTTTTAATTAATTTCTCATATTTTAATCTCATGCATGCATCGTGCGAACATAAATTTTTTTATAAATAAATTTCTTTTCCACTTCTCAATTTATTTTTGAAACTTAATTGATAAAATATTTATTAACTTAAATAATTATAATATTTAGCATTTATTTAAAAATGAACTCTAAATATATTATTATTAAATTAACTAAATATTATTGCATTCTAAATTTATACTTATAACTTTTATCTTCAAATTTGATTTTTATTTATTTAATTAATTTCTCAATTAATTAAATATTAAAATATCATAATAATTTTCCTCTAAATTAAATCATTAATTTAATCTTTTAATTAGACTTAATTAATAGAAAATTACTGAAGACTCATAAACAAAATTCAAAAACCCATCATAGCAAAACACATACAAAATCAAACTAAAGGGTTATAATCAAGAATTAACATCATGTAGTGCCTGCCCTCGTTCACATCTTTCTGGACACATTGTGGTTATTTTTGTTGGACAATGTTAGAATAGTTTTATGTTGATGAGTAGTAGCTTTGTTCTGAGACTATCATACATTATGTTATGGATTCAGCTGATTTATGATGAGATTATTTAGACTCTACATTTAATGTATGCATGATGATTATTACATTGCTTTCAGTTATTGATGATGATTAGTTAGATGGTTTATTATCACATGTGTTTTATTATGGATACTTACCCCATACATGCATGTGTATGGTGTGCGTGTTTGTTTTTATGTATGGCGTTTCTAATGTGGTTAAGGAAGGGAGTCGTAGTCACCTGCTAGTCGGGATCTACACGAAGCACCACTTCTTGCCATTGCTTGTTTAGCTTAGCATTATATATATTGTATTTACATGCGTGGTTTTTATGTAGGTTGTAGGTACCAGGTATCGACTTTCCTAAATTGCCAGGATGAACGTACCCTATCGCACTATCTCAATGGTAAGAGAGGGGAGATAAATTCTCAAGTCCAAATCCTAAACCCCTAAACCATTTGTCCTAGTGAGGTAGGACAAGTATCTCGATATTATACCTTTCGAATGTGTTGGATGAAATAATTCGTGATTTTTAACCCTTTAGACTGATTTTGTATGGATTATTTTATGATGGGTTTTCATATTTTATCTTGGAGGTCTATGGTGAATTTTCTATTAATTAAGTCTTAATAAATAGATTTAATTAATAAATTAATTATTTGGGAAATATTAATATAATATCATGATCTTTGAAATTTTGATTATAATTAATTAAATGAGAATTAATTGAAAAAAAAATTAAATAAAAAAAATTAGAAATTAATTATAATAAAAATAATAATAAAGTAATAAATAAATAATAATAATAAAAGTAATAAAAGAATCAAAATAAAAGTTATAAGCTTGCCTAGGGGTAAACACACCTCTTGATTGCACATATGTCAACAACACAGGAGTTAGTGCACCAAATAAGCACATGGTGTCTACAACCTTATGACTCATCTAGAAGGTTGGAAAGAGCTCATGCTTAGTTGTCAACACCTTCTAGTTGTTTCTAGAGACATTCTAGGTGCTTCTTGAGAGTTCTTTATATTCAAGCACTCCTAGAAGCTTAGGGAGAGCATTTTTGGAGGACTTGGGAATGTGGGAGAAGGAAAGAGCTTGCTCTGCAGTTTCTGAGGAGAAGCGAATTAGCATCAGTGTTCGGGTAGACACTTGTGCTTTTTCTTATGTTATTTTCGCTTCTTGCACTTCCTGTCTTCTTCGTGTCTTCTGAATACTTTATGAGGATTCTATGTGTGAATGTTCCAATTATTTAATCTTGTCATGGATATATAATTCTTATGTGAGAAAATTCCTCACGCATAGATCTAATAAAATTATGGAGCTAGGGTTACAATTTATAGTCAAACCTATTAGAAGAATTATTGGGTAAATTTAGAAAACAAATCTTATTCTTAAAGCCCTTTAAATTATGTATATGCCTCATTTTTAAATATTACATATTTGTACGAATCTGCATACTTGTATATATTTATTTATTTATATATATATACACATAAGTATATATATATATATATGTATGTATGTATGTATGTATGTATGTATGTATGTATGTATGTATTAAAAAAAAAAAATGTGATTGTGCTATCACAGTAGAAAAACTGTTTAAGGAAATTCTTTATTAAAAATTGAACTATCAAAATTTCATACTGGGCCCAATGTTAGTAAAAACGTTTTGGAAAAACTTTATTAAAATTTGTGGTGGGGTGGGGGGGGGAGGACGGAACCTATGCCCCTGTACTCGCTATCCTCGCAGGTACCTGTTGTTGTAGGCACTGTGACGACAGAGGGTACAAAGTACCCGCTATCGCCATAGGCCCTGCAACTGCAGGGTACCACATGCCGACAACGGTACTTCATATATATATATATATATATATCTATTATGTTTTATGCAATTTGATGGGGGTGAAATTGAATTTCTCCATTTCGATTTTCTTAAAACATTTTAAAATATTATTATTATCATTGAATATTAATAATTATATATGTATGTATTTATGTATGTATGTATGTATATATATATATATATATATATATATATATATATATATATATATATATATATATATATATATATATATATATGTAAGTATGTATATATGTTATTTATAATTAATAATTATTAAATTTGTTAAATTTTTTGTATTAATAGATCTTTTCTTTTAATAATAAATTAATATAAGTTTAATTTAATTATTTAATTGACTTGAATTATGATAATGAAAAGAATTGGTAAATTTTCATGTCTAAAATTTACAATGTAAATTCAATGGGGGTCATTTTTAATTAATGTGTAAATCATTAGAATAATTGGTAAATTGATTCTAGAGTTAAGTAATAATGTACAAAATTTCTCCACTCAATATTTAATTTTGAAAACGAAAACTAAGACCTCCACACTCCACTCAATTATGTAATTTTAAAACAAAACCCAAACATGTGCTTGCATTGTGTTTTCTCTATGCTATTCATTTTTGGGTTGACTAGTGTTGACCAGTTGTAGAACATCTACCAAAGGCTCAAAGGGTTATGATTGTGATGTCATGATGATGTCTTTTGATTTCGATCTTTATAAACCCAACCATGGTTATGTGATGGTATGCTCTATGAGATGTTTGTAGTTACTGATTGTTATTGCTTTCTAGTCTTCTTGTGTGAAGCTGAGATTCATATGTGTGAGACATTTGACTTAACCATTTTGTGTCATTGATCAATTATACTTGGCTTACTTTCCAGTCATTGGATGGAAATGAATTGTTATCTGATCTTGATGATGTCATGTTGTGACATGTTTTGACTCAACCATTTTGGAGTCTTCGATTAGTATTATTTTGAGATGCTTTTTGGTTGCTTATTAAGAACCAATGATTATTGTGATTATCAGGGATACCTTCAGTTGCCAATAGAGAACTATTGTGGTCATGATTATCTATGATGTTTTTTAGTTAACTGATGGAGATTTGATGTTTATATTGTGGATTATCTTTTGGTATTTTGAGATATATGATTCTATGAGCTTAGGGTAGGTTATCTACTTGTACTGACGGGAAGTGGCTTGCAATGGGGGTTGGGGCCCTAAGAGGCTGCCAGGGTAACTCATTGTAAGTTGTCTTAATAAGTGAAAACATTCACACCTAATACTGACTTAATGAACCTAAAAAGATAATTGTGTTGTTCTTGTCCATGCCTCGAGTGCTTGTATAGACTAGGATGGGAGTAGAGAGAATGCTTGGTTACGATCTTGCATTTTGTAGTATGCCTCATCTGTATGAGAAGAAACTAGTGGCCACATAAGGATCACTAGGGGGCCAGGGTCTATTGGGAGACTACTAGGGTAACTCTAGTGTGATCCGTGTGATGAAACTTTCCCACTTGCATAGTAGGTTTCCTACATGTCTTTGTGTGCCTCTGGGAATTAGATGTTGGATTTGTGTCGGAACCTTTGAGTTAGTATACTTTTAGGATTCCTTGACTTAGAGAGTATTTATTCTATGTGATTTGAAAACCTATTTTGGACTTGAGATTATCTCCTCAACTCATTGGGACTGGACCATTTAGGTTCCATGCGGTCAGGTGGTAGTGCTTATCACTCTTACCATTTGAGATCCATCTGAGACACCGTGGCTAATACATTCCTTGCTGGCATCTATCTTCATTCTATTCTTGGATTAAGATGATGGGCACATATCCTTATATTGATCATTAGCATATGATAGATGATGTAGTTTACTTATCTTATGTTTTATTTTGCATCATTAGATTTCTTATGCATATGTTGTAGCATGTTAGATTTCTTTCTGCATATGATGCAGTATGATTTAGGAGTGACATTCCTATTATGTTAATATCAATGATCTCTTCCGTGATTTGGAATTTTATGCACAGAGGGATGGCTAGGACCCACGATGGTCTAATGATGCTATTAACAGTTGGGAGGAACCATGCACTTAGATATTTATGTTTGATTACTTATGGTTATCTCTTATGATGATGTATCATGTGTGATGTATGGTTTCATGGATTAGATTTAGAATTATGATATACTTTATTTCACATATGTATATTCTTTTAAGCCTATCATACCCTGTGACATGTACAGTGGATGATTGAGCATTTGGAAATGTAATTTATGAACTTTGGACTTTTCATTATTATTTCATGTGGATGTTGTATTAGATGGATTTATTAATAGTTAATTTAGATGTGATTCAACGTTAAGGGATCCTTAAATAATGTAACCAATTATGTATTTTTATGTTTAATTTCATTCGGATTGTTGCTATTGCTTTCGTTACTATGCATAAGTTGTAGATGGTTTTACTTCCATGTTTAAAAAAAAAAAATGCTACCAAACTTAGTGAAACTTTAGGTTCATTCTTTGGATCCCTTGGCAGGGCATTACCTTTGGCATCAGAGCCCGAGTTTCTACATTGGGAGCTCTAGGTCTTTTGGAACAAACTAGGACTTTGAACTTTTATGTGTATCTCTTTCAAACTTGAAACTAGGTGAACTGAAAAAGAACTTGAACTGTTACTTGCATATTTTTCATACTTCAACACTTAGGTTTCAAACCTAAAAATTCTACTTAAACCTAAACATAGGCAAAACTGAAATTGAACTTAGTCTATTGCAAACAAATGTCTTTTGGTTGTAATAGTACTTTGTACTATTGTAGGATGGTATCTGGGACTAGGTCTTCTGTTAGAGGCTATGGTAGAGGTCGTGGTCATGGCAGAGCTATCAGTGTCCATGAGTCTATCCGTAGAGAATGTACTCATGAAGAGAGTGGAGGAGAGCATGCTAGTAAGTAGCAGGAAGAGAGCTGTAGAGAGGACCAAGCTGAGTTTGAGGAGGTTAACTTGAGATAGATGATGTAGACCATTCTTGACCATTATTGTAATAGTACTTTGTACTATTGTAGGATGGTATCTAGGACTAGGTCTTCTGTTAGAGGTTTTGGTAGAGGTCGTGGTCATGGCAGAGCTATCAGTGTCCATGAGTCTATCCATGGAGAATCTGCTCATGAAGGGAGCAGAGGAGAGCATGCTAGTAAGTAGTAGGAAGAGAGCTGTAGAGAGGACCAAGTTGAGTTTGAGGAGGTTAACTTGAGATAGATGATGTAGACCATTATTGATGATCTACCTCCTGCTCATGAACAACATAAAGCACATCAGAAAGAACAAGAGCATAGACCCAAGTCTAGGAGCCCTCGAAAGGATCAATAGAGATCCATTGTTTCTACTCAGATGAAGGACCTTTCGAGATCCAAGGCCAGGCCCTTTAATGGGAAAGGTTCTGGTTATGTGGCTGAACAATGGCTTATCACCCTTGACAAGATTTTTACTATGCAAGACTTTGACAGTAATGTTAAGGCAAGATTTGCCATTACCAACTTGGAGAATTTTTGGGCCACTTGGTGGACAATTGAGGAAAAGAAGCTGGGTATTGATATGAGCAGTGTCACTTGGACGCTATTCTTAGAGAGTTTCCATGAATGATTCCTATCAGAGGAATGGAAGTAGCAAAGGGAAGATGAGTTCCATAATCTCAGGTAGTATTCTATGACTATGACAGAGTATGAGCACAAATTCTATGAGCTCATGTCCTTTTCAGGATTTAGTGAAAACTCAGCTCAGTTGACACAGTACTTTATTAGAGGATTGAACAACTGTATAATTGGGGGTGTCAAGGTATTTGAGCCAAAAAACCTCAAGGATGCAGTATGATGAGCTATCCTTATAGAAAAAAGTGTCAACCTTGGTCAAGGAGGTTTTATAGGAGCACCTGCAGCATCAGGATCTAAAGGAAACTACAACTCAGGTGAAAATAGGAAACTGCCTTTTTCTAAGGGGAAATAGTTTCAGCAGTAGTCTCAGCAGACACAGTAGCAGAAGGGTTCAAACTCTCAGGCTCAAGGTGGTGGCAGAGGTTCTAA
This sequence comes from Cupressus sempervirens, assembly GCA_028749045.1. Taxonomy (NCBI): domain Eukaryota; kingdom Viridiplantae; phylum Streptophyta; class Pinopsida; order Cupressales; family Cupressaceae; genus Cupressus; species Cupressus sempervirens. The sequence goes on along the minus strand of CM053789.1, from coordinate 386,405,533 downwards.
CTCCAAGAACAACCACAATGCTCAATGCAATAAACCAAATCAACCCAATCAACCAGCTCAAAGCAGTCAGTCTTTTCTTAGTAGGAATAGCCATCAGCAGTCCAATGCACCACCTTTGGGTAGAGGTTCTAGCATAAATATAGGATGCTTTTCATGTGGGCAAATTGGACATTTTGCAGCTCACTATCCACAGTGAGCACCTCAGTATTTAGGCCCTAGGCCAACAACATCCGAGCCTACAGTAGGAGATGCAGGAAGAGCTCATAGAGTGTTTGCAGTGGTAGATCACCGTTAGGAAAATCATCAGGGAATAGTGGTTGAAACTATAGGAGCTATTCAAGGTACATCTCTTTCAGTGTTTTTTGATTCAGGAGCTACATATTCATTTATTTTTCCATCTATAGTTTCTAAGTGTAAGCTGGATGCAGTGAAGCAAGATCATGGTTGGCAAGTGGAACTAGCCTAAGGTATTAAGGTCTCCACAGATTTTGTAGTTCATAAGTGTGGGCTTAGTCTAGGAGGATTTGAGACTGTAGTTGACCTTTGGGTTATACCCCTTGGTTCCTACGATGTGGTTTTGGGTATGGATTGGCTTGGCTCTCATAGAGCTAGTATAGATTGCAAGAAGAAGATTATATTGTGTCTAGATGACCAAGGGGATAGTGTGAAGATAGTTGGGATACCAAGGCCTATATCTCTATGGATGATTTATGCTATGCAACTAAAGTGGAGTTTCTGTAAGGGATGTCAGATATTTGCTGTAATGGTAAATGATCTTGATGAGGAAGACTTTAGATCACCTGATTTTACAGGAGTATGCAGATGTCTTTCCAAGTGAGATTCTAGGCATGCCTCTAAAGAGGGACGTCGACTTTAGCATTGACCTGATTCCAGGAGTGGAGCCTATCTCTAAAGCTCCTTATCGTATGACTACATAGGAATTGGGTGAGTTATTTCTTCAGCTAGAGGAACTTTTGGCCAAAGGGAGCATTCGACCTAGTGTGTCACCATGGGGAGCTCCAATGCTCTTTGTGAAGAAGAAAGATGGTTCTTTGCACCTTTGTATTGATTACAGACAGTTAAATAAGGTGACCATTAAGAACACGTATCCTCTACCTAGGATTGATGACTTATTTGATCAGATCAAGGGAGCTACAGTATTCTCCAAGATTGACCTTAAGTTAGAATACCACCAGCTTTACATTAAGGAAGTCGACATTCACAAGACTGCCTTTCAAACTCGCTATGGGCATTATGAGTTCATAGTGGTACCTTTTGGGTTGACTAATGCTCCATCAGTTTTCATGAGTTTGATGAATGGGGTGTTTTGATCATATCTTGATAGGTTTGTACTTGTGTTTCTTGGTGATATATTGATATATTCTAAGTCTTAGAAGGAGCATGAGGAACACCTGCGATTGGTTTTACAGAGCTTGAGAGACAATCAACTTTATGCCAATGCAACTAAGTGTGAATTCTTCAAGTCAGAGATTCAGTATTTAGGGCATGTCATTTTAGGTGATGGTATTTTAGTAGACCCTGCAAAGATTTAGGCAATAGTAGATTGGCCTACACCAACTAATGTGTCAAAAATTTGTAGTTTCATGGGTCTAGCTAGCTATTATTGCAGATTTGTTCAAAACTTCTCTAGGATAGCGCATCCTATCACTTCCCGTCAGAGGAAAGGAAAAAAGTTTATTTGGATAGAGAAGTGTGAGGAAGCATTTCAGAAGCTCAAGGAGCTTTTGACTAGTGCACCGATCTTACCAGTACCTAATCCAGAAGGAGATTTCATGGTGTGTACAGATGCTTTCCTTGAAGGGATTGGAGCAGTTTTGATGCAGAATGGACAGGTGATTGTGTATGAATCATGAAAGCTCAAGGATCACGAGCTAAATTATCCTACACATGATCTTGAGTTAGCAGCAGTAGTTCATGCTTTGACAAGATGGAGACATTTCTTGTTGGGGCACATATTTGAGCTACATAGTGATCATGACAGTCTTCAGTATATTTTCACGTAGCCTAATTTGAATGCTCGCTAGAGGCGATGGATGGAATTTCTATATGACTATGATTTTGAGGTAAAGTAAATTCAGGGAAAGGAGAATGTGGTGGCAAATTCTTTGAGTCACATGAGACATGTGATATTATCTATGACTCTTAGTGTTGATTTGAGGAGTCAGATTCTTCAGGCACTTCCTACAGATTCTTGGTATCAAGAAGTGTGTGGAGAGATAGATTTAGGAAGACCTTTGGAGGGTAAGTTTTCAGGTTATGTCCAAGAATCAGATGGTCTATTGAGTCAATCAGGGAGGATTTATATGCCGTTACAAGATGAGCTTCGCACCTTGATTCTAGCAGAAGCCCATCGTACACTCTACTCGGCACATCCAGGTGTCAAGAAGATGCATGTTGACTTGCGACATTTATTCTATTGGTCTAGGATGAAGCGAGACATTATTGATTATGTGGCTAGGTCTCTTGAGTGTCAGAGAGTCAAGGAAAAACACCAGCACCAGGCAGGACTTTTGCAACCAAATCTCATTCCTTCATGGAAGTGGGACATCATCTCTATGGATTTCATAGTAGGATTACCTATGAATGTTCGTCGTCATGATGTTATCATGGTCATTATTGATCGGTTGACTAAGGTGGCACATTTTTCACCAATTAGGTCTTCCTACATAGCAGCTTCTGTAGCTTATGTCTTCATGCGTGACATTGTGAGACTACATGGTATTCCCCAAAAGATCATTTCTGGCAGGGATCTTGTATTCACATCCACATTCTGGACATCGCTGTAGCATGAGATTGGAGCTCAATTGAATTTCAGTTTGACATATCACCCAGAGACAGATAGTCAGATAGAGAGGGTGAATCAAGTTTTGGAAGATATGTTAAGGATGTATGTGATGGATAGGTAGATGCATTGGGAGGACTATCTCTACCTAGTGGAGTTTGCTTACAACAATGGGTATCACAGTTCTATTGGCATGGCACCATTTCAAGATTTATATGGACATCCTTGTCATACACCTTTGAGTTGGGACAGTCTTGAGGATCGCATCTTGTTGGGTCTTGAGATGCTTCGTGATATGGAGCAACATGTAGTACATATCCATGAGCACTTGACTAAGCACAGGATAGGCAAAAAAAGTATGTTGATGCACATAGGACAGATAAGCAGTTTGCTGTGGGAGATAAGGTTTTCTTGAGATTGCATCTGCGGAAGAGTTTGATTCAATATGGAAAGGGTTCAAAGCTAGCACGCTTCTTTGTGGGACCATTCGAGATTCTTGAGAGGATTGGCCCAGTTGCTTATTGCCTTGCTCTACCTCCTAGCCTAGCTCACATTCATGATGTTTTTCATGTTTCAATACTTAGGCAGTATATTCCTGATGTTGTACATGTTCTTGATTAGAATGCATTGCAGGTAGAGGATGGGTAGCTAGCTTAGGAGCCGGTTCGTATTTTGGAGCAGTGGGAGTTGACCCTCAGGGGTCAAACCATTGAGCAGGTAAGGGTCCAATGGGACCCTACTGATGATTCTTTAGCTACATGGGAGGATGCAGCTAGATTACGGGAGTTATATCCCTACTTGTTTGTAGGCTTCCAGGAGTAAGCCTAACCCAAGGGGGGTGGTCGATGTAGTGCTTGCCCTCATTCACATCTTTCTGGACACATTGTGGTTATTTTTGTCGGACTATGTTAGACTAGTTTTATGTTGATGATTAGTAGCTTTGTTCCGAGACTATCAGACATTATGTTATTGATTCAATTGATTTATGATGAGATTATTTAGACTCTACATTTAATGTATGCATGATGATTATTACATTGCTTTCAGTTATTGATGATGATTAGTTAGATGGTTTATTATCACATGTGTTTTATTATGGATACTTACCCCATACATGCATGTGTATGGTGTGCGTGTTTGTTTTTATGATGGCGTTTCTAATGTGGTTAAGGAAGGGAGTCGTAGTCACCTGCTAGTCAGGATCTACACGAAGCACCACTTCTTGCCATTGCCTGTTTAGCTTAGCATTATATATATTGTATTTACATGCGTAGTTTTTATGCAGGTTGTAGGTACCAGGTATCGACTTCCCTAAATTGCCAGGATGAACGTACCCTATCACACTATCTCAATGGTAAGAGAGGGGAGATAAATTCTCAAGTCCAAATTCTAAACCCCTAAACCAGTTGTCCTAGTGAGGTAGGACAAGTATCTAGATATTATACCTTTTGAATGTGTTGGATGACATAATTCATGATTTTTAACTCTTTAGACTGATTTTGTATGGATTATTTTATGATGGGTTTTCATATTTTATCTTGGAGGTCTATGGTGAATTTTCTATTAATTAAGTCTTAATAAATAGATTTAATTAATAAATTAATTATTTGGGAAAAATTAATATAATATCATGATCATTGATATTTTGATTATAATTAATTAAATGAGAATTAATTGAAAAAAAGAATTAAATAAAAGAAATTAGAAATTAATAATAATAATAATAATAAAGTAATAAATAAATAATAATAATAAACGTAATAAAAGAATCAAAATAAAAGTTATAAGCTTGCCTAGGAGTAAACACACCTCTTGATTGCACATATTTCAACAACACAAGAGTTAGTGCACCAATTAAGCACATGGTGTCTACAACCTTATGACTCATCTAGAAGGTTGGAAAGAGCTCATGCTTAGTTGTCAACACCTTCTGGTTGTTTCTAGAGACATTCTAGGTGCTTCTTGAGAGTTCTTTATATTCAAGCACTCCTACAAGCTTAGGGAGAGCATTTTGGAGAGCAGTTTTGGAGGACTCAGGAACGTGGGAGAAGGAAGGAGCTTGCTCTGTAGTTTCTGAGGAGAAGCGAATTAGCATCAATGTCTGGGTAAACACTTGTAATTTTTCATATGTTATTTCCACATCTTGCACTTCCTATCTTCTTCGTGTCTTCTGAATACTTTCTGAGGATTCTATGTGTGAATGTTCCAATTATTTAATCTTGTCATGGATATATAATTCTTATGTGAGAAAACCCCTCATGCATAGATCTGATAAAATTATGGAGCTAGGGTTAAAATTTATAGTCAAACCTATTAGAAGAATGATTGGGTAAATTTAGAAAACAAATGTTATTCTTAGAAGCCCTTTAAATTATGTATATGTCTCATTTTTAAATATTACATAATTGTACGAATCTGCATACTTGTAAATATTTATATATATATATATATATGTATATATATATATATATATATATATATATATATGTATATGTATATATATATATATATATATATATATATATATATATGTATGTATATATATATATGCATTTATTTAAAAAAAAAAAATGTGGTTGTCGTATCATAGTAGAAAAACTGTTTAAGGAAATTCTTTATTAAAAATTGAAATATCAAAATTTGATACTGGGCCGAACATTAGTAAAAATGTTTTGGAAAAACTTTATTAAAATTTTGAGGGGGGATGGAATCTGTGCCCCTGTACTCACTGTCCTCGTGGCTTCCTGCTGTCATAGGCACTGTGATGATAGAGGGTATGAAGTACCCGCTGTCGCCGTAGGCCCTGTGACCACAAGGTACCGCGTGCCAACGGTGGTACTTTATATATGTGTGTTATGTGTTATGCAATTTGATGGGGGGTGAAATTGAATTTCTCCATTTCGATTTTCTTAAAACATTTTAAAATATTATTATTATCATTGAATATTAATAATTATATATGTATATATGTATATATGTAAGTATGGATATATGTTATTTATAATTAATAATTATTAAATTTGTTAAAGTTTTGTATTAATAGATCTTTTCTGTTAATAATAAATTAATATAAGTTTAACTTAATTATTTAATTGACTTGAATTATGATAATGAAAAGAATTGGTAAATTTTCATGTCTAAAATTTACAATTTAAATTCGATGGGGGTCATTTTTAATTAATTTTTAAATCATTAGAATAATTGGTAAATTGATTCTAGAGTTATGGAAAATTTTAAACTAGTACACGGGTTAAGTAATAATGTACAAAATTTCTCCACTCAATATTTAATTTTGAAAACGAAAACTGAGACCTCCACACTCCATTCAATTATGTAATTTTAAAACAAAACCCAAACATGTGCTTGCATTGTGTTTTCTCTATGCTATTCGTTTTTGGGTTGACTAGTGTTGACCAATTGTAGGACATCTACCAGAGGCTCGAGGGATTATGATTGTGATTTTATGATGATGTCTTTTGATTCCGATCTTTATAAACCCAACCATGGTTATGTGATGGTATGCTCTATGAGATGTTTGTATTTACTGATTGTTATTGCTTTCCAGTCTTCTTGTGTGAAGTTGAGATTCATATGTATGAGACATTTGACTTAACCATTTTGTGTTATTGATCAATTATACTTGGGTTACTTTCCAGTCATTGGATGGAAATGAATTGTTATCTGATCTTGATGATGTCATGTTATGACATGTTTTGACTCAACCATTTAGGAGTCTTCGATCAGTATTATTTTGAGATGCTTTTTGGTTGCTTATTAAGAACCAATGATTATTGTGATTATTAGGGATACCTTCAGTTGCCAATAGAGAACTGTTGTGGTCATGATTATCTATGATGTTTTTCAGTTAACTAATGGAGATTTGATGTTTATATTGTGGATTATCTTTTGGTATTTTGAGATATATGATTCTATGAGCTTAGGGTAGGTTATCTACTTGTAGTGACGGGAAGTGGCTTGCAATGGGGGCCGTGGCCCTAAGAGGCTGCCAGGGTAACTCATTGTAAGTTGTCTTAACAAGTAAAAATATTCACACCTAATACTGACTTAATGAACCTAAAAAGATAATTGTTTTGTTCTCACCCATGCCTCAAGTGCTTGTACAGACTAGGATGGGAGTAGAGAGAATTCTTGGTTGTGACCTTGCATTTCGTAGTATGCCTCGTCTGTATGAGAGGATACTAGTGGCTGCACAGGGATCACTAGGGGGCCGGGGTCTATTAGGGGACTACTAGGGTAACTCTAGCGTGATCTATGTGATGACACTTTCTCGCTTGCATAGTAGGTTTCCTACATGTCTTTGTGTGCCTCTGGGAATTAGATGTCAGATTTGTGTCGGAACTTTTGAGTTAGTATACTTTTAGGATTCCTTGACTTAGAGAGTATTTATTCTATGTGATTTGAAAACCTATTTGGGACTTGAGATTATCTCCTCAGTGTGGTGGGAGTGGACCATTTAGGTTCCACGCAATCGGGTGGTAGTTCTTATCACTCTTACCATTTGAGATCCATCTGAGACACCGTGGCTGATGCATTCCTTGCTGGCATCTATCTTCATTCTATTCTTGGATTAAGATGATGGGAATGTATCCTTATATTGATGATTAACATATGATAGATGATGTTTTTTACTTATCTTATGTTTTATTTTGCATCATTAGATTTCTTATGCATATGTTGTAGCATGCTAGATTTCTTTCTGCATATGATGTAGTATGATTTAGGAGTGACATTCCTACTATGTTAATACCGATGATCTCTTCGGTGATTTGGAATGTTACGTACGAAGGGATGGCTAGGACCCACGATTGTCTAATGATGCTATTAACGGTTGGGAGGAACTGTGCACTTAGATATTTATTTTTGATTACTTATGGTTATCTCTTATGATGATGTATGATGTATGATGTATGGTTTCATGAATTAGATTTAGAATGATGATATACTTTATTTCACATATGTATATTATTTTAAGCCTATCATACCCTGTGACATGTACAGTGGATGATTGAGCATTCGAAAATGTAATTTATGAACTTTGGAATTTTCATTATTATTTCGTGTGGATGTTGTATTAGATGGATTCATTAATAGTTAATTTAGATGTGATTCAACGTTAAGGGATCTTTAAAGAATGTAACTGGTTATGTATGTTTATGTTTACTTTCATTTGTATTGTTGCTATTGCTTCTGTTACTATGCATGAGTTGTAGATGGTTTTACTTCCATGTTTTAAAAAAAAAAATGCTACCAAACTTAGTGAAACTTTATCCCTTGGTGGGGTGTTACACATCATTTGACGCATTCAGAGGGTACTCAACTCAGATACTTGGCCTAATTTTCAATTAGGACAAATGGCTTAAAGGGTTGGAGTTTGGAGTTAAGAATTTATCTCCCCTCTCTTACCATTGAGATAATGCAATAGGGTATACTCATCTTGGAAATTTAGGGAAGTCGATACCTGGTACCTACAACCTGCATAAAATCCACACATGTACAAACACAATATATACTAAGCTAAATAGAAAATGGTAGGAAGTGATGTATTGTGTAGATCTTGATTAGCAGGTGGCTACGAATCCCTTCCTTAACCACATCAAAAATTCCATACATAAAAAAAACAAACATGCACACCATACACATGCAAGTATGGGGTAAGTAATCATAAGAAAACACATAGGATAATAAACTGTCTAACTAATCATCATCAATAACTAAAAAAACTGTAATAATCATCATGCGTACATGAAATATAAAGTACGAAATAATCTCATCATATAATCAACTGAATGTAAAACAATATCTAATAATCTCAAAACAATACTACTAGTAATCAAGCATAAAACTAGCCTAAAAGAGTTTGGCAATGAAGTCAAAATGCAAACTAGGGGCAGGCACTACATCCACCTCCCCAGACTTAGGCTTACTCTTGGAAGCCTAGAAGAATGGTAAAACTAAAGACTCACTGAGTGGGTCCCATTGGACTCTTTCCCCCTATAGGAGGACATGACTCCACTAAGTACACTCTTTGTGTTCTACCCATGACACCAACTGTGGGTTATGAAGCTGGGGATCTCCAGCCTAAGAACTATGATTTCCCTTGAGGGCAATAGGATGACTTGTGTCCATGTTGTCCACATGTGAAACACTCTCCATTGAAGCTCCTCTAAACTTGAGGTTCACTAGACTACTAAACACTACCCCCACTAGGATGAGAATGAACACTCTGAGATGACCAATCATATTGGTTGTGCTTGTTGTGCTGAGCGTTGTGATAGTTTCTACCATTGGAACCACATCCACCACTCTGTACTAGAGGATAAGTTCCTCCTTGCTACTGATTACCCCCAGAAGAAGGTTTCCTATTACCACCTACTCCCTAATTACCCTTTGATCCTAATGCTAAAGGTGATCCTACAAAACCCCCATGTCCTAGGTTCACACTCTGCTATACAAGAATGACTCGATGTATCGCATCCTTGAGGGTTTTAGGTTCAAACACCTTAACACCCCCAACTAGATAGTTGTTTAGGCCTCTGATGAAATATTGTGCCAACTACGTTGGGTTGTCACTAATTCCCAAAAAAGGCATAACCTCATAGAACTTGCACTCATACTCTACTACGGTCATATTGAATTGTCTCAAGTTGTGGAACTCATCTTCTCTATCCTGCTTCCACTCCTCTGGTAGGAATCACTCACGAAAACTCTCCAAGAATAACTTCCATGTGACACTATTCATGTCTATGCCCAGTTTCTTTTCCTTGATAGTCCACCAAGTGGCTCCAAAGTTTTCCAAGTTGGTAATAGCAAACCTTTCTTTGACATTACTATCAAAGTCCTACATAGCGAAAACCCTATCAAGAGCAATAAGCCATTGCTCGGCTACATAACCTGAACCATGCCCATTAAAGGCTTGACCTTGGACCTCATAAGGTCCTTCATTTGAGTGGATACTATGGATCTATGATGGCCCCTCTGAGGGCTCCTAGACTTGGGTCTATTCTTAGTGCCTTGTGGGATGGAGAGATTTATGTTATGGGTTATCTAACTTAACCATTTTTGAGTCATCGATGAGTTATATTTGATTTGTTTTTAGTCACTTTGAGAGGATTGGGATGTTTTGGATGATTTTTTCTTGATGATTTCATGTTGTGACATGTTTGACTTGACCATTTTGGCAACTTCGATTAGTATTATTATGTGCTCTATCGTGATCATGAACAAGAGGTAGGCGATCAATAATTGTCTACATCATTTGCCTCAGATCCACCTCCTTAGAGTTAGTATGCTTCTCTCTATGGCTCTCTTCCTGATGCTCACTAACATGCTCTTCCCTATTCCCTTCCTAATTAAGGTCTTCATGGATAGACTCATGTACACTGATGTTTCTGCCTCATCCATGACCTCTACCACGGCCTAGGCCATGACCTCTAAGTGAAGATCGAGTCCCAGATATCATCCTACAACAAGATACAAGGTACTATAACAACCATAAAGCATAATACTGTAAGGCATACATGAAAAACACATGTTTGAAAAATAGAATGGTTTCGATGTTCAACTTTGCCTATGTTTAGGTTCAAGAATAATTTTTAGTTTAACAACTAAGTGTTGAAGTATGAAAAATTTACAACTAAAAGTTTTAGTTTTGTTTTAGTTTGATATAGGTACAAATAACAATTTAAAGTTTTTTCATTTTTGTTCAACTAGTGGCGTTCCAATATACCCAAAGCTCCCAATGTAGAAACTCGAGCTCTGATACCAGATGTAATGCCCTACCAAGGGACCCAAAATAAATGACCTAAAGTTTTACTAAGTTTGCCAACATTTTTTTTTTGAACAAGAAAGATAACGTACACATCAAACACATAGTAGCAGAAGCAATAACATACAATCAACTAAAGCATGCATAACAAGTTACATTTCTTAAGGATCCCATGACATTGAATTGCATACAAATTTAATCTACTACTAAGTCTAACTAATATCACATCCATATGAAAGAATAATCAGAAAGTCCAATGTCTATAATATACATTTGTTCCAAATGCCTCTTGGCAAATTAATTCAGAATGCTCAATCATCCACTATACATGTCACAGGGTATGAAAGGCTAAAAGAATATACATATGTATAAATAAAGATACATCATCCTTTGCGAATCCATGATACAAAGTACAATAAAATAAATGAAATCATCCACCATACATGATACATCCATCCATCATAAAAGATATAAACATCCAACATGAAATACAACTATCCATCATAAAACATAACTAAGTGCATGGTTCCTCCCAACCATCAATAGCATCATTAGATGCCCTAGCCATCTACTATGTGTAACATCCCAAGCCACCGAATAGATTATCAGTACTATAGTAATTAGGGATGTCACTCCTAAACATACTACAACATAATCGTAAGGAAATATAACATGTTAATCATCAATAAAAGGAAATGCATCAGTAATATAACATCATCTAAACATGATAAATAAGCATCCCAACAAGCTCCAACCAAAGTGACTACGAATGGATCTCAATGGTAAGAGTGAAAAAGCACTACCACCCGACCGTGTGGAACCTAAACAGTCCACTCCCACCGTGCTGAGGAGATAGTCTCAAGTCCCAAGCAGGATACCAAATTAGATATCACAAGTACTCTCTAAGGCCAAGAAATCCTAAAAGTATACTAACTCAGATGTTCTAAGACAAATCAACATCTAAATCCTAGAGGTACTCAAGACACGTAGGAAACCTACTCTGTAAGCGGGCAAGTGTCATTGCATAAATCATGTAGAAGTTACCCTGGCAGTTAGCTTAGGACTCCAGTGTCCCTATTGATCCCCATGTGGCCACTAGTATCCTCTCCTACTGAGAAGGCATACTACGAAATGCAAGGTTGCAACCAAGCGTTCTCTCTACTCCCATCCTAGTTTGTACTAGCACTCAAGGCATGGGTGAGAACATACAATTTTCTTATTAGGTTCATTTTACTCTCATTTAGTGTAATATTTTCACTTATTAAAACAACTTACCATGAGTTACCTTGGCAGCCACTTAGGGCCCCGACCCTCATTGCAAGCCACTTCTTGACACTACAAGTAGATAACCTACCCTAGGTTCATAAAGGCACAAATCCATAATCATATAAAAAAATCACCTCAGTCCTATAAAAGTGACTAGAAAAAATCATAAAGATAATCATAATAATCATACCAGTTCTCCATGAGCTACTGGAAGCATCAAATGATAAGTCACAATATTCATCAGTTCTCAACAAGCAACTAGAAAGTATTCCAAAATAATACTGATCAAAGATTCCAAAATGGTCAAGTCAAACATGTCACAACATAACATCATCAAGAACATAACAAACACTTCAGTCCCATCAAAGTGACTGGAAAGTAACTGAAGTATAACTGATCGAGGACTCAAAAATGGTTAAGTCAGATATCTCATAATCATAGACCTCAGCTTCATACAAGAAGACTAGAAAGCAATAACAATAGTAAGTACAACCATAACATAGAGCATACCATCACATTACCATCATTGGGTTTAGAAAGATCGAGAAACAAATCATGATAACATCACATTCATATAGCCCTTGAGCCTCCCGTAAACATCCTAGGACTAGTCAAAGCTAGGTCAACCCCAAAATGCAAAAGCACAGACAACAAATAATACAATATAGTTTCATAGTTTGATTTTAGAACATAACGTTTCAGTTTACAATAAGGTTCCAATTTTTGTTTTCTGACGTATAGTTTAAGTGGATGAAATTGTAATGTCCCTATTTTAGCAGTTGACCAAGTGTGTGTGTGTTAGCCTTGTTCTACATGATCCTGAGGGCTAATGGAGGGTTTAATGGGATCTTGGAGTGTTTTGGCCTAGTCATTTCCAATTTGGGCCAAAATGAAGTTGATTTACTTAGTTTCAGGCATACTTACTATTTTTAGTAAGTCGACAGGACACAGTGTAGGTCAATTTTGGTGATTGGATTTGATACTCCTCGGTGAGAGCTTTCCAATGAGCTATCACTCGTATTATTCGGAGTCTAATTGCTAATACATTTTAATGCCTGAAGTTTTATTAAAGTAACGTCTAATTTAATTGTAAAATATTAAAGTGTTACTTTAATATTTATTTTATGGGGATGTGTACCCAAGGGAGACATAAGGGGTATTTTAATATATGTTTTATATACTACACATCTTTTATCCCACATTGCCCATATGAGTTGAGCGGACCCTTGGAAATAGAATAAAAGGAAGCATTTGTGGCTTCATTAGCCAGGTTGAATATGAGAAGAAATTGGTGTGTGAGTTGCAGCTCTGTTCTTGGCATTTGAGGACATCTATCCTCTCTTATAACATTCTAGACGTCATTCCCTTGGGGTTTGGCCTTTGGAATTCTTTGTTATTGGCTTCATTATCAGGCAATTTAGTTGCATTTCCAGCTACATGCAGATTTGGTATTTTGCTCATATCTTCTTCACTACTTTTCCAACGCTTATGCCACTTTGAGGGAATAATATTATGAAGGTAGTGGAGTGATTGAAGGACAAAGCACTGTAGCAGCAAGTTCGAAAGCATGGGCTAGAGTATTATGTCAATACTGCTGAAGTAATTAGTGAGTTGATAAATCTACCATGTATTTTGTTTTATGAATTCTGAAAATAACATTTTATTAGCAACAGTTCATTTCCACTTTGCATCTTATTGTAGTTTCTTTCTTGTTTATGTTGTATGATACCAATTCCATGCACAAAACACAACAAACAAATAAACTTTTGATTTTTAGAGTTATAAGGGGTTTAAAACATTAAACGGAGAAATAAGAGGTTGAATGCAAATTGTTTGACAAAATTCCTTTCAGCAAATTGGTTTAGTTTCTTGGGACATCCAAGGGTGTCCATTAAAGAAATTCATAGTTTACCCTTGCGAACTAACCTTATTATTATTTTTAAATATATTTTGTGCAATTACCCAACTTGATTAAAGTAAATTTTCCAAAAATAATCAAAGTAATAATTTATTTAGTTATTAAATAAATAATAAAATTCATTTTATAACTTTTTTTTAATTAACCTTAATTAAACTAAATTTAATTAAGTTAATTACTAATTCTGAATATAAAACTATATTGAAATTATTCAATTAATTATTAATAAAGTTTATTAACAAAATTAATAATTAGTAATTTAAATAAATAATAATCCAAATTTAATAACATTAATAATTAATTATTTAAATTAAATACAATTAAAATTTAATAAAATTATCATTTAAAAAATTATATTAAATATAATATAATTTTAAAACATTAATAATAAAAAATTATAATAAAATTTTAAAAATTTTAAATAAACTATATTTACATTTTATTAATTAAAAAATTTAAATAAAAACAAACAATATTGATACATGCGCTTAAGGCCCGCACAACTGGCCATAATTGTAGTAGCAGTAGTCGTAGCTGCCATAAAGCCATGGGGCGAAGGTAAGTAGGGGGGTGGGGGGTTGGTGACCCAATTATATATTTTTTTAGTTTTTAAATTTTTTTTTTCTTATATAATATTTCTTTTATATAAATTATATATATACATATATAATTAACAAAAGCAACCCCCTCCACAATTTTTTATTTATTAAAAAAATAGATTTTTTAATAACATTTATAACTTTAGTCTAATAGGAAAAATATATTTAACTAATCAAATTTCTAATTAAAGATTTTCTTTTTTTATTTTCAATCCCTTTCCGATTCAAGCTTTAATTTCTTAATTCCATTTTAATTCAAACCCATAACCCGATTAATTCTAATTTCTTTCTATTGAAGATTGAGGTCTTCCAAATAGTTTTTCAATCTAGATTTATAGATGAAATCGAATAGCAAGGGATCTAGAATGAAGGGTGGAAAGATTCATGCAACAAGATTTGAGAACGCAATTTTCTTACAAGTAGGAAGTAGACAAAACAAATTGAATTACATGATTCATCTAGTGGTCAAAACACAAGACCCTACCTGAGCCTGATGCTAACCTGCAACCACCCAAAAATCATGAGAGAATTCACTTCTATCCAAAATCTTCTCTCTGAAAACTTTCCTCAGAAATTCCCTTCTAAAATTTGCATCCAAAATTCATCTCTTTCCAAAAATGAACCCCCCTAATTGTGATAAAGAATTCTCTCCTTAAATCATGGCATTGATTGTGCATTCACCCAACAAAACTCCTTGCTCACAACCCTTAACTCAATATTAACTTTTATTTATCTATCTCTTATCTTGCATTAATCTTTTTCATGCACGTTAAAAGAATTATTTATTAACTTTATTAAATTTTCCACTTGACTTTTTTTTAATTAATTATTTAAGCTTTTAACTCATGCGCACATCATGCAATTAAAATAGCTTTATTAATATCACTTATTTTATCTTTTAATTAATTTCTCATATTTTAATCTCTGCATGCATCATGTGAACATAAAACTTTTTATAAATAATTTTTTTTTCCACTTAATTTATTTTCAAAACTTAATTGATAAAATATTTATTAACTTAAATAATAATAATATTTAGCATTTATTTAAAAATGAACTCTAAATATATTATTATTAAATTAACTAAATATTATCACATTCTAAATTTATACTTATAACTTTAATCTTCAAATTTGATTTTTTTATTTAATTAATTTCTCAATTAATTAAATAGTAAAATATCATAATAATTTTCCACTAAATTAAATCATTAATTTAATCTTTTAATTAGACTTAATTAATATAAAATTACCAAAGACTCATAAAACAACATACAAAAACCCATCATAGCAAAACACATACAAAATCAAACTAAAAGGTTATAATGACGAATTAACGTCATTCGACGCATTCGAAGGGTACTCAACTCAGATACTTGTCCTAATTTTTAATTAGGAAAAATGGCTTAAAGGGTTAGGATTTTTTGAGATAATGTGATAGGGTACGCTCATCCCGGCAATTTAGGAAAGTCGATACCCAGTACCTGCAACCTACATAAAATCCATGCATGTACAAACACACTATATACTAAGCTAAACAAACAATGGCAGGAAGTGGTGCATCGTGTAGATCCTGACTAGTAGGTGACTATGACTCCCTTCCTTAACCACATTTGAAATGCCATACATAAAGAAAAAAAATACACACACCATACACATGCAAGTATGGGGTAAGTATCCATAAGAAAACAAATAGGATAATAAACCATCTAACTAATCATCATCAATAACTGAAAACACTATAATAATCATCATGCATACATGAAATATAAAGTACCAAGTAATCTCATCATATAATCAACTGAATGTAAAACAATATCTAATAATCTCAAAACAATACTACTCGTAATCAATCATAAAACTAGTCTACAAGAGTTTGACAATGAAAGAAAAATGCAAACTAGGGGCAAGCACTACAACTTCATTTTCTTCAACATTGGGAAAGAGGTTTTTTATGCAACAACATGTTTGGTATGCTTGCTACCATTTTAGTTGCCCATATGGATGGGGAAAAAACTAACTTCTGAGGAAGGGTAGGTACTTCAACAAGCCAATCAATGACTTTGTTTGATCTTTTTTCATTGTAAATACTTGTACATATTAGAGTAGGTGTTTTTGACTTTCCAAAAAGTGCACGAGCACATTTTCTCCTTTTTCTAGAGCTCCCCAGAGTTTTTGTTTTTTGCTGATTGCAAAATTTTGTGAAGTTGCAGGTAGGACAACACATTGTTCTTTTTGGTGACTCTATGCCCAAACAATTTCTTAAGGCCACTAATCTATGCTTAGTAGACAAGCATCCCCTTTGAGTCACTAAGAATGTTGACCATTTTTGCTGCCATTCAGCCCATCACTAATATCCGATTAGAGAAGTCTTCTATGGGCTATATTCTTTATAGATGAGATCCAATAGTTCCCAAGCTACCTGCCCATTTTTACAAGAACATGAGATGCCTCCATGCATCACCTTTTCGGTGCTTTCTCCTACCGCTATGCCTCTACAAAACCTAGAAGTCCAAAATCTCATAGAATGCTTCCATGTGTCTTCATTCCAATATTTTTTCATGCTACAAATTCTTCACAAGGTTCCGAGGTCCAAAATTATGCCATGTGGTGGAGGGTCCCATCTCTGATCCTGATGTCTATCCAATGCATATGCATAGATTGAACATAGAGATTTAACAAAAGATTAAAAGATCACCATCCGATCTATTAAAATAAAAAGCATAAGATGTTGTCATGTGTCACCATTCTAGCATCTCTTCATGTTGCAAAGTCTCTGCAAAGCTCTGGAACCTAGAATGGCATGACAACCATTGCATCTGGTGCATCTTGGGGTCGCTTCATTGCATCTCATCCATCTAGTGGAAATAAAGAAGATCTACTTTGAAAACTATGTTTTAATATCTCATTGGGAGATTCCCTCACCATCTGGGCCATCTGTTCCAAATGAAGACCTTCATCAATGACCAACATATTTTTGAAGGAAATTAGATTTATTCCCCATGGTCAAATCTACATGTTATCGTTCCTTGTGGTTTTATTTGGCCATGAGACACCATCAGGGCAAGCTCTTCAATGCCCATCTACTTCTTGGACCTTGATTACCACAATGCCAATACAATCCATGCCTCTTTAATCATACCATGATTAGATTTCAACAATTTGATCTCTTACAGTGGGGTGCACTTATTTTTGTCTCATCCTATCACTTTTGGCAACAATTGTATTTCATGATCATATTTCTTTCTAATTTTGAGTTATTGCATTCATCTGTACCTCAACTCCACTTGGTTGGGGTTTGAACTCAATGTAAACAGCAGAGTTGTGCATAAAATCTTTAAAAAGGTAGTTGCAAATATTTGTTAGGGGTTCTTCTCTATTCATATTTTGTAGGAGCATTATGGTCTGCAACTTTTTCCTTTCATAATACAAAACTTAGTTTTTACCTCATCTTGTTAATCTGATATATTGTGCACTTGTTGCCTTGCATGGGTTATTTCTTGTTTGTTATTACATGATTTCAAGTCGTGTGTAGTTTGCAGCTAAATGTTGTCTTGTTAATTTTTTTTTTTACCCCATCTTGCTAAACTAATATATTGTGCATTTTTTGCCTTGTAAGGGTTATTTCTTGTTTGTTATTTCATGTTTTCAAGTCATGTGTAGTTTGCTACTAAATGTTTTCTTGTGAAGTTGTTTCTTTTCAACATTTCATTAGTTTTTACATTCATGAAAATTTTGAAAGAATAGATTTGAGTTGAGATTTGTGTATTTGGGTTTTCATTGATGATTTGTGCAATTGTGGGTAGCATTGTAACCCTAGTTCTATCTTGGTGCATCACTCCCTTTACCGTCAATAATTTAATTTTATGCATTCCTTCTCCCTGTTCCTCTCAAGTGGTAGTGTAAGTGCATCCTGATAGTGAAGAAGCCAACCTTCTCCAGAGATTCAGCCTTAGAGTGCAAGTCCCACACTTGGAGGCTTTTTCCATGTTACACAAGGTCGCTTGAGGTTCATACCTCAAGCAAGGGTGCATACTTTTGTATCAAAAATTACTTATAGTTTATTAATTTACTTGATGCACAAATTATATTCAATGTTTTATTATCATTATGATGGATTGGAGCTGTATCAGAGAGACTATTATGTTAGATCTTAAATTACTCAATTATATTTTATGTTTTTATGCCATCAAGTGTATATCTCACTAGGACATGTATTTTTTGGTGCTCCTAGGTGTAGAGGTTTTACTTATGGTTTGGTTTTTTTGAACTTATTAACCTTGAACATGTTACCTTTTCGTACCCCTTTAGAGTTTCATCATGCATAGTTCCAAGTTATCTCATACAAGAATCAATTTTTTTTGCAGAGTTCATAGTTATATCTCATGACTAGGAAGGCCGTATCATGTACATTTTCACCATATTATTATATACCTTTTTGTGTTTTATGACACGATGATGAAAGATAAACCTTGTACCTCAAGACCATTTCTTGAATTTTTCAGAAGATGCAACTTGATATTTTAGATACCCTTTTGAGAGTTTCATCTCCACAATCTAAAAAAATATCACCTATTTGAGATTTTTGGGTTTGAATATTATGTCATCTCATCATTTTGTGTTTTAGATTAGTAAATGAACTTGTATGTTGTAACCTTGTAGGAATTTGTATTTGGGATTTAAAATGAACATTACATTTAATGATTGATATGGGTTTTAGAATAACCATTTCTTGGTTAAAACCCTAGATAGAAAATATGCCTTTGTAAGTAATGGAGTTCTTGGGGATCTTTGATTAGTTGTTTACGTCTTTTGTTATGATCTTTATGAATGGTGTATGCATGTATCTATGCTTTATTTAACAAAAAAAAAGTTATTCTATGTTTTATCCTTGTTTCCAAGGATCTCTAGAAGGGGTATTACATAATGCCTATCTAAACCGTAATGTAAAGATTACAAAAGAAGTCTTGAAAGTAATCTTGTTTCAAATTGGTAATGAAGTGCTATTTTGTCAAAAGTTTATTATATAGGCACAAGCAATAACCATGAACAAGTAGGGAATACCTTACAAAGTGAATAATTTCTAGACATACAAAGTCATTAGAGAATACATCTATAATCTAATATGGTCATAGGTAGTGTTTAAAATTTTCTTTGATAGTCTTACTATTTGAAATGGTAAAGTAGGGTCCAATCATTGGCTTCAAACACATTTAACTCTATGAATTATCATGTCACTTCAGATGTTTAAATTTTATTAGTTTTGAATGAATATGATCTGGGAGTATCCTGGGGTAGCTAGAAATCCTACATGTTGGAGTAGTTTTGACCTTGGAGTTGGAGAACTTGGTCGAAGATGAAGGGTGGATACTCGTTCATTATTGGGCATAGTGTTGATTGAGTTACTCATTCGTGGTGGTGCTTAGTTGCTAAAGGAGCTTGACATATACTATGTGGCTCAACATATAATGTTTCTTCTCATGTACTATGTTTCTCAGAAATGCTTGTGGAAACTCAACGATGCTTGTGGTTTTACTGATGCTCGATAGTGTGGCTTGCAGGATGGAGTTCTTGTAGAGTAGATTTACCTTCTTGGTGCATTTAATGTATGTAGTGTGTGATCGTGACATGGATTGCTCAAGGGATGTGTGTGGACTCATATGTGATCTTGGTTATCTCTTCTATGTGCATTTAATCAGTGTTGTAAACTTGGCGCTTGTCCTAAGTATCTTCATGTGGTTATCGAGGGTGAAAGTAAGGGTTAAAATTTTGTATTTAATGTTTTTTGTGAGCTGGCTTGTGGCTTAGTTGGGTATAAGTAAGGGGGTTTTAGGGATTTTTAAGTTATATCATCTAGCTTGGAGAAGAGAATGTGGAAGAGGAGTGAACTTTGAGTAGAGCTCGTAGCTGTAGCTTAGGAAACAAGGAGATTACTTGGTAGGCTATGAGAACAAGTTGAGATCTTCCTTGGAGCAAAGGCTTGGGAAACAAGGAGATTGCTTGGTGGGCTTGTGAGCATAAGTTTAAATCTTGGAGGTTTCTACTAGAATGCTATTGTGTTATAGACCTGGAACAACTTGGCTTTGAGTTGGCTCTTGAGAGATCTTGTAGAACTATTGTGTTTTCTTTGTATTTGGCCATAACTAGGAAGGCCTTACAACCTAACACATTGTATGTAATTAGTTGATTTATGGAAAAAGAGTTGAGTTTGGTATCAGATTATGTATCTCATGTTGTGTTTCTGCTGTGTTATTATTTGCTAGGAGCTAGGACATATCCTTTGGGGATTCTCTTTCCTTTCCCTACATAAGGTGGTATCAAAGCACAATTGTTCCTAAGCATGTAGACAAATTTTGAAAGTTGAGGCAGTTTGCACCAACACCTAGGATGAAGATCATCAGAGTGAGGAGCTAGTTGATCAAATGTGGATTTGTTACATAGGGTTTGCAAAGATCTTGGAAGATGCCTCTAAGATAATTGGACCATAGGGTGTTTAAAGATCTCTATGATGCTATGGAAGCGAGGGTCTCAGAGAAGATTAAAGAAGAATTTAGATCTGACATAACATTAATGAAGAGTGATATGATCATTGAGATCATAAGTGCTATAGGCAGTGTACCTTGACATGCGAGTATTGAAGACAATTATGAGGAAGTTTCCATAGACTTTTAGGTTGCTAGATCAAGTGGTGAAGATAAAAGTGATCATCTGGAGAGACCTATAGGATATGGGACTAGTTAATTTGCTAGACCTAGATCTCAGTTAAAGATGGAGCATAACAAGAAGGTTTCTAATTTCTTGGGTACTTTGAATCTTGAAGACCTGATTAATTGGATTCATGAATTGGAAGACTACTTTGAGCTAGAGGATATTGGTGATCCACTTAGAGTGAGGTTATCATAGACTAAGTTGAAAGGATATGAAACTCTTTGGTGGAGAGAATTGTAGTGAGATTAAGAAGAAGAAGGTGAAATGAAGATCACTCATTGGAGATTAATGGTGACTAAACTAAAGTCTAAGTTCATTCCTACTGATTATGAACTTGAGTAATCTGAACTAGAAGGATTTCTCTATGAGTATTATACCAAGGAGTTCTACAAATTGACTATTCAATCTGGACATAGAGAAAAATCTAAGGAGAAGATAGCTTATTACATTAATGGCTTGAGATTTAATATTCTGGATGAGATCAATATGCTAAAAAATGATTCAATTGAGGATGCTTATCAGTATGCTATGAAGGTAGAAGATAATTTGAAGAGAAGACATCAAGGTAGTTCCCAAGGGAAGGAGAAGCAAGACTACTTGACAAAAGTCAAATAGATTGTAGAAGATGAACCAAAACTTGTTGATCAGAAGAGAAGGATAGGTAGAGGTGAGTTTAAGAGTACTTGTTTCAAATATTATTAAGAAGGACATATAGCTTTTGAGTGTCTATAGAAGGCTAGTGATAGAAAAGTTGGTGTTGTGAATGAAGTTGAAGATTATATCGATGAACCTAGGCAAGGAGAGAGTTTTTTTGACTCGATGAGTATTGTTTAGTAATAAGGTACGAACCTTGTGAAAGGATTAATTTGTTTAGGACTCATTGTAAGTCTTATAGTAAAAATTGCAATGTGATTATGGATGGTGGTAGTATGGATAACCTTGTTGCTGAGGAGATGGTTCAGAAACTTGGTTTGAGAAGAATGAGACATCCTTGTCCTTCTAGGATTGGTTGATTGCAAAATGAACATGCTTTGGAAGTGAGGGATCAATGTCTTGTTGATTTTCAAATTGGGCAGTTTAAGGATCAAGTGTCATGTGATATTTTGAACGTGAGTAGTTGTTACATATTGCTTGGTAGACCTTGGTAGTATGATTGCAAAGCTATGCATGATTGTGTCAAGAATGTGATTACTATTGAGAAAGGTGTATGAAGCATTATTTGATTCCTTTGCAGAATGAAGAACTCAGTAGGAGGAACTTGAGTATTGGTAGCCAAGTTGAGTTAAAGGATTTTAAGCGGATTGGAGATCACTATGGAAAATTAACCTATGGAACATTGAGGAAGGATGTGAAGAAGTAGAAGTGGACCAAGGGAAAGAGTGTGGAAGTTGGAGACTTGGAGGATATGTGTGTGAAGAACCAGTTTGGGATTTATATGATGAATCCCAAAAGATGTTCTTCTAGTTACTAAGAACATCATCCTGGGGTAGATGGAAATCCTACATGTTGGAGTGGTTTTGGCCTTGGAGTTGGAGTACTTGGTCAAGGAAGAAGGGTGGATGCTAGGTCATTATTGGGCATAGTGTTGACCAAGGAGCTCAACATTTACTATGTTTCTCAAAAATTCTTGTGGGAGCTCAGAGATGCTTGTGATTTTACTGATGCTTGGTAGTGTGGGTTGTAGAATGGGGTTCTTGCAAATTGTATTGACCTTCTTGCTGCATGTAGCATGTGATTGTGATGTGGATCAATCAAGGGATGTGTGTGGACCTATGTGTGGTCTTGGTTATCTCTCCTATGTGTATTTAATTAGTGTTTTAAACTTGGGGCTTTTCCTAAGTATTTTCATGTGGTTATCACGGATTAACATGAGGGTTCACATTTTGTATTTAATATTTGTTGTGAGCTGATTTGTGGCTTAAATATGCATTTAATATAAAGGTTTTTATTTAATTTGTAACTTTCTAGGGTGGTAAGGGGGTTTTAGGGAGTCTTAAGTCCTATTATCCATCTTGGAGAAGAGAATTTGGAAGAGAAGCAAACTTTGAGTAGAGCTAGTAGTTGCGGCTTGGGAAACAAGGAGATTGCTTGGTGGGCTATGAGCACAACTTGAGGTCTTCCTTGGACTAGAGGCTTGGGAAACAAGGAGATTGCTTAGTGGACTTGCAAGTACAAGTTGAGATCTTGGAGGTTTCTTCTAGAGTGTTTTTGTATTATAGATACAGACTAGCTTGGGTTTGAGTTGGATCTTGCAGAACTATTGTAATTGCTCTGTATTTGGTTATAACTGGGAAGGCCTTACAGCTTGACACAATACATGTAATCAGTTGATTTACGCATAAAGAGTTGAGTTTGGTATCATATTGTGTATCTCATGTTTTGTTTCCACTATGTGATTATTTTTTGGGGGCTAGGACATGTCCTTTAGGGATTCTCCTACGATGCCATGCATCACAATATATGATTATCTTCTCATCTAGTCCATTTTATAATGTTACATGACCTCTTTCCCATGTTCTTCAAAAATATCTATGCCAAGTAAAAATACTATTTTGAGCGTCTTATTTTGTCTTTCTTCTCATATTTAACCTCAACCAATACACTCCTCATAGTTGTCTTGAACCATATAATAATATAATCTCAAAAAACTTCTAGTAACCTAGATGCCCACTATATTTTATGTGGAGATATTGTTTTGGTTAAGATGACCTCTACATCTCAATTTGATACTTTTACATTTTCATTGGTTTGTGAATGATACTGAGTATACTTCCTATAACTCTATATATTTATTCATTGAGGTGAATTCAAATGCTTGATCTAAGACTATCTCTATAGGAAATCCATATCTTGTGAAGATCTCTTCATTGAGGAATTCTGCCTCATTATTTCTTGTATGTTTCATAGCCTAGACTTCTAGACCTATTTAGTAAAATAACAACACATATTACTCATTATTAGATAATATGAATCTTAAGTCTTATGAAGTCTATCCCCCATTTTCCAAGGTGTCCATGACTAACCAATAATTCAAGGTAATTTATCTATTTTTTGGTCTCCATATTTGTTGACATCAATCAAATTACTTTGTGTACTTTTTTGATTTCTTGTGTAGAAATGGCTAATAGTACAACTACAATTTTATTTTAGCTAAAATATCACACCAACATGATAGGTATGAATACTATAAAATATTTTATATTCCCTAATGTATCTCCTTATGATATTGTTAGGTGTAGTGCTAAATAGGTAGCCTAAGATCCAAGAGTACAGGAAATACATAACTATTAGTTGATGTTTTTCTTCAGTAGAGAAATGAGCTTAGTTTCTTCCTAATACTAGATAATATAAAAATAAGTAGACTATGGGGTATGTGTTTGGATTGCAAGAATATATTCAGTCAAAAAATAGTATGTAAAGTGGAGAAAAATGTAGGCTAGACAGGTAAAAATCTCATCTATCATCATAAGAATTTACAATAAATTTTTTAGTCTTCATTTCCTAGGTTAGGCTGGAAAATTAAATTGATCTCTTAGTGTAGTTGACCAGGTAGATATAATAATATAGATTCTTTGTAAAACGAATCATATTATCATATCACCTAAACTATATCCTGTGAAAGCATCATTACTGGTAGCGATGACTATTATCTAACCATCAATTGCCAAAGAAATAAATGCATGATAAACAGTATTAAATATAGTATAAATAATAGCAACTAATATCTAATAAAGAGCTATGTTGGCTATCTAAGAAACAAATGAGCCCAAACCAATAGCCTGCCATCTACAAACATGTTGAAGATCAATAAAAGGGGTTAAGACATTAGTTTAATACATTAGAAGTACAACCATGTCAAATAAGAAGAATAATTAATAAATAAGAGTACATAAGTGGCTAAAAAAAATGGAGCTGAAAATGAAATGTCACTATGAACTAAATCAAGGAATTACCTAGATGGTCTTTCTCCCTTGAAAGGTTTTCTAATGATGTTTACCGAGTAGACAACCTCGATAAACATCATTTGTTCATAACACCTTATAAACTCATACCATATCCGTAGTGCTCAAATTTGTGAAATATATGTAGTTGAGGTGTTCAAACCTCATCTCAATTTTTTCTCAAATATTCAACAAGATAAATCAAAATCATGCTACCTTTACATATGGAGACTTATGATCTAGTCTTCTTGGTGTAATAATACTCTAATGGTGACAAGGTTACTTGAAAAAATACATCAAATAATGAAGATAAAATACATTTACTTTACTAGTATATGTTTTTGGTAAAATTAATTTAGAAAAGAAAAAGGCTAAAATGCCAAGAATATGGACAACATCCTCAACACTAATCTATATCATTTGTTTTATACCTATCGTTAAAAACAGACCCAGTGATGAGTATCCAGCTGAAATAATAGTCATGAAGCCCATGGAGTGAGTCTTATAATATGTCAAGGCACGTTCTTAGTTGGTTTTTTAATATAATGATGTTGAGTTTGTTTATGGCTAAAGATTTGAATTTAATGATGTTGAGTTTGTTTATGGCTTCTTCTTAAACCATAAAGAAAAATTTAAAATACCCTTCATTTGTTTACTCATCAGCTGCCATCACTCCATCATGAAGCTAAGTTCACTAGGCATCTTTATTCTTACATGTTAAGTTAATGTGAAATCATGTTGGAGCTAATTGAACACCTACTGGATACAAGTAAGCCTAAATTTTACATTTCAAGGTTTTAATGTATAATTGTTTCATTTAAATATTTGTGTTTATGAATCATAAGAATAGATATTGAAATATCTTTGTAGCCTTCTTGTTTGGAATTTTTTTGGATTATTTAAATTTGAATTGACCTTTGATGCTATACCTCTATCTCTATCATACAAGCGCCTTGAGGGAAAAACGCCATTGCTCTTTTAAAAGTTAGTGCAAGCGCCTTGGAGCAAATCTGCAACATCCACGTCTAGAAATTGAGCTCCGTGGACATGTTTTCTTAACGATATCGCTTGCAGAGGAGCTTTCAATTTAAAAAGTCTAAAAATATTAAATTGTTTAATCAGAATAATGATTATCCTTTTAGTTATAGTTTGGCGGAGCACTTCCAGAGAACAGTGCGACTATTAAGAATAGGAAAGAGACAACCGTTTGTATAAATGAAATTGTAAACACACAAAATAGATCATAAAACATAAGTGCGCAGGAACTCTACCTGGGATTTCAAAGATTTCTTGGTAAGGAAGAGAGATAACTGTTGACAATGGAGAATGTTGGTAAGGAAGAGATCCTTGGATGCGGAGGGTCTTATGAAGATGACTGTCATGCCGAGGATATCATAACTAGACGCGGAGAAGAAATAACGCATGAAAATGGATCTGACGAAGACATGAATGTGCCCGAAGAAGATGATGAAAATATGAATGTGCACGAAGAAGATGAAAATATGAATTGGCACGAAGAAGAAGAGTATGAGGAAGATGGATCAAATCGAAGAAGATATGTTAAAAATAATGTTTATTATAGTAGCTGGGCATTTAATGCACAGTCCAGAACTTTCTACTTGCTTCTTGGAGCCTCTCTCTTTGTGCAAAATGTGAATTTAAAATTATGTAGAAATCTCTAAAATGCTTCCTTTCTTGAAGCTTCTCAAGAACCCTCTAGAAATATGTATGAGCTCTATAAATAGAGCATTCCTCTCAGCTGTAATAACAAGAAGAAACTTTATAGCTCTTTGATATATTTGAGTTTTGCTGCTCTGTTTTTAAGCTCTGTTTTTATGCTCTGTTTTTCATTCTTTGTGCTGCTGTTTTAATTCATCATGGTATCAGAGCATTTTCAGTTCTTTGGGCTGTGAATATATGATGCTTTTGGAATGAATATATGTGTTTTCCTTGTGTGAATCTTTACATTTGCAGGCTGCAACTAAGGAGTGAACAGCAGTTTGGTTTGGGACAAAAAAACTACATCAAAGGAAGGATATTGCAGCAAAAGAAAAGGTTTTTTCTTCAACAAATTGGTGAGATTTTTTCAATTTCAAGCTTGGGTGTTCAAGTTTTTAAATATCTTTCATTCTCATCCAAAAAAAAGGGAGAGAATTTAACAATGGAAGCACTTGGTGTGACTTTGCCTACAGTTAAATTAAATGGAAAAAATTATTATGATTGGGTATCTCATGTTGAAATCACTCTAACCGGTCAAAATTGTTATGATATTGTGACTGGTAGTGAACAAAGGCCTACAAATCCAGGAAATGATCAAGATAATTGGGATAAAAGGGACAAGAGGGCAGCAACATTAATCAAGCTTACACTTTCAGAAGAAGTTTTTTCAGAAGTTCGTAATGAGAGAAGTGGAGTCAAAGTTTGGGAGATTTTGAAAGATTTATATCAAAATTCAGGTGATGTATGGATCTTATCTCTCACAACTGAATTATACAATTTGAAATTATCATGCTCACAAGAGATAGTCCCACATTTAAGTAAGTTAAAGGAAAAGAAAAATAAGCTTGCTTCTCTTGGAAAAGATATAGATGATATAGATTTTGTGCAAATTATATTACAAAGTCTTGCAGGATCTTATCAATCATTTATAAGGGGTTTAGATACTACAGATTAATTAAAAAGTATTAAACCAGAAGAATTGTGTGCTAAGTTGGTTCAAGGAGAGAAAAGACAAGTTAAAGAAAAAGAATCATTTGATGGTGAATCTCAAGCATTTGTAATGAAAATAAAACAATATTATAAGAAGTCACAAGAAAATGAATCTAAAGAAAGAAATTGGAAGAATGAAAATAAGAGTATTTCATATATAGATCATAATAGAAGTAAATGGAAATGTCATTATTGTGGTAAAATGAGACGTAAGACAAATGAATGTTTCAAGAAGAAAAGAGATGTAGAAAAGAAAGTAAATAATTATCCAAAATTAGGAGATTCTAAAAGAAATGCATTTTGTGTTGCACTTAAAGAAAATAATACTTTCAAAGAAGATTGGGTTATTGATTCCGGTGCTACACAACACATGTCTCATAATGAGAATCAATTTAAATCAATAAGTGAAAATAATATAGAGAAAATATATTTGGGGGATAATAGTGCTTTAGAAGTTAAAGGGACTGGTAATGTCAAAGTTGATAATGGTTTGTTCAAAAATGTGAAATTAGTCCCTGAATTAAAAACAAATATGCTTTCAGTATCTCAAATTGCAAGTCAAGGACATAAAATAGAATTCTACAATGATAAGTGCTTAATCAAGGATGTCAATGATAATTATAGAGTCATTGCAATTGGTAAAATGGAGAATGGATTATATAAATTTCAAGAATTTACTTCCAAATGTGGAGATAAACATATGTGTGCTATTGCCCAATATGATGATATGAGCAGGATATGGCATGAGCGTTTGGGGCACATCAATTTTCAAAGTCTCAAGCTTATGGAGAAATTACAAATGGTGCATGGGCTGCCAAAGATATCATTAAGCCCTAAGGTGTGTGAAGGATGTGCAATGGGAAAACAACATGTGGAAAGATTCCTTCAAGGTAAATCATGGAGAGTAAAAACTCCTCTACATTTAGTCCATAGTGATGTAATGGGTCCTTTCAAAACATCATCAATTGGAGGATCAAGGTATGCCCTCACTTTTATAGATGATTATAGTAGAAGAATTTGGGTGTATTTTCTACAAAAGAAAGATGAAGTGTTTCAAAAGTTTAAAGAGTTTAAAGCTTTGACTGAAAAACAAAGTGGAAAGTACTTAAAGATACTAAGAACTGATAGAGGGACTGAATACATGAATAAAGCTCTTTTAGATTTTTGTAAAGAACATGGCATTAAAAAGGAATCAACTGTCTCTTATTCACCCCAACAAAATGGTGTTGCTGAAAGGAAAAATAGAACTATAATAGAAATGGCTAGGTGCATGCTTCATTCTAGAAATCTAGAAGCTAAATTTTGGGCTGAAGTAGTTCATACTACCGTATATATCTTGAATAGAACACCTACTAAGGCAGTTTTGAACATAACACCAGAAGAGACATGGAGTGGAAGAAAGCCTACAGTATCTCATTTTAGAATTTTTGGTTGTAAAGCATATGCTCACATTCTTGATGAAAGGAGGAGCAAACTTGAAAGGAAAAGCGAGAAGTGCATAATGGTTGGATATAGTGAGGAATCGAAAGGATATAGGTTATACAATCCTAGAACTAATGAAATCTATATTAAAAGAAATGTATGGTTTGATGAAGATGTTAAGAATGATAATTCTCCAACATTATCTTTCTTTCCAATTTTGATTGATGAAGAAAATTCTACTTCTACCAATAGTCAAAGTCAAGGTGTGCAAACCACTACATGGGATGAGACTCAAGAAAGTGATAATGAAAATCCAAAGAAATTTAGAAGCATCAAAGAAATTTATCAAGAAGGTCTTAGATATATATTTTCTAACTATGCTCTTATGACTAAGGTGATGCAGGTTGACACTCCAAACACATATGAAGAAGCAAAAGGAAAAGAAGAATGGGAAGCAGCTATGCAAGAAGAATACAATTCTTTGATGAAGAATGGAACATGGGAACTAACAACACTTCCAGAAGGAAAAAATGTGGTTGGTTGCAAGTGGACCTATAGAACCAAATTCACATCAGATGGAGCTATTGAAAAATACAAAGCAAGGTTAGTGGCTAAAGGTTTCTCACAAGAAGAAGGTATAGACTATACTGAAACCTTTGCTCCAGTAGCTAAGATGAATTCCATTCGTACAATAGTCGCTTTAGCTGCAAAGTTTGGTTGGAAAATTTTTCAAATGGATGTAAAAAGTGCATTTTTGCAATGTGACTTAAAAGAAGAAATTTATATGCAACAACCACTAGGATTTATTAAGTATGGAGAAGAGAATTTGGTGTGTAGATTAAGAAAATCACTCTATGGTCTCAAACAAGCACCAAGGGAATGGTACTCAAAAATTAATAATTACTTCCTAGAAGTTGGATTTAAAAGAAGTAATGCTGATCCAGATGTGTATGTAAAATATTGTGATAATAAGGTTGTTATCATTGTATTGTATGTGGATGACTTGATTATTACAGGAGATCACACACATGATATTGAGATAACTAAAAATCAACTCAAACAAGCTTTCGAAATAACTGATTTAGGACTAATGCACTATTTTTTGAGTATGCAAGTATGGCAAGAAGAAGGAAGAATCATGCTCTCTCAAACTAAATATGCTCTTGATGTACTTAAAAAATTCAATATGAGTGATTGTAAACCATGTAATACACCATGTGAAATAGGAGTAAAGTTAGATGCTAACTCTACTCAAAAGAAAGTGGATGGAAAATTATATAGGCAGCTTGTTGGAAATCTTTTGTATCTTACTATAACTAGACCAGATATTGCATATGCAGTTGGTATTGTATCGAGATACATGGCAGATCCACACATTGAACATTGGAAAGCGGCTAAAAGAATATTAAGATATATTAAGGGTACTTACCAGCTTGGCATTGAATACAAATATGGAGGAGAACCTACTTTAGTTGGATATACGAATTCTGATTATGCAGGTGACATTGATGATAGAAAGTCAACTTCAGGATATATCTTCCATCTTGGATCGGGACCGATTTCGTGGAGTAGCAAGAAGCAATCAACAGTGTCACTCTCATCTACAGAAGCTGAATATATTGGTTTATCAAAGGCATCTCAAGAAGCATTATGGCTTAGGAGGTTACTTGAAGAATTGCATCATCCACAAGACTCTCCAACAACAATATTTTGTGATAATCAAAGTACTATCAAGCTAGCAAAAAATTCAGTATATCATGCAAGGTACAAGCATATAGAAGTGCATCATCATTTTGTTCGAGATCTAATTGAAAGACAAGAGGTGGAGCTTCAATTTTGCGGAACAGAAGATCAACTTGCTGATATATTTACAAAAGCATTGTCTATTGTAAAATCTACGAAATTTAGAGATGTATTGCAGCTCAAAGATGTTCCTACTCTCTCCAAATAAACATTATGGGAGGGTGTTAAAAATAATGTTTATTATAGTAGTTGGGCATTTAATGCACAGTCCAGAACTTTCTACTTGCTTCTTGGAGCCTCTCTCTTTGTGCAAAATGTGAATTTAAAATTATGTAGAAATCTCTAGAGTGCTTCCTTTCTTGAAACTTCTCAAAAACTCTCTAGAAATATGTATGAGCTCTATAAATAGAGCATTCCTCTCAGCTATAATAACAAGAAGAAACTTTATAGCTCTTTGATATATTTGAGTTTTGCTGCTCTGTTTTTAAGCTCTGTTTTTATGCTCTGTTTTTCATTCTTTGTGCTGCTGTTTTAATTCATCAAGATATAGAGAAGCTACTGTGTTTGAGGAGATTTATCAATGTTATCCACCTATTTATGGTGACAGGCCAGAGCTTGAAAAAGCCAACAGAATTATAATGCCCCCTTCTGCTCTTTCTCGTCTGCTATCTCAAGAAATAGAAATGGAGTATCCAATGCTTTTCCAGCTTCAGAATACCATCACAGGCCGCATCTCACACTGTGGAGTTCTCGAATTCGTGGCTGAGGAGGGAATCGTTTATATGCCGCTTTGGATGATGGAAAATATGCTTCTAAACCCGGGACATACAGTGAAGTTGAAGCACACCACTCTCCCAAAGGGAACATGTTTGAAATTGCAGCTTCACACAAAGAATTTCTTAGACATATCAAACCCAAGAGCTTTGTTGGAAGTTTCTCTGAGAAACTTCTCTTGTTTGACAAGAGGGAATAGCATTAAGATAGATTACAACAACACCACATATTGTATAAATGTAGTTGACACAAAGCCCGAATCTGCCATAAGTGTGTTTGACACAGACTTGGAAGTGGACTTTGCTCCTCCTCTCGATTACAGAGAACCTCAACCTGAAACTCTATTGCCAATAAACTCTGCTGCAGTGAAAAATGCATCTCCAGAAGCTCAATGCAGATTTACTGCCTTCACTGGAGTTGGAAGGCGTCTGAATGGAAAGCCTCTATCACCTAATATTAAAATTAAATCTTCAAGGCCAAGGTCAAGGTCAAGATTCCCCACAAGACCTCCAATACGTAAACCAGGTAAGCTTGTCTTTGGTCACAACACCATTATATCTGGTAAGGTGGCAGCACAGAAAAGTGAAAAGCCAAGTGAAGAAGCTGATAAGTTCAAACCGTTTACTGGCAGGAAGTATTCTTTAAGAGATTGATCCACTGCCCATTCTTTCCCTCTTCCCACCCTGCAAATGGTCGATCTTAATATAAAACATTTATTGTTATTTTCTTCCTTTGACGGAATTAGTATTAGGAGATATAATATTCAATAAGCCAATACATGCTTACCAAACGAAATCTAAATTATTAATGATCAAGTGATGATTTCTTGTACATATTGATACAGGCCAGAGCTTGAGAAAGCTAACAAAATTATCCACCTATTAATATCAAGTGAAATCAGTTGAACTAGATGTTGTCTGGATGCGATGAATTGTTGACTGTTGTTTCAAAGACTACTGTGGGAAGGGAAGGGACTTAATATTATTTATACCGTGATTACAGCAGACGTTCTCCTATTTACCATCAAGCGCCCGTGGCCTAATGGATAAGGCGTCTGACTTCTAATCAGGCGATTGTGGGTTCGAGTCCCACCGGGCGTGTAACTCTCTTAGAATTTTCGTCATTTCCATTCATGAGATTTGCAGAGGGGAGAAACTCAAGAAAAGTAGTAGCCATTTGAAATTTCTGAAAAAACACAGAGCAGAAATGGAGAATCAAAACACGCTGACTCACCTCTGTAAATTTTGAAATCCATGTAGAAAACGGACCAAACTATACATTTTACTGCCTTCACTGAAGATGAAAGGTGTCTGAATGCATATTTCCGATAGGCATTTTTTTCATTATATTATTTTGAGATGCTTTTAATCATTTTATCCTTTGACTAATCATGTTCCCTGTCCATGGCTTCAAATTTTGCAGGTATATGGCACACTGGGGAAGAATGACTGAAAGTTTGTGGAATTGGGCTTTATGTCTGACAATCACATTTGTTTAAAGCCTGGCGAGCATATCTACTTCTTTTGTAAGTTGCAGTTTTGTAGTTATTCGAATACTCGACGAGCCTTCAATCTATCATGGCACTGAAATATCATCGTGGCACTGAAATATCATCACAGTGTTCAACAAAATTAGCCGCATGTGTGATCTTAAATTTGATTTTGAAAACAACAGTGATATTGGAGATATAGTTTCTTTTATTTTGGGCTTTTTCAACTTTTGGCATTTCATCGGGCTAAATGTGTTATAGCACGTTACAATTTAATAAATAAATGGTAATGAAAGATACAGTTAATGCATATATGTTTTTTAATTAATAACAGTCTTAATAAGGGAGCTGGTCCATAATAGAAGACTGGTCAACTACCAGTGGATTACCATCAAAACAAAACTAACTCTTATTTTGCAAAAAGAGGGGTAAAAATTTATTAAGACAGAAAGGAATACAACAAGGAGAGCTCAACAAGGAGCTCGATCATGAGCAACAAGATCATCAAATTCTTGCACCATCTCAAAGGACAGTTGCCCCCTATCCCTAATATTCCAACCCGGATCATGACTAGAAGCCCATTTGGCTAAACAATCAGTAGGTCTATTCTATTCTCGCGGAATATACTTGAACCTAATGAATTGAAAAGAGGAAGAGAAGAAAAGAATCTGCTTAACAACAGTGGCCAGCTGCCAACTAACATCCTCAAGCTCTTGCGAAGAAAGCATGTTCACCACCACCTGAGAATCAGACTCACAAATAATCTTACTCCATCCCCACAAGCAACACTGTTCCACAGCATATAAAATAGCCCGAGCTTCCATGAGATTGTTAGTATAATCACCCTTATGAATTGAGAAGAAAAATTTAACATTTCCAGAACTACAACGAGCCACTCCGCCAATACCAGCCGGACCAGGATTCCCACGAGAAGAACCATCAGTGTTAATTTTTAGAACTCCACAGGGAGGAGGAGTCCAGTGCCCATCCAGGTTAACCCGACCCTTCCTCTGATGGTGAAGTTGCCTGGACATAGAAGGAAACCTACGAGCCGCAACCCCATCCTGCAGATGAAAATTGAGGCGATTACAGATAGCAAGATCAACCGGATCCATACCCCCATCAAGCTCACACTTCACAAGAATAGTTTCCTGGAGAGACTGTGATATTTTCCACCAAAGATGCAAAACACCAAGCCGAACATCTTGGAATATGCGACGATTCCTCTCCAACCAGATATGCCAAAGCATGAAAGATGGGCCAGCAATCCAAGCAACATAGAGAGAAGAAGACTTGGAGGGAGCACTACCCAAGCGAGCCCAGAACTCAGGCAAAGAGGAAGCATGCCGACAAGAGCAACCCCAAGCGCTCCACCAAAGGTGCCATATCTGAGTAGAATAGGAGCAATGGAAGAACAGATGGGAGACAGACTCCTCTCCATTACCACACAAAACACAATAAGAGGGGCTTTGAAATCCACGTTTACAAAGATTATCCCAGGTAAGACAACGGTTGTGAGCCACTAGCCACATAAAAAAATTGCACTTGGACCAAGAAACTTTATTCCAGACTTGCTTCCACCAAGGGACCTCAGCATCCCCAAATAATTGTCTAGTTATCTCCTGATACCCAGTAGAGACATGATATTTACCAGACAAGGTACTGCCCCAAGCCAATACATCTGGACCAAGCAAAGAGGAACACTCTCTAGAGGCCAGAATTTGAGAAAGCTCCTAACGATCCATGTCTGTACCTCCAGGAGGCCAATCAGAGGAATGCTTCCATCTATAACCAACAACAGGTCCCAATTGATAAGGAGTCTTGTAATGAGCCACTTTATCCCATCCAGCGGCCAGAAAAGAGTCACAAAGAGGCTGAAGATGAGGGTATATGGATAAATGGAAGGGAATCCATCCCAAGCATCAGACCAAAACAAAGCCTGAGAACCTCCTTTACATATCCAGAACAGACCCCTCTTCACCAACATCACACCTGTCTTCAAAGTATGCCAAGCCATTGAGCCACGACCTTCAAGAGGAAGTGCAGAAACAGAGCAAGGATCAGTACCATGAAAATATTTATGAGTGATAATACGAGCCCAAAGTTGATGCTGTCCAGAGCACCATCGCCAATAAAGTTTAGCAACCAAAGCTTGTCTACTCAATAGAGCAAAATGAAGACCAAGACCACCCTCCTTTTTAGGCCTACAAACAGTTGCCCAATTAACCAAGCTCCATTTAGTACTACGTAAATTACCACTCCAAAGGAATTGTCGAGAAAGAGCATCAAACTCCTTGAGAAAGTAAATAGGTGCAGCATGAACCATGCTTCTATAAGTAGGAAGAGCTTGGCTAACAGCTTGAAGAAGAGTAACCCGAGCAGCAGTAGAAAGCCATCTATGAGTCCAATGATTTACCTTATCCTGAAGCTTGGTAATCAAATTTTGCCAGAAGAGACATGGCTGCCTGGAAACAACAATAGGAATGCCAAGATAAGTCAAAGGAAGTGAACCTATCTGAAACCGTAGGATACCAACAATCTTGTGCTGAATAGAATCAGGAGTGTTAAAAAAGTAAATGAAAGATTTGTGTTCATTAACTTTCTGCCCTGAAGCTGCCAAATAAACATCCAAAGCATGTCAAAAGACTTCAGCTTCCTTGATTCTAGCAAGATCGGCAAGAGCAGAATCATCAACAAATTGAAGATGGGAAAGAGAAGGTAAGCCATTACCCCACCGCCAGCCTTGAATAGAATTCTGGGACACCTGATGCTTAATGAATCTGCCCAAGCCTTCAGCCATGATGATGAATAGATATGGGGAGAGAGGGTCACCCTAGCGGAGGCCTCTAGAAGCACCAAATAGTTGTGAAGGTTGACCATTAATAAGAATAGAAAAAGAGGCAGAAGTAACGCAACTCATAATCCAACTCACCTAGTCAGAGCTAAATCCAAAAGAAAGAAGAATACTCCTTAGGAAGCTCCATTTAACTCTATCGTAGGCCTTAGCCATATCCAGCTTAACAAACATGGCTCTCTCCCTTGAAGTAGCCATAGAGTGAATAGCCTCAGTAGCAATAACCACCCCATCCAAAATTTGTCTTCCAGCAACAAAACCACCTTGTTCTTCTGAGATAATAATGGGAAGCCACCTTTTCAGTCTCTCAGCAATCAGCTTAGTAATATCTTTGTAGACCACATTACATAAGGCAATTGGTCTAAAAAACTCCAATTGATTAGCACCCTCTCTCTTAGGAATAAGAGTCAAGAATGTAGAGTTCAAAGCTCGAAGCATCTGCTTGCTAGCATAGGATTCTTTAACCACCTCCAACAAATTATGATTAATGATGTCCCAAAATTCCTGAAAGAATTCAACTGGAAAACCATCAGGACCAGGAGCCTTCCCCTTAGGCATGCCAAAGACCATTGCCTCTAGCTCTTCCAAAGAGATAGGACACATGAGATAATCATTCATTTCCTGAGTGATAAGGGAAGGAATACAGGACAAAATAATATTTTCTTCATTATCAGCAGGAGGAGAGTCCTTAGAGAAGAGGGTAGAGAAGTACAAAATAGCCTCCTGGAACAAAGCTGGCAAGGAATTCAGTTGGATACCTTGAGAATTAACCAAAGAAGAGATAGTGCTTTGATTCCGACGAGATTGCACTGTTTTATGGAAAAAGGTAGTGTTTTGATCACCTTCCTGGAGCCAATCAACTCGAGCCTTTTGCTTCCAAAAAATTTCCTCTCGAAGTTCCCATTCTTCTAGAGCTCTAGAAGCAAGGGATTCAGCCTGGCCAAGATCCTCCGAGAAACCTCGATCTCTAATCTCCCTTGTGATGACATCAAGATTTTCTTGAGCAAGCCTCTTCATAAAGTGAAGATTCCCAAAGCATTCCCTATTCCATATCTTGAGCTACCTTTTAACATATTGAAGCCTTTTAAAAAATGAGAACATTGCAGTACCATATGCAGGGGCACCATCTTTCCACCAACAAAAAACAAAATCATGAAGAGAGGAGTCACGAAGCCACATCAACTGGAACTTAAAAGGAGGATGCTTCGAAACATAAGCCCCTATAGCAGAAAATTTGATTGGCCAATGATTTGAACCCCTGCAATCAAGGATTTCTAAAGAGATAGTAAGGGTGCCACTAAGCCAGAAGCAAGAAACAAGAAATCTATCCAGGCGTTCTGAGATAGCAGCAACACCAGTCCTGCGATTATTCTAGGTATAGAGGCCATTAGAAGGTTTAACATCAGAGAGATGCAAAAGAGATATGTGTTGCCGAAGAAGAGCAGAAGAAGGCCTCAATCTAGCCAAACCACCATGCTTCTCTTCCAGACTTAAAACTGAATTGAAGTCCCCTGCTAACACCCAAGGATGATAAGGATGACAATTTCTAACATATTGAATATGTTCCCAAAGTTCCTCCTTTCCCACAAGATCAACAGGTGCATACACATTAGTAACCATGATTACCTCTCCTGAGTCTAGAGCAGAAGCTACCATAGAGAGAGCTGAGCGAGAAGACATCCAGCCAAGAGGAGAAATTTTTTGAGGATCCCAAAATATAGCTAAACCACCAGCACTGCCTGTTGCCCCAACACACTGGCATTGGCCACGAGACCAAATACTAGAGGCATGTTGGACCATAGACTCCACAAAGAGCTTAGTCTCTTGGATACAAAAAACATCAGGACTATGATCAACCACCAAGTTATGAATAGCCTTTTGTCTAGGGATGCTATTCAACCCCCTTACATTCCATGAGAGAATAATCATCATTGGGTAGATTTGGGAAAATGAGAATCCAAAAGTTTCACTGAACCAGACTCCATCAATATATCTCCTGTGAGTTTAATCTTCTCTTGGTCTGTTTTGCGCCCACTCCTTAGAGGGGGAGAAGAAGAAGCCCGCTTAAAGGGTCGAGGCAGCAACCCCAAGGGGAGAGGAGATCCCTTGCCCTTACCTGATGGTAGCACATCCTTAACCAAGTCAGCCAAAACAACATCATCATCTTCCAACACTGTAGGAGTCACCAGAGCCGCTGTCACAGGAGCTACAAAAACCTCACAATTCTGATATACTACAACTTGAGATGCCCCACAAGCATCATTAGGAATAGATCTCTCATCTGGGCAAGCTGGATTAGAAGAGATAGGAGGAGGAATACCCTCCTCTAGAACCATACTATCCAGCACCTCAAAATGGTTAAAACCTGAATCAGATAATCTTTCTTTCAAAGGCCTCTTTTGACCACGCCCCTTAGCTCGAGGACGAACAGGGGTAAATCCATCCTTATCCTACATTGGAGCCTTACCCTTACCTGTAGCATCTTGTGGATTCATCCCCTTGGTAGTATTAACCATTTGAGATTGTCCTTTCCCTGTAGTATCTGCCAAACCACCGGCATTTCCAGCTGTAGACCGATCCACTCCTTTGAAACTCGAGTTACGGGGGCACTGCCACAGTAAATGACCATACTCATGACAAATCCGGCAACGGAAAGGGAGGGATTCATAATCTAACTGCTGCACCCAAGAAGAATCCCCCAGAAAAATTTCCAAAGAATCTGGTAATGGGTTATTCAAATTAATTTCAACACAAATTCGAGCAAAAGAAATAACCTTTTTATCGAGGGTTTGATGTGCGATCGCAGCTGGCTTCCCCAACAAAGCAGCAATTTGTCGAAGGATGTCTTCACGCCAAAATTCCAAGGGAAGACGAGGCAAGTGAACCCAAACTGGCACTGTTGAAGGGAGATCCTCAGCAGAATTAAAACCTGAATGCCAAGGTTTGACAAATAACCCCACATTGTTGTAGAAATAAGGGCCTCCTTCAAAAACACGATCACGATCAGACATGCAAGAGAATACAACAAAAAAATAACTATTCCCTGCCAACATAATCTCCATATCGCCTTCCACCTGCCAAGAGCGGCGGATCCATGCCTCAAGAGCGGATAGGGAAATTTGAATTCCAAGAAATTTACATATCAAAGCATGCTTGGTCCAATAATCAATGTCCTCCATTACAGCCGTTGGAGGAATAACCAGAACAGGGCGATCATGGCTACGCGGAAGACAACCATTAACTATTTTCAGGTTGGAGCTCTCCCCTGAATAAAACGATTCAGATCGCATTGCATGTATAGTTGGAGAAGAACCATCTGTTCTCACCAACGGAGAAGAAATCCCAGGCCCTGCCATGCAAACAATAAAACCCCCAATCCAAAATTGACTACAGAAGATCTCCAAAAACACCGACGCAAATTATGTCCAGTAGCTAACAATCCAAACAGAACAAAAAAATAGTAAAGATCAAACACCAAGAACAGGCTAGGGGAAAAACCCTAGCCCAGCCGACAGCCAACGCTTCTCAGAGACTCCATGATGACCTATCACTTCTTCTTTGCTTCTTCATCTTGAGATAAAACTAACTCTTATTGCTGCTAGAAACAAAAACAAGATTCACAATCATAATTACGAGAGTATTAGCAAGCTTAAACAAAATCCCTATAATCAAACATAAGTGTCTAAAGAAAAATATTAACAAAGGCATAATAGCCTTGCAAACTAGTAAGTTTGGTAACCAGTAGATTAACAACATTAAAAAGAAAAGAGCAGGGGGGGAGCCCTTAAGAGTTCTTGGCCTCTTTCCTCCCTAGTAGGATGTTCGTCCAGTCTTATGCTAGGAAGTCAAATAGCATCTTAGAGTCCTCCTTAGGCAGGTCCCCACGACATCCTTGAGCAGGCACAAAGTGGTAGTTGCCGCATGTGTCACTTAACCGTGAACTTGGTCAGAAAGCGCATTCGCTCCTCCAATGCAAGAATTCTCTCCCATGCCTCATTGTTAGCCTTATGTTGAGTACTCAGATGGCCTTCAGTAGCAGTCTTTGCGGTATCCTGCACAAAATAGGGGGTTAGTAGCATTTTCAAAAACAACCTTAATAGGGGAGGATATCGTTATGGGGGAAGGCATCCTATCCACTATATTAGGGAACTGATCCTTTGTTAGATCCACACACCCCAGCTCAATTGTCGCCAAGACATGTGACACATCCTTATTTTCCTTACCCTCACCCAAATCTGACCTAGAGGGGTCCTCCTCCTCCTCCCCCTCCACCTCCTTCGTACCTCCCACCCCAAAGTTCACCGCTTTTTCTTTCATCTCCCATTTAGAGCAAGCCGGATCCTCTGAATCAAAATCCTCCTCCTGCAAGGCTTCCTCCTTCAACTTCCTCTTAGCATGGGATTTTGCTAACCTCCTTGACCTCCTCCTACCCCCTCTCCCCTCCTCCTCCGACTCCACCACCACCTTATCGTTCCCTTTATCCTGCCTCCCTCTCTTCCCCAAGTGGGAGGGATTCGCTGGGGACCCACTAGGTAAAGTCTGTGGGATAGGGGCTCTGGGACTCGTAATCCTAAGGGGAACAATTTGGGGCCAAGAGTTTGGATGGACGAGAATGTCAATTTCCACAATCCTTGGCGGGGGGGTAGGGTGAGGTGAAATTGGTATAGCCTAAAAATTAAAGGATGGTGTAAAATAGTGAAATTAACCCCCTTTTTCATTTTTTTCTTTCACATCAACAACAAAATCCTCTAAATCATGTAGCAAGAAGAAAGGAAGTGAAATGAAATCACGGTGGCAAAAATGATTAAGGAGAGGAAAATGATAGTAGTAGCAGACTCCATACCTTCTTTCTAGGGTAAGATATTTCATCAAAACTAGACAAACCTCGTTCCATGGGTTAGGAAGCTTCTCCTGCATAAAACCACCTCTACGTCGAATTGGTTCCTCACCCTCCATGAAGAAATGTTGCAGGCTTGCATCATTAGTCATCCTTGTCACCTTCTGCCATTTCCTACTCCTCATGGGCAAGCCCATTGCTAGAGCAATCATTTCTTCCAAAATATGAAATGAGATACCATTTATGGTAACTCGACGGTTCTCCTAGGTCAATTCTCATCATGCCCATTAAGTGCCTCCATAAATGAGACAAAACCACACTCCTTCAGAATATACCACACTAGGGGCTTCCTCATGTTTTCATCGATTATGGCTGGTTCAATGCGCATCAAATTGTCACCCATCTCTGCAATTTTAACCTCTCCTCTCTTTCCCTTCAGAGCCTAGATACAATTTCTAAAAAAGACTTCACTCTTAGGTAGAAAAAACCACAAGCAAAGATGATAATTTAATCACAATTAATAGTAATAATGAAAACAACCAACTTGGTAAGAAAGATCATGTGTTAGCTGCCATGATCTATCTCCCAATTATTTCCATCATTCCCAACACATATCAAACCTTTCAAAAATAATTTTCTCTGCACGGTCTATGATGACTCATTTAGGGAAATAAATAAAAAATCTCCCATTTCAAACTTTCAATTTTCTAGCCATGTGTAATTAATACTACCTGTACTTAATTCTTTACACCTTGCCACTTGTACTTCAAGGACATGTTCTCTAGACCAACTCAACAACATTACACAAAATATCTAGCTAGGATTCATCATTTCTCACTTCGTGGCTCACTAACTCCCTTACCAACTTTGGTAATGCATTCAAATCCCTCCAACATCTAAGCCCCTTTTCCTTTAATCTGATCACTACCATTTGATCAGCCGCACTATTTCCCTCTCAAAAGATATGATTCAAATCAAACCTATTAAGAGTAGTTAATAGGTACTTGATATTATTAGTCACACGTTTAATGGCCCATCCCTCCCTCATATAACCCTTGACAGTCTCAGTAATTATTTTAGAATCTCCTTCAATTTGCACATCTCTCCAACCCACACTTGTGACCAATTTCAATCCCCAATACAGAGCTATCACCTCTGTTGTATTATTATAAACTTTCCCTAACTCACCAGTATATGCCAACAACATCCTTCCCTTATTATCCCTAACTATCCCTACCCTCGTTGAACCCTCCTTTCTAGCTACACCATCGAAATTGAGTTTGACTCAATTTGCAGGCAGGGGTTTCCACCAAGTTCTTTTTCTAGCCAGAAGATTAGAATTATCAATTTCCATTATCCCTTCCACTAACAACCAGCACTTTGCCACCCTGACCTCAAGGGTAGAAGGGGGAAACACTAGTTTTCTCCACTTGGTGCAACTAATATTCTTGACTATAAATTTATAGATCCTTTCCACCATGACAATCTCCTCTCTCTCCTCATTTATGAACACCCTATTATTATGCTCTTTCCAAACACCCCAAAAAACATGGGGGGGGGGAATAATCTTCCATAGATAGGTAAGGAGGGGGTGGGTAAAAGGGCCCCACCAGTTCATTACCAATTGCCCCAAGCCCACATTTAACACCTAGTTCACCTCTAGCATCTGAAAAATTCTCTCCCACACCTTTGATGCATACCTACAATGCAAGAATAAGTGGTTGATGTTTTCTTCCTCCATCTGACACATATGACATCTATTTGGTAATTGAAATCCCCACTTCATCAAGTTGTCTATAGTGAGAATTTTCCCATGAATGGTGGTCCACCAGAAAATATTGATCTTTGGGATTAAGTAATGAAACCAAACATTCCTCCAGTCATTACCTTCAAGGATTTTGTCGACCAACAATTTGTAGGTAGATTTAATCGAGAACTCCCTCGTCGAGGTAGCCTTCCAAATGAATTCATCAGTCCTATCTCTTCCCTGGATTTTGTACTTCTTCAGTAAGGAATTAAGCTCATTGATTAGCTCCCTTCTAGCCACCACATTCTCTTGTAAATTTTCCTTTTTCTACCTTCTTCCTTGACAAATAAAATCAGCTACCATTCCACCCCCCTCGTCCTGTAGGTGATACCAAAGAGATGCAAACTTAGTTTTTATTAAAGGTTTATTTGTAAGCCATGGATCCTCCCAGAAATTAATCTGGTTACCATTCCCCACAAGCCATCTAATATCCTCTTTCAAAAGGGTTCTATTCCACACAATATTTCCCTAGATTTTGGAGCCCATAGGAAGATCATTTCTCTAGGTGTAGTGAGAGAAAAATAGGTTTCCAAGGTACTTAGCTCTCATAATATTGCACCAATTAGCTTCTCCTTTCATCAAGTTCCACCCCATCTTTGTGAGAAGCACATTGTTTAGATCAGTCATCTTCCTTACTCCCAAACCACCTTTCTGTTTTGGTTTACAAACTATTTCCCAACTGACCAAACTTATTCTAATCTTCTCTTTCCCTCTAGACCAAAGGAAGTTACATTTAATTTCCT
The DNA here is from genome assembly GCA_028749045.1 of Cupressus sempervirens. Classification (NCBI taxonomy): domain Eukaryota; kingdom Viridiplantae; phylum Streptophyta; class Pinopsida; order Cupressales; family Cupressaceae; genus Cupressus; species Cupressus sempervirens. The sequence continues at coordinate 386,362,135 of CM053789.1, read as the reverse complement.
CTAGTTTATTCACCATACATTGAGTAATTTTAAATAAGGATAGGAAGTACATCGGTAATCCTTGGAGGGAAGAAATCAACAATTGCAACTTGCTTGCACTACTCAGAGTTTTACCTCTCTATCCAATTAGTTTTTTCTCTATTGTTTCTAGAATCCCATTCCAAAAGTTGTTACTTACATCTTTCATAGTTAATGCGAGACCTAGGTAAATAATTGGTAACTCAGCTATGTTGCAATCTAAAATATTAACCATCTCCAACATCGACTTCCAAGCTATGGCTTCACTAATCAAGGATTCCCCACTAAGAAAGGTGTCATCCACAAACTGTTGAATCACTTTAGGAGGTAGGGTGGAGGTAGGTTTAATGCCTTTGATTATGCCCCCCTCCAAATTTTTCCTAAATGCTCTTCCTAGAACTTCAGCAACCATGATAAATAGGTAGGGAGAGATGGGATCACCCTGCCTGAGTCCTCTCTCCCCACCAAATTTTTCCCAAGATGGCCCATTAACCATCATAGAATAAATGACAGTTTCTGCCATCAACTTCACTAATCTAATAACCTTCTAACTAAGGCCTATCCTTTCCATAACTTTATACAAGAAGGTCCAATTAATCCTATCATAAGCTTTAGAGATGTCGAGTTTCAAGGAAATACCAGGATTACCACTTTTCTCCATAGAGTGCAAGACTTCATGCATTGTTATAGAAACATCTAGGATTTGTCACCCTAGGACAAACCCACTCTGTGTTTTTCCTATGAACTTATATAGTAGTGGTTTCAACCTATTCACCAAGATTTTAGAGAATATCTTGTAAGTGGTGTTACATAGATTGATCAGCCTAAAGTCAGAAAGGATCTCTGAGTCTTTCACCTTGGGAATTAGTACAATGAAGGTTTCGTTGAGCCATTTAGGAAGCTTCCCGATTCTAAAAAAATCATGGGCCACCTGAATGAGGTCTAACTTGATAACTTCCCAGAAGTGCTTAAAGAAGGTCAACAGGAACCCATCCTGTGTCAAGGATATGTAAGCTTTCATAAAGAGCACAACTCTATGGACTTCCTCCTCTATCACCATTTGCATTAACTCCTCGTTATCTTTAGTTGATATCATGGAGGGCATTGAATCAATCAGCCATTGCCTATCCTCCTCTCTAAAGTCTCTTTTCTCTTCTAGGTAAGAGTTTCTGAAGTAAGCCATTGCCAAGCTCCTCGTCTCCTCAGGCTTACATAACTTCACATTAGTGTCATCTTTGATGATATCAATTGTATTTCTTTCTTTATGAATTGAGGAAAATCTATGAAAAACTGTAGTATTCTTGTCACCCACTTTGAGCCATAACACCCTAGATCTCTACTTCCAGTAAGTCTCCTCCCTTATCATCATTTCCTTCCACACTTTTTTGTATTTATCCTCCTCCTGAATAATTTTATCCATGGGTATAACTTCCCCCATAGCCTTTTGGATCTCAACTAACTTCCCTTCCACCTCAACCTTAGTCTTGAAGATATTGCCAAAATATTTTTTCTTCTAGGGTCGCACATTTCCTCTTACATTCTCCAACTTAACAAAGAGTCTATACATTGTTGTTCCTTCAATTCCAATCTCCCACCACTCAACCACCCTAGAGCTGAAGTTAGGATGGGATTGCCAGATTATTTCATATCTAAAAGGTTTTGGGCTCCCTAGAGGAACCGCCTTCCAGCTAAAAAGGATAGGGGTGTGGTTTGAGAGCATCCTAGGTAATCTTGAAAGGGAGGAGGAAGTTAATCCTTCCCATCCAGCCGAGACCAAAAGTCTATCCAGTTTGACTTGAATGAGGTCAACACCCTTCCTATTATTCAACCATGTGAACTTCACTCCACACATCTCCATATCCAATAAATCATTATTATCTATAAAATCAGCCAGGTCTTTCATACTATCATTAAAATCTATCAAACCTCCAATTTTCTCCAAAGGGCACATAGGGGAGTTAAAATCTCCGACACAAAAGGTGTTCTTATTTTGGGAGAGAAAACCAGACAACTCCTCCCATAAGTTGTGCCTTCCACTTCTGGTATTAGGAGCGTACACATTAACAATATTCCAAGTCTTGTCTCCTTTTTTATGTTTAGTTATAAGATATAACTTAGAACTATAAATTAAACTTCCATTACTAGCATTTGGGTTCCAAAAGGTACTGACTCCTCCTAACATGCCTTCCACTTCACTGTAGAAAAATTTTTCTCCTAGCCAAACATATTTTTCTATATTCTTCAAATTAATCATAGTCATCTTGACCTCATGGATGAGTAGGATATCAGTTCTCAAGTTTGCCAACTGCTGTTTGAGGGCAAACTGCTTATGAGGGCTATTTAACCCCATCATGTTCCATGATAGAATAAACATCTTCTACCTTTTGACAATGATTCTAAAGTGGCCTACCTACCACTTGCCACCTCTCTTGCCATCTATTTTTCTTTCTTAATTTTTTTTCTTGACTTCCCTACATGCAACTTTAATTCCACAACCATCTTAGGTTTCCTTGAAATTCTTGTTTGTTGTCTTTGAATTTGCCACTTCCCTTCCAAATCGTCTAGTTGGGCCAGAGAATCCACCATCTTGTTTGATTGTTCATCCTCATTCCAGAAAAGGACCCTGGTGACCTCACCCTCCTTTGAGTCATTCTCCTCGCTAAGCCTTGAGGCATTATCTATATTACCTCTACAAACCTCCTCAATCACTAGGTTTCTTGAAGGGGTACTAAGGAGCTCCTCAATTCCTTGTAGAAAGGGAAAATAAATTTCCCCTTCCTCCAAAACTTCCCAGTTCTCCTTCTTATGTGCAAAGTGTCTTTAGAACCTGAACCAAATCAAACTTCCCCACCAATTCTTCCATCCTATCCCTCCCCATCTTTGCATGAGGGTTTATTTCTTTCTCCTTCCTAGTAAGGGAAGTCAACCCCTTCTCCATTTCTACTTGAGAGATCTTCACTTCAAGCTCTTACCTAGGAGGGGGAGTCATCCCCTTGCCATCACCAAGAGAGCTAGAACCCTCCACCCCTAACTCCTAAGCAAGATCCCTCTGATCAATAACACCTTCAATGCTCCCCTCAACCAACCTATTCGAATTCTTACGCTCTACAATCAAATGCCCAAATGACGAGCATTTCTAGCAAAAAAACCTTGCATTCTCATAAATGATGGGTTGAATCTTCTTTCCCCACTTCAAGCTTAATGTAATAGAATCAAGTATGTTAGTTCCCACTGCCAAATTCACACTAAACCTCCCAAAGATCATTTGGGACCTCTGTAAAGTCACCATATCCACAGCTACAAAGCACCTAAAGGAGTCCCCAATGGATTTTAGGATCCTCTCATCCCAAAACTCTAGTGGAAGGCCCAATAACCTAACCTAGATCAGAGCCATCTTATTTAGCTCTTTCGCTAGGTCTAATGTCGGATGCCACTTCACTACCACTAGGCTATGCTTTCCATATGACTAAGAACCAACCATCACCATTGTCATATTTTCTACTATTTTAAATTTAAAGAAAAATAGGCCCTCTGACATGGATGAAACCATCACACTCCCTTTCAACTTCGATTTCTGACTAACCTGCTTCCTAACCATCTCAATTGATAGGTGAAAGGAAAAAAATCTACCAATGAGGCAGAGCTTTAGATTAGGTGGCACACTATCAACCAAACTATTTGATACCACTATTTCCAGCCCCTCCTCACCATTGATCACTTTAGGAGTTTCCAACGGGGTATTAGTTGCTTTCTCTCCAAGAACAACTTCCTTCCAACCTAGAGCCCTAGAATGACTCATTTGAATCTCCTGGCCCACAAACAGGGTCATTGACTCCACCAAAACCCCTCTAATAGGACAGGCAGTGTCAACATTCTGTTGGGTAAGCCTAGTTGTAGTTAGAACAAGATACAGGTTAGGGTAGGGATCCGATATTAGGCCTAGCCCATAGGGAGCATCCACACTCATACAAATTCAAAAAAATAGTTGAGTGGGAAATGAAAAGTTGCAAAGTGTTTTTACTTGTTATTCTTCACGTGTCATGTTATTTACTATTATATGTTTTTGCAGTTCATCTATGCATATATGTTACATATTTTTTAGACCCTTTAGAGTTGGAGAGGTCAAATATAAATTTGAAGTGAATGGATCACCATTTCATGTAAATGGTTTCAATGTAAATTTGAAGTGAATGGATCACATTTAATGTAAATGGTTTCAATATATAGTTGCTTGAGATCCTTTTATGTTTTGTATTCTAAGAAGCAAGCTCTGTAGACTTATTGTATAAGGAACAAACAGACTTTCAGTGATTTGGATTCAGATATCTCTTGAGATATCTCCTAGTGTTTATAATGAATAGGGAAAAAAAAGAATAAAACCTATTTGATATTGAGTGTGGTGAACAACTAGGATGATTAAGGGAGGGAGCACAATATCTAAGTGAGAATTGTTGGCTTCAGTTCCATTCAGACAATGAATTCTTCTGAGATGTAATTATTCTTCTGATGATCATATTATTCTTTTGATGATCCTAGTATTTTTTTATTATCATCTAATCAATGAAGCTCAATTAAATAAAATGTTTCATGTTTCAATAATATTTTCAAAATAGTCGAGTTTAGAAATCTATCAACACAAATCTAGCAATAGGCATTCTATGTGATAACAACCCCTTCATTCTGTATTAAACTTTTGTGCTTTGTTTATGTTTTCACATCTTAGCATGCATGTTTCCTAGAGATACATCAACACAGAAAACCCTACTACTTCTACCACTACTACTACCACTACCACTACTATTACTTGACATTATATGCAATTATCAACAATGCCATTTAAAAAATGGATCTCTTCCATGAATAAATTGTAAAAGTTATGTTACAAATAATTATGAATATAAAGATGCATAGTAGTAATATAATAAAAATGATTAGAAGCATTTCATTTTTCTATTGAGAATATTAGAAAAGTGTAAAGAAAATATAGGAACTTTCTTTCCTCCTTAATATTTTTATTTTTTCTTTACACTTTTCCACTTAAATATTTGTATATTCCCTTTCTAAGTGTTCAAAAGCATAAAGAGAATATAAAAATATCCTACTTTTATAATTAAAATTAAAGATGTTGCAATAGAATATTGTAAAATGACATCTTTTCATATTTAGAAATATAAATATAGTGACAAATTTTAGATTTTTCAATATTAAATTCTTAAAAAGTCTATTTAAGATTTCTCCCATTACTAAATTAGAAATGTATATGAAATATATGATGTTTTTATAGTTTTCAGTTGAGAGATGTTTACAAAAATTAGATTTCTTAGAATAATTTCAGATAATGAGAGAATAAGTTTTGCGTATTTATAATAATAAAAATAATATTTATTTTCAAATATTATTATTTTCTAAAAAATATTTTGAGTCTAAGAACTCTTGGAAAGTGAACTAATATGATTAGCACACAAAGATAGAAATATATCCCTAAGAAATATTTCAAATCACAATGTAACCTATAAAGAATAAAGAAAAATAGACTAATAAGTCTCTTGAAATATTATCTAGACCAATTAAATGCAACTAATTTAGATTTAACTCTAACACTAAACCAAACTAAACCCTAGCTCTAAAATAAATTCAACAGTAATGCTAAACCAAAGCCTAATCTAATATAAGATCAAATTACAATAAACCTAATATTAAACTTGAAACTTAACTTTAGAGTTAGTTTATTTAAACCCTAAAATTTATACTAAAATAAATTGAAGTAAAACTAAGCCTAATTGAACCCTAACATATATAAAACCCAAGAAAATAACCCTACTCCTATATTAAATTATTTTAGTATAAGATACATGTAACTACATAGATGAACAATAACCCTAATCATAAATGATGTTATGAAATTTAAGATATATACACACATTTATGCCTTTGTATAAAACCTAACCCTAATTCTAATATAATTAAATCATATTGTACTTCTAGCCCAAATTGAACTCTAATCCTAATCCTAAGTTTAGTTAAGCCCTAACAATAAACAAATTCTTACTATAGCCAAACTAATTGTGCTTCAACCATAAAAAAACATTTGAGCTATAACTCTTTCCCTATTTGAACTCTAACCATAATTTTTTCCTACCTAGAACCATAGCCTTAACCCTAACCATAATATTTACCTATTGAATTCTCATATTTGTACTAATATATGAAAATAAATATATATCATTACATTCAAATAAAATTCAAAATTAGCAATATGTTGTAATAAATCCTAAAACTTGAGCTAAACCATAATTGTGCACGGTAAACCCTCAACCTAAATTCTAAACCCTATCCTTTAATACTCCACCCTAAATGGTAAACCCTCAACCTAACCCTAATTTCTAAACTTTAATGCTATAGTATTAATCTACAATTTTAAACCCTAATCCTAACATGATCCATAATGTAAACCCTACAATCATAAATGTAATCCAAAACTTAATTTTAATCTTGATCTAAATACTTACTCTATTCCTAACCATGATGTTAACCCTGATATATAAAATTTTATTTAATTAAAATATCCTATATATATACTAAATTCTAAACCCTAAATCCTAATCTTAAGCTAAACCATAATCTAAATGGTAAACCCCTATCCTAAATACTAAACTAATCCAAAATGCTACACACTAAATGTTAAATCCTAACCTTAATCTTAAACATAGGTATACCCCAAAACTTGACCTAACCATTTTGTAAATTCTAACTATAATATTTAATCTCAAGTCTAATTATAAACCTTTATCATAACCCTAAGTGTAACCCAATTTCTAACCCTACCTCAAACTCTAATTGAAACTCTATTTCTAACCCTAACTCAAATTCTAATTAAAACCCTAAATCCCCTAAACCTTATTCAAACCCTAACTATAACTATGATCTCAATCCTAACCCTAAAATCTAACCTGCACCTAACCATAACTATAACCCTAACACTAAAATTAACCCAAACTATAATCAAAACACCATCCCTAAGCTTAAATATCATGTATAGGCTAAAACAATTTTAACCATAACCCTAAGAAAAAAAATAAAAAATGAATGACCCTAAACCTAACTATATTATTAATTGAAAGGTTACCCTAAGTTAAACATGATGTGACCTCTAACTATAAACTTTATCTTGATTCTTATTTAGATCCTAATCATAACCAAACCCTAACACGAACCCTAATTAAAACCTAATCTAATACTCACCCTAACCCTAACTAATCATAATCATATTCTATACCCTATCCCTAGTTGTAACTATTTATGTAACCTAAGGACAAACCTAAACCTAACCATGAATGTGAACCCTAACTATAAAGTTTACCATGATCCTCATTCTAATGTTAACCCTAACTAAACCCTAATATGAACCCTAACTAAAACCTAATGGAAATACTAAATGTAACCTATAAATATCATAAAAACTATAATATTAAGCATGAATCTAATCATATAGCTAAACTCTGAACCCCAAGGACATAACATTAAACTAAGCTTAACCCTTACCCTAATCATATTAACTTAATCTATAATACTTAATTTGAACCCTAATGCTAACATAGTTCCCATAACCAATATTAGACACTAGATCTATAACATTATTCTCATAGTCAATATTAATCTATAACACTAAATCTAACCTAAACTTAACATAATTGGCATAACCTATATTAAACCCTAATAATTACTATAAACTCAACATTGACATTAAACCCTAACTCTAATTCTAAATGTAACCCTAACATAATTATCATAAAAATAATCTCAGACATAAACTAAACCCTAAGCCTAATCTTAGTAATATATCTAAACCAAACCTAATCCTAACATTATTATCACACAAATAATCTCAAACATAACACTAAACCCTAAGCCTAATCTTAGTATATATCTAAACCAAACCTAACCCTAATGTTAACCTACCTATTGTAGCTCCTACTAGCTTATTTTAATATAGAGTGTATGTCAAAATTATTATATTAGATGATTTTTTCTTTGAAGATTATTTGAAAGTTATACTAAATATATAAATGTATACCAAATAAATAGTAAGAATAAAAATGGTGAACTTTAGATGAATATGACATGTAATGATATGTAAAAATTTAAGTATGAGTAAAGTGAAGTAAACATAGAAAATAATATAATAACATACCTTTTTTTAATATACATAAACTAGGACTATAGAAAATATTTTCCAAAAATTAAATATTTACAAAAATGTGAGAATACATTCTTATTTAAATTTAAAAAAATAAACCTTAGATTATAATATCATTTATTTAAAAATTTAATTTTAAAAAAATCATCTTAAATTTATTTCTACTAACTAGACTTTCTAAATTTAAAATAAATATTTCTACTCTATATGCATACAAAATATGTTATGTTCTTGTATAACAACATTACACTTCATTACAATAAAAATCTATTTACAATATTATTTTTATTAAATTGTAAGCTAAATAAATGACAAAAATCTATTTGATAAATTAATAAAATTTATGAAAAAATCAACTGACAAAATTTGTTACAAAATTAGAGCCAAACTTAATAAAATAAAAATAAAAGAAAATATTAACTAAGAAAGTTAAATATATATTTTTTCTATTGAAAATCATTTAGAATCATTAGAAATATTGCATCATATTTTTTGAATCTTAATATGACTAAGCAATCAAGAGTTATATTTGATAGAATGGACACACTTGCCTTTTAAGATCTTTAATCTCCCTCTTCATAATTCCCTCTTTGGACCATGGATATGCCTATGTTTAATCTCTTTTTTCTCCTAACTTCTTCCTCTTTCCATCTTTATCTTTTTGGCACATAGCCCTTCTTTCTATGACACCTAGCACTTGACCTCCAAGACCAAGTCAACTTAGGTTGACCTAGTCTTGGATGAGGTCAACCCATGTCAACCTAGTCCCTAGTATTTTTGGAGCTTTGGGCCCAAAAGGTCTTAGGGGTTTAATTTTTTAATTATCATTATCCAATCAACCTGTATTGTTTTCCCACCCAAAAAATCATATATAAGGAGACTTGGAGGCTTCATTTTCATAAATTCATTTTCACATTACTCAAGCTCATGTTCTCAAGTTAAGATTTGTGCCTTTTTCATTCAAGGAGTTCAAGCATTCAAGACTTTGAAGCATTTAAGCAAGGAGATTCCTATTTAGCATTGAAGGATCCTTTGTGAGTATTTCCTTTTCAAGATCTAGCTTGTTGTTGGCTATCAAGGGAGGAGATCTATGTTGAAGAATTCATCTTCTTCTTCATTGATGCACTCTTATATCCATGTCACCCTCATGGAATTATGAAGAGGGAACTAAAAGGTCTTAAAAGGAAAGTGTGTCCATTTTAAGATGACACAATAAAATATGAGGACTAGGTAATCTATTCAAACATAACATCATCAAGATTACCCTCATCAAAGTCAGTAGGAAAATCTTGTTGTCATTTTGTGCCATTGGAATATGGGGGTAGGGCTTTGAAATCAATGCTCTCATTGATTCTCAGGCCCACAACTTGAGTTGAGCTTTTGTCATTTTCCATCCACTAGTTCTTGAATCTCAAACTAATCTTTGGCCTATGTAGTGGTGTATCCATAATGTATGTCTTTTTCCCCAATGGTGGTCTTTCCCTTACATATAATTTGAAGGATTTTTATCTCTTTCATCTTTACGATGGTTGTAACTTGCATAGAAACATCAATATAAATGAGTCTTTGTCAAGAATCAATAATAAATCTTTTCTTTATTACAATAAAATTAGTTTTTTCATCCATAATAAAAAAGAGAGAGAAAATATCCCAAACTGTGTTTAAAAGGTGTTGGTATTAATACATCCAAAATAAAATGACATGTACAATGAAATCTTCATTGAAAGTAAAATAAAATATTCTCCAAACTTCAAAGTAAAAGTAGTATAAACAAATTCATGAATGATCCTTAGTTTCCACAAATAAATAATATATTTGGTTCATCACTAGGTTTTTTAAAAGGTAGTTTATGCAAAGAAGCATCCACAAAAAGTAGGTAATTTTGGGATCTACAAGTCTCAACCAAAAGGAAGTAAAGTATTCATGCTATTTAGAGGGGTGCACATCCAACATCTATCTAGAAATAACATGGTCAATGATGTCCCAGTGATAGGTGAGTTAACTATAAGTATATTTAGATTTTACATGGTAGTGAGGTGTGCTCTTATGCTGGAAGATAATTGGTAGGAGAAATTCTTCGGGGAACAACTTCCAACCAAGGGACAAATTATACTAAGAGAGGCAAAGAGGAGGGAGATAGTTCTCCATAGAGATTCAAGGAAGATCTTGGATTTAATTTTATCCTAGGTGACCATCTTTCCTTGTTTTATCACATCTTGAAAGATATTCATGCCCTTTTATCCAATTTCTTTGGTAAGCATACCTACAGTAGTCCAAGGGGTTTTTTTCTACATTTAAGACTCCATCATACTAATTTCAACCCACAAACCTTTTTATTTCCATCTATTTGGCGAAATTCTAAGAAGAACTATCTTAAAAAATTCCTTCATTTCCATATTGATTTCAAAACATTAGAACCTTAAACTACAATGTTGGGTTCCAAAAATAGGATGTCTGTATAGTCGAGACCACACTACATCTTGGATCTACTAGGGTGTTCTTCAAAAAGGATATCTATGATAATAATCTTCTAGGATTTATCTGCTTACACAATGTTCAAATTCTATTTTACAGTTAGTGCAATCCATTTAGCTCTTAAGTCCTTAAGTCCTAACCTTCAATACCTTTATCTTTGATACACAACTCCTAAGAAACTACATGGATTTTCTTGTCCCTTTTTCCACCTGACCAAATCAAATCCCTTATAAACTTTTGTATGCAACTAAAATATTTTTTATTAAACATCCAAGTAGGGGAAAAGTAAAGGGAATAAGAAGAGAGGATATTTTGACATACTTGTACCTTACCTACTAATGAGAGGTAGTTACTATTTCATGTACTCATCTTATTTACAATGCCCTCCTTTACCTAACATCACATCTCATTATTGGGTATGTACAAGTTCATGGTATACCAAACTAAAAAATTGTTTCATACTAGTGATCAATTGAAAGCTAACTTATTCTATCTAATCTCTAGTGAAAATGCATATCTTATGGGAAGAAGTGAAGAAAAAAGTGAATATCTATGATTAAAAAGGCCATGTCATGTAAACTTTAATAATCTCATCAAGATTAGAGAGGTTTATTGAGATTAAGAAAGCCTGAAAAAGCCATGCTAAGGGATGCTATATTGGTAAGATGGAAAAATCAAGTTTTTCAAGAATGTTGTAGTCATTTAATGATACACTAGAGTTGGTTAATACTGATCTTTGTGGTCATATGAAAGTGCAAATCTATTATGGTGATTGGTATTTCATTTTTTTTGTTGGTGAATACTCTAGGATGATGTCTCTACTAGTTTTGAAGGAAAAATCCTACGCATTCCAAATGTTTAAATGGTATAAGGAAAGAGTTGAGAAGGAAACATGTAAAAAACCAAACTGCTTAAGATCTGATAGAGGAGGTGAATTTATTTCTAATCAATTTACTATCTTTTGCAATGAAAAGGAAATCAAAAGATAACTATCTGCACCAACAACTCCACAATAGAATGACATAGGTGAAAGAAGGAACATATCTATAGTTGATTGTGCTAGAACATTTGTGACTGAGAAGTAAATTGCACAAATGTTTTGGAAAGAATCAATTAGTACTATTGTTTACACTCTCAAATAAGTACAACTAAAGAAAGGTACAAAAAATACACTTTTTGAAATTTGGTATGAGAATACACCTAATGTTAGCTACTCTAAAATAATTGGAAGTAGATCTTATATACTAAAAGATGTTAGGAATGAAAAATTTGATTCTAAAATAGATGAATAATTATTTCTAGGATACTCTACAAGAAGAAAATCTTATAAATGTTTGAGTAAAGCTATTGAAAAAATTGTGGAAAGTGCAAATGTGAGGATTGATGAGTTTGTAGATAAGACTGAAGAATATAGCAAAAAGGAATCTAAAGAGTGTCAAATATTTGTATATGTTTAGGAAGGAGTTTCTCACACATTACTTCAGCTACAAAAAGTTGAAACTAAGGAACTAGTAAAACCACCACTAAGTGAAGAACATCCTAAATAACAAAGAATCATGTCTGTCTTAGGAAAGTATGTCAAAAGTAACCATTCACAAAACTAGATAATTAGATTTATAACAAAGTAGGAGTCATGAAAATGAGTAAGCTAAGAGAAAATGGATGTTTTATTTCTGAATTTGATCTTGGATATGTCAAAGATGCACTAGATAGTGAAGATTGGATGCATACAATGAAGGAAGAGATTGAGCATATTGAAAAGAACAACACTCGGTCATTGGTACCAAGACCTAAGTATAAAAATATTATTAGTACTAAATGATTTTTTAGGAACAAGTTAAATGAAAATGGAGCAGTGACAAGGAAGAAATGAATAATAACATGTAAAGGATATGCTCAAAAGAATGTCATTGATTATATAGTGAAATATTTTCTCCTATTACTAGACAAGAAGATCTAATAATTCCCCTTGTATATGATTCTTATAAAGAATTAAAAGCATAACAAGTGGATCTTAAGTCTTCATTTTTTAATGGAATTCAATAAGATGTATACATTAAACAACCAAAAGGATTTATTGACAAAGAAAAGAAGATCATAATATGAAAGCTACACAAGGAAGTATATAGTTTAAAATAGGAACCCTAAGCATGGCATGAAAGTCTCTACTCATATTTGATGAGGATTGGTTTCATTAGAATAGCGAGAATAGTAACTTGTACTTCAAAAAATGAATCTAGAGATAAGGTATTACTAGGTGAAATCTTTGTTGATGATATCATATTTGGAGAAAATGAGCTAATGTGTAGATAATTTATTGAAAAAAAGACAAAGGAATTTAAAATGTCAATGTTAGATGAGATGAAATTCTTCATTGGCTTAAATGTTCAACAAATCAAGAATGGGATATACATAACACAACCAATGTACAATAAGGAGATCCTAAAAAATATTGGGATGGAAGACTCAAGACAAATCATAAAACTAATGATAATTGGATGTAAGTTAAAATAGGAAGATGGCTCTCTTTAGGTAGATGAGTGATGCATGGGCATCTTCAGTTTGCTTGGTGACTACTTTGAAGTTCATGGGAGGATGCTCAGTAATTGCTTTAGAGGGTGCTTGGACTAGTGCTCAATCAAATAAGAAGTGGTGCTCAATCACTATTGGGCATAGTTTATGCCTAGGAGCTCAACATACTCTAGGAGCTTGGCATACACTATGGAGCTCGACATGCTCTTAGAGCTCGGTATGGTCTATGGAGCTCAACATGGTCTTTGTAAGTCAACATAGTCTTGGAGCTCGACAATGTCTATGGAGTTTAGTAGTGCTTATGATTTTATTGGTGCTCAGCTTGGTTTTGCTAATGCTTGGCTTGGTCTTGGTTTTTGTTGGTGCCAAGTTGTCTGTGAGACAACTTTTGACATTTAATTTCTATATGGGTATTTAATTTGTGTTGTAGCCAACTTGTGGCACAACATATATTTAATGTAAGGGATTTAATTTAGTTTTTAATAAACTGGGCTAACTTTTCATAGATTAGTTGGGTATAAGTAAGGGTTTTTGTGGATTCTTTAGTCAGTATGAGAAGTGTGGTCATCTAGCTTGGAGAAGAGGATGCAAATTTTGAAGAGCTAGGGCTGTGGCTTGAGAACCAAAGGATTACTTGGTGGAGTTGAGGGTATAAGTGTGGTTTCTTTTTGGTGATCTTCTCCAGTTGTGGATCTGGACTAGCTAGGATTGGGATTGTAAGTTGGATCTTGTAGAACCAATATTGTAATTGCTGTTTGAATTTGGCCCTAACCTAGAAGGCCTTACAACTAGGCATATTGCATGCAATCAGTTATTTTATGAATAAAGGATTGTGATTTGGTATTAGATCTTCTATTATTATTGCTTGTTTTTGTGTTTCTTCTATGTAGTTAATTATTGGGGGTTTGGACATCTCCTTTGGGGATTCTCCTACCTTGAATTATGTCAGGTAGTATTAGAGTGAAGGTTGTTCTTGAGCATGTAGATAGATCACCGAAGCTGAGGCAGTTTGAACCAGGACCTTGGGTTGGAGAAGTTGATCTAAGAAGATCTTGATTTGGTGGTGGATTGTTCTTTTTGTAGTCTTAGATATATTGGTTGTGAGGTGATAGATCATGGTTCCTACTTACAATTGAGGAAGACTTGCTAATGGATTGATGGATGCAAAGATTGAAGATAGATCTAGTTGAGACATGATTGTAGAGAGTTTGTGTATTGTAGATATGTGTTCCTAGACTTGTAATTTGGTTCTTGATTGTTCATGTGAGGTGGTAGGTTATGATATGACTTGCAAAACATTTGGGTTGTCACAAGGAGCATGGGAAAGATTTTCTATAGAGGGTTTATGAAAATTTTGGGAGATAGCTCCAAGAAGATTAAATCTTGAGATGATTGCGAATATTTGTAATGTGGTCAAGAGGAAATTTTCTGAGATGTCTTCTCAATTTGTAGCTAGCTTGGCTAATTGAGTTAAGGACAAGGAAAGGAAGGAATTCCATAGATGTTTGTGGAGTTGGAGTCTACAGATCTAGAAGAGAGTTGTCTTTCTAGTTAAGAGACTTGTTCAAGAGAGGAGATGTCATAACAAGTTTGATGTGGAAGAGGATGCTTTTGTTGATTAGTTTGTGGAATCTAATATAAAACCTATAGAGAAACTTAAGGCTATTATTAAGGAAACTCCTAACCTTGTTGATGCTGGGATAGAGATTGGTTTTCATGATCAGTCAATTGAGACTGACATGGAGATTGCAGAGCACTTGGTCGTGGATGATCTAGTTGTTGTTAGTGGCGAATTGTGTTGCAGAGAATGTTTTTGTGAGCAATGAGATTGCTAGTGTTGTGAGTTTGGCATGTATTAATAGAGATCTACATATTTTTGTTGATGTGGATTTTGTTGTTGCTGGTGTGGATTCACTAGTTTCTATCATGGATGAGGATTCATTGATGAAGCATTATGGTCAAATTGTTCTGTGGAGTGAGCATGCTGATTGGATGGTTGAGATTCTGGTATTTGACAAAATGATGTAGTTGTGGATGATGTGTAGATTAGTTTTCTTATCCCTGTTGGAGTGATACCTTTGGTGAATATGAAGATGGTTGTTGATCTTTCTTTGGGCATCAAAGTGTGGGACACACTTTCCTATTTACCTAGAGAGTCTGATGCATGGACATCTTGGGTTTGCTCAGTGACTACTTTGGAGTTCATGGGAGGAGGCTTTGTAGTTTCTTTGGAGGGTGCTTGAATTGGTACTTGATCAAAGACAAAGTGGTGCTCAGTCACTATTGGGCATAGTTTATGCCTAGGAGATTGACATACTCTTGGAGCTCGACATGCTATGGAGCTCGATATGGTCTTGGAGCTTGACATGGTCTATGGAGCCATAGTCTTTGGAACTCGGCATGGTCTTGGATTTTGTAAATGTCTATGGAGCTCGAAATTATTATGGTTTTACTAATGCTTGTCTTAGTTTTGCTGATGCTCGACTTGGTCTTGGTTTCTATTGGTGCCAAGTTGTTTGTGAGCTGATTTTTGACATTTAATTTCTATATGGGTATTTAATTTGTGTTGTAGCTAACTTGTGGTATGCAACATATATTTAATGTAAAGGATTTAATTTAGTTTTCAATAAACTGGACCAACTTGTGGCTTAGTTGGGTATAAGTAAGGGGTTTTGTGGAGTCTTTAGTCATTATGAGAAGTTTGGTCATACAACTTGGAGAAGAGGATGCAAATTTTGAAGAGCTAGGATTGTGGCTTAAGAACTAGAGAATTACTTGGTAGAATTGAGGGTACAAGTGTGGTTTCTTCTTGGTGATCTTATCTAGTTATGGATATGGACTAGCTAGGATTGGGAATGTAAGTTGGACTTGCTAGATCTTGTAGGACTGATATTGTAATTTTTGTTTGTATTTTGCCCTAACTTAAAAGTCCTTATAGTTGAGCATATTGCATGTAATGATTTGTTTTATGAATAAAGGATTGTTATTTGGTATTAGATCTTGCATTATTATTACTTGTTGTTGTGTTTTTGTTGTGTGGTTATTTGTTGAGGGTTTGAACATCTCCTTTGGAGATTCTCATGTCTTGCATTGCATGAATGAGACATTATATAGATCAATGATTAGTAAGCTACAATATGTGGTACTTGGGTAAATGCAAGAAGTTGAGTACCAAAACCACAAAAGTCTTAGAGGAACAAAATTTATAGATAGAAATGGGTACCCATTTAAAATAAAATGGGTACCTAATTTAGGTTTGGTTGCCTGATCCTAAATTCAAAAAATGGGTACACACTTTTTTCCAAAATGAGCACCCATTGTTTTCATTTCAGAATGGGTACCCATTATTTTCAAAATAGGTACACAACTCAAAATAGGTACCCATTTCTTAAAAAATCAAACAAATAATTTTTGCCACCTAAAGCCTCATTTTTTTTCGTACATTTAGAAACTGGTACCCTTTTGAAACATGTACTTGTTTCTTAAAATTATAATTTCACAATATATGGGTTGCATTGAGTTTTGGCTTGTAATAGGCTTGGTAGGACCAAGCCTATGCTTGCTCCAATTTTTTTTGGCTAAGGCACAGGAACATGAAATTTCTCCCTTGTTGTAATTTTTTGGAGGACTTTTCTAATGAATTTTTTGATTAAAAAAACCCATTATAGTACTCTTTGTCTAGATTCTAAAAATGTAAATTTTATAGTGATATGACTTATTTTAGAATTTTTGCACTATTTAATAAGATAAATTGGTACCTAGAATTCAAATATTATGGTTAACTAAAATTTTAATAACTTTTTTGATTTTATGTCTTTTAAAAAATTAATTATATGTCATCAATCTACATAGAATTTAATTCAATATTAAAAAAAGAAATTTCAAAAAGGTGAAGTTTTGGTCAAATTATGGTGGTTATACACTAGAGGTTTTAAAAATCTACTTTAAAGTGAAATAAAAATTTATGAAAAATAAATATTCAATAAAAAATATGGAAAAATATTCTCATAAATATTTGGTATGTTAAATATCTTTTTCCAAAAGGAATAAAAAATTCACTTTTTTATTCCAAATAAAGGTGGTTGTACACATTTGTGGTATGATCCTAGAATAAGCATTTTGAAAAAGTGATTTTTGAACATGCCTACCAAAGAGTAATTTATATCATGTGGGTGTCCCAATAAATTATATACTTGAAAACTAGACTCTAAGCACTACTTTTTTTTTTAGTAAATATTTTCAAGGTTGAATCTTAATGTGCCTCACATTTAGACATCAAGTGATAGGAAATTTATAAAATAGTAAAAAAAATTTCAACATCTTTTAGCCACCCACATAGTAGACTCTCTCTCATTTATGCAATATTATGCTTATTACATCATAGGGTAGAAAAATGTTATCATAGATGCTTTGAGAAAGAGAAGGCATGAGCTATCATATTTGTCATTGGGAGAATATTTTCATGGTCATATCTTAGATGATTTTTTGAGTGACACTTTTTTATCAACTTGATGTACCCTTGAGGGATGGTTCAAAGTTATTATTTGGATATTGATGAACTATTATGGCACTTGGAGTGCATTTATATGCCAATATTAGGGATTCTTCATTCTTTGGTTTTGCAAGAGGTACATCATACACCATAATATACACATCCCAGTGTCAAGAATATTCATGCCAACCTTATGGAGTAGTACTTCTGGATAAGGATGAGACATGTTGTTGCAGATTTTATTTCTTTATGACTTGAGTGACTAAGAGAGTGAAGGAAAAAAATCAAAATCCTCTAGGTATTTTGCAACCCTGTTCCATTCCTAAATAAAAGTGGGATACTATATTTATTAATTTTATTATATGGTTCCTAATGTCATCATGCCATCACAATGCTGTAATGGTCATAGTGGACAAGTTGTGTAGGTAGCTCCCTTTTCACCCATGAGAACATCATATACAACTACTTCAGTAGCCCATGTATTCTTGGAGGATATTGTCTAATTGTATAAGATTCCTCATAGAATAATTTCATAGAGAGATATACAATGTTTACTTTAATACTATGGACATCTTTTCAACATGATTTTGGTGTGTAGCTCAATTTTAGTTCTACTTATTGCCTCGAGATAGATGGACATACTAAGTAGATGAATCAAGTTTTGGAGGTGATGCTTCACATGTATGCAATGGATTGGCAAGAAAAGTGGGATGGTTTTTGTACTTTATTAAGTATTTGTATAATAATGGGAACCGTTATTCTGTTGAAATGTCAAAATTTTCACCATTGTATGATAGACCTTTCCATACCCATTTAAGTTGAGATCATTTGGAGGATCAAGTTGTTTTGGGTCCTTGTATTCTTTGGGATATGGAGTAGATGATTTTTCATATTAGAGAGAATTTGGTTATTTCCTAGGATATGAAGAAGAAGTATGTAGATGCCAGAAGGCTAGATTTTTACTTTTTTGTTGCTATTTGAGTCCTTTTGAGAGTTTGTTCACAAAAGAGGCCCATATCTTATGAGAAAGGCTCTATGTTAGGACCATATTTTGTTGGACCTTTTGAGATCTTAGAGAAGATTGGTCTTATTTGTTATTGCTTGGTATTTTTACCTATCTTGTCACACATCCATGATGTTTCCCATGTTTCTATTTTGTTATAGTATATTCCTAATGTGACTTGTGTACTTGAGTGGGATTTCATACAAGTAGAGGATGAGTAGATTTCTTTGGATCTCATGTGCATTCTTCATCTTCAGAGGTTGACCCTTAGAGGTTTGAGAAATGTAGTAGGTAAGTTGTTGAGATAATGGGTGTTGCACACATTGCATAATATTGTTATTTTATTATTTTATTTTTATTATGTAATGTTGTACCTAGATGGACGTGCAACATGTAAAGATTCCCATGGAATATTCTTGATGAGTTGTATTGTAACATTGTGATAATATTTGATGTAATTATTTAATATTGGGGGAAAGAATTAAATGCCCAATATTAAATGGGGGGTCAGTGGGTTAGGTAGCACATGGTTTTAGCACATGGTTTATGTAATACCACTTGGTGGTTTTGTGGGACTTGCTACTATATAAGCAGCCACAAGGGTAGTTGTTGTAGACAAGAGAGAGAAAGAGTGAAAGAGAGTGACAAGGAGAAGACAAAAGGCAAGAGTCGAGCGGGACAAGGCTTGACAGGGTAGCCAAGGGAGCATTTGTGAAAATTGAAAGCATGGCATGGGATGTGTGGATTCATGCTTGTTCACATAGTTTGCTCGGTTGTGGCTATGGCTATGAAGGCTTCCATGGTTGTATGGCAATGGTATTTTTGCTAAATAATACATGATGATGGATGGTTTTGGAGGCTGGGTTTTTCCCTCAATGAGGGTTTCCTAGGTATATCTTGTGTCACATTTTGTGGGTATGTTGTCTATTCTCTTGCATGTGGATTTTAATTTCATGTTTATTTTAGATTTATTATGGGTTATGTGGAAATGGTTATATTCTTTATTGCCAAGTTTCCTTACAAGTGGTATCAGAGCTATGGTTTTATTATTGTAACCCTAGATTGAATCCATGGGAATGCATGAGAGGATAAAAGAAAGGGCAAGATATATGAATGATTTATTGCAGATCTGAGGGTTTTGGATTTGCTGTTATGATGGGATGTTAAAAGATTTGGGCATGGGAAATTGTTGGATAAAAAGGTTTTTCGGATGTCTTCATTTAAATGAGAGTTTTGGGGGGTAGCTTGCAGAAATGACCTCCTGGGCAAAAACAGACCTCACCATTGGATCCGGGTCGACATTTCCATAAATTTTGATATATAATATGCCCTAGTTTGGCCATGTTCAGAGGAAATGAAAGAGTTTTTTAGTTTCAGCCCATGATGGCCGTCAAATTTAATCCCGTCGGAATTTTCGTCACTGAAAAAATAAAAAATGAAAAAATCGTACTGAAAATGGTAAAAAGACTATCTTAGTAAAACGGCCATAACTTTCTCTCAGAATATCGGATTTCAGAGTTCTTATAGGCGTTGGAAAGCTAATTCGGAGCACTACAAGATCGTGTAGGTTTGGTTCTTTGATTTTAAAATTTTTTCAGGTTTTCAGAGCCCTAAAGTTAGATGTTATTTATTTTGAGCACGGATTAGGGCATAACTTGGGCATACGGAGTCATATTTTGGACTTCGAGTAGTCAACGGAAAGCTCTTGGAGAGTTCTACACATTGGTTCAGATTTGGTGTAGGTTTGGCATGATTTATTTGTTGATATATTGATCTGAACTTTATAGGTATATTTTGACTATGGTAACATTGTGAGTTTATGGCATTGGAGATTTAAGTTTTGATGTCATTGTATACTCAGTTCATATTTCAGATTGGTCTCATGATGATATGGTTATCAGTGTTTGATTTGGATATGCATGATGACTTGTTGGGTCTACAAGTTGTGCAGTGTTGTAAGCGGTCTATACTTACAGGTTGCATTTATGACTTGGTTATGGGTTGTCTTTGCCCATTGATCTTTCATTATTGATGCATATTCAGATTGGTGGCTTGGATTTGGGTTGTCTATGCCCTAAGTCACATGATTTTATCTTCATGTAGAAGGGATGAGATGTTGTTACCAGGTACAGTCATGTTGGAGGATTGTGGTTGACTATGCTGACAGGTTGGACATATTGAGAGCCAGATGCTCGGTTCATGGATGTGACCATGGTGTCATGGATTTTGGCATGACATGATTGGTTATACAGGTACATCCTTGATGTTTATTAGCTTAGATTTTCTGATTTAGTTATGGCGGTATATCTTCTTGGTTGAGGATCATGGTTATTTGGTTTCTTTTGAGGAGCTCATGATGTGCACTTTGAGTTTTTTGATAGTTTGATGCCTTGGTTGATTCTCATGGTTAGAGGATGGGTTTTCATCATGATGTCATGGATAGCTTGGATACACGGTTTAGTGGAAGCTTGTGACAGTGATGGGGTGACAGTGCAGGATTAGTTCCTGGTTTGGTTTATATCTTCTTGGTTTGGAGAGGATGGATTTTATGATGCCATAGGTGACTTGGTACCACAGTTGAGTGGGAGTTTTTTTGGCATTGATATATTTATTGAGTGTTTGCAGATGTTGGAGGTTTGTCTTAGATCCTGTTGCTGCAGAAGCATCTTTAACATTTGCATGGTGCACTTGTTATCTTCATGGTGTTTGAAGATGGTTAGATCTTGAGGACTCATGGAGTTCTTGGTTATCTTCATGGTGTGTGGAGATGGTTCTTCATGGTATGTGGAGATGGTTTTCTTCATGGTGTGTGGAGATGGTTGCATCTTGAGGACTCACAGGGTTCTTGGCAAAGGTGTGGTTTATGCTTTTATTTGGCATGTTATCCTTGGTATGAGGATGGTTTCGTTATTATGTCATGGTATACTCTTGATACGCGTTTAGAGTTGTGACATGTTATGGTATGTTCATATGGAGCATGTTATCTCTTTAGTTGAGATGGTTAGATCATGTTGTCATGTTTATGTTCCTGAGGCCATGGTTGGAACTTTGACATTGATCTTGGTTTAGTTTCTTGGTATTGAGTACACTGATCATAAGCTGGATACTTCATGATATTGCTATGTTGCATTTGGAGTTGGCATGGATTGATTGGTTATACTTGCTCATGGATACTTAGAGATGGTGGTGACGCTGATTTCTCTTGGATTAGAGAAGTATTTTTTGGGACGGTTGATGGTTTCAGCAGGAAGTCCAAGGGGTAGTCACCTGATATGGACTTGAGAGGAGATTGTTCTTAGACAAGTCTTGGTTGGAGACTTGGGTATCTTGATGAGCATTCTCATTCCCCACTCTTTGTCTACTCGGCGGTTTGCTACTTGAGAGGTATAGCCCATTTTTTTCTCTCAGTTGCATTATATTTATGCTTGTCTTTCATGGATATGGATCTTGAGCTATGGTACATGAGTTAGTTCCGGAGGGTTCATTTGAGAGATGGTTAAGCATTGGTTATCTCCATGTGCATATGTTGTTATGCTGGTTGAGTTTGGGAGATGGTTTTATATTTGGGCATATTCCTTGGATTAGGAATGGTTATTCCTTGGTTTAGGAATGGTTTTATTGAGTTTGATCTTCTTGTGAGAGGCTTACATCCATGATTAGCTATATGGTATGGTTTGGGTGTTGTTGAGGCTTCTTGTTGGGGTTTTATGGAGGAGATCATACTTGCACAGTTTACATCTAGAGGTGTGTGTAGAAGGACATGATACAGGTTATGATTTGCATGGTTTCTCTGGTCTTGGTTATCTTCATGGATGTTCAATTTTGCCTACATTGGATTTGAGATTGATTGGAGATTGTGATCACTGGTTTGTGCTCATGTATGTCATGTGAGAGATGACATGGTTATTTCTTTCTCTTTCCTTTGTTGGTTGTGGTGAACTTGGGAGAGCATTGGAGACTTGTTATGAGAGTTGTTCTTGCAGGATATCAGTTTATGTATTGTGGATGTCCTTGATACTACATGGATTCACTTCTTTGAGATGTGTTGAGTGGATTGGTTATAGATTTGACATTATCTTTTGCAGTGGGAGCTTCTTGGTATATATGTGGCAGGTATTGCTCTTGAGGCTTGTGATTGCAGGTTATAGATTGGATATGTCTGTGATATAAAATTCACTTGTTATACCTTTGAGGTATGGATAGTTGGAAGGGTTTGGCACTTTGCTGTGGGTGCTATTTCAGCTATGGATATTTTGACAACTACGGATACATGTGATTACCTTTGGATCAAGTTTTTGCACTTGGAATTTTAGTTGGTACAGGATTTTATGATCTTCTAATGCGACAGGTTGGGTGGCTTTCTCTTTGGATGGCTTCTATGTATGTCCAGTGGGAGTGGCATAATAGGAGGTGAGACCATTCATGTTCGAGATGCTGGATACTTTGATTTTGTTGCGGGTACCAGGATGGAGCACTTGGTGTATTTTGATCCATGATGGTGGATGTGCTGAGAGGGATTGTTCCCTTGTTCATTTATGTGGCTACGGATTGACCCTATGCAATGTATACAACAAGTGGGAGATTTTTGAGATAATGGGTGTTGCACACATTGCATAATATTGTTATTTTATTATTTTATTTTTATTATGTAATGTTGTACCTAGATGGACGTGCAACATGTAAAGATTCCCATGGAATATTCTTGATGAGTTGTATTGTAACATTGTGATAATATTTGATGTAATTATTTAATATTGGGGGAAAGAATTAAATGCCCAATATTAAATGGGGGGTCAGTGGGTTAGGTAGCACATGGTTTTAGCACATGGTTTATGTAATACCACTTGGTGGTTTTGTGGGACTTGCTACTATATAAGCAGCCACAAGGGTAGTTGTTGTAGACAAGAGAGAGAAAGAGTGAAAGAGAGTGACAAGGAGAAGACAAAAGGCAAGAGTCGAGCGGGACAAGGCTTGACAGGGTAGCCAAGGGAGCATTTGTGAAAATTGAAAGCATGGCATGGGATGTGTGGATTCATGCTTGTTCACATAGTTTGCTCGGTTGTGGCTATGGCCATGAAGGCTTCCATGGTTGTATGGCAATGGTATTTTTTCTGAATAATACATGATGATGGATGCTTTTGGAGGCTGGGTTTTTCCCTCAATGAGGGTTTCCTAGGTATATCTTGTGTCACATTTTGTGGGTATGTTGTCTATTCTCTTGCATGTGGATTTTAATTTCATGTTTATTTTAGATTTATTATGGGTTATGTGGAAACGGTTATATTCTTTATTGCCAAGTTTCCTTACATAAGTGTCTAGTGAGACCCAAATGATAATACTTCAACCACATGGGGGATGCCACATGGCTGAGAGATTTTTGCCATTATCTTTTTATAGGCTTGAAAATGTAATCTTATGCCAAGTCGAGGAGGGGGGATTTAGTGCCTCCCATGTTTGCACTTTTCCCTATGGTTATTTTGACTTTAGATATGATATGATGGATTGTGATACTTTAATGACTATACTATTAGATAATTGAGAGGGCGGTGAGTCAGTTATGTCAGTTATCATGCACTCAATTAAAATTTTTTAGTACTAATAAAACATCATAAACTTCAACAATAATCACTCAGTCTAAACATTAATCAACTTTTTCCTTCACTTTAATATAAATTGTTAACTCATTGTTCCTTTATTTATTGAGTATTAGTATACTTAGTTATTACCTAGTTTTTATTTAGTTAATATCAAGTTGTAATAATATGTAAACCAACTTGCAACACAATTAACAATCACACAATCAACACCATGATTTTAATGTGGGAACCCTACGAAGAGAAAAGCGATGTAGGACCAGTAATCCAAAGTTTTTACTCTTTTGAAGTGAGATCTGCTAGGAGCCAACCTTGTTAAAGGTTGCATACACATTATTAATATGACCTTGTTACATGATTTTACCAAAATATCATCTATATATTATCACTCCCCATGCTTGACAAAAAGAGTGGCCTGATTTAAAGGCCTTAGAAACATCACTAGTCGATGTTACCATATAGGATTTCATAGACTTGTTAGATCCACTCAGTACTTCAAAGATTTTTTTCTACAATGGTTAAATAGTAACAATATAAAGTTATTTGTTAAGAATAGAAACTACCTTTACTTATTCAAATCTCTATTCTTGCTCTTTCTCTATCTGATCTTTCTCTTGGATATTCTTTCACTTTGTATTTTGACTTGGATGATTAAATCCTTTTGTTTCTCCTTTTATTACTCAGTTTACCTAGCTCAACTCCTTATTTTTTATCCTTCAACAACTTCACACTTCACATCAACTCTTAATCAACAACATGAAACTAACATCACCATTATCATCCAAACAACACAATAAAATCAACAACCTAAAAATATCTTGTTCTCCTCTTTAAATAGTTTTCTCAATGCTTCTAGACCCTTCCATCTTTTTCTATTTAAATAACATCATCAATCTTAGGTTCGTGCAAAATTATTGGATTCAAAATCTTCATACAATAAATCTAGACATTCTAAAATTATAAATTTGATAGAACTTTGTGTACATCCTTATCTTTATTCAATTCTTTTCATATAGTGCTTCTTGAATTTTCCCAATCGTTGATCTTGTAACAAACTTTGACTTGTGTCTTAGACGTTCTCAAACTTTCCAAATTTCCATTAAATGTTGGCCTCATGTATTCCAATTTCTCAAACTTGTTCATCTTGGGTAAAAGTACAAAGTTGTGTCACCTTTCAAGCTAGCCTATTAGAATGAATGAATTTGAGTATTTCTATCCAAATTTTTTTTTTCAAACATATGATCTTGATAAATTTATTCTAGCTAAGTTATATATGGTCTCACACTTTTCCAATTGGAAATGTCTATTAAATGCATTTTTAAAACTAGTTAATATCTAAGTACGAAAGAAATAAAATTATTTTAGAAAACTGACATTTCCATAACTCTTACTATTTTTTTATGATATTCTTTTAATAACATATAAATGCCATTTTATAGAGCTCAAAGTCAAGAATATTTTGATATAGAGTTTATAGTGTTTTTTTTAGATATAGTATATTGTAATTAAAATATTCTCCAAGTACATATTTTAACACTTGAGAAGATGTCAATTTTTAGAAAGAAAAAAATATTAAATCATATCAATTTTTCAAAAAAAATATACGATGTTCTAGAGGAAATAGTCATCTTCTAGAATGTGTAATTTTTCTTTTGGTTGGAATAGATTTATTTTGAAAAATGTGGTGGGAAATGAAAACTATTGATTTGAGGTGAGTTGAAATTTGAATCTTTATAAAAGAGAAAATATAGGTTTAAGGCCAATTTTTATTCTTGATTTTTCTAGCTACATATGTTATCTATAACATAATTTGAGATCAAAGGGAAATAGTTTTGTGTCCATGGAGTTTTGTGGTGGGAGCTAGAACCCTAAATTTTAGCATTTTTTAGTGACTAAAATTTTATCTTTAAAAAATAGGAAAATATATCATTTCTTATTCCAAATAATTATTAAAAATTATAATCCTAGACTTCATTCATTTCTACACATTTCATTAGTTTACTCCATTTTCAAATTCTAAATAATAAAACAATGTTTATGTCATTGAAGGTGAAAAATTATACTTTTGTTAGCCTTTTGCTTTGTAAAGGGGTGACATGGGTTTGTTCTTTTACCCTCTTGTTGTCACTTGACAAATATGACATTTACTCAGGCAACATAAAACTCAATTAATACTAACTCACTCAGGTAAGATTATGTTTTCTTTCTTCCTTTACCTTTAACTCAGACAATATTGCAATCACTTGGTGTATACATTCTCCTTTCATTAACCTTGTAACTTAGGTAATCTTGTACTCTTTAATACTTTACAACAATACATAATTGTAAAACAACCAAAACAATAATACATTATCACTATCCAAATTATTCAAGTACCTATTGAATACCTTACATATCACTTATTTCTTCATCATACTTTCTTCAAATCCTCTTCACCAATCTAATGATATGGTACTCTAGTAAGTTAGTATAATGTCTAGCCAAATAATACTTCAACATTAATGATAATATAACAAATGATATGAAAATCTTACATACATTCATAACACTTATTAGTTAGCAATCCCCCACTATTAATTATATTATTAGTTGGGCATAACAATATCCCCCTTTGGCATTGGTGGGAACACATAACATAAAATTTTTCATTATAAAACATTACACTAAACAATTAAATGTATGTATTAACAATAATACAACTTTTCATCTCTTTTCCTTCAATCTAGAACTATATAACTTAGTGTGTCTCTTAAGTAGAAACAATTCTTAAACATTTTCAACATATATCCCCTTTTGGATATGGACTCATATTGCAGGTTCAATCTTCTTTTAGATTTTGTGTGTGTTCTCCCCCTTTGGGTAATTTCTATTTCTTTAGTGTTTCATTCCTTTAGACAATACTAATCTCTAGTAATCTTCCCTCCTTTGGGTATATTCTCCCCCTTTGATAGAAACAACAAAGGCCATTATAAATTTCATCACGAGACTTATAAAACCTTGTAATTATCCTTCCACCTTTCATGTACTAACTACTTTAGTTTCATCACATTCAAATTCACAACTTCAGAAATGCTCCTAAAGTATGAAAAATTCTACATGTAGCTTCTCTTACTGAATCTTGGATAGGGGTAGAACCCCTAGTTTACCTCTTAGAAACTCAAAAGCATCCTTAGGTAATGGCTTAGTAAATATATTGATAACTTGTTCCTTATACTTTACATATTCAAGCCTTAATCACTTCTCTTGTACTTGCTCCCTCAAATAATTATACTTGATGATATGTGCTTTGTTTTTGCATGCATCATCATATTTTTTGAAATATTTATGGCTCTTGTATTATTAAAAAAAATAGTAATGGTTTGTTTATGTCTTTTTGCGTTCCTTCTAATAAATATTTGAATAATTGATTACAAAAAAAAACATATCCAATTTCAATAGTAGATTGTGAAATACAACTTTATTTCTCACTTATTCATGTAATCAATCTTTCTCCTAAAAAGAAAGATCCACCACTTGTGCTTTTCCTGTCATCAATATTTCCATCTCAATCAACATTAGTGTAGTTGTTAACATTAAAGTCACCCTCTTCTTTATACCATAGGCCATAATATTTAGTTCCTTTAAGATGTTTGAATATTGTTTTTACAACAGTCATATGCGTCTTCTTTGGATTATATGAAAACCTTACATCAATTCCAATAACTAATGCAATATTTGGTCTACTACATGTACACCATACTATATATTTCCAATTATAGATCTGCATAGTGTTTGATCAACCTCACTAGTAGTGCCTTCTTTTGATAAGTTCATTATAGTCACCATAGTTGTACTGACTAGTTTAAACTCATCCATCCCAAATATTTTCAAGATTTCTTTCACATATTTAGATTGAGTAACATAGATATCTTTCATTGTTTGATGAACTTGTAATCCAATGATTTTTTTTTCATCTCACGAACATATACATTTCAAATTTAGTACTCATTTGTTCAAAGAATTCCTTACTCAACCTGTCATTTCCTCCAAATATTATGTCATCAAAAATATTTCAGCAATCAACACCATATCTTTAGCATCATTTTTAAAATATAGATTATTGTTTTCACTTATTTTAGAAAATCCAATCTTAATCAAATAAGAGTGTAATATTTCATACCATGCTCCTAAGGCTTGTTTTAGTCCTTACAACACTTTATTGAAATTGAAGACCATGTTCTTCTTTTTAGGTTCAATGAATCCTTCAAGCTATTCAATATAGACTTCCTCTTCAAGTATTCCATTTAAAAATAAAGATTATACATCTATTTTATAAAAAATGAATTTATTGTATTTAGCACATGTCATTAGTGTTCATACTCCTTCCAATATTAACATAGGTAAAAAAGTTTCACAATAATTAATTCCTTCTTCTTGTGTGTAACCCTTGCAAACTAATCTTGCCTTGTCTCGTACAACTTCTCCATTCTCATTCAATTTATTTATGAAAACCCAATTTGTCATAATCACATTTTTATCAGCAGGTATCAATAATAGTGTCTAGGTATTTCTCTTCTCAATCTAATCAATCTTCTCATTCATAGCATTAACCAAACATCTCATCATCCAATGCAACTTATACTATTCTAGATTCAAAATCAGCTATCAAACATGTACCTTCTCTTATCTTGTTTCTTGTTTATACTCCAACACTTCTATCTCCAATTATTTGTTCAAGTGAATGCTTCCTCCTCACATATTAGGCTAATATAGGTTCAGTTCTTTGGTTTTTAATATTTTTTTCACTCTATAGAAATTCAACTTCCTACTTGGGTTGACTTGTCTGGTGCTTAAGTATAGTTGTCTATGACTTGGTAGAAATTGTCTTATTCTTGGTAGCTCTATGCTATAACCCAAGTAGAGTATTAGGTGCCTCTTTATAGACATAGGGTAAAAGAACAAACCTGTGTAATCCTTTTGTAAAGGAAAAGGCTAACAAAAGTAAAATTGTTCACCTTTAATGACATAAAATTGGTATTATTATTTTGAATTTGGAAATGAAGTAAACTAATAAAATGTGTAGAAATGGATGAATTTTAGGATTATAATTTTTAATAATTATTTGGAATAAGAATTTATATATTTTCCTTATTTTTATAGATAATTTTTAAGTGTTTAAAAATGCTAAAAATTAGGGGTCTAGTTACCATCACAAAATTATATGGAAATAAATTTATTTCCCTTTGATTTTGGACTATGTTATACCTAACATATATATCCAGAACAAAAAAAAACAAAAATGGGCTTTAGACCTATATTTTCTCTTTTATATGGATTGAAATTTTAACTCATCTGAAATCGATAGTTTTCATCTCCTACCACATTTTCCAAAACAAATCTGAAAAGTTATACATTCTAGAAGAGTACTCTAGACTCTAGAACTTCACATATTTTTTAGATTTTTTTTGATATGATTTAATATTTTTTTCTTTCTCAAAACTGACATCTTTTCATGTGTTAAAATATGTGGTTATGGATTTTTTAAATTACAATATACTATATCTAATTAAAACACTATAAACTCTACATGAGAATATTCTTGACTTTGAGTTCTACAAAATGATGTTTATATGTTATTAAAAAAAATCATAAAGAATAGTAAGAGTTATTAAAACACCACTTTTCTAAAATAGTTTTATTTCTTTAGTAATTGGATACAAACTAGTATAAAACATGCATTTAATAGACATTTCCAATAGGAAAAGTGTGAGACCATATATAACTTAGCTAGAATGAATTTATCTAGATCATATGTTTAAAAAAAATTGAATTTTAGATAGAAATACTATAATTCAGTCATTTTGATAAGTTAGCCTAAAAGGTGACACAAATTTGTACTTTTACCGCATAATTTCTTTTGGTAATCTTTAGGTTCTTTCTTGTTTTCGACATCATTCTTCTCTATAAACTCATCAAATATTACATTTGCACATTCAATCATCTTGTTAATAGCTTTCTTCAAAAATTTATAAGCTTTACTCTTAGATGAATACCTTAGTAATATACCTTCATCTAATTCAACATAAAGTTTACCATTCCTTGTATCTTTATGAATGTAACATCTACTCTCAAATATTTTGAAGTAAGTTACATTCGGTATATGACCATACCATAGTTCATAGGGTGACTTCTTTATTCCTTTCTTCAATTGAACTCAGTTGAGATTATATACAATAGTAGTAATTGCTTCTCTCCATAATATTTGAGAGACCTCCTTCTCAATCATCAAAGTCCTTGCACAATATATGATGGGTCTATTTCTCCTTTCAACAATACCATTTTTTTTGTGGTGTCCTTGCTACAGATAATTATCCTTTGATGCCATTCTCAGTAAAAAAGTTACATATTTAGTACCCATAAACTCACTATCTCTATTAGAACTCAAACATTTCAAACATTTCAAACATTTACTATTTTCCTTTTCAATTCTAGATTTATACCATTTGAAAATATCAAATGCATATGATCTCACCTCCACGGACATTACAATCATCATCCTTGAATAGTCATCCATAAACAATATGAAATATTTATCACCATAATAACTGTCAACACCAATTGCATTACATAAATGTGTATGCACTAATTCTAGAATATCATTTGAAGTGTGTACCTTGTTAGAAAAACTAGACCTTTTCATCTTACTGATTTGACATTCTTTGCACATAGCATTTTTTGATATTTAAAAATTTAGTAAGCCTCTTACTCTATTCTTTCTACTAATTTTCACCATATTTTAAAAGTTTACATGACACAACCTTTTATGACATAACAAAAAATCTTCAATTCTAGTAAATTTACATATCTCAACTATATAATCAAGATAGAATAAGTTACCTTTTGTTTTCATTCTTGTTCCCATTAGATTACATTCATTATTAGAGATCTCAACCTTATTTTTCTCAAATTTCATCTTGTAACCTAATTTTTTTAACTGAGCAACACTTAAAAAATTATGTTTAAGCCCTTGAACCTAGTATACACCATCACATATGATCCTATCATTTACAAATAGTTATTCTTTACCTTCCACTAAGTATGGAACATCATTACCAAACTCAATAGTTCCACCATCATCAATTTCTTCAAGTTTACCAAACTTACTTAGATCACTCATCATGTGATGTGAACAACCACTATCAATAATCCTTGATCATTCTTACTAACACATGAAATTAGGGAAGTTTCATTCTCATACCTCTCATCATTTGGGTCTTCCTTGATTTCAACATATACCATTTCAACTACTTCTTTGTCATCATCAGAACTAGACTCGATATGCTCTTCTTCAATATTGTAACATGGCTTATTTGCTTTGTATTTTTAATCCCTATTCTTCTTTTTCTTGTTCCTTTCTTGTCATTTTTATCAGACTTGCATCTATTATGATATTTGATAGCAAAGTAACCAACCTCATTACATTTGAAATAGATCAAGGGAAACTTGGCATACAGAGGTGTCATGAATAGGTAGGACCAACGACATACCTAACTATCCAAACACCTTGTTGAGTAAACACAATAGAAGAAAAAACATAGAGAACAACACTAAGGAGAGAGAGAACACGAACTTTTATTGATTCATCAAGTTATCAACATACATGTCTAGCTATAAGGCCTTCTAGGTTATGACCAGATTAAAAAAATACAACTTCAAGGTCTACAATATAGCTTCAAATTCACAACATCTACTCTGAACTCTCTAAGTTCCTCTTTCTCTTTAGTTCTCCCTAGAATAAACTAAATATGTCTACTTATACTTGCCAAAATGACTTGCAAAATATTTTAGAGCATTACATAAAAGAAAGGTCAACCTTAAAATAGTCAAAACTTATCGCTAGACAAGATGCTATTATTAAATTCATGATCCAAATTAAATACAAGAGTCAGATGAAACTAAGAACCAAAAACTAGACAACTTAGTCAAAGAAGGACATAAGCATTAATAATCAATTATAGGGTCACACGATGCATGAAGGAACACTCAGTCAACTCTGAACAACTTGATTAACTTTGGAGGAACTCAATCAACATTGATTAGCTTAGTTAGCACTGACCCACTCGATCAACACTAGACATGGCAAAGACTATAACTCGATAAGCTTTGAAAGAACTTGATTAATGTTTGGAGAACTGAATCAACATAGCTAGAACTTACTTAAATTGCTAGAATGAAAAAAAGTGTAGGATTGCAAGGTAACCTAGGATGCTCATGCATTAGAAAAATAGGGTTGAAAGAAATGATTCTCTTGAATCATGCAAGTATCTTACCTAAGCTGAATCCAACTTAGATTGAGAAATCTATGTAGAATATTCAATTGGTCTATTCTTCCACTTCACCAAATACTCATAGTAATGTTTTTCTCTTGTGCTCTTACCAACTCACTAATCCAATAGTTGTTTAACCTCTTCAATCTTCTTCCTAGGATAATCATTTGATATAACAATTTCATCATCTAACTCATGATACTTATACAAATCAACAATATTGAATATAGGAGATATCCATGTCATTAGATAACTCAACTTCATAAGCATTACCACCATCAAAGTCCCTCAAGATCTTACAAGGTCCAAGCTCCATCATCAACTTACTATATGTTCCAATAGAATATCTATCATTCTTCAAATGAACCATCACCTCATCACCAACTTCCAAAATATGATGTCTTCTAGACATACCAACATTCTCCTTATACTTTTGATTACTTTGTTCCAAGTTTAACTTCACTATCCTCATGCAAAGACTTCATAAAACCAACAAATTCTTCCCCTTCAACACTTCTCTTCTTTTCACCAGCAATATCCCTAAAATTTGATATTCCTCTAGGCTGCATTCTAGTAACAATCTCAAAAGGTGTTTTTTTTTTTCCATACTCTTATTTAATAATTATTATATGAAAACTCATCTTGGGATAATAACTACTACCAATTACTTGGATTGTCTCCAAATAAGCATCTCATCAAATTATCCAAGCTTCTATTCACAACCTCTATTTGTCCATCTGTTTGCAGATGAAATGTAGAACTGAATCTTAACTTAGTACCAATATTATTCCACAAAGTCCTCCAAAAATTACCAACAAACTTACTGTCTCTATCAGAAATAATAATTCCTTGTAATCCATGCAATCTAACAATCTCCTTGAAGAAAATCTCAGCAACATGCTCAACATCTGATGTCTTCTTACATGGTATGAAATGAACCATCTTAGAAAATCTATCCATAACAATAAATATGTAATCATAATGTTTTTCTATCTTAGGTAATCCAAGAACAAAATCCATAGCAATGTCACTCCAAGGTTTCTAAGGAACCAAAATAGGTGTATACAATCTAGTATTTTAACTTACTCCTTTTGCAACTTGAAAAACTCCACATCTCCATACAAAATTATGAGCATCCTTATACATTGGTGGCCAATAATACTTATCCTTCAACAAACTCAATATATTATCAATTCCAAAATGTCCAACCGATTCACCATAATGTTTTTCCTTAATCAAATTAACTTTCATAGCACTTATTGATATACATAATTGAATTCCTTTGAATAAAATACCTTCTTGAATGAAATACTCATCATATTTATTCATGTGATCTGATATATTTGGTGCTCTGCACTATCTCCATGCCTCATAAAATTAGGGCCAATATCATACAACTCTTTCATTTCATCAAAACTAAGAACTTCAACCTTCATCTTGGCCAACAAAGAACATCATTTTATCAATGCATCAACAACTCAATTAGTGACTCCACTTTTATGTTTGATCACAAATGTGAAACTCTGCAATTACTCAACCCACTTCATATGTCTCTGATTCAACTTATGTTGACTTTCCAATTATCGTAAAGCTTTATGATCAATACACACCACAAACTCCTTAGGAAACAAATAATTTCTCCACTTTTTCAAGTATTTAATAATAGCATAAAATCTTGATCATACACAAAGTACTTCCTTTTAACATCATTCAGCTTCTCACTAAAGAAAGCAACATGTTTACCTTCTTTACTCAATATAGCTCCTATTGCACTACCAATTGAATCACATTTAGCTTGAAATACCTTATAAAAATTAGGTAAAGCTAGTATAGGTAACTCAACAACCTTTTGTTTCAAACTCTCAAAACTCCTATCAGCTCCATGTGTCCACTTAAAATCCTTTTTATCTCCTCCCATTGTTTGAGTCAAAGAAAATAGCCAAACCATGAAATGATCTTACCTCACCCACATTCTTAGGTGTAGGCCATTCCAAAATTGCTTTAACCTTCTCAGGATCCATTCTCAAACCATCATCTAAAATCAAAAATCCCAAATAAACAATCTCCTCTTGCATAAAGGAATACTTTTTCAAGTTAATCATCAACTTCTATTCTTTCAATCTTTATAATACTTATCTAACACGCTCAAGATGTTCTTCTTTAGTCTTATTGAATATCAGAATATCATCCAAATAAACAGTGACAAACTTATCCAAAAATTTCTTGAGAACTTCTTTCATCAACCTCATGAACGTACTAGGTGCATTAGTCAAACCAAAAGGTATTACCAACCATTCATACAAATCATCTTTTGTCTTGAAAGAAGTCTTCCACTCATCGCCTTCTCTGATTCTAATATGATGATAACCACTCATCAAATCAATCTTTGTAAAATACTTTACTCCACTCAAATAATCCATTATGTCATCCATCCTTGGCATATGAACCTATATTGCATTGTGATCTTCTTAATAGCTCTAGAATCAATACACATTCTCCATTATCCATTATTTTTAGGTGCTAATACATTAGATACAACACATGGAATCAAAATTTCTCTGATCAAACCTTTCTACAACAACTCATGCACTTGTTTGCTAAGTTCTTCCTTCTATGTAGGTGTCAATCTATATGGTTCTTTATTTGGTAAAATAACTCTAGGAATCAGGTCCATACAATGACTTATACTTTTCACTAGTGGTAAACCATCAGGTATATCCTTTTCAACAATATCTTTAGACACATTCAAAAAACTTACAATTTCTAATAGCACTCAGTCAATACTAATAGATTTTGCTGTCACTCAGTTGCCACTGTCTATCACTCAGTTAGCACTATTGTTTGTTACTCAGTTACCACTATTGCCTATTACACGGTTACCACTTCTCTTTGTCATTTGGTTATGACTAGCATAACTCAGTCTCCTAGGAATTATGAAAAAATAGATTTGTTTCTTCTTCATTTCCTTTTAAAATTTATTTCCATTAACCATAAAAATTATCACAATAGTATAATTAACTTCATCTTGACTTTCAATCAAAGGCAACAATACTTTATTTCTTCCATTTACCCAAAGAGCATATTAATTCAATCTTCCATCATGCACAAAATATCTATAATATTTCTAGGGTCTACCCAATAAAATATGACAACAATCCATATGCATAATATCACACAAAAATTTATCAAAATAATGTCCAATCTTGAACTTCACAATGCATTGTTCACATGTTTTAGCCTCTACAACTACAACTTTGTAACTAGCTCTTTCGATGCCAAATTTGTTGAACTTCCACTATTAATGATCACCTTGCAACATTTTCCAGCCATCTTACATCTGGTTTTGAAAAAAATTCTCCTTAGAACAAGTTCCTCATCGATGCACTTACTACATAAAGTTTTTCTCACCATCAAATTTTCTCTAGCCTCAGGTCCACTTGGTGAACCCTCAATGTCTTCTTGAATCATAGTATTTGTGTTACCTTGTTCATTCTTAGAGGATCTATACTCAAAGTATCTATGGCCTTCTTTGCCACATCTAAAAGAATTACCAAAAAGCTACCTTTAGAATAAGAATTACTTCTTCCTCAGCAAGAACTAGTACCTCCTCATTAAGAATTACCACCTTGCCATTCGGTCTTGCCTTTCTCATCATTTTCCCATTCATATTTGTCCTTTTCTTGCATAGAATTGTCACATTTTCCATCTCCATAGGATCCACTTCTGTGTCTACCTCTCTAGAATATACCACCTCTACCTCTTTGTCTTTGTTCATGCTTCTTTTCCAAGGTCTTTTCAACTTTCAAGGCATATCGATATTCTTCTTCCACACTTTCCAATTTTACAAAACTTATTTCATCATTAATTCCATATCTCAATCCATTTAGCTACCTTACAACTTTCTCAACATCATCATCCACATGTCTAGATCTGATGTCCAATCTATAAAATTCCTTAGTATACTCCTTTACAATCATGTCCCTTTGTCTTAGACTTTGTATCTTCCTCAACAAGCTAACTTGGTAATTAGTAGGAATGAGCTTCTTCTTCACCTTGTTTACCATTTTCAGCCAAACTTTGATCTTCTTCTTTCCTATCCTTTGTCTATCAGTTTGCAAATTCTCCCACTATAGTGAGGCATGACCTTTCAATCCAATGACTATAATTTTCACCTTCCTATATATTATCAGGAATGTTTTCAAACTCAAATAAATTCTCCATATTAGAGATCCAATCCAACACAACATTGGTGTCCAATTTTCCATCATAAGGAACAACTTCTACAATAGGCTTTGAATGTTCCCTAGACAATACTTTCAATAATATTTCCTCATCTTGACTTTCTTTAGGTTTTCGATTAGGGTTTGGTTCTATTGCATCATCATCACTCACATCATCAATATGTGCTCTTTCCCTATGGGCCACCTCCAAAAAATCTAATATGGCTATAATTTTTCTCAATGTATCCAATCTGGCATTGTCAATATTTCCTCTACCTTCAACCATCTTTATAATCAGGTTCCTACAAGATCATAACCCTCTACAAGCTATATGTCAAATCTTAAGATTTTCCACCTACAACTAAATTTAATTAGGATTTTACATGATCCAATCTCCACAAGGACCCTTAAGCTTTGATACCAGCTGGCACAAGGAGGGGTCATGAATAGGTAGGACTAAGGGCACACCTAACTATCCAAACACCTTGTTGAGTAAACACAACAAAAGAAAACACATAAAGAACAACACTAAGGAGAGAGAGAGAGAGAACAAGAACTTTTATTGATTCATAAATTTATCAACATCTATTGCCAACTTTAAGCCCTTCTAGGTTATGACCAGATTAAAAAATACAACTTCAAGATCCCTTAGATGTTAGTACAAAATAAACTTTGAGAACTAAACTCTATTGATGCTTAACAAACACACATAAAATGATCTAACTTAGTAAACACTAAAAATGCTTGGCAAATACTCAACATTCAAATCTTAATATGTTGACTATGATTAATATTATTTTAACTTAGTTTCAAGCACATAAGAGAAATAACATGAACACATTTGACACCAAGATTTAACGTGGAAACCCAATTTGAGAAAAACCACCAATTGCAACTAGTTACTAATTTTCACTCTTCTAAAGTGAGCTCTATTAGGAGCCAACCCTATTAAAGGTTACAAAACACACTATTAGGTGTGACCCTATTAGAGGATTTAATCACCCTATTAGGAGTGGCCTTGTTAGAGGTCTTTAGATCCTTTATTGTAAATGCCACCTTGTTAGAGGATTTACAAATAGTTGTTAAGCCAAATCTGTTAAGAGATTTAGATCACTGCTAGAATAGTTAGAGAGTAACAATAAGATGACTTAATTTCTGATGTAACTAAATTGCTGATTACATATCTCAATTCTAACTTGTATACTTGATCATTCTTCATCGAATATATCTTTTTAGCTTCACAAAGATAATCTGCTTTATCCTTTTAATTTGCTTCCTCTTAGTATCATTAGATCTTTAATTATCTTCCATGCATTCACTTTTTAACTCTCAACTTGACCTTATATTTATATCTTTCATATTGTCAAGTTAGCTAGAATACAACTTAGAATAATTAATATTCATCTCTTTAGTTGACTAGAATCAACAAATAAATCAATTGAACTTAATATGCCAAAACAAAAAAATCCTTTGTTAGCTGACCCTGCTCAGTAG
The DNA here is from genome assembly GCA_028749045.1 of Cupressus sempervirens. Taxonomy (NCBI): domain Eukaryota; kingdom Viridiplantae; phylum Streptophyta; class Pinopsida; order Cupressales; family Cupressaceae; genus Cupressus; species Cupressus sempervirens. The sequence goes on along the minus strand of CM053789.1, from coordinate 386,323,804 downwards.
ACACTAACTCAGAAATAATTTTCTTATGTTAACCAAGTAAACTCGCTTAACACTACATATTCAAAAAGTTCCTTTGGTAATTAAGTGAGCTTAGTTAACATTGGTTCCATATAAAATTTTTTTCATTAATTGAGTGAGCTCAGTTAACACTCATCTTTTGCAAAATTTCCTTTGGCACTCGAGTGAACTCAATAGATATTGCCTTCTGAACTAGGTAAACTCTGGAATGCTTGGTAGACATAGAAAATTGTCTTCAATGTTTGAGTGAGCTTAGGATACACTGACTAGTAATGACATGACATTTTGTGTAACATCAAAGGCAATACACAATTAATCAATTGTTCCAACGATCTCCCTCTTTGGCATTGATGGCAACACATGTCATAATACAATAAATTTTTTATTTTATTTTGGAGCAAGAATAAATTAAGGAACATATCCTTAGTTTTATTCTAATTCTCATCCATGAGAACTCCCTCTATCAGTGTGAACTCTTTTTGCCTTCAATTTCTCCCTTTGTCAAAAAATGTCTATCTGCTACAACTTCTTCTAATAGAAAACTCTACCTTTGATATTAGACTAAGTTCATTCTCTCTCTATGACATATTTTTACAACATTTTTATAAGATATGACAAAAACCTTCTCCCTCTTTGACATCTCATGCCAAAGAAAATAAACAGTGAATATCAATGTACCTCAAGTACTAATTCATTTGCAATATGCCCTTGTCAATATTGCACCAACCGAATGATTTTCAACAATGCTCTAGTTGATGCATCACTAAACTTCATTTAGTGAGCTTCAAATAGGGGAATGAACCCTAGCTTACCTTTTAGATATAGAAATGCATCCTTATATAATGACTTGGTGAATATGTCTATAATTTGTTCTTTTGTATTCACATATTCCAACCTTCTTTATCTTGTACTAATTCTCTTAAGAAATGATATTAAATAGAAATATATTTTATTTTGGTATGCATCACTGGATTCTTTGATATATTTATTGCACTGGTTTTATCATAGTATATAACCATTGGATCCTTGATCTCTACCTTCATACCTACCAACAATTGTTTGAACCAAACAATATTAGAATAATTGACTTCTACTGCCACATATTCTACCTCTGATGTGGACTGAGAGATACAATTTTTTTTCTTGCTTGTCCAACACACTAGTCTTTTACTAGGAAAGAATGCTCCACCATTGGTACTTTTTATGTCATCAATACTTCCTGTCTAATTAGAATATGCCAATACTTTTAAGTCCAAATTGCCTCCTATTTTGTACCATAGACTATATTCTTTAGTACCTCTCAGATATCTCATGATTCTTTTGACTTCCATCATGTGATTTTCTTTGAGATTTGCTGAGAATCTTGCCACCATATTGACTACTAATGCAATATCAAGCCTAGTATGCACTACACACTACAATTTTCCAATCATTGATCTGTATGTGGTTTGATCTACCTCTTTGGAATTATCATTTTTGGAAAGTTTATATCCAGTAGACATAGGGGTTCCAATTGGTCTTGAATCCTCCATTCCAAATTTCTTTATTATCTCTTTGATATATTTAGATCAAGCAATGTAGATGCCATCATTTTTCTGTTGAATCTGCAATTCAACAAATTTTTTTATCTCTCCAAACATAGACATCTCAAATTCTTTACTCATTTCTTCTAAAAATGCTCAACACAAGTCATCATTTCCTATGAATAAAGTATCATCAACAAATATTTTTGCCAACATAATCTTTTTGTCTGGTCCTTCTTTGATATACAAACTATTGTTATCATTTATTCTTTGAGAACCAATTTGTATCATGTAGTTATGAAGTCTTTCATACCAAGCTTTAGGAGCCTTCTTGAGACCATATAATACTTTTTGTAATTTTTAGACCATGTCCTTTTTGCTTGGATCTACAAAAGCTTCAGGCTATTCAATGTAGACTTCTTCATCAAGAATGCAAATTTTACATCTATTTGATAAACTTTAAATTCTTTGTGAGTTGCATACGCTAGTAAAGTTCTAACACCTTCTATTCTTGCAACATGAGTAAATTTTTTACCATAATCAATCCCTTCTTCTTGAGAATAACCTTACACACCAACCTTGTTTCTAAAAACTTTTCCATCTTGATCTAGCTTATTGATAAATACCCACTTTATGCCAATTTCTTTTTTATCCTTAGGTCTAGGAACAAGAGTCCAAGTTTTTTATTGTCTATTTGTTCTATTTCCTCATTCACTGTTTCAATCTAACTTTCATTATCCAAAGCATCGTTAATATTTCTAGGTTCAAATTTAGCAAGTAAACCTGTACCTCTCAATTTGTTTCTTTTCATTTTTTCATCTGAATGATCTAATCAGGTGCATGATGCTTTTTGACATATCTTGCTAACATAGGTTCTTTGGATTTGGAATGAGTTTCACTAATTTCATCATGAACTTTTGTATCAAGCTTAGGTCCCATTGTCTCTAACTCAGGCCCATTAGACTTAGTTTACTCTTGTAGTAGCTCAGTAGCCTCTGATTGTAACTTGGGTCCTTCAAATTGTGACTCAGGTTGCACTGTCTGCAACTCATTGGCTATTGGAGATTTTGGGGAATTGGGAGGTGAAGCCTTTTTTCTTTTAGATTGATTTGGCGGCGTATCAGGTGCATAGTAGACAAATCTTCTATAATCCTTTGGCTCTTTTTTTCTTTCTTCTCCACTCTTTTATGCAAACTCATCAATTCTCACATGTGCACTTTCTATGATTTTATGAGTAGACAAATTCAAACATTTGTATGTTTTACTTCTATAGGAGTATCTTAGAAATATACCCTCATCACCTTTGAAATCAAATTTTCCTTTTCTAGATTCTTTCAAGATATAACATTTTCTACCAAATACTTTCAAGTAACTTACATTCAGTTTGTAGCCATACCATAGTTCATAAGGAGTTTGATTTGATTCTTTCTTCAGCTATACTCTATTCAAAGTATGAACTACAATGTTGATAGTTTTTTTTTCTAGTATTTGATTGCAATATTCTTTTCTACCATCAATGTTCTTGTACAATCTATGATGGATTTGTTCCTTATTTTAGCTATACCATTCTACTGAGGTGTACCAGAGGTTGATACTTGTCTTTTAATTCCTTTTTCAATGCATAATTCATTGAATCCATTGGAGATGAATTCACCACCTCTATCTAATCTCAAACATTTCAATTTCTTTCTAGTTTATTTTTCTACTCTTGCCAAATACCATTTGAATTTTTGAAAAGTTTTAGATTTTTCTTTTAGATACATTATAGCCATCATTCTAGAATAGTCATAAAAAAAAGAATGAAAAACTTTACTCCATTGTAACTCTCTATTCTAATAGGTCCACATAAGTCTATATGCACAAGCTCTAAGACTTATTCAGAATGATAGTTCTTTCTTTTGAAACTAGTCTTTCCCATCTTATCAATTTGACAATTTTTGCATAGACTCATATAAGGTTTCCTCAAGATAGGAATACCTCTTACTCTTCTATGTTTTCTTATCTTAACTAGATTATCAAAATATATATGACATAATCTTTTGTTACATAACCATCTTTCTTCTACTTGAGTAATAAAACATGAACTTTCATTGAGATCAAGATAGAATAGGTTACCTTTTTTTTGTTTGCTAGATCCAACCAGATTTCCTTTTCCATCTAGTAGTTTGGCCTTCCCATTCATAATCACAATTAACATGAAGTTTTAGATTGGTTATGGAATTTTCTAACCAAAAATCTATTTTGTTCATTCATGGAATTTGATGGACACCTACTGTTGCAAAGCCCGTCACATTAACACAGACCATTACAACACGGTTATGATAAAATCATAGGCCATTTAGTTTCTTGAATTCAGCTAAATTAACAATACCAAAGGAAATATTCTCTTATTTTCTGATGTAGTTTTGATTGAACATGAAAATAAAGACCCAGAACAATGAACTATACAATAAAGAACTTGGATAAACTGATGGTTGTCAAGCCTTCTTGCATTTTCTCCTTCAGACCTCCCGCATTCCAGCCAACCTCTGTATACCTTAAACATGTCATTTTTGCTATTTTAATTTTTTATTAGCTTTACATAATTTTGACATCTGATCCAAAGTAAATGTTTTGGAGGACTTGAATAAGAGAATCCCCCCAGTGAGTGATTCATTTCATACCTATATATATAATAATGTTCTATTTTTATCTTCTACACAACAATAATACCGCTAGAGAAATACAGTTTTCTACACCATTTATGGCTGCATGTTTCCAATTCCTTCTAATCTGTTTCTTTTTGGAAGTGAATAATAATTATGATTGTAATTGTTTTTTTTGTTATTGCTTCCCATCATTGGATAAGATGAACCCGTAATTAATATAATAATTTTATTTTAATTATGTCAATGATTCATTTCTTTTAAGCCATGTAGCAGTCCAATAAGGAATTATTCCATATGTGATGGAGTGGTTGTGAAAAAAAAACATATTTATTATTAATGTTTTTTTTAAATGATATTAAAATTCTTATTTTCCATCTATATGTGATATGTCCATTTGAACAAACATATCTGAGTTCAAACATTGGTTACTTTTTAAATGACCTCTATATTGAAATTATTTCTTACTTGATCTAATTCTTCATTGCCATTATACCATTTCAAAATTTTAAATTTATTTGATTTAATGTCAAAATTTATAAATTATAGTATAATACCATTCATTTTACCATTAAATGTGCAACTCCTATCTCACAATCCACCACACTAAACAAGAACTTTGACGCTTTCTCCCCTTGTTTTAAATGTATTCCTTTCAAGCTAATTATAAAATCAAAATTACAACACAAATTCCTTGAACATGATGATCGCCACATACAAGTTTTAGCAGATTCCACAAGCACACCCCGACTACTAAAGAAAATTTTACAAACACTAGTGTCCCAAACAAAGGAGATGGACACCCAGGTGCAACAATTCAACACTTTGACGTCTATGGTATTCAAACAGGCCCGTGGCTGATGGAAAGAAATAGTAAACTGTACCACCCACAAAAAAGAAGCTGACTAGGCATATTAACGTCGAAATATAAAGCCCTAGCATTCAAAAGTACAGTGCCAAACAACCAATAGTAGTGATGCCAAATTTTATAAATGCAATGCCAAATATCATAGTTACAATAAACTTCTACGCAGCAGTAAAGGCGATCAATACAAGACCTGAGAAATGCCAATGGAGTGGTAATAATCAACGACTAGCATGCAACAATAAAGAAATTGGGCTTTCAAACAACATATAAACAAGAACCAAAATTACCAAATGAGCCATACTAATATCCAGGTAAATGGAACCCAATATTTGCAGTAGGTCGATGCCAGAATGATAGCGAACAATTACTATGTTCGCTATGTTCAGCCAATTCTCAATTCCTGTTTTCCGTTTGGTTCAGCCAGTATTTGATGGGAATTCGCGGATCTGAAAATTTATGTTTTCTAAAATTTAAAAAAATAGAATAGGAATACGTATTCCAATACCACCTATTTTGGTGGAATTGCAAAACTCCATTTTTGGGCCAAAAATGGAATACATATTCCATTTTTGGGCCAAAAATGGAATACATATTCCATTTTTGCTTCGTATTCCAATCCCATTTTGGTGCATCCAAACAAGGAACTCACAATTTTTGGAATACGTATTCCAGAATACGTATTCCTATTCCGCTCCCCAAACGGACCCTTAGAGCCTATTTGGCAATGGGAATACAACCGGAATAGGCATATGTAAATTCTTAAAATGTTGAATTTTTCGTTTGGATGCACCAAATCGAAATTGGAATACAAAGTAAAATAGGAATATGTATTCCAATTTTGGCCCAAAAATGGGGTTTTGCAATTCCACCCAAATAGGTGTTATTGGAATATGTATTCCTATTCCACTTTTATTTAATTTAGAAAACATAAATTTTGGGGTCCGCAAATTCCCCATCAAATATTGGCTGAACCAAATAGAGAACAGGAATAAATAGCCCCATTTTCTATTCTAGAATAGCTATTCCTATTCCCACAGTCAAATGGGCCCTTAGTGCTCACAAATAGATATGCAAACACAAAGCACGCTGATATAGCTGGCCTTTAATTTCAGAATATCCACATTCCCAAATACCAATACAAATCATTCTCAAACATAGGAAGATAAATATTCTCCAAAAATCATAATCACAATTTATGAGTAATATACAAATATGAATTAAAATTGTTCTCAATTATGAATTGCCAAGAAATTTTCAGCAAAGGCTTTCCCTCTTAGCCATAGTTAGTACAGTTAAAGAATACCTATATTTAGAAATATAGATCAAACATAACCACTATACCTTAGCAGTGGCTTTATCTTACCAATCAGGAAAAATCCTTTACCAAAAATCACAAAATAAAACAGATAGATCATTCATTTACTTTATGAAACTGCCTTTTATAACCTACTTGGCTTCACCAACACACTATTATTTAGAAGTTTTTATTTAATTGTTTTAATAAAAAACTTTTCTAGCACATGGCTTCATGAAGACATTTTCACATAAGAAGCTTCAACTTCACAAGACCAAATTATAACATAAAGTAACATCAAGTACTTTATAATAATGAAGCATCATTCATAAAATTATAAATATTAACTCCATCAATTAAATGCACTGACCATATGAAGATGACAAACAACAATTAATGCCATTGCAACACTGTCAATCATAGTAACTTCCAAAAATAGACTTACTAAAAATAGCATGTCCACAACTAAGAGTCCCCTCAAATTTCACTATCATGTCATGAGGGTGACGATGATGAACTGGCCTAGCCAATTGCAGAGACTTGCCAAAAAGGGGGACTTTAAAAAAGCTTTGATTCAAGAGCTATAGAAAACAAGGGAAGAGCAGAGAAGTTTGTAAATTCTAGCTAAAAATCTTGAGAGTATGTTGGAATTGAAGCCCATAAAGTTGGCAATTGAGAACATAGCGAACAATCCCACTGAGATCCAACCCTTATGTTTGTATTCATCTAAGTGGAAGCTCTCCTTGTACAATGATTTTATTAGTTATATCAACCAGGTCCATGGCAAATATGATCATCATCTAGTTAATGTTAAGAATGACTTCAAATCTTTTGACATGGATTCCACTAATGAGTTTGAGGAAATATATATTAAAATGGAAGAGGTGAAGAGGCAATACAATGAGATGCTGACCAAAAATATTTAATAGGTACAAGAGGGAGATATAGAAGTATTAGATACACTCAAAAGATTACATGCCATCCTCAAAGCTCTAAATTAGACACAATGTTTCCTAAAGAAGTTAGAAATGTAGAGCAGTTAGCTAGGTGGAGAACCATGTTAAAGGTCATTATCATCCATGACTATGATATAATTAAGTTTTATGTTAATCAGTACTTGGAGTATTTCTAGAAAGTTAGGGAAGTAGAAGTGACAAAGGGAGATGCAATGACTAGCATGACAAGTGTCCAAGGCTCAGAAGACATGGGGTTTGGAAATTCTTCATGAGTTTCATGTTTTCAATTTAAAAGACTTTTCTTTTCTTTTCAGTTTTAAATAAGGAACTAGTTATTAGTAATAGTTCTTAAAACCACTATTTTATGATGTTTAAATATTGGATCGCTGAACCTTTTAGGATCTTTTGGCTGAACCATGATTGACTCATCAAACTACTTTTATCCCATGCCTTAAAAAAATTGAAAGCAAATATCATATTGGGATTCTGCAAATTTGATATTTAAATCAGATTGTGTGAATGCTTTTCACATGAGAAGATAGAAATAGATGAATGCATTGAAGTTTTTTTTTGTGGAATATAGGAGATTTATCTATGAATGAATTCCTCTTGGATTAATTCATTTTATAGGAACCTTTAATTCTTTTTTTCCCCTTTAAATGCATTAAAGACCTTTGCAATACTTGTAGTTAAAAGACCACCTTACTTCTTTAAGGTTAAAAGCAACCCCTAAATTTTCTACTTTAGATTTTAATCATAAAAGGGTAGGTGCCACCTTTGAAAATAAGAAAAGAATTGATTAGTAATAGTTATTGCTTGATTAGTTCAAATGCATTTGCATTTATCATATTGTCTAGGTGTTATAAAATATAGTTAGATGGTAAATATGTAAACCAACAAATCTTTGCGACTCTACTGGGGATACCACCTTACGAATTAATATTTTAATTGTCAAGATAAATATGTGTTATGAACCTTCTTAATAATTCACCTCTATTTCTTCAAACTAATTGAAATTGCCTTATTATCAATCAAGAAGGTGTAGTTGAATCCCTAAAGGTATTTTCTTGGCAAGAAAGAAGGTTAGATCAAGAATTCCATAGAACAAGTGAAATCTTGGATAAAAAAGCAAGAAATAACACAAAACCTTGCTAGAGCTCCCAGAAACAACTAGAATTCTTTAGGAACTAACTATCGACTCTAAAAACTTGTGATAGTTGTAATTTTGGATCTTGAAATATTTAGGAGTGAAATATAAGAATGTGTAGTAGACCCCGATTTTGAGTTTTTACATTCTGCTATTTTTTTTAAATATTTCCCTAGAGAAGTAGGGTTGATTAGTCACTAGACCTTCATACCCTCTAAAGCTTAACCAACCATCTCCTACTAGACCAAATATTCCTTCTCAAGTCCTTGTCTTTCATGGTATCACAATTTCCCTCCAAATTGTTTTTCCTATCTAAGCTCCTTCTCCATGGCTTACCTTGTCCCAATTGGTAATGCTATAGAGACCTCAAGCTTTGCATTTGGTAATATAATTCATGATCTTCCCAATACTTTTGAAAAGATTATACCTAAGTTTATTGGTGATGATAAAGTCATTGTAGATGAACATATAATTTTTATCTTTGTTGGTTCCTCAATCTTGTTTGTCCAACATTAAGATGTTCTTGTAAGGCTATTTATAGAATCCCTCAGTGGCTATGTTGTCAAATAGTTTTATTCTTCACTTCAATGTTCTATTTAGGAATGGGATAGCCAAAGAACAAGTTTTGAGAATGGGTTCAAAATGATAAAAGATGACTCAAGTTTGGTCTCTCAGCTAGGTTTAATGAAAAAGGAAGTACACAAACCTATGAGGGATTTTGATGAAAAGTTCAACAACCTATGTTAGAAGATATCAAGGAATATGACACCCAGAGCATAATTGTTGAATACCATGTTCATCAATACTCTTCCTCTAGATGTTGCATTTACTCTCAAGAGAAAATGAGTTGCTACTCTAGAACTAGCTCAAACTGGCACATTAAAAAGTAGAAGATGACCTAATTTTTGTGCGGAAATGAAAAAAAGAGTTGCAGACTAAGACCAAATTATTTGATATTAGTTAGTATATATCAAAGGAAAAATGTAAAGTGAGAATTATATATAATCCCCAAAAAAAATTTAAATATGATACCTTGATGTTTGAAGCTCTTATTTGGTAGATATGAATCATTTGATTAAATGATTTAAGTCCACAATTTTTTGTTTCATTTTTATGTGATTAGAAAATGGAGGGAATCAAAAGTTATTGGGAGTTTGACCCCTTCAATCTCTTGATTTCATCTTTTATTTGACCCTTTTAGGTTTTATGTCTATTTGTTGTATTTTCACCTCATTATTGGGGGTTATGACTTTTGCTCATGATTTCCCACCTTGTAAATTGTGATAAATTTTTAGGACTTGCAAATTGTAGTAGATTTATTGATTATTCATGTACACATATTGATTCCTTCTATATTGTTCTTTTTGTTCAACATTTATTTGTGAGTTATTTGATTAGATATTATGTTTTACAACTTTTCTTCAATCAATATCCTTATTTGTATTGCATACAGATTCAACATTTTGTAAAGAAAATTTATGATTATGTTTGACATTTTGAGTCTAAATATGAGAAAATAGAAGTGCTATCCTCTATAGATATTAGGATATCAAATCCTTTCATATCTCACTAGTACATTTGGGTTCAATTTTTGACCTTTATTGGTTGAATTTTTGATGCAATTTTTGACCAAATTTTGACCAATATCGACCAACCCATTGGTCGATATTTTTTTGGTCAAAATTTTGACCAACTCACTAGTTGGTCAAAATTTTGACCAATCTATTGTTCGAAAACCCACCAAAGCCATTGTCTAAGGTCATACAGGAATTGGTCAAAATTTTGACCAACAAAGGTAGAAAAAAATTTACGCATTGGTGGAAATTTTGACCAACAAAGGTAGAAAAAAAATTTAGATGTTGGTGGAAATTTCGACCAATGAAGGTGGAAATTTCAACCAAACAAAGGTAGAAAAAATTTAGGCATTGTGGAAATTTCAACCAATAAAGGTGGAAATTTGGACCAACAAAGGTAGAAAAAAATTTAGGCGTTGGGACCAACAAAGGTAGAAAAAAATTTAGGTGTTGGTGGAAATTTTCACCAACAAAGGTATAAAAAAATTTAAGCGTTGGTGGAAATTTCCACCAACAAAGGTCGAAAAAACCCAGGTGTTGGTGGAAATTTTGACCAATGATTTCCACCAATAGGAAGGTGTAATTTTTTTTCAGGCATTCTATAAAACAGTTCACATGTCTTGCCTATGATATGACATTTTACATGCATCCTACACTCTCTCATTCGACTAATGATGGATTACGCATAGTGATCTAAAACCATGATTCTAAAAACCACACACAATCAAATCCAAAATGAACTTGCACTACAAATGGATTATGGAAATTTGATATTGTTAATTTTGCATGCATGTCTACCAAGACAAATATATGTTTAAGTTGTGATTGTCCTGGTAGACATGCGTGCAATTTTACCAATATCATATTTCCACAATCCATTTGTAGTGCAAGTTCATTTTGGATTTGATTGTGTATTTTTTAGCATCATGGTTTCATATCACTCTGCATAATCCATCATTAGCCAGATGAGAGAGAGTGCAGGATGCATGCAAAATGTCATATCATACGCAAGACATGTGAATTGTTTTACAGAATGCTTGAAAAACATCAACAATAACTCATATGAAGAATATATAATTAGTTATATGATTGAGAAAAATCATGTACCAGTGAGTTGGTCAAAATTTTGAGCAAAAAAATTTTGACCAATGGGTTGGTCGAATTTGGTCAAAATTTGGTCAAACATTGGGTCGAAAATTCGACCAATAAAGGTCAAAAAGTGAACCCAAATGTACTAGTGCAAGTATGCTCGCCAAGTTGATTCTTTGAGTTCTATCATCAAGTCACCCCACCAAAGTGCCTCATCAAGGTCAGTCTTTAGGTCCGCTCATCGAGCTTGCTCACCAAGTTAGCTTGCCATGTTGCATCTCTAAGTGGCCTCCCTAAGTTGACTCACCAACTTGCCCCACCAAGTTGCCACTTTAAGCCCACTCACCATCTTAGCTTAGCAGGCCAACTCCCCAAGTCAACTCGCCAAGCTATCAATTTAAGTAAGCTTGCCAAGTCAACTGTTCAAGTGTGCTTGCCAAGTTGACTTAGAGTTTGTTCATCAAGTCACCCCACCAAAGCACCTCATCAAGGTCAATACTTAAATCTTCTCACCAAGTTAGCTCACCAAGTCGCCTCACCCACATGTCCCACCAAGTCCCCAAGTTTGCTCGCCAAGCCGACAATTCAAGTGCACTCACCAAGTCAACTCTTTAAGTTTGCTCACCAAGCCCATCCCCTAGGTCAACTCTCCAGGTGAGATCGCCAAGTCACTCCCACCCAGTCACCTCAATGAGTTGATTCTTTCAGTTAGCTCACCAAGTCTATTGTTCAAGTACGCAGGCCAAGTTGAATCACCAAGCCAACCCACCAAGTCATGTCACCAAGTCGACTGTTCGAGTATGCTCACAAAGTTGACTCTTTAAGTTCACTCATCAAGTCACCCCACCAAAGCACCTCATCAAGGTCAGTCTTTAAGTTAGCTCGCCAAGTCACCGCATCAAGTCAACTCACCATCTTGCCTCACCTAGTGGACTCACTAAGTTGGCTTACCAACTTGCCCCACCAAGTCGACTGTTCAAGTATGCTTTCCAAGTTGACTCTTTGAGTTCGGTCATCAAGTCACCCCACCAAAGTGCCTCATCAAGGTCAATCTTGAGGTCTACTCATTGAGCTTGCTCACTAAGTCAGCTCGCCATGTCACATCTCTAAGTGGCCTCACTAAGTCGGCTCGCCAAGTTGCCCCACCAAGTTGCCACTTTAAGCCCACTCATCATGTTTAATTTTGAAAATAATGTCTAGTTACCAAAAATTGACATACTATGTCAATGATTAAATGGAAAATAGAGTAAGAAGGTATAGAAAATACCTTTTGTCCTCCTATTGCTTTGATACTATGTAGACCAAAAAATTTAGTGATCAATGTGCTTTCATAAGTATGAACATGATTATAGTAATTTGGCAGCATATGAAGAAGTACCTGTAAAATGGTCACACTGGTAAATAATGAAGAAAAGAAAAACAATAGGATGCTGAAACCCTGTGGAACATTAAGGCAAATTGAGGAATCCCACAATATAAAATTTGTGTACCTTAAAACTAGCATTAGTTGGGTACCACACCTAAATGTATAGCTTAAAGGACTTGTTTAGTTACAGCTAGCATCTTAAGATACAAAGATGCATCAATTTCTAAGGATGCTGACAAAAATTGCCAAATAAACTAAGAATAATAACTCCCACTTTCTTTGACTAATTGCAAAAATTGTATAGATGAGACTAAATTAGTATGCATGGTGTTTAAAATGTAAATCTCTTGTACGCCCAAAACCAAGTGTGGCAAATTCAAAATTTTGTGAATCCAATATGTCTAGGGACAAACACACAAACTCAAATATACTGAAATGTATTTTGTACATTACCCTACTACACCCATAAACAGTTTCACATCCAACTCAAGATATCTCATATCTACAGATGAAGATGGTATTAGATGCTCAGTTGAACATTTTATCAGTAGAACATGTTTACTTTTACACAGCTTTGGATCAAAATGCAATCAAAAAACTCATATTCAGAATAGGATAACTAAACAGGTTCAGGCAATTTGTATTGTAGTTTATAACACTCTTGTAGTAAGTTCTTTTAATGATGCAACTGCCTTGAAGATAAAATGTTTGATTGCCACATGTAGGATAAAATGTACCTTTTCCATCTTTGAGCCCCTTACTCCAGGTCCCCATATAACAACTCCCATCTGCCCATCTGTAGACTCCATGGCCATGCTTCAACCCATCAAGCCATTGCCCATCATATTTATCCCCATTGGTCTGACTCATAATCCCCATTCAATCATGGGTTTCCATCATATCTTCTAACTTATCATAAAAGGCAACAAGGTTAAGCCTGTTAAGGTTGGCATGAAAATTTAGCTTCTCTTTTTCTTCCTTGAAATTCACTTCTTTGAAGGCATCATAGTATACAATCTTCATCCTCACACATCTGTTTCTACAATCTCTTAGTCTTGCCATGTGTCCCGCTTCCTCCAATTTCACCATTTCTGCCTTTAGCTTATTGATGTTCTCCATGAGCTTTTCCTTCACCTCCCCTGCCGCTCTCAAGCAAAGTCTGGCCTGGCAAGAAATAAAAAGAACAATTCTTAGTACATATTAATTTAACAAACAAATTGTGCATCACAAAGCTTTTCATAGTTAAACTTAGTTTCATATGTACCAATTTACTATGGACTGATGTTTTCTATTTATGTATAAATATATTCCAACTATAAGACAATTATTAAGATTCAATTATATAATTTTTGAATCCAATCTATTGATTCATTTACATGAATAAATGATCTACTGTATATAAAAATCTATGACTTTTTAGTTGAATTTATGAACTCATTTCTCATGAGTAGCTATATACAAGAATCTCTCTCATGAGAATGATGGTAGTAGATGGATGCAATAAAAAGACAAATAAAGAGGAAGGAAATAAATGGACAAGTTATTATGGATTAGTTAAGTGGGTTCTTATCACTAATTACTTATGAAAAGTAGACCAAAAAATTTAACTGAAAAACTACACAATTAAATTCTAGTTCTAGATGTATCATAATTTAACTTGCTATGAAAAAATATCAAAACTTTACATACTAAACAGATAAAAGTAGTTTTCATTTTAGAAATTATAAAAAATAAATTAAAATATAGATCAAAGTCTAAATGCTAAATCTGCCATTCACTCTTGCAGGTTACATCATGGATCTAATGATAGGCTTCCAAACCTGATTGCTAAGTAATCTGTAGTTCTCTTTAGCTGGCTGAATTAACAATTTAACACTAAATTCTATTCTTCTACACCCAATTCTGCTCTTCTATCAAATCAAGCAAGTGAAAACTAAATTCTATTTAGGAAATTGCATTATGAGTACAATGAAGGACAAAAAAGTTCTTAAAAAACCAAGCAAGATGACAAATTAGAGGGCATTTTGAAACTGGCCTCCATCTTTTCTTTTTTGGCTTGTAAATAATTAAAAAGTAAGATGAATAATGTCAAGAAGCTTAATTGAATTCCAAGGCCAAGAGCATCTAGTTGGACTTCCATGGCAAAAGAAGGTGCACCTTGTGATAAGGGAAGCATAGAAAGCCCTTCCAAGTTAACAATGCTTGTGTCAGCATGTAAGACTGCATCATACCCAGTGTGATTTGAAATATTAGCCTAATCTTGGGTAGTAAACAGGGAATTCAATAAGAATGGTTGCAAACACAGAATTCAAGAAATGAATTTCATTGATATGTGTAACATTTTAATTGATGATAAAAAACTCTATAAAATTACCAGGAGTAAAGGAACTTCCTCGATAGGAAGCTCTTCTCCAAGATCCCCTTGAGCTAAGAAGAGGAAGGAAGAGACAACTGTTAGAATCCTAAACAACATACAAATACCATAAAAAAATCAATACATGCATAACTTGAATGAGTGTGGCTAAAAATGAAGATTATAACATATTCACAAGTAAAGCTTTAATATTTTTTATTGCACATCAAAGCCGTACAAAAACCATCAAAAACCAACAATGGAAAAGAACCAACATCCAAAAAAATACATGCATGACTAAATAGTAAAAAAATTAGCATGTGCATTTAACTTTCTATATAATGCTTGACAAGCATGACTTCACATAATTTATTAACCCCATTCAAAGCAATATCACCAATCATAAAGTAACAACTTATCCAACTAAAACCTCTAATCTAGGGGGACTGTACTTACCCGATTTGATGCAAAAAGAATTGAATGAATATTTGGTATTGAATCAACACTTTCAATCTTCACAGTTAGATGGATATCTGCACCACAACCTTCACATAATTACAAATACAAATGCATTGATATTTTATCACTTTTTGAATTCTGATTTAAAATATAAATTAAGGGAACATGATATATCAAGCCCAATACTGTCTGCAAAGGATTATATTACACTGGAAAGTTAAAATTTTGCTTCAAAGGTTTACTTTTAAGGTAATCTTTCAACTCATGCACCACCTTAGCATCTTTAACAAAGGAAACAACATAATAGTCTATACTATTCTCAACTCCAAATTTAATATCATCCCAATCTTTATGTGCAAAAAAAAAGACAAGACATAGATTTTATCAAATACCAAATTAAGCTATCTCAGATGCTGTGTTGGTCAAAACAACTCATCAGATATACAAGCAACAATAAAATACAAATATTACACATATTTCATGATTGATAAACATATCATTCAATTATATTCTAGGTAACTTCAATCAATCAATATTAGGTACACAAAAGGAAAATCACAATGAAATCAAAGTCCCTAAGAAAGAAGCAGATTGAGATGTACATGTCAATAAGCAAAAACAATCTAATTTTCTATGCATTCTTGAGAGTTGATAAAATGGTCTTAACTTGTAATGGAAGGTAGGGTAGCACTTTTTCCATGCACATTTAAGTGTCATAGTGATTTAAGCTCTCCTCCATCGATTACTTCAAAAATTATAGAATTTGATGTTTTTGACTTCACTTGCAGTGACATCATCCCCCCTAGAGAAATTCAAATAACGATAAGAAATAGAAAGCTATAAAAATGTTGCGAATAACATTAGTAACTTTGTTCTTTTCAGCTAATAAATGAATTTTCAAGCCAGCACAAGAGAACATACCATCAACAAGTAGTGTGTCTCCTTTCTCCACATCATTCACAAAATCATCATAATTCACGCTTACACAATCTTCAGAGCCAACTCCTCTTTTGATTGTGAAAGTAAACTCTTGGACCTTTGTGAGCATGATAGGTTGTGGTAGATCTCCACTTTTGACTTCAGGGCCCTACAATAAAATGATCTTTTAATTTATTGTTTAAGCAAAGGACTAACTCAAAAGACATACCAAAAAGGGGGTTATCTGATAAATTGCACCTAAAATACAAAAAATGACTATTAATAATGTAGATGTATTTTAATTTAGGATGAAAAAAAGTGAAACAGATTTCAAATCTACATCTTTTCTGATTGGCTAACAATGTTGCAATATGAAAATAACCCACATTATGATGTTTTCAAACAATTAGTTCCAGCAACAACCTATATATAATAAAGGAGTTTCAACACCTATGCAACTCTAGATGAAAGCAAATCTTGTATGATCTTAAAGATTTCATGCATATTGATAATATTCTCCTATTATAAGATTTCATGCATATTGATAATAATAAACTTAGATATCATTTATAAAAAAAACTCTGAGACATTAGCGGTAGAAAATGCTTCCTATTTAAATTACCTGCCAACAAAATAAGCATCTCACATTGCAGATTAAAGCCAAGAAATAGTTATAGCAAATGCATAGAAATAGATCTGAGCCTAGATCAAGATAGCACAAGTCCATACGAAATGTCTCAATGATTGAGTTTCTATATATAGTTATCTTATTTTAGGGCACCAAAATGGGTTTTATCCCCTCACACAAGTAAATGATCTATTAAAATATCCTAGATTTGTAATTATAAAGCTTTGCTTCAAACAAAATGCCACAATAAAATTATGAACTAGAGAATAGTGGAAGGCCACATAGGCAATTACTTCCCATAAATACTATGATAAGAAAAGATAATGCTCACACACTACTTGAGATCTGAAATAGAACAAGCTTCAACAATACATTGCAATATATATATATATATATATATATATATATATATATATATATATATATATATATATATGGATCTTTTGGCACTGTTACTAAAATCGTTTACCTTCTAGGTAAGAAGATAAGTTTGTTTCAATATACAAATCTTCAAAAGGAATTTCATATCATAAAAAAAAGGTAACAAGAAATAAATTAAATTGCACTGCACTAGAAATAATATAACACATAATGAATACTAAACCTCAATTGAACAAAAGACTATACAGTGGCTTCAATAAAATTGATGCTACACCTAAACCATAACTTGTAACAAGCTACTTGAAGATATGTAGTACAAACCATCCTAGAGAAAAACCTCTAATTTTTAAAAACTTTCACTTTTACTGGGTGAAGTTTTACTTTTTGCCTTGGCAAAGTCAACCAGGTCTTCAAACAACTTATCTTCAAGTTTAACTTGTTTGCTGGAAGTTAAAGATTGTTGTGGATATGCATCATTGTAAGTTCCATCATGAATGGAGATGAAAGCCAATTTGCTTGACTAGATTCTTATAATGAATATATGAGAGCACTTCAATTTCATTTTTGAATTCTACTACACCGTGCACTTGTAGAGATCCTTTCTTGTTCCTCTTTATGCCCACCACTTAGCCCACATTATTGAGTGTCCTATACAAAAAAGTCCTATAGCAAGCAATTTACCCAAGATTCTTGGAGTTGTTCCACTATAAGATATGATGAAATCATGAACTAATTACCTATTATTTAAGAAAATGAGAAACACTATAAGACACTTTGTAGTGTTGCAATAATAGCCAAATCACCAAAGTAGACATGCTTTTTGGATCATATTCTCTCTTAGACATAGATGTAACATGCATTTTGGTTGTAGGTGATTTCTAGGAGCTTGGGGTTCACTATCAATTCCAACACCTTCGACTAAAATTTTGAACAAGTCAAAAGTTGTTCCACTATAATGATTAATAATAAACTTTAACATTGTTCAAGTCAAAAGTTTATCATTAGCAAAAATGGTAGATAATTTTGTTCATGGTCTCAAGGAAAACAAAGACTGCTTGATAATAGCAAGAAACAACACAGATGACTTAGAAATAGTCTATCACAATGAAAGACATATTTTTCCCATCATAACATTAGTAGTGCTCTACTGTCTCATTTTTGGTAACAGAGACACCCCCCAAACATGAAGGATTCATCCCCCAAACATCTTCAAACATGAAATGATCCACTGTCTATTAGATTGGTGTCTAATCCGAGCTAAACCTCCATCAGCAATTACCATCCAACACTGCACTTACACCAAGTTTTCCCACTCTCCTGCATTCATTGTCTCCCACCAATAAAAATGACTACAGGTGGTAGGAGAGAATCTACATTGGAAACTTCAGAATAAGTACAGTTGACTGTGTCTAACCAGTCATTGGTTTCAATGCACCAGTCTATTATTCCTTACTCAACCCACAATGAAAATTAAAAGAATGCATGAAGAAGATAACAAAAATAATAAAATGTTCTCACATTAAATATTAGTCAAAATGCATTTGATACATCATAGGAACTCACTGTTCCATGGGACAGACACTGAATTGTAGAGAACAAGATTATTTTATTGATTAAATTTTTTTCACAATGTCTTCTAAATAACCAAACAATAGTAAACAACCACTGCTATCTAACTATCTGACTGTTACCAATTAGTTATAAACTAAAATTTGTTGTCTAAGTTGACACAAAGTGTCAACTTCGACAACTTACAATCATATATGCCTTTAATATATTTCACTAACCTTTTCAAAGGTTTTATAACTTCACTAACCCTTCCAAAGACACCTAAAACCCTTACAAGCTTTACTAGGCCTAAATCCCCAAAAAAATTGACCTTTCAATAGTCTCCTAGGTGCATGTTAACATTACAATGCCCTTAACTCCAATACATGCCTTTATAGTTTAGTCTTCAAAACATACAATGCACACATACAATATTTTTTATCATTTTATAGTTTTAAAGAAAGAAATGCACACATACAATCTCCTCCCTATAAATATAACCTTTATGACTATTCTATGGTTTAAAGGAAACAAGAAAACCACGAGAATTTTCAACTCAAAATGACTATGGGCATACACTATAGTCCATTGTGCTCTAAATCCACTTGGCAGGAGGATCCAATTTTTAAAACTTGAAAAAAATAAAATTTAAAAAGTCTGGCCACAAATTTACTCAACCTGAGATGGATGCAAGTAATCTTTTTAAAGATATAAGTAGGACTACACACCACTCACAAAGGAGAGGGGTGGAAATTAATAATAGGTATACAAATAGATGAGAGCATATTGGAATCACGATAAGGAGAATCAATAGCTAGTCACACACACTCAGCTAGTTAACATTCACAGGAGACCCACAAAATGCTACAATCAGTATTGATGGATAAAGGTCATATTTTTAGGGAATCAATTTATAGTAGACTTGAATAGATAAGCATATGCAGGAAAACCTAAAAAAATTATTTGGAAACTTGTAAACATTACGTAGTAGAAAATAATATCAGTTTAGGGAAATAATGGATTAGCTTAGAAAAAACCATGAAGGAAAATCAATTCAAGCACCAAACAACAAAGCATAGCAGTGGAAAGTACTTGTATATACCTGATATATTGGTGGTTTCCACCACCATGTGTATGTTCTATTGGATTCATTGCGGCTCCATGCACCTTGGGCCAACAGTTTCTTTTGGGTTAGGTAGTGTGAGCTTTCGGCATTGGCTTTCAGTCCGACCACCATCAGCAGTCTGACCGATCATGGCTCTATAGCTGCTTGGCACAATCTTTCTAGCTCCAAACAAAAGTTCTATCTTGTAAATTGAAGCTAATTTCAAACAAGTATTGATCTAGGGCATAAAATAATTGTAAAATCAAAATGTAGTATAAACATCGACTAAAAATCAACTTTTGAATCAATATACTAAACAAAAGATGAAAAGAGGAACAAAGAAAGAAAAAATATTTGATTATTATATATGCTAACGAGAAATTATTATTACCTAAAAGTTTTATTATCCAGATTATGACTAATGATGATTGCGTAGTCTCTGGAGGCTCGAACAAAGGAGCCATGATCTCCCACATGTTGTTCTACATTGCAGACCACAACATCCTAAGGAATACATCTAAGGAGCAACACATTTCCCACACTTAGATTAGCCCTCTTAACAACATAAACAAATT
Source organism: Cupressus sempervirens (assembly GCA_028749045.1). NCBI lineage: Eukaryota > Viridiplantae > Streptophyta > Pinopsida > Cupressales > Cupressaceae > Cupressus > Cupressus sempervirens. The sequence continues at coordinate 386,303,357 of CM053789.1, read as the reverse complement.
GGCCACTATAGATTCTTTCAGCAATGATGAAGAGCTCGTGCTGCAACCTATGGGATGCCTAAAATTCACATGGCACAATTACAATAGAATCTGTCCGAAATGGATAGTTACAACCCCTAGAATAGGCATGAGGCATGGGCGGACAAGTGATGGACATAATCAAATTACTTGTCAGCTACATTCTTGTTGGCTTGAATTTAATCATATAAATTTTTATATCTTACTAAATTTGGGGTAAGAACATAAAATTTCAAAATAAGTTTTTTTCACACATCTAGGCTAGCCAATATTAACTATTACATGTGTTTATGATTTAGAAACTATGCCCTACAACCTTTCTGGTTTTCTTTTATAATAATGTACTCTTCATCAACAAGAATTAGTAATTATTCACCCTCAGTATGGGATGAGAGAGAAATGTACAAGAAAAAGTAATGATTTGTTGAACTGAAAGATGAATAGTAATTACAAATCATGGAATTAGGTTTCCAGATGGCTATTAATGGTGAATGCATCTGAGTCATTTGTTCGCACTATTTAATACAATATTTACATTCCATCCCTCACCTCTACATTATGATAAACATTGTGTTATACTTTTGGTTAAAACAATTAGAACAATAGGATGAGCATCATAATGCATTATAATTTCCAAGTCTCTTGATTTTTACTCAAATTTCTACTTCCCCCCTTGAGCATAATGTAGAATAGTTGGCTTGCAGGAAGAGCTATTTTCTTATTTGAATTTGTTTCCACAAAGTTCACAGTAAAGCCTTTTGTAGCTTCTGTTAAACAAAATAAGACCATATTCAGATAGATCAATAGAAATAGATATTTGAAAGAACAAGAATTTAGATACAGATTCATATTTCTCAAATGTTAGTAGGAGGAAGGTGGGTATGATTGAATATGTTCAAAATGTTTGCAAGATTGACACCCTTACCAAGTTGTTGCAAGAAGCTTGCTAATGTTGTTTATGTGCAAGAAAAATGGTAAAATATTTTTCAATATCCAAATTCAAACCCTAAATCTAAATCAAAATAGTAGGATTTCCCTCAATGTTTGCACAATGCAAGGAAGAATTAAATGTTATAGAAAAAAAATAATTTCATCTCAAGATTTGTAGAAACCTTGGCATGTTACTTACCTAGAATCCTTAGAATTGACAAAAAGAAAACCCTACCACAAAAGGTGTGACCTCTTTGCAAAGTGATAGACTGCATAAATCAAGTATAAAGTTGGCACTCGCCCTAAACTAATTGATATTTCTACAGCCGTGAGATTTTCAACATCTGATTTGATCTAAAATAGACAAATAAACATAGTTTATCCTTTCCATTTTTGAAATAAGGTCGTGAAGACAGTTTTCCATCAACACATAAGAGAGTGAAGATGTCCACACCTATTGCTAATTTTTTGCCATGCGACTACCCTTTATGCATGTAGGAAAAATGTACGAATGAAAATAAACCACATGCCACGTGCCACTTTTTTACACCCCTCCTCTTTTTTCTAAATTTTTGAAAGAAAATATGAAAAGACCACTGGGAAAAGGAAGGACAACCAATGACGAAAAAGAAATAAAATGAAATAATTACACATACAAAATTTCGTAGGCACCATGGATAAAACAATTGTGCACAGATTTTAAGGAATGGATTAATTAAAAAAAGAAGGTTGAAAACTTTAGTCTCCACCTATGCTAGGCGGGACTAAAAAGAATTGAGTTGTTTCATATCCAAATCTTGACAATATCATGGACAGCTTTTGAAAAGATTTCAAAGATCAGTGGCCATGCTATAAGCATTGTCAAGAAATGCAACCCCATTAGTTGTATATGTGAAACAAAGAGTTGAAGTTCAAGGTTAATTACCTTGCACCCATCCTATAGGTGCTCCAACAATCAACAAAGGAGATCTATGCTACCCATGTTCAATATGACTTCTACCTCCATGGATTCAAAATTCAAACTCATTTTTTGGGAGAATTTATTACTTGTTGAGATATTATTATAAGTGAGCAGCCTTGTGCCTATTTGTAATGGAGAATCCATTTCATGTAAATGAGCTATTGAGTCTCATATATATAACACTTTTTGACTCCTTATTAATCAAAAAAGGAACCTAAGTGTATGTGTCTTGCATTGTAGATGGTTGTTCTCAAAAGTCTAACTCTTAATTGTGTCTATGAATGTCTAATGCGTATGTTTTTTATCATTGTTACTTTTGTGGACTAGTGATCCATGCTTCATAAAGCTCTATTTCAGTTATAAGAGGATATATTTTGAGCATGCGACTCTTCATTTCTGTTATTTCCTCTATTGCTTTTTTCCTCCTTTCATTTGCAATAAGGCTTATGCTGGAATAGGTGAAGAACTGGCCTTGTAATCATGGATATTGACTCACAAACCTATCATGCATTTGCGTGGCTTTCCATGATTGGTAGTTAAGCAGGATGGATTTATTCTAAAAAATAGTTAGACCAACAAGTCAACCCTTGATCCATTGGGAATGACCTCATTGATCTTGGTTTACCACATATAATTTCAAAATCTAGAAAATTAAAATGTAATTAAATGACACAACCACTGCATTGCCAGAATCTTGTATATGATGACACACAGAATAAGCCACTCCTTTTTCTATCATCAAGCCTATGTTAGTGAAATTGTTGCTATGACAAAAATACATTGCTAGATGCTATTTCCATTTTACATTTACCTACCATCAAAAGAAAGTTTTTGGAAATGATTGTTGAATGTCTTCTAACACATGGCCTAGAAAAATATGCAAGAAGAAAATGATTTCAGTTTGTAGTCTCATTTCATTTGAATGAGAATTTGTTGCTTCTAGCATGTATCTTGCATTGACAACAAGCGGTGGCAGGTCCCTGAGACACTAGCACATAACTGGTCCCACATTAGTGGCCTTTCCTACTAAGAAATTATGTTATAGTTGTGTGATCAGTGTTAGTTTTTGAAGGTAGATGATCCAACCATTAAACCATACAAATGATAGAAATGTGGTTAAAGAATAGACTTTAACACCAACTCAAGCTTACCCTAAATGACGTAACTTGTGTTAGTGTGGTTCAGCTCTTCAACGTTGCCAAGTGTGAATTAATCCTTTCACGCCACCTTCTTTCAGCTTCACTATGACTCTTTGATGCTGCAAGAGCCTTCGCTTCTGAAATCTCTTTCAATGTCAACTAATTTGAAGCATTCACGAGCTCTCCTTTGCTACAATCAAGCACCAAAGAACCCAACCTGTCAAACCCTGTTGGCGCTGAAGCTGTAAAACCCTTTTGGCACATACTCCTAGCCACAAAATGCACTGTAGGAAATGATTAAGCCATAAAATCTATCTTCCGCATAACAATAAATAAGAAATTAGGGCAGCAACAATGAAATTAGGGTAGCAAGCAGAGTTTTTATTTATTTTGACATAATCTAAGCCCATGTTGCTTGAAATTTTGACCAACACGAGCTTGTATTTAAAAAAAAAGAAAATGTTGCCTTACATATTTCAATCAGTTTGACCCCATTTTATTAGATGGTCAAAAATTTTGATCTATAAATGGGGTCAAATGTACTAGTGTCGATCACATTGATTCCCTGATCCTAACCATTGTCGTAAGTTTCCTAGCCAACAAAAAGATAGTCTTGGGACATCTTATACTGAAATTTGGAAAGTGTGTTCCAATAGTTCATCAATGACACATTCAAATCCATTTGCCACAAGATATTCTAAAATAGTCAATGCCTTGAAATGACAAAAGATGAGTTTCTTAAAACAATGTTTTACAACTCCAAAGGTGCCATAAGTTGAGAACAAAATCAATTTTGTAGTTTTATAGAAGATAAAAAAAAGGAACACTTCCATTGCAAAAAAAAAACATGTTTTTAAAAATTACAAATGTCACCTCAGGCAAGTCATATACTATTGTTGACTTTTGGCATGAACCAAGTATATGCAACTTGAAATTACTAACTACCAGAGAAGGATTAGAACAATCTACCTTGTAAACATGACGCTAGTTTCTACTGGTGTCACTAACCCTTTTCCAGAGAACACCCATAACCAATTGGCTTTCTTTGTTGCATCAAATACAAATTTCTTTATCCATTATTTGTTGGATGACTGCCAAAAATAAATGTAAATCTGTGTGAGAGCTTTGATGCAAAACCCTAAAGATTGTCTTACAAAATTCTTGTAGCCTGAGCAATCTCAGCCATAACCGTCCCATGTGGACCCCAAGGTTCATAGCTTGTTGCATCAAGTACCTACAAAATAAAGAAAGTGATCTATGAGTTTCCACTTTGAAATGCCAGACAAAAAATATCATAAGAGATTTAGCTAAAAATGCGCAAGCTTCTCTCTAAACTAAAAAGTGTTCTTAAACCCATGCAGTCAAGATATCCCATTTCAACTTCAATTGTTGTGGACTATTCTTCGTCGTTTAAAATTTCAATTGCTTTCAAAATGGTACTAGATGATTTGTGAGCAGTTGCACATAAGAGTGAACTCTATCTCTTTTTTAGTTAAAACTTTATTTGTGTAGCTGTATTAGAAAAATCCATATAATGTTCTAAAGAATCCATATTACAGGTATTTATTACATCATTACTAGGACAATGCTATTGATTAGGATTATGTTGTACTTAAATAAATTTTTTTTATATGTATTCTACATCTTTCATCCTTAGTTTTAACCAATGACATGGAAATGTCATAAAAATGCTATCAATAAATGATGGAAAAAATCATCAATAAATGAAAGAAATATAGTCATATTAAATGCAGTTCGACCATTGCTTCATTTCATTATTAAAAGTTGACAAATTTAATTGATTATTAACTTTTCACTTAATCCAACAAAGTACATCAATAGGAAGTTTGTTGACTTGTGTGTCTTTAATTGAAATTGTACAAAACAATAACTAGAATAGACTATCTATGTTTACATCACAATATACATTAGATTTTTTTGTACAAAATGAGATATTGTAAATTCAACTTAACTCATAATACATGCAATATGCCTGAAATCCAAGGTGCAACTCAAATATGATCTAGTATTTATTTTGCAAGATTAACATCTATTGCTGGAACAATATTGGAACTGCTACCATACATCAGCCTACAAGTTAAGGTTGCCCATATCTTGACCTACTACACATGCTTTTAGAGCTGCTAAGTTCAACTACTCGAGTTTGTTACATCAAAAATACTAAAGCAAATCCAACTAACATTGAGATGAGTAAGACTCATTTAGTCATCAATCTGTTGCTATTATGGTTTAAGACCAATTACAAAAGTCAAATAGTTGCTACTTAAATGAATTGACTATTTCCAAATTAATTAAGTGTCTTTTGAACAGTGACCGTCATGAGTTGGCAAGGTGATTTGGGGGTCTCAGTTGGGGTCTCAAAACTTCTTAATGTCAAACTTCTAAACTTAAAAATGAAATGAAAACACCATCATTAACTCTACAATCAAGGAATGAGCATTAAATACTTCTGATCCACAAATAATAATAATTTGGCAGAGAGAAATTTGGTGATTCTTACCAATACATCGACAATGATCATAGTGACGATGAATCGAATTATGAAATGACTCTTCAATAACAAAAAGCAGAAAAATGACTTAGAATCAACTGAAAAACAACACATGATAATTTGATCAACTACATAAGAACTTCATTCAAATAAGGTCAAGTGACTTACACAAAGATGTTGCATGATTTTGTTCTGCTATTGAGAATGTTGATAGGAAAAAATGACCACAGGTTGCTAGATGAATATTATGACCCAACTAAAGAAGAAATATTTTTATAATGAAATGAACCAAGATAGTTCTTCTGCAACTGCTGCTCCAATCCATAAATGCCTATTCATAAACAGGTAGCATTTATAAAATGTATAATATATGTTTGAAATGGTGATTGATAAGATACAATCCATAAGTAGGAGACATTTTAACACAACAAGTCAAATTGTGATATTGCTATCAAGATTTAACTATGTGATTTTTGAGTCAAACTCGTCGATACATATTTAATGAAATGAATGGAACCCATCTCTCATGAGAATGAATGGAACAATTAGCACTCATTGGATCTAGGTGATGCTCACAGAGGTGAAGCACCAAGAATTCTTAGGAGGTCACCCATTGTAGTACTACTCCAGCTCTAGCATGCTTAACTACATAGTTTCCTGCATGGCTAAACCCACTCTGCTTGCAACTCCATTTGCAAAACCTTCACGAAGTGTTGTGCCTTATGAACCATTCATTAGAAAGCCCCTTAAGCTCATCAATTGATAAGTAGGAGATATTTTTCCACAGCAAGTCACATTGTGATATTGCTATTAGTATTTAACTATGTGATTTTTGAGTGAAACTCATTGATCCATATTTCATGAGTAGTGGTTCACTGAACCCATCTCTCATGAGAATGATTGGAACACTTAGCACTCATTGGATCTAGGTGAAGCTTACAAAGGTGGAGCACCGGGATTTCACGGGAGGTTACCCATCCTAATACTACAACTTGAGCACACTTAACTACAAAGTTTCCTAATAGCAATATCATAATTTTAAAAAAAATTCTTAACCATTATATTTTGTCGCAATAGCTTGCTAGTTCATCTACACTTGTGAGGAATTGGATGACACACTCCTGGATCTGCTTAGTAAAGTGCAATTGGCTACAATGAAAAAAGGAAAAGGACTTGGTTTACGTGCATTCAAATCTACTACTCCTTAAAAAAAGTGGCTAAGAGGGGACACAAGGGATTGAGATAATAAGCCCATAACATATTGACTTGGATCTTCCACTTCCCACTTTGCTGCACTTGATGTTGATGATGTCTATGGGCAAATTTGTAGGCATTGGAGTGCTAGTGCCAATGCCAATGCTAATGGAGCCCTATTTGTGGTTCTTCTAATTTACCACTACCTATATCATCTAATATAGATGGTGATGATATTTTGTAAGTCCCATATTTTTTTATTTTAAATGATGACTCACTTTTGACAATTGACATTATTATTATTTAATTTTAATATATATTATAACATTTGAGTTTCACTAATATATCATTAGTATTTTGAACTAAAATATTGCTGCAAATATGCATATTTTTTGTTTTAAATGTTTTTGTATTGACGAACTCAACACCAGATTCTTTTTGATAAACTCCTCAAACTAGACCTATGAACTTGAACCCAAACCACTATGAAGGCCAATAACTTAGATTTTAAGTAAACAATCTTTGAGAAATTATTTCTTTATGTTATGGCCCCATCTTGAGCATTGTTTTCTCTTGTGGGTTTATGCATACATTGTAGGAGTATCTTGCCTTTGTTTGACTTGTTCTAGAAAATTATCTCCTACTCATCAATTGATGAGCTTAAGCAGCTTTCTAATGAATGGTTCATAAGGCACAATATTTGGTGAAGATTTTGCAAATGGGGTTACAAGAAAAGTGGGTTTAACTAGAGGAAACTCTGTAGTTAAGCATGCTCGAGCTGCAGTAGTACTAGGATAGGTGACCTCCTGAGAAGTCCCAATGCTTCACCTCTGTGAGCATCACCTAGATTCAATGAGTGCTAAGTGTTCCATTTATTCTGATGAGAGATGGGTTTGGTGAACCACTACTCATCAAATATGGGTCAATGAATTTGACTCAAAACTCACACAGTTAAATACTGATAGTGATATCACAATTTGACTTGTTGTGGAAAAATATCTCCTACTTATCAATTGATGAGCTTAAGGGGCTTTCTAATGAATAGTTCATAAGGCACAACACTTGGTGAAGGTTTTGCAAATGGGGTCACAACCAGAGTGGGTTTAACCATGGAGGAAATTCCATAGCTAAGTGTGCTAGAGTTGGAGTAATACTAGGATGGGTGACCTCCTGGGAAGTCTTAGTGCTTCACCTCTGTGAGAATCACCTAGATCCATTGAGTGCTAAGTGTTCCATTCATTCTCATGAGAGATGGGTCTAGTGAACCACTACTCGTGAAATATGGGTCAATGAGTTTGACTCAAAAACACAGTTAAATCCTGGTAGCAATATCACAATTTGACTTGTGGAAAAATATCTCCTACTTATCAATTGATGAGCTTAAGGGGATTTCTAATGAATGGTTCATAAATCATGACACTTGGTGAAGGTTTTACAAATAGGGTTCCAAGCAGAGTGGGTTTAACCATAGAGTAAACTCAGTAGTTAAGGTGCTCAAGTTGGAGCAGTACTAGGATGGGTGACTTTCAGTGAAGTCCTAGTGCTTCACCTCTATGAGCATCACCTAGATCCAATGAGTGTTAAGTGTTCCATTCATTCTCATGAGAGATGGGTTCGGTGAACCACTACTCATGAAATATGGGTCAATGAGTTTGACTCAAAAATCACACAGTTAAATCCTGATAGCAATATCACAATTTGACTTGTGCAAAAATAACTCTTACTTATCAATTGATATGCTTAAGGGGCTTTCTAATGAATGGTTCGTAAGGCATAACACTTGGTGAAGGTTTTGCAAATGGGGTTGCAAGTAGAGTGGGTTTAACCATGGATGAAACTCCATAGTTAAGTGCACTTGAGCTGGAGTAGTACTGGGATAGGTAACCTCCCAAGAAGTCCCAGTGCTTCACCTTTGTGAACACCACCTAGATCCAATGAGTGCTAATTGTTCCATTCATTCTCATGAGAGATGGTTTCAGTGAACCACTAGTCATGAAATATCGGTCAATGACTTTGACTCAAAAATCACACAATTAAACCTTGATAGCAATATCACAATTTGACTTGTTGTGGAAAAATACCTTCTACTTATGGATTGTATCTTATCAATCATTGTTTTGAACATATATTATACATATTATTAATGCTACCTATTTATGCATAGGCAATTATGGATTGGAGTAGCAGTTGCAGGAGAGCAGTCTTGGTTCATTTCATTATAAAAATAGTTCTTCTTTGGTTGGGTCATAATATTCAACTAGCAACCTGTGATCATTTTTTCCCATCGACATTCTCAACAATAGAAAATCGTGCAGAATCTTTGTGTAAGTCACTTGACCGAATTTGAATGAAGTTCTTATGTAGTTGATAAGATTATCGTGTGTTGTTTTTCAATTGATTCTAAGTCTTTCTTATCTATTTTCAATATTAGTAGTTACATAGAGGGGATGCAGGGATATGCTGATAAACTTAAAAACATTTGGAAAATGCTTCTGTATAGTGAGTAGCTACCTCTGCTCTTTGAAGAGCTATCCTTGAGTTTTGTTTTGTGTTGATGATGTCATAGACACACCTACACAACCATTTGTGGAGCTTTTGCACAAGAAAATTTATCATATGGAAGGCTTCCTTAAATGCAGCACAACACAAGATAGAATACAGATATGAAAATGCTTCTTGTTCTAAAATGGCTGCACAGAGTGTTGTATTTGAGTAGCCCATCTATAATTTCATTTTTTTCACACGGGTTGTAGCAAATACGATTAAAAATTTGTGATAAAGTTCTGGATGCTTGCTGGGAGACACAGTTCGATTTAGATAATATGAAAAGAAGATAATGAGTTCCAATCTTAAAGTCAATATATCAGATCAAAAGATTAAAGCTTACTGTATAGCAAATGATTCTTTTCCTATGTCTATGCATATACATGAGAAAAGATGGGCAAAATTTACAAGAAAGTACCGTGAATTTTTCAAATTCTTTTCAATGGTATCTCCTTTGGGTACTTTGCTTTGAGGGGTCTATTGCAGGTTTTATATTTTTCCTCATGGTATTGATTCTATTTGTTGACACATAAGGCAGTGATCTATAGTATAGTAGATAAAAGCATTTACTAGCTACACTTAATGCATTAAGAGAAGATTTATTGCAATTCAAGTGCATTCAATAATTTTTATGAGTTGTTTGATTTGAAGGGACATTTGACATTAGATATTTAGGTACTATCTTCCATCCTACCATATATCTTTGGTCTTGGCCTAAAAAATAAAAGAAGATCCAAACTACTTACCTAGATTCTGCTTCCAAGGACCAGCCAGAGAAACTAGAGATTTGATGAAGATCCACACTTATCAAACGTGTAGCTTATTTCCTCCAAACAGAGCTTTGTTTCCTCATCTTGTGAGAAATTCTTTGTTGCTTTGTGACCAAAATCTTTGCAGTGAAAAAGAACTTGTTCGACATAGAGCGGATGCTTACCATCATGACAAGTGCTTTCACAAAGGTGATCGCATTGGAGAAGAGCCCTACAAGGCCATGTGCAGAGCAGAGGATTGAAAGAAGATGCATCTTTAATGCACAGAACAAAAGGAGGGTCACAAGGATGTCTTGGATAACAAAAATATATTTCCTCGCTGAAACAATCTCGTTCTTTGAAATCTAACAACAAGTTGTGATTGCCATAGAAATATAGTTCTCCTCTTGCTCGTAATACATAAACACACAACCTATTCTGCTTAGCCAGATATCCAATATTTCTATCATTGTTGGATCTTATGAGGGAAACAATCACAATTTTATTCTCTGAACCCTGAAACCCCAATAGTAAAACATCAAACAACCACATTGACAATGAAATAGGGCATCGACCTTTTTCATTTTCAAAACAATATGAAGCCCGTGTTGGTTGAAATTTTAACCAACATAGGCATGGATTTTAAAACAAAAATATTTCTCCTTGCATAGTGTGATCAATCTAAACCATTTTAATAGATGGTCAAAAATTTTGGTCGAAAAATAGGGTCAAATGTACTAGTGTCTAGTCATTGTTGCATGGTTGTCTAATTCAGTTGTAAATTTGTGGTGTTTCTTTTATTAATAGTTATGTGAAGTTGTGGTTACAAGACTTTAAATTCATTAGTATATTACACCATTAGTTTAGATTTGATTTACATATGCATACCCTTCTTTCCCTTTCCCCTATCTATTTTTAGTTTTAGGTAATTCATCAAGGGAAGTCAACCCTTAATCCAAATATTCATTCTTCTTATGGGTTTGCTTGGAACTTGTAAGTGTTTCCATGTTCCAATAGGATAATTTTACACAACACCATGCTATAGATGCAATCTTGATTTATAATAGGAGGCAACCACACAAGGGAGGTGGCACGAAGAAGTCACAAGGTCCATAAGGGAAACTAGAGAGGAAGGAGCCAAGGGTGGAGAAAATGAAACAAAAGAATCATTGGTGGATTAATGAGAACCCTCAAGGAAAATAGAAACATATAGGGGATCAATACCACTACGAGGTTTAGAGGAGGGTTTATTATTACCAAGCATAGTGGCTTTCCTAGAGTTCATCACAAGAGGGAAATACTTTACCATATTCTCCTCTCTCCTAAAGATAAAACAAGCATTGATACCTATCAAGAAGTCAATGAGGTAGACCTTAGGATCATCTTCCAATTCTATCCTCAATTCATGTGGTAGATCAAAGAAAAGGTTAATCAATTTTTCTAAATAAAAAAAACATTGTGAAAAAATGTCCACTATTAAAAGGACATGAAGATTACAACATATTCAATACCTATTTACCTTTAATTTTATATCATTTTAGTAGATCCATTTGTAGCTAGGAGACCTCAATAAACTAATTACTGCGAGGGCTCATGCCTCTATGTGTATTAGTAAGCACTAAATAAGAAACCTTTTATAATATAACATGTGCTCCGAAATACTTTTCAACCATGTATCCTTATGTTATGAACAAAACATTGTAAAAAATGATCTAAAGAATATAAATGACATTTTTAGGCTATACTTGTTACTTTCTATCGTAATATTTTTTGGACTAGAGATAAGTTAGCTTGTTATGGGGATGTAGTTTTGTTCAAGTTATTTACTAAGAAGATGTTTATTTCAAATTCTATAATTTTTTATAGGATCTATGTGTAGCTCTTGGAAGAGAATCTAAATGTAATTTTTAAAATTTAAAATTAAGTTATTTGTTGTATTTTGATGTGTATATATCATGATTTATTGTCTTCCATTATTTTCCATATTAAATTTATAAGAAATAATTGACATTTAAATTAAAAATCTAGATTCAAGCATTTCCTTCCAAGAGCAATTTGTTTTTAATATTTTACCATTCTTTAATAAGAATTGGTTTTTGATTTTGCAATGTAGTACAACCTATTATCTAATATAATTTTAATTGTCAGAATATGATTATCATAGTATTACATTATTCATTAGATAAGCCATGTATTTTTCATACTTAGAAGTAAAAAATAACTTATTTTATGTTTAATATTTCTACATATATTTAAAAAAAAGGAAAAATAATTTTTAGTACAACTATTTAATATGAAGTAAAAGATGAATTATTATATTAAGAAATGATTGAATTTGTTCTATAGCAAGCTGAAATTTTAATTAAAAAAGTTTAAAAAAAAAAAAGTTTATATTGGTTGTCTATTTAGTTAGCCCCATGTACAAGAGTTTATTACAAACAAAATATCTTCATTTTTTTAGTGTTCAATGATCTTTGTTGGGTCGCTCTAGGCTCCATTCTCCAAATTAATCAGATCAATAATGGTTCTTAGTCTGTAATCAAATATGCAGAACACCAAAAGGACTTCCAAGACCAAATTACTTCACACTAATCGAGTAATTAGATATAATCAAAGGAATAACATAAAGTTAGAATTAGATATAGTCTCTAAACAATCCTTAAATACATGATACCTTGATGTTTGCAGATGGAGCTCTGTGCTTAATACAGTCAACTTTTCAGCGAGTCTCATGCAAATGATAATAATAATTAATAAATGCTAGAATTTCATGTAATTCTAGAAGGTTTCATAAGTATTAGTTTAGTAATTAAGAATTTGACGGTGTCGAAGTTTCTGAATTTACTTTGATAGTCAATAAGGTTATTAAAACTGTTCCTACATATATGATATGAAAATATTTGGCATAAAAAAATGGGTCGTTATTGTGGATTCTTTACTTGGGTATATGCTTGGGATGCATCATGAGACATGTATATTTAAAAGCTCTTTTACCTTCATTGCCAGGTAGGAGGATAAATGATGAGAGAAGGCATTAAATGATAAATATAACAGTCTAAGATAAGTATCAATAAAAAATGAAAACAATGGAGAGTGTAATCGGGGGAAAGCAAAAGGTGTTAATATTGTAGAAAATACCTAAACTCATATGAAACTATGTTAAAGATATGGTTGTGCATTAATACAAGATGTGTTTGAATAATGTAACTTATTACACCAACAATCACTGAATCGTTTGTTGAAAAATAATTCCGCCATAAAATAAAAGAGATTAGTAGTTTTCCATTAAAGGATCCTGAGAAGATTAGAGGAAGATCCAAATATAGAAATGTGCGAAAAAAGGGGACATATTATGTTTATATATATTGATAAAAGATGGATAGTACAATGAAGATAGTAAGTGACCAATAACGGTAACGATATATCAACTTAACAGATAAAGAGACAAGCCAAAAAGAGAAACAGACAGAACCCTAAGAACTGAGAACCATCCAGGGTCAATCTTTTAAAGAATACTTCCTGCCAGTAAAAGGTTTGAACTTATCAGCTTCTTCAGTCGGCTTTTCACTTTTCTGTGCTGAAATCACCTTTTCTCGAGAATCCGTAGATTGGGATATAATGATGTTGTGACCAAAGACAAGCTTACCTGGTTTACGTATTGGAGGTCTTTTAGGGGATCTTGATCTTGACCTTGACCTTGACCTTGCCCTTGAAGATTTAATTTTAATATTAGGTAATAGAGGCTTTCCATTCAGACGCCTTCCAACTCCAGTGAAGGCAGTAAATCTGCATTGAGCTTCTGGAGATGCATTTTTCATTGCAGCAGAGTTTATTGGCACTAGGGTTTCAGATTGAGGTGCTTTGTAATCAAGAGAAGGAGCAAAGTCCACTTCCAAGTCTGTGTCAAACACACTAATGGCAGATTCGGGCTTTGTGTCAACTACATTTATACAATATGTGGTGTTGTTGTAATCTATCTTAATGCTATCCCCTCTTGTCAAACAAGAGAAGTTCCTCAGAGAAACTTCCAACAAAGCTCTTGGGTTGGATATGTCTAAGAAATTCTTTGTGTGAGGCTGCAATTTCAAATATGCTCCCTTTGGGAGAGTGGTGTGCTTCAACTTGACATTATCTCCCGAGTTTAGAAGCATATTTTCCATCATCCAAAGCGGCATATAAATGATGCCCTCCTCAGCAACGAATTCGAGAACTCCACAGTGTGAGATGCGGCCTGTGATGGTATTCTGAAGCTGGAAAAGCATTGGATACTCTATTTCTATTTCTATGTCTTCAGATACCAGACGAGAAAGAGCAGAAGGAGGCATTATAATTCTGTTGCTTTTTTCAAGCTCTGGCCTGTCACCATAAATAGTTGGATAACATTGATAAATCTCCTCAAACGCAGCAAATTCTCTATCTTGTCCATATCTTCTTTGATTTGATCCATCTTCTTCATACTCTTCTTCTTCATGCCAATTCATATTTTCATGATCAGGTCCATCATCTTCTTCATGCACATTCATGTTTTCATGAGTTCCATCATCTTCTTCGCGCACATTCATATTTTCATGAGATCCATCGTCTTCTTCGTCAGATCCATGTTCAAGCTTTCTTTCTTCTCCACGTCTAGTTATGATATCCTCAGCATGACAGTCATCTTCATAAGAACCTCCGCATTCAAGTATGTCTTCTTTACCAACATTGTCCATTGTCGACAGTTTTCTCTCTTGGTTACCAACAACTCTTTGAAATCCCCAATAAAATTCCTTCGCACTTATATTTTATGATCTATTTCGAGTGTTTACAATTTCATTTATACATATCATACAAACGGCTGCGTCTCTCCTAATTTTAACAGTCACATTCTTCTGTCGAAGTCCTCGGCCAAGCTATAATTAAACGATAATCATTATTCTATGAAACAATTTAATATTTTTAGACTTTCTAAATTGAAACCTCTTGTAGGGGTATGAAAAATCATTTGGAAGGTTTACTCTCCTCATAACATAAAATGAATTTTTTCGGGTTGAGATTTTTATTTTTATAATAGTCTATTTTTTTTATATGTAATTATTTTTTCTAATGCATTTTACAGATTTTTTTTCCTAAGAAAAGATTTATAAAAAAAATAAAAAACAATTTTAAAAAAATATTTGCAAGACAACATTTAATTACAAATGTAAAGTTTTTTTTTTTTTTTTTTTCTATTAGATATAAGATAATAAAAAAAGAGCCAAAAGTCACCAGAGTTGCATCACGAGAGCAAACAAAGAGGCAAAGCCTCACAATGAAGGAGCCAAATCAGCTATACAGAAAAAGAAAGGTAGGAAGGAACAACTATCTAACTAAGAACATCATAGTGAATGTCGACCCAAGTTGTCCAGCCTAAGGGACCTTCCATCCAAACAATATTCTTGTGCTCTTGTATCTGCATTAGCATAGCTAGCTCATCTTTTCTGGCATTCCCATTATCTCTAATTTCTTTGTTCAGCTGGTTACATACAAGCTCAAAGATACGAAAGTCATCCAACGTTCTTCGCCACTGGTATCCATGCTTGAGCTCATAGTAGTAAAAGGTAGCATGTCCATTATGGAGGAACCTCCGCATCTTATCCCGCTCAATCACCATAGTGGCCTGCACCTGGAAGGATATTTTAAAATAAGTGAGTTTTCGAAAAAACTCAGTAAGATCCCTGTGCTTACCTTGATACCTTTCCTCGTTCCTGCACTTCCAGAGCTGCCATAGAATGTTAGAAGACAAAATATTCTAAAAAAGGTTGGTCTCTTTAGGAAGACCATTAATATGACCAGAAATAATATCAAAAATATTGACATTAATAGGATAAACAATGCCAAACATATTCCATATCTCCTTAGCAAAAATACAGTCAAGAAATATGTGTTTGCTAGTTTTAGGAACTTTACATAAATTACAGATATCAGAATTCACAAAATCTCTTTTCACAGGCAGCTTATCTAACAAAAGTAACCATTTAAAGCATCTAATCTTGGGTTCCACCAGGTTCTTCCATAAGATATCAAAATACTTTTTTAAAACATTAGCATCAAAAGAAGAATACCAAACAACATTGATATGATCTAAAATATCCGTATTATACTCAATGATTTTATAAATATTCTTGGCTTTAAGAAGAGTAGTAATGATACCATCAGGCCATTTACACTTAAGGTACCTGTGAGAGTCAACATGACAAACAGTAGGGATACCAATAATAGCTTGCACAATCATGTTATAGGTTCTTTTATGAGAATCAGGGATGTGAAATTTAATCTTTAGCTCATCCCATGTCATAATTCTATCACACTCAAATAAGTCCATAAAAATTTTAATGCCATTCTTGGACCACATTCTGGCAGAGCACCCTTGGGTAAGGGCCAAAGGTTTATCATTTAGGTAAAGATTCCACCAAATAGATCTTTCACCATGGATTTGAACATTAGAGTGAAACTCCTTGTTAGTGATAAATTGTCTAACATGATCCCAGGCCTTCCAAATAGATTTAAAGACCACAGAGCCTTGAACCAAAATACTAAAGTTACCAAGAATGAGATCACAAAAGGGGAGGCTAGTCCAAGATTTAGCTTTCCTTTGAACACCCCTCTCAATATTACTTCTAACCAGCACTTTCCAAGGAGCATCACCCTCCATGGCCTGAAAAATCCACTTGGCAGATAAGGCTATACCTTGAGTTTTTAAATCCTTTAGCCCAAGTCCCCCAAGGGTTTTGTCAGTATGGCACTAGGCCCACTTGATAGAATGAATCTTACTATTTCCCTTGCCATCAGACCAGAGAAATTGTCTGATGGACTTCTGAATCTCAGCAATCTGATAGTTATTAAAACACCAAGTATAAGAATAGTATATGGTGTAAGAGGACAAAATTTTTTGGCACACCTGAATTCTGCTAGCCAAAGAAAGTACCCTTTTATGCCATTTGTTCAATTTATTAACAATCTTCTCTTTGACCCATGACCACATGTCTTTGAGGCCGGGCTCAACAGAGAAGGGTATGCCAAGATACCTAGTAATCCTATTAGGTCCTCCCCATTGGAAGTTATATTGAAGAAACCAGTTTGGGGGCCGCTCATCCCATCCTAAACAAATGGATTTGGTTTGGGATATCTTAGCACTAGACATAAAACAAAATAGATTGAGCTTCTCTTGCATGTTCTTAAAATTATTCTCTAAGAGCTCAAAGAATAAAGTAGTATCATCCGCAAATTGACAATTGATGAGCTCCTCATTATTGGGCAAATAGATGCCTCTAACTTCCTGAGATATAGAATTATCTTTGATGATATAATACAGAGCCTCTGAAGCAATAACAAAGAGAGCGAGAGCCAGAGGGCACCCTTGCCTAATGGATCTCCCAAGAGAGAAGGGAGCAGAGAGCATACCATTGACCTCAACCTAAGCAGAGGCGTCTCTAAGAAGCATAGTCACAATATTACTAAAGAAAGGAGGAAAACCAAAAGCATCCAACATCATAAGAATAAATCTCCATTCAACCCTGTCATAAGCCTTCTCAAAATCAAAAAGAAGCATGGCAGAGTTCTAATGAGAATACGTAGACCAGTCCATAGCCTCCCAGCTAGTTATGAGATTCTCAAGGATATATCTACCCCTAATGAACCTAGTTTGGGTAGAGTTAACAAATTTAGGAAGAAGATTGACCAATCTAAGAGACATAATTCTAGCCAAAATTTTGTAGGAGACATTCAAAAGGGTGATAGGCCTCCAATTCCTAATGAAGGTCTTATCCCCCTCTTTGGGGAGAAGCTTAATAATCCCTCTGTTAATGTCCTGCCCCAAGGTACCATTATTAAGGGCCTCAGAATAAAGGTCAAGGAGGTCATTGCATATCCCACCAATGTTAGACTTATAGAATTCAACTGAGAAACCATCAAGGCTCAAGGCTTTCTCATTATTGAGAGCCTTTATAGCTCCCACAATCTCCTCAACAGAAATATTTTTGGAAAGATCAGCAATGTCATCTGGACCTAATTTCTTGGGAATAAGATTCTTACATCTACTTCTGATCAGCTCCGCCTCAAGAGAGTCCTCTGAAGCAAAGAGAGTCTCATAATAGTTAGCAAAGGCCTAAGTAATAGTCTCAGGATCCGAAATGTCCTGGTTGTCAATAGAAAGTCTATCAACAAACTCTTTGATGCGTTTATGCTTAAGCAGGTTAATTTTTTTTTTTTTGAGCCTCTATCCCCATGCTGGAGCCAGTGGGATCTAGACCTGAGCCTGGCTCCTCGAATTTTAAACTGCTGATGTTTTCTAAGAGCCTCCTTAGCAATCATAAACCTAGAAAGAAGCACCATATTAGAGGAGTCACATTGGATGCTCTCCTCAGCAACTTGCAATTCAGAAGAAAGTTATTTTTCAACAAACCTAAAGTCCTTAGCTTTTTTCTGCCCAATAGTTTGCAGAACAGTCCTCCAAGTCGAGAGGTTAGTATTCCATCTATCAATATGGGATAGGTGCTGGAGATTAATTTTATTTAAACCTCTAATAATTAGAATAGTAGCAAGGACATCCTCATCCAATAGGAGGCTGGTATTAAGAATGAACTTACTAGTCTTAGGCTTTTGCTGAATAGGACTACTAATGAAGTTGACCTTAGTCAGAATAGGATGATGATTAGATAACCAGGTAGCAATGACATGAACAATATTGCCAACCCTATTAGGAGGAAAAGAAAAGAAAAACTTGTTACCATAAAAATGGTCAAGCCTAGAGTAAATCCTAGTAGTGCCCTGTTGAAAATTGCACCAAGTGTGCCACAGACCAGGATTAACATCCTTGCTTCTAGCAATAGGATCAAAACGACATTTAGAACTCAATAACTTATTCCAGAAGGGTCTTTCATTGTCCTTCCAATGAAAAGGATTACCTCCCGAATTATCCACATGGGACTCAACCATGTTGAAGTCACCACCGAACAACCAAGGGATGTCAGGAAGGTCAGTAATCCATTTCTAGAGCTCAATTCTTTCTTTAGGGTCGTTAGAAGCATAAATAGCACAGACTCCGAAGGTATTGTTATCATGTTGCAAAGTAACCCAAACAACCCTATGACAGGGAGAACAACCACTATTGATAATGCAAGAATCCCATTTATTATTAATAAGCAAGGCAATTTCGCCTCTACCTCTCACATGATTAGTGTAGATTTTAATAGCATCTTTCCAACTATAGTTAAGAGTGGAGTCCAAAGTGAATCCCAAAGCCTTAATTTCCTGCATCATAAAAAAATCTATAGAATTCAGAGAATTCAAAAAATGCTTAATAAAAAATTTCCTATCAGGGGACTCTAAACCCCTAACATTCCATGAAAGGCAATTCATTGGACAACAATGTTAAGGGAAGAATCCGCCATATAATCATGTTCAGTTAAGGCTAAGAACCTATTGGAGGTCTCCCCCTGTTTAGCAACTAGTGGTTTATTCTTAGAGCCAGGTGGTCTACCTCTCCTTCTGGCAGTAGAGGCGCCATAAATCAAATCATCCTCAGCCTCCACCAAAGAATCCACATCAATGGAAGGACCAATTTGGGAGCAAGAAAGAACAGGGGCAGCTAGAATGACTTCAAAAGCATACTCCTCACCAATCTCCTAAAAAAATTTTATGGGGAGTTTCTGAACTTGATCAATAATAGGGGAATTATTCCTAACTTCTCCTTCCTTGGTTAACCTATATGTAATGGTCAACACCGGGTCAGAGGCCAAACAAATTTGGTTCTTACTGTTATCAAGGTGAATAGGTTTAGGCATAGAGTTATTAATACCTTTCTTCCTCTTCTTTTTGTGGGGAACGACAGTAAAGCCATCATCACTGTTAAGATCTATAGCAGCATCGAGATTAGGGAAGGATTGAAGACCAACATTAGTAGTAGGTTGTAGAATAATAGCTGAGAGGGGTTTTGACATGGTATGGTTCACATTCTTGGGGATTTTTTTGGGGAGAGGCTTCAAAGAGGAGGAGGGAGTAGAAGAGAGCTCAAGAGCATTGGTCTGCACTTTATTATCCGCAATAGGGAGGTTGCTAGCATCCTTGGGGGAAGTATTGGAGGGGTTTGGCTTCCTATTAATTATAGGACAATCTCTACGCAGATGCCCTTCCTTTCAGTAGAGAAAACATGCAGTCAATCCCCCTAACACCTCGACAAGGCAACAAAAACCTTCGTTAAGAATATTAATGGAAATATCCATGGGGATGTCCTTACCAGGGGACAAGCAAATAAGAACTCTAGCATTCATATGCGGGACGAGCCTCACGGTTTCATCCATACGGATGATTTTCCCAATGGGAGCAAGCAAGTGTGGCAAGAAACACCACAAAAAAGGAGGAACGTTTTTAACTAGCACCCACATAGGCGCTGAGAGAGCGAGCACTTCTTCATGGGCTACCTCAAGTGACCAGACAATAGCCCTAAAAGATGTCAACCCGACATTCTAGTATTGCTTCTTAACAACCTCTTGCTGGGCATCATGATTAATGAAGAAAATAACATATAAACCCTTTTATAATTGCCTACATAAAAAAATATGCAGCCCTAACTTGTTATTCTAGTAATTATGAAACCAATCATCCATAAATTTTCTTGGAGGACATTTTTCTAAATCAACAGTAGAGAAAAAAATCACAGTGTCTCTAAGCCTGTCTTTCTCTTTCACAATTTCTTCTAACATTTTTGGATTGGGAGCAATAGAAAATGGAATCAAGGGAGCATCGGGGATCTTACCTGCTTCGGATGCCCCAACATTGTGAACACTTGAACATTCAAACCTAACCCTCGCATTGATGCCCGAAGCCATGACCTTAAAGGATGATCTAGGTCGATCACTACTACGGGCATTGGGGGAGGGAGTGCCACTATTCTGATTAGTTTTATCAGTAGTCGAGGAAAAATTACCTGGTACAAACTTGGCGCTCTAGCCATTAATTTCTGCCTCCGTCATACTACTATCTTTAACTCCGGTTGTGGGAGGAGGATCGCCTGGATCGAGAGGATGCACGGAGGAAGCCAAGTGTCCACCATGTGGACTGACGCTACAAATGTCACCACCTTGGCGATACCAAGGTAGCCAGAAAAAATAAAAAATGACCGCAGTCAAGTTCGCAGTTTGCAATTCGCAGTCAAGTTCGCAGTTTGCGTAAATCAAATTTTAAACCCCATTTCACAATATATAATATTTATTAAAATCCAATTTCCAAATGTAAAGTTTTGAAATGATACAAGAATTATATATAAAAATATAATACACTAATAATAATAATTAAAATTTCATTGGGGCGGGGGCCCTAGCTTGGTTGGCTAAATCTTCCCTATTGCAAGGGGTTGGTCACGGGTTCTAGTCTCCCCCATCCTCGTGGTACTGGTGGGCGTGTCGCGCCAGCACTATCGGTCATGTTAAAAAGTTTACCAGGTGCACTGCAGTTTATAGGGGGGCCGTGTTGCACCGATTCCTACAGTCTAAAAAAAAATAAAAATAAAATTAAAATTTCATTTGAAAATATTCTTAATATCTATTTTCAAATTAGAAATAAATTAATAATAGTAGTAATTTCTTTCCAAAATTTACAATTAAAAGGTACCTCTAAACAAACTTTAATTTTAAAATTTTGTAAATTATTTTTTCACAATTACAAAATTGAAAAATATATAAATATTAAATAATTTATTTTAAATTTTAATTATTTCAAAAAAAATCATTCAAATCATACATTCAACAAACTTAATTTTAATAAATTGTATTATAATTTTTCTTGTAGGGTTATGAAAAATCATTTGGAAGGTGTAGTCTCTTCATAACATAAGAAGAATTTTTTAAGGTTGAGATTTTTATTTTTATAATAGTCAATATTAATTTATTTTTATATGTAATTATTTTTTCTAATGCATTTTATAGATTTTTCTTCTAAAAAAGATTTGTAAAAAAGTTAGAAACAATTTAGAAAAGTATTTACAAGACAAAATTTAATTATAAATTTAAAGTATAAAAATGATACAAGAATTATATATAAAAATAGAAAACACTAATAATAATAATTAAAATTTCATTTAAAAATGTTCTTATACAAATATAAAAATTATAATAATCTATTTATAAATATCTATTTTTGAATTGGAAATAAATTAATAATAATAGTAATTTCTTTCCAAAATTTACAATTAAAAGGCACCTTTAATGATGGAGGGCCACACCACCCTTACCCACTCACAATCAAGAAAGCAACAATATGGAGACCAAGAGAAAAAAAATGCTTCACAAGAAATTTTATTATACTTGAAGATCCTTACAACACCCACAAGATGATATCAAGCTTCTCCTTGAGCTTCCACTCCTCGAGCTTCTACTCCTCAAGCTTCCCCTTGAGCTTCTACTCCTCAAGCTTCCCCCTTGAGTTTGATTTAGAAATGCTCATATGCCTTGCTTAAATAGGCACTTACCACCTTAAGACATTACAAACACAACCAATGTGGGATACAACTATCTTTAAATAAATATTAAATTCCCACCCAAATACAACTAAGCACCCAACAAATATTAAATACATGATTTATCCAAAATCTTCTAGAATTTCCACCTACACACCTCGATTAATGGAATGACAACTATTTTTCTTATTTTTCTATTTTATGCCCTATGCACCTCGAAAATAGAAATTCCTCTTTTTTTTCTTTTTCTCCTTTTTATTTTATTATTATTTCTCCTCTAATTTTTGTCACTTTCTCTCTCCTCCAGATTTTTTTTTTTTTTTTTCAATAATTTTCCAATGCAAGATGCTCCTGCATCAGACTCCCCCAGTAGGTAGAAAAGTGTGTCCCACACTTTGACTCCACAAAAGAAAGATCTACCACCATCTTCATCTTCACCAAAGGTTTCCACCTCAACGAGGACAAGAAAACCACCATGCAAATCTTCCACATCTGTATTACTGTATCAAACACTAGAATCTCAACCATCCAATTAGCATGCTCACTCCCAGAAACAAACTGAACATAATTCTTCATCAACAAACCCTCATTCACATCAGCAACTAGTGAATTCACACCCATAGCAACAAACCCCATAGTAACAGCCACATGTAGATCTCCATCAACACATGCCAAACTCTCAACACCAGCAACCTCATTGCTCAAAACAAGATGCTCTGCAATACATAAGTCACCTCCAACAACTGGATCATCCACCTCCATGTGCTCCATAATCTCCATGTCAGATTCAACCAATTGATCATGAAAACCAACCTCCATCCCAACATTAGCAAGGTTAGGAATATCCTCAACAACAACCTCTATTTGCTCTACAAATTCTGCATCAGACTCCACAAACTGATCAACAAAACCATCCTCTTCCACCTTGACCTTCTTAGCTTTAGCATCCAACCG
This sequence comes from Cupressus sempervirens, assembly GCA_028749045.1. NCBI lineage: Eukaryota > Viridiplantae > Streptophyta > Pinopsida > Cupressales > Cupressaceae > Cupressus > Cupressus sempervirens. The sequence goes on along the minus strand of CM053789.1, from coordinate 386,279,887 downwards.
AGCAAACATCTTAGAAAATTTCCTCTCCACTATATCATGGATTTTCGCAATCATCTTAGGGTCCAATCCTCTTGGAGCCATCTTCCAAGATCTTTGTAAACCCTCTGCAACAAATCCTTTCCATGCTCCTTGTGACAACCAAATTGTTTGCAAGTCAGATCGCAACCTGCCACCTCGCACGAACAATCAGGAACCACATCACAAGTCTAGGACAACGGATTTGCAATCCATAATTTCTCTATGAACATGCCTCAACAAGTGCAATCTTCCATCTCTGCATCAATCAATCAATCTGCATGTCCTCCCAAGGTCCTGGTGCAAACTACCTAAACTTCGGCGATCTGCTTGTACACTCAAGATCTCCTGCTCTGATACCACTGATAGAGGGTCACACCACCCTTACCCACTCACAATCAAGAAAGCAACAATATGGAGACCAAGAGAAAAAAAATTCTTCACAAGAAATTTTATTATACTTGAAGATCCTTACAACACCCACAAGATGATATCAAGCTTCTCCTTGAGCTTCCACTCCTCGAGCTTCTACTCCTCAAGCTTCCCCTTGAGCTTCTACTCCTCAAGCTTCCCCCTTGAGTTTGATTTAGAAATGCTCATATGCCTTGCTTAAATAGGCACTTACCACCCCAAGACATTACAAACACAACCAATGTGCGATACAACTATCTTTAAATAAATATTAAATTCCCACCCAAATACAACTAAGCACCCAACAAATATTAAATACATGATTTATCCAAAACCTTCTAGAATTTCCACCTACACACCTCGATTAATGGAATGACAACTATTTTTCTTATTTTTCTATTTTATGCCCTATGCACCTCGAAAATAGAAATTCTTCTTTTTTTTCTTTTTCTCCTTTTTATTTTTTATTATTTCTCCTCTAATTTTCGTCACTTTCTCTCTCCTCCAGAATTTATTTATTTATTTATTTATTTATTTTTCCAATAATTTTCCAATGCAAGATGCTCCTGCATCATTTAAACACACATTAATTTTAAAATTTATGTAAATTATTTTTTCACAATTAAAAAATGTAATTGAAAAATATATAAATATAAAATAATTTATTTTAAATTTTAATCATTTAAAAAACTATTCAAATCATACATTCAACAAACTTAATTTTAATAAATTGTATTATAATTTTTCTTTATAGAACAAATAATATTCTTTAAAAAAATCATACTTATTTTATTATATTAAAAAAATATTCTTTTTGCATTAATTTTGGTTTGAACAATTATTAGATGTGAATATAGGTTGTTAATAGAAATTAGCAATTAAAAATATTTTTTAAGTTTTTAGTAAATTTTTAAAGATAATTTTAAATTATATATTAATGTAGCTAAACTTTCAATTTACTTTGAAATTGTTGATTTATTTAAGTATTTTAAATTACTCATTTAGAAAACTTTTAAATAGAAGCTTTTAAAATAATTTGTAAATAAAAATATATATAAAAACTAATTTGAAGAAGATTAGACTTGTAATAATTACAAAAATATTAATTTATTGATTGGAAGAAATTTTTTTTTTTTTGGACATAATCTACTATTAAAATAAACTATAAGTTGTCTTTTAAAAATGAAGATTAAAATTTTAAATATTTAATAATATATCAGATTGAATACAATAATTATAATTCAAATTTCATTTCAAATAAACACTAAGTAATCTTTTAATAGAAAGAGCACAAACTAAATCTAATCTTAATGTAAGAAAAGACCTAACAAATATGAAATGAAATTTAACACCGCAGAACATAATAGGGCATTTAATTAAACAAAAGAAAAGAGGGTAAGCATGTCGGGTTCAACAAAATGAATATAAATAAAATAGGACCTATGCCTAACCAAAATCTCATTTAAATGAATAATCCAAATTGATTAACCACAAGGAAGTGATCAATGCACAAATGGTTCAAGCAATGGAGAATACAAAGAAAAATGGAGATCGTATAATCTTGGTATGGAAAAGTATGTACTTGAAATCTGGAATAAATAGAAGACAAATACCAACCTTAAAGTAGGATGAATCTGGTAAATACTGATTTCTGATGTCTGTGTTTAGTTTCGAGCAATTTTACAACCTACTCTAGACTGGAAATGTTGAGATTGAGAAAACCTAGAAGACTTTTGTCCTTTTTAAGGTAGGTCGACATTGACCCAAATAAAGGGGCAAAATCTTACCTCGGGGCACAATTGTGCCCCAAAAAGTCTACCTTGACTTGCACTACTCAGACAAATTTTTTGTTTACAGATCCCACAAGTTCAACGAAAAGGGTATCCAAATCTACACTTTAATTCATTGTTCCACACTTGTATCTGCAAGAAAAATGGTTTTGTTTTTCGGATGGGGGGTTTGCCTTGGTCAAACCCTAGTTTGGAATCAACCTTGAAGTATAATTGAAATTACAATATGAATAAACAAAGTAAATGAAACTATCCACCTTGTTTATGTTGAAATCCTTGTGGATGATTCAAATCCTTGAATCTACAAGTACAAATGCTCCAAATGAATGTAGAAATGTATGTAGGATGTCTCAAATCAATGACATTAGATCTTCAACACCAATTTTGAATGGATATTTGCATAGGAAAAGGCTTGGATGAATGTAAATGGAGAAATCTTCAACAAGAGGGCTCCATAGAGATTGAATCTTTCAATAGTTAACAATGGATCTCCTTGATGAATTGGATGTTTGAACACTTGAATACTTGAATGCTTGATAGATAGTAGATCTTCACTTCATAGTAGGTAGATGCTCTCATGGAAAGTAGATAATGAGTTTTCTCATAGATAGTGAATATCAAAAAGAGGGAAGAAGGCTTCTTTTTATAGAGATCTAGGGCACAAACTTCTAGAGAAGGCCAACATAGGAGCATTAAATTCCATTTAACCTTAAACCCTAGAAATGGGACTAAATTAAATGTAATTTAAGAATGTACCATTCCAAAATCCAAAATAGTTGACTTGAAAGTGGGAAAATGAAAATTTCCATAGATCGATATCCTAAAATCTATATAAATTGAAAATTGGACTTGGGGTCAAGGACAAGGTCAACCATGCTCTAGGTCAGGTTAAAAATCCTCCTTGACCTAGGTTAGGGTTGAGGTCATCCTTGACCTAGAAACTCAAAGTCCTCAGTTTCATAGAGAAAGTTGTCATAAATAAGATAGAAATAGAGAGAGAGAAGTAGAATAGGGAAAAATAGTTAGATCCATGCAAAGACCTATTCAAGACACTTGACATGACTCTAGACCACTTACTCAGAGGGCTAAATTCTCTTAACATGGAAGTGCTTCCATTTTAAGATGATACATTAAGCCCCCACTTTAGCAAGAATATGGACTTGATGCAAACTCTTGGTAAAGTAGATCATAATGAAAAGATAATCATATTAAAATCAAAGGGACAAAGAGATCCTTAAGCTCTCAAAGACTCAAGTCTTCATCAACTCCAAGATCACAATAAGAGAGACATCTCTAGAAAAAGAAAAAGAAAAAAAGAAAAGAGAAAGAGTGTGATTAACTAGCTCAATGAGAGCTTATGTCCCATTGTGGACCACACAAGGAAACAATGCAACTAGAAAGATGGAATTGAACCACCTAGTGAATGTGGCTACTCACTAGCCAACCCATCAAGGATTCACTCTTAAGAATATTCAATTCTCTAAGAGTAAAACCAAAAAGCAAAAGAGATCTAATCTTAAGGGATCAAAAATAATTTTGAAATTTGAGGGATCAAGAGATCCTAAAATATAAATCCATGCTTTAAAGATTAGTCACTAATCCAAAAAGGGAGAAAAGCTATCTTGAAAATAATGTGTATCAAAAAGTGTGTGTATGCAATAGGTGAGCAAAGTGTATGCCGCCACATTAAAGTCATTGCTAACACTTTAACATGAGCAATGGATTTAACAAAAACATAAAAAACTCCATTGATTATGTTTCCATTATGATATGCCCCCAAATGGAGATAAATCAAGGGAAATACCACATAAACATACAGAGAACACAAAAGGGATCTACCTACTATGGGGTCAATATGATAGTAAGATAATATATGTATGATATTATTGCAAATGAATTGATATCTATAATTTATCCTTTCTGATTTTATATTATATTTAAAGCCTTTAATCAGATTTTAAAATCAAACAACCAATACTTCAAAAGATCAACCAATTTCTCAATAAAACTCAAATCGGGTATGCCTGAAATAGTGCGAAAAACTTCATAGCTTCACATATTATTAATAAATCTGAAAGTATAAAATTTTAAAGAAATTTTTCCAGTATAATTTCTCACAAAATTAAATTTCAAAATCTGTATAGATTTTACATAATAGCTCCCAAACGGAGGACAAAAACAATGCTCATCGGGCTCCCGAAAACAACACAAAATAACACGAAATCACCACAAAACACTAATAATCTATCACATAAGTATAACCATGACACAATACATGTATTCAAATCTAATTTAACATCTAAATGTCTAAAATACAGAAATAAACCAAACTGATATGAAATACTCAACGGGAAACACCAAACTCTTACAAGAAACACACCCAAAAAACCACAAATTTGCACTGTTCAACACAAGGGAAAACTCTGCATGAACTTGCACATGGAATGGCCTCAAAATATTTTCCTTAGCTTCCTAGAAGCTTTCAAACTCCCATCCTTGGGTCTCCTTCTCTATAGGTTTGGAAGCCTTTGAAAAACAACAAAGCAATGAGAAAAATTTAAGTTCTAGAATGAGCCCGAAATGCTTCCAAATCCCTTTAAAAGAGGGCATAAACCTAACTCATGACCAAGAGGGGTCAATAATATATATTTTAATAATAATTTTCATTTATTAATCCATTGGTTTCCAAAGATTATCCCCTTTTGCCAAAACTTCACTTTTTGAGTCTGCCTGCCTTAGCAAAAGTTATTATTTTTAATTATTTGAAAAGGGGACATGAAAAGTCCTCCCCTCCCAATATTGCTTGTCCTCAAGAAATGAAGGTTTGGATGCTCAATAATATGTGCTCCTTCCCAAGTTGCATCCTCCAATGGTAATCCTTTCCATTTGACCAAATGCTCTATGATGCTCCTATTTCTCAATCTTTTCTCTTTTATATCCAACACCTCTTTTGGTATCAAAACTAATTTCCCTTCATCATCAGAAGGTGGTAATTCCATAGATACGATGGTTTTCTAGCCTAGAACCTTCTTCAGGCAAGAGACATGGAAAACATTATGTATTTTTCTGTTTGGTGGGAGCTCTAATTCATAAGCTACCTCTCCTACCTTCCTGATGATCTTATAAGGCCCATAGAACCTTGGCTTGAGCTTCTCTGCCCCACTCCTCTTCAAGGTTATTTGCTTATATGGCTGCAACCTAAAAAATTCCAAATCTCCCACCTCAAAATATCTTTTAGCCCTTTTCCTATCAGCATACAACTTCTATTGGTTTTGTGCAGGTTGTAGATTATCCTTGAGGAACCTTATTATGTCTTAGCTTTGCTTGATGAAATCACTTGCTGCAAGTACTCTGCTATTTGAAAGTGCTAGATCAACAAAGGAAAGGGCATCATAACCATAAAGAGCACAAAAAGGAGGCATACCAATAGGCATACCAAGCATGTTGTTGATTTGAAACATAGTAACTCAAATATCCCTCTATCCATTTATTAAATATCTCTGTTTTTCCATTTTTTTGAGGATGATAGCTGGTACTGGGAGTGAGTTTAGTTCCTGCCAAATGAAAGAACTCCTTCTAAAAAGAGCTAAGGAATCTACTGTCTTGATCATTGACAATGTTTCTAAGCAAGCCATGTAATCTAAAAATTTACTTGAAGAACAATTTGGCCACTTGTGATGCCTTGAAATTAGTCTATCTACCACCACATATATGCAATCCTTACCTTGAACCTTGGGCAACCCAATGATGAAGTCCATGGAAATACTTTCCCATTTTTGTTCAAGAATAGAAAGTGGCTGCAACACCCCTAGAGGAAAAATTTTCTCACTCTTGTTTTTTGGCATACCATACATTCCTTAATGTGTTTAAGGACATCCTCGTTCATGCCCTTCCATGAAAACTACTCTAGAAGTTTCCTATATGTCTTGAAGTATCCTTGATGACCAGGAAAAGATGTTTCATGAAAGGCCCTCAATATCCTCTCCTTAATTTTTGATCCTAGCACTAAGAAGATCCTATTCTTGTAATAAATCAATTCATCAACAACATTTTACCTATTATCATCTACTAACTTATCCAAAATCTTGGTAGTAAAGGAATATTTGGCATACTCTGAAATTATGGAGACTTTCCAATCAGTAGAGATAGATGTTGAGGAACACAAAGTGGGTTTTCTTGAGAGAGCATCAACAACCACATTATTCTTTCCTTTCATGTATTCAATATCAAAATCATAAGCTTGAAATTTTCTTACCCACTTTTTTTGATGATCATTCAAATCCCTTTGGTTCAAGAAGAACTTGAGGCTATTATGGTCTGTCTTTGTAATGAATCTCCCACATACCAAATATTGTCTAAACTTATGAAGTGCATGCATGATTGCTAACATTTCTTTATCATAGATGGAGTAACCTTTCTCTAATTGATTTAATTTTCTACTCTCAAATGCTATTGGATGTCCCCTTTGAGTTAGGATAGACCCTATAACTTCTCTAGAAGCATCACATTCAACAACAAAAGGCAAAGAAAAATCTGGAATTGCAAGCACAGGGCATGAACTCATTACCTCCTTAAGCTTATCAAATGTTTTTTGTGCCTCTTCTATCCAAAAGAAGCTCCTTTCTTTGTCAAATCAGTCAAGGGGGCAGAAAGATGAGAAAATCCCTTGGCAAATCTCCTATAATAGCTACACAACCTGAAGAAACCTCTCAACCGTGCAAGATTAGTGGGTGGAGGCCAATCCAAAATTGCCTAGATTTTTTGTTGATCAACCTATACTCCTTTAGAACTTATAATGTGTCCCCAATATAGGATATCTATTAAACCAAAATTGCATTTAGATAGCTTAGCATAGAAGCTACTTCAAGATTCCCAAAATAGTGTCTATGTGCTTTAGATGCTCTTCCCATGTTTTACTGTAAATCAAGATATCATCAAAAAATACAAAAACAAATTTTTGAAGATGTTTGTTGAATACCTTATTCATACAAGATTGGAATTTTTTTGGTGCATTAGTGAGGCCAAATGGCATAACAAGAAATTCAAAGTGCCCGTAGTGACATTTGGAAGTGGTCTTTTTGACATCTTCCCTCCTCATTCAGATTTGATGGTACCCTGATCTTAAGTCAATTTTTGAGAAGTATAAAACACCATGTAACTCATGAATGAGTTCATCTATGCATGGTATGGATACCTATTTTTTATGGTCTTCTTGTGACAAGTACTACAGATGATGCAAATAGACTAGAGCTAGGCTTTATGAATCCCATGTCTAGGAGTTCCTTAATAGTTTTTTCTATTTCTTCCTTATAACCTCTTGGATGGTGGTATGGAGTTGTTATAACTAGTTTGGCACCCTGTTTTAACTCTATAACATTCTCAAAACTTCTATTTGGTGGTAATCCTGGAGGCAAATCATTGAAAACTATACTATACTTATCAAGAATATTTTGAATTTCAAAATGGAAATTACCTTGATTCTTTGGAGAGCTTGTTGAATGGATTATGACTCCTACTGCCCATGCTACTTTTCCTCTTCGAAAAGTCCTCTCTGTCCTCTTTGTATTGACCACCTTAGGTGCTCCATTCGATAAGCCTCTTAATAAGACTTCTTTCCTATTGGAATGAAATTTAAACTCCATATATTTATGGTTCATGTAATAGCCTCCAATAGAGTGCAACCATTGAGCACCCAATACAAGATTTGTCTCCCCAATGCCAACAACATAGAAGTCATCACATAACTCATAATCTCTTAAGGTCATCTTGAGTTGTTTCACCACTCGTGTGCAAGGCATAGTGAATCCATCAGCGATAGTAACATTGAATCTTTCAAAATATTATGCTTTAAGCCCTCTTTTCATGACAAATACCTCATCAATAAAATTGTGAGTTGCCCCACTATCAAGAAGAACTTTCAACCTTTTCCCTGCTAGTACCCCTCAAATTTGAAAGGGATGGTATCTTGGGACTCCTGATAATGCTACTAAAGTGCCATCCTTGTTGATTTCTTTTTCCTTCTCGTCTTCTTCCTCCTCTTTAGTGTCATGAAATTCCTCATGCTCATCCAAATCAGATTCTGAAGCAACCTCAATATAGTTCATGTAACCTTTCCCCAAACATCTATGTCTTGGAATGCATGGTTCTCTACAAGTGAAACAAAGTTTTTTCCTTCATAATTCACTCCTAGTCTCTTCATCTACCTTCTTTTTTGCTACATTTATCATATTCTTTGGTGGTAGTGCTAGAAAAGTCTTTTTCTAAAAATTCCCCTTATGTTGCCAAAGATTTGGGGTTTTTTGATTAGTGACTGGTTTTATAGGCACACAAGTTTCAATTTGCAAGCTTCTTTTGATAGCTTCCTATAAGGTTGAGGGTGAGAAAGCCTTAACCAAACCCTTAATAGAACCTTCAAAACCATCAAGAAAAAGATAGAAAATTCTCTTTTCACTCATACCAGGTACCATAACCACCACCTTTTAAAACTTTTCTATATACTCATTAACTTATTTGGTTTGCTTCAACTTTGACAATTCTTTAAAATACTCTTCATCATCCTTGAGGTCAAAACTATCTATCACTCTTTGATTGAAATCATCAAATGTACTTTAAAGCCCACTGTAATGTCCCCTTTCTGATTTTATATGATATTTAAAGCCTCTAATCAGATTTTAATATAAAACAACCAATATTTCAAGAGATCAACCAATTTTTCAATAAAACCCAAATCAAGTATGCCCGAAATAGTGCCAAAAACGTCACAGCTTCACATATATTTAATAAATCTCAAAGTAGAAATTTTTACATAAATTTTTCCAGTATAATGGCCCACAAAATGAAATTTCTAGATTTTTATAGAGCTTACACAACAACTCCCAAACTAAGGACAAAAACAATGGTCATCGAGCTCTCGAAAACAACATAAAATAGCCCAGAAACACCACCAAAACACTAATAATATATCATAGAAGTATAACCATAATCCAATACATTTATTCAGCTCTATTTTAACATCTAAATGTCTGCAATATAGCAGCAAACCAAACTGATATGAAATACTCAACCAGAAACACCAAACTCTTACAAGAAACATACCCAAAAACTCACAAATTTGCAATGTTCAGCACAAGGAAAAACTCTGCATGAGCTTGTACATGGAATGGCCTCAAAATCATGTCCTTAGCCTCTGTAGAAACCTAAAAGCTCCCATCCTTGGGTCTCCTTCTCCATAGGTTTGGCAACCTCTAAAGAACAACAAAGTAATGAATAAAAATTAAGTTCTAGAATGAGCCTGAAATGCCTCCAGAACCCTTTAAAAGAGGGCATAACCCTAACTCATGACCAAGAGGATCAATAATATATATTTTAATAATAATTTTAATTTATTAATCCATTGGTTTCCAAAGATTAGCCCCTTTTGCCAAAACTTCACTTATGGAGCCTGCTTGCCTTAGCAAAAGCTATTATTTTTAATTATTTGAAAAGGGAACATGATAAGATCATTCCCAAAAGAATGTAGAAATACAAACAAAAACAAGAAAATATCACATAATAGATATGAAGAATAATATTTTCAGACCATGACTTGGAGACCAAAAAGAATCAATGCTTCCAAGTTGTGAATCCAAGCAAATTATACAAGGAAACATGTATGAACAATAGCACAAGTACACCATACCATAAAAAAATATATGGAAGAATAAAGGTACATATAGAGGAATATTACAATAGGTTTGATTCCTTTATCCACTTGCACCAACAAAGCAACAACGATCGCATAAAAGAATCTAACAACATTTAATAAACACATCACAGGATAAATACAACAAATAAACACACAAAAGGGGCTACCATGAAGGACTATCCTATCAAGTGTGTTGCCTACTCTCCCCATCTCATTATAAATCATTTAGGGAAGGTGGGTAACTTGCAAGAGGGACTATATCCAACATAGTAGGAATTATAGCCAGTTCCAAATAAGGATCTCCTTGAGAATCACAATGTTAAAAAATAGGTGTAAGTATCAATTGTGAGGAAAGAATATTAGGTAAATCAATGTCAATGTCAATAGTTTCATATTCATCATTAACATCATCAATATCAGCAAGACTATCTTCTTCATGTAGATGAATCAAAATAAGATCTAAGATATGAATAGAATCATCAAAATCATGTAGCTTAACATCATTATTAACAAATAACTTATTCTAACACATCAATAATAGTTGTATCCAAATAAGATAAAGATTTTTGAAGAAAACAATTACAAAAATTAGCTTGAGTATGATGCTTCTTATGATGTTAATTAGAAGATCGATTATGTTTTGTCTTACTTGAAATTTGTTGAGAACTAGGAGTAACAATTACTAGATCCTTAATAGATTCTATTGGAGGCTTAAGAGGATTATCAATAGACTGACAACCCACAGGAGGAGGTTGATTACTAGATGTAGAAGCCATAGATAAAGGAGGTACAAAAGGTGTAGGAAAAATACCATGATTAAGATCTATAGGAGGTAAACTTAACTTGAGAATCTTATGATACTTATAAGCTTGATATGAGAAGAACAAATGATCAAGTCAAGAAGGACATGAATTAGGTAATGAAGGCCAAAAGAAGTCAAGTGTAGCACAATCTCTGGGCCTAGAAATATGATATAAACTATGATTAACCATCTTCACTTCATCATCATAAAAAAATTTAAGATATTTATGAATATGTGAAGCAATAAATTCAATAGCATTTAACCACGAAAAACCAAGCTTAACTTGAAACTGATTAGAAGTAGGAACAACAACAAAGGTAGTGTTCAAAATTTTTTCACGAAGTTCAACTAGTAAACCAATAGAACCAAATGATAGATAAATAAAACTATTACAAGTTTGAATCCACACATCCAATGTATCATAAAAATCACATTTCAATTCTTTCATAAAATCTTCTATAATAACATTGACCAAGGAGGTAGGATCAACAACACAACCATGAGTGGGTATCTGAAAAATCTTAGCATAAATATAAAGGGGACCATCAAAGGCTTTTATAGTCTTAAAATCATCAAAGGTAATCAAAAGTTCCCAAGGTTATTGTTTCTTAGGTTATTTTTGAGGCTTAGGTTGAGGCTTCAATTTAGGCTTAGGTTTCAGTTGAGGTTGAGCTGACACTTGAGATTGAAATGGAGGTTGAGGTGGAGATAAAAATGGAGGTTGAGGTGGAGATAAAAATTGAACCACATGCTCCACTTGATTAAAAACATGAGTAAGATCATCCATCACTAAATCATACACAATATCCATTGAAGATGATTGAGCAATAGTATTAGTACCATGTTGAGGTAACAAATTCATATAGATTTATATATTTTGATTAGGAGGAAAAACAAATTTATTCCCACTACCATCAAAATTATCATAGATAAAGCATTAGAATCAATTAAGTCTTGAACCTCATATGTTAAAGAATAATATTTCTTAGTATCATTACCATTCTAATGATGATATTAACAAAAATCTTTAGAAACATAAGATTTAAGCATTATCATAATAGGTAAAAGAGGTCGAATAGGAGGTAAGTAATCATATTAGTAGTTAACAACCTATTCATAATAAAATGTAAATATTTAGAAATAGTAGTAAACATATGATTTAATAAAAAAATAGTGGATGTAGAAGTGGCATTGTGAGATGCAACAACAATTTAATCAGCAACTAAATTTTCTTGTTTATTTATCTTGGCATAGTTGTTGAATTTTTTAGCTTGATTTGAATTAGAAGAAGCATCACTTTTATCAATAGGAATAGAAGCCAATGTTGTTCTAAAAGTTGTTGAAAAGAAGTAAATTTAGTAAGAAGAATCTTATCTCTAATATCCTTTTGCAAATTTGAAATAAACATATGTTGAATATCAATATTAGGATATTGATAGGAAATTTGAGAATGTAAATGCTTAAATATACCAATAAATTCAGTCAAGTTTTCCTTAGAGATTTGTTTACAATGCATCAAATCAGTCAAAAATACTTGCAGGCCAATGTTATTTTGAAATTACTAAATAAAAGTATTAGCAAGTTGTGGAAATGAATGAATAGAATGAGGAGTCAAGGAACAAAACCATTGTAAGCCCTTGTCATCAAAATTTTGAGCAAACAACTTAGATAAAATCTTATGATCATGAGCATAATCACTACAAAAGATTCAAAATATTTTAACATGATGAACAAGGTCTCCCTTACCATTGTAATTCTTAAGATGAGACATATGAGCTTGCTAAGGAATAAAACTACGAATGATATCTTGAGATAAAGAACTTTCCATGTCATATGCAAGAATACTAAACTTGTTTTGAGTCAAAGATGAAGTTTTTGTTGTAAAGATGACATAGTTTGAGCCAAACTGATAATTATGGAATCATTAGAAGAAATAGGAGAACTAGAAACATTAGAAACACTAGGTAAAGTGTATGAAGCTACAAGAATAGAAGACACAACTTGAGGAACACTAGGAACTACATTTGGTAGATATTTGGAATAAGTAAAAGGAACATTATGATAAGAAGGTTGTGATATAGAAAGGGACATAGGAAGAACACTCTAGAGGGAATTGTCACAGTCACCAAAGGAGTATAAGTAGGAACACTAGGTAAAGGAAAAGAAGAAGGTTCTACACTAGTGACAAGAGGAAATAACCCTAAATCTTGAGCTTCTTGAGCTAAAGGTCTAACATTAGAATGTACAATGTGAATAATACCACATAAGAGGTTAATGCCTCGATGACTATCATGGAGAACTTTCTTAAGAGCCTCAAAAGCTTGAATAGAATCTTGATTATGGTTTTCTTGAATAATCTAATTACCCATTTTATCAAGTTCAATTGAAAGTTTTTGGATTTGTTTAGGAGGAACTCTTAAAGAATCTTCCTCATCATGAGATGAGTGAGAAGAGTTTTATTCCATAGTAGGATTGGAACCAGCAATATTCAAATTCTCATCCAAAATCCTAAGGAAAGGAGAAGAAGACTCAAGATTAAAGGTATCCATAAGTCTATGATTGCATCTAGCTAGAAGATTAGAAGTAGTACTAAAAGCAATAAAGCTCATAAACCAATACAATGCAAGTGACCTAAACTAAGAAAATATAAAGCATAAATATTTTTGAATTTTTAAAGAGATTTTGTATTTTTTTGTATTTTTATTTTTCTTGGCAAAAGTGGTGTGTGCCACTATAATGTATTAAAAACACCTGGGTCAAAAACTCATGGAGAGAACACAAGAAGAAACACTCCAGTCATTATCTTACTATATATTTTATTGAAACCCAAATAAAGTTAACCAAATTTTAAGTTTCAAAAAATCTAAACCTAGACTATAAAGATGCAACAAAATAATTTTTTAAAAAACTAAAAAATGGGTACCATATGTATTCAATTGAGGCACAATCCCATTAGATAGATTTTAAAAATTAAACATCCAAAATAAGAACTGTCAATCAATACTAAGAAACCCATTTTATCTACAGGCCGAATGACTGATGTAGAGAAGGACACCATTAAATTCAACAAATATATATGCATTAATTGCAAACTAATGTCGATAGTACCTCACTTAATCTTAGCTAATATTTTTTTTCAATATTAGCAACAACATTAATCTTTCCCAATAAAATTTCATCTATGCAAAGGGACTTGGATGAATTCAACTTGATCTTATTTTCCCTCAAATTTTCAAAAATAGGTTAGCTAAAGCATTACCTTTTCTCAATGTATGTATAATAGCCATTTAGGAAATGTATCCATAATTGCCCAAACATGTTTTAATATTTTATCTAGTGTCCAATTGTGGATTTTTCTATGGATACATGCATTTATAATTATCATTGAGTCACCTTTAATGTGGAAATTTTCCACATGAAGATTTTTTGCTAATTCTAGCCCATATAGCAATGCTAAAGCTTCAACAATGTTGTTTGTGGCCCTAGGAATTGGACTAGCATAATAACCTAGCAAGTTGCCCTTATGATCTCTTAAACTTGCATCAACACCTACATCTCCTAGATTACCTCTAGAACAACCAACAAAATTTAGTTTCATGAACTCTTGCTTGGGTGGAATCCACTTATCTTTGGATCTATCTACTGAACAAATTGTAGAAGTGAAGTAATTTGAATAACTATGATGAGGGATATGTGACCATGTATTGGCAAGATGAATATCCCAATTTGAAATAAGTAATTTCTTTTTTCTATTCTTCAAATAAGCAATAACATTCTCAGCTATTGAATGCTCCATTTGCATAATTATAATTTCCATATACATAGCCTCATTTCTAAAAATATGTTTGTTTCTATCCCACCAAATAGACCAGATAACTAAAATAGGAGCAATCAAACATATGCATGCATACATGTCATTTGAATGAAGAATAGGCCAACTCTCAAAAAGGTCCCAAATCTTGTTGGGAAGGGAGAAGGAAACATTCAATTTTCCAAGAAATGAAAACCAACATTTTTGAGCAAAAGTGCACTATAACAAAAGATGGTCAACAATTTCCATAACAGAATTACATAGGACACATGGGAATTCATGAGCAATATTTAATCTCTGTAATCTATTTGATGTTAGTATGCGCTTTCATTGTGCCAACCAAGCAAAGCAACCTGCTTTTTGGAGAACTTAATTTTAAAATGCAACAGCATAAACTAAATCTAATCTTAATGCAAGAAAAGACATAACAAATATGAAATGAAATTTAACAATACAAAACATAATATACCATCTAATTTCACCAAAAAAAAGAGGGTAAGCGTTTTAGGTTCACCAAAATGAAAAGAAATAAAATAGGACCTATCCCCAACCCAAATTCTCAAAAAGGAATGATCCAATTTGATTAACCACAAGGAAGTGATCAATGCACAAACAAGTCAAGCAATGGAGAATGCGAAGAAAGGAGGAGATCTTGTAATCTTGGTATGGAAAAGTATGTACTTAAAATTTGGAATAAATAGAAGACAAATACCAACCTTTAAGTAGAATGAATGGGTAAAAGCATAAACCTATGTCACCCTTTGTATAAGAAAAAGCTAACAAAAGTATATTTGTTCACTTTCAATGACATTAATCTAGTATTATTATTTTGAATTTTAAAATGAAGTAAACTAATGAAATATACATAAATGGATGAAGTTTAGCATTATAATTAAATTAATAATTATTTGGAATAAGAATTGATATATTTTCCTAACTTTTATAGATAATTTTTTAGCTACTGAAAAATGCTAAAAATTAGGGGTCTAGTTCCCACCACAAAACTATATGAAAATAAAATTATTTTTGTGTGATCTAAGACTATGTTATAGATCACATGTATATCTGTTGGAAATAGAGATGGAGTAACTGAGAGAGGATGGGTGAATCAGTTACCAAAAAAATATTTCTACATATCCTTAGATGTCTTAAAATAAAATTGCCGCTGGCACTTGGTGACCATACAAATAAATGTTGAAACTTGATAGATGTTCTATTTAACTTATTAAGCATTTGAAGTGATTAAAATGCATGCATAAAGAAATAACATGAACACAAGGGACACCAGATTTAACGTGGAAACCCAATTTGGGAAAAACCACCAAGTAACTAGTTACCAATTTTCACTCTTCTGAAGTGAGCCCTGTTAGGAGCCAACCCTGTTAAAAGTTACAAAACACACTCTTAGGTGTGACCTTGTTAGAGGATTTAATCACCTTGTTAGAAGTGTCCTTGTCAGAGGTCTTTAAAACAATTCAATTGAACTATCACCTTGTTAGAGGATTTACAAAATGGCTATCAAACCAACTCTGTTAAGAGATTTTGAATCACTGTTACAATGATTAGAAAGCAACAATGAAGTGATCTAAAATATATGCAACATATCTTTGCTAAATACAGATCTCTGTTCTGCTTTACTGGATCCTCACTGATTGAATACAACTTTGCAACTTCATAGGGATATCTAATCATTCCTCAACATTCGCTCATTTATTCATTTGCACTCTTATGCATCCATACACTTACACACTATGAATTCACAACTTGACCTTTCATATATACCTTACAGATTGTCAAGTCAGCTCAATTACAAGTTTACAACAATTGAAAAACATAAATCAGTCGGCTGCACAAAACAATTAAACATAATTCTTTAGAACCATAAAATTCTTTGCTGCCTGACCCAGCTCGGTGACCACTGCTCTAGAATGGTTTCTCCGTGTTAACCAAGTGAAGCTCGGTAAACACTGCAGACCTTGCAACTTCCTTCAAAGATCGAGTTGACTTAGTAATCACTGACCTTCCTTCGTTTACCGAGTGAGCTCGGTAAAAGATAACTTTTTTTCGCTTACCAAGTGAGCTCGGTAAAAGCTAACTTTCCTTCGCTTATTGAGTGAGCTCGGTAAAAGCTAACTTTTCTTTGCTTACCGAGTGAGCTTGGTAAAAGCTAACTTTTCTTCACTTACCGAGTGAGCTCGGTAAAAGCTAACTTTTTTGAGTAACATTCAGGAACGCTCGGTAGTCACTTATAAATTTCTTTGCTGACTGTCTGAGCTTGGTAAACTCTGCCTGATGACTAATATGACATTTGTGTAACATCAAAGACAATACAAAATTAATAATTGTATCGAACAATCTCCCTCTTTGGCATTGATGGCAACACAACATGTCAATATAAAAATTCTCCCTCTAAGATAGAAAACTTTCCCTCTTGCAGTAATCTCCCTCTATGAAGGAATTACATAGAAAACTCTTTATATTTTGAACAAATTTTAGAGAGATATGACAGTAAAACTCTCCCTCTTTGACAACACATGCCAAAGAAAACTCAAACTCAAATGAATTTTAGTGTACCTTTAGTATTGATTCATATACAATGTTTCCTGGTTATGTTGCATCAATTGATAGATCTTCAATCTGGTATGAGTTGATGCATCACTAGAACTTTATTTTAGTGAACTTCGGATAGGGGAGTGACCCCTAACTTACCTCTTAGATACAAGAATGCATCCTTAGGTAATGATTTTGTGAATATGTCAGCAATTTGGTCCTTTGTATGAACATATTCCAATCTGATCTCCTTATCTTGTACCAATTCTCTGACAAAATGATATTTTATTGCAATGTGCTTGGTTTTGGAATGCATCACTGGATTCTTAGATATGTTGATTGCACTTGTATTATCACAGAACATAACAACTGGTTCTTTGATTTCCATCTTCATGTCTTCCAACAATTGTTTAAACGAAACAATGTTAGAACAGTTTACTGCTACAGCAACATACTCTGCCTCTGCTGTTGATTGAGATGTACAATTTTGCTTTTTGCTTGTCCAAGAAACCAATCTTTTTCCAAGAAAGAATGCACCTCCACTTGTACTTTTTCTATCATTAAGGTTTCCTACCCAATCATCATTAGTAAACACTTTCAAATCCAAATTTCCTCCAAACTTATACTATAAACCATACTCTTAAGTTCCTTTCAGATATCTCATTATTCTTTTGATTGCCATCATGTGATTTTCTCTTGGTTTTGCTGAAAATCCTGCTACAATACCAACTGCAAGAGCAATATCTGGCCTTGTATGAACTACATATTGCAACTTTCTAATCATAGATCTATACAATGTTTGATCTACTTCTTTTGATTCATCTTCCTTGGTAAGTTTTAATCCGGTACACATAGGAGTCCCAACTGGTTTACAATCTTCCATTCCAAACTTTTTCAACATCTCCTTGATGTACTTTGATTGAGTGATGTAGATACCATTTTTATTCTATTGAATTTGAAGACCAACAAAGAATTTGATCTCACCAAACATAGACATTTCAAATTCTTTATTCATTTGTTCTAAGAATTCTTTGCACAGATCATCATTCCCTATGAAAATAGTATCATCTACAAATATTTCTGCCAAGACAATCTTATTATTTGGTCCTTCCTTAATATACAAGCTACTGTTATCATTAGTTCGTTGAAAACCAATCTGAATAAGATAGTTATGCAATCTTTCATACCATACTCTAGTGGCTTGTTTCAGACCATACAATGCCTTGTGTAATTTGCAAACCATGTTCTTCTTATTTGGATCAACAAAACCTTCAAGTTGTTCAATGTAGACTTCTTCATCTAGTATACCATTGAGGAATGTTGATTTGACATCCATCTGATAAACTTTGAATCCCTTGTGAGCAGCATATGCTAGTAAGGTTTTGACTCCTTCCAATCTTGCAACAGGAGCAAAAGTTTCTCCATAGTCTATTCCTTCTTCTTGAGCATATCCTTTGCATACTAGTCTAGCTTTGTTTCTTGATACCTTACCATCTTCATCCAACTTGTTTCTGAATACCCACTTAGTTCCAATCACATTTTTATCTTTAGGTCTGGGTACAAGAGTCCATGTCTTATTTTTCTCTATTTTCTCTATTTCTTCATTCATAGCTTCAATCCAACTATCATTTTCCAATGCATCTTTGATATTTCTAAGTTCAAAATCAGCAAGTAAACAAGTACCTTTCAGCTTATTTTTTGTCATGGTTCCTTCAGATTTATCTCCAATGATCTGATCTGCTAAATGATGTCTCCTGACATACTTAGCTAATACAGGTTCCTTGCCTTTTGAATGGATTTCATTTTTATCTTTTTGCATTTCAACTTTAGGCTCTGTCTGTTCTGGCTTAGTAGATATTTTCTCGGTAGACACTTGCTTGGTAGATATTTTCTTGGTAGATTCTGAAATTAACTCAGTTTGATGTGGCTCGGTTTGAACTTCCTGTAACTCGGTTACAAATGACTCGGGAGTAGATGTTTCTTGATTCTCTGATGTAACTGGTACTATATCAAGTTCACTGAAGACAAACCTTTTATAATCTTCTAGTTCCCTTTTACTTTCTTCTGCAGTCCTTTTTGCAAACTCATCAACTTTCACATGTGCACTTTCTATGACTTTGTGAGTAGACAAGTTCAAACATCTATATGCCTTGCTTTTGCATGAGTATCCAAAGAATATACCTTCATCACCTTTTATATCAAATTTTCCTTTTCTAAATTCTTTCAAAATGTAACATTTACTTCCAAATACTTTAAGGTAACTTACATTAGGTTTATAGCCATACCATAACTCATAGGGGGTTTTGAATGAGTCTTTCTTCAGTTGTACTCAGTTCAAGGTATAGACTGCAGTGCTGATAGCTTCCTTCCAGTATTTGATAGCAATGTTCTTTTCAATCATTAAAGTTCTTGCACAATCCATGATGGATCTGTTTCTTCTTTCAGCTATTCCATTTTGCTGGGGTGTTCCAGGGGCTGATACTTGTCTTTTGATTCCTTTTTCAATGCAAAAGTTGTTGAATTCATGTGAGATGAATTCTCCACCTCTATCTGATCTCAAGCATTTTAATGTTTTCCCTGTTTCCTTTTCTACTCAGGACAAATACCATTTGAACTTTTCAAATGCTTCTGATTTATTTCTTAGATACATGAGTGTCATCATTATTGAGTAATCATCAACAAAAAGAATGAAGAACTTTTCTCCAATATAGCTTTCAATTCCAATGGGTCCACATAAATCAGTATGCACAATTTCTAATATATCTTTAGACGGATAGTCTTTACTTTTAAAACTAGTCTTTCCCATCTTTCCAATCTGATAATTTTTGCATAGACCGACATCAGGTTTCTTTATGTTGGGAATGCCTCTTACTTTCCTGAATTTGCTTATCTTTACTAGATTATCAAAATTTACATGACACAACCTTTTATGCCATAACCAACTTTCTTCAATTTGAGCAATGAAACATGAACATTCACCTAGTTCAAGATAGAACAAGTTACCTTTAGTTTGAGTACCTGATCCAATCAACTTTCCTTTCCCATCCAGCAGTCTTGCTTTACCATGCATGAATTCTACTTTGATTCCATTGTTGAGTAGTTGTGCCACACTTAACAGATTATGCTTTAGTCCTTCTACCCAATATGCATTATAACATATAAGGTCTTTGGTTAGAGAGATTCTTCCTCTTCCTTTTATACAACAAGGTTCATTGTTACCAAATCTTACACTACCACCATCATAGTCTTTAAAGTATTCAAACTTAGTTTTGTTGCCAGTCATGTGATGAGAACAACCACTATCTATGATCCATGTATCATTTTTTCTCATATGAGAAATGAGTGCCATTTTCTCATCATTATCAGATTCATCTTTCACAGCTATGTAGACAATCTCATCTTCTTCTTCATCATTAGAATCATTAGAATTTTTAGCCATAAAACATGTTTTCTTACCTTTGTCTTTGAGTGATCTGAAGTCTTTCTTGCCATTCCATTTGTGATCTCTCTTCTCATCTTTATTCTGCTTGTTTGGACATCTAGTAGCAATATGACCAACTTCTTCACATGGAAAACAGATTAGGGGTACTTTACCTTTGTATTTTCCTCTGCCTCTAGAATATTTCCTTACTAGAAGGGCTTCAATTACTTCAAGATCACTGTCTGAAATTTGGTTTGATTCATCTTCACTTTCTGACTGAGCTTTCTTTTTGCCTTTCTCCTTGAGTGAAAGTTTGGCTTCAAATGTTGATTAAATGTTCTTGGAAGCTGGAACATAGTTATCAAAGTTGTCCAATTCAAATGTAGTCAATCTTCCAACTATAGCCTCTAGATTTATCTTATGATTTGCTTCACATCTTCTTTCTTGAATTGCAGAAACTCTAATTGCGTAAATGGGAAGTAGAGTTCTGAGAACTTTACTTATAACTATCTCTTCACTGATATCTCCTCTAGAAGCTTTGATTGCACTGACGCATGCTTTTACTCTTTCAACATATTTTGCAATTTTTTCATCCTCTCTCATCCTCATTTGATCAAATTGTCCTCTCAGACTTTCTGTTTTGGATCTTCTAACATTATCATCTCCTCCATAGATCTCTTTCAGCTTTTCCCACATTTCAAAGGCAGATTTGTAGTCCTTGATATCATCAAATTCTTCATAACTCAGAACAGATGCTATATCTATCATCATAATGTTGTGACTCTTCTTTTCAGAAATATCATTGACAGATAGTGTACCAGTTGGTTCTGCATATTTTTCATCAAGGTACTTCAGTCCTGTATCACCAATGGATGCTAGGTGAAGTCTCATTAGTCCTTGCCATGCTGAGAAGTTATTTTTGTTAAGTCTTGGGATTTCTCTTTTGTAAGAAATCCTGATCTTTGGCTTAGATCCTTGAAATCTTATCTTGCAAGAACCAAAAGCTCTAATACCAATTGTTGGAAATAGAGATGGAGTAACTGAGATGGGAGGGGTGAATCAGTTACCACAAAAATATTTCTACAGATCCTTAGATGTCTTAAAATAAAATTGTTGCTGGCACTTGGTGACCATACAAATAAATGCTGAAACTTGATAGATGTTCTGTTTAACTTATTCAGCATTTGAAGTGATTAACATGCATGCATAAATAAATAACATGAACACAGGGGACACTAGATTTAACGTGGAAACCCAATTTGGAAAAAACTACCAAGTAACTAGTTACCAATTTTCACTCTTCTGAAGTGAGCCCTGTTAGGAGCCAACCCTGTTAAAGGTTACAAAACACACTCTTAGGTGTGACCCTATTAGAGGATTTAATCACCTTGTTAGAAGTGGCCTTGTCAGAGGTCTTTAAAACAATTCAACTAAACTATCACCTTGTTAGAGGATTTACAAAATGGATGTCAAACCAAATCTGTTAAGAGATTTTGAATCACTGTTACAATGATTAGAAAGCAACAATGAAGTGATTTGAAATATATTCAACTTATCTTTGCTGAATACAGATCTCTGTTCTGCTTCACTAGATCCTCATTGATCGAATACAACTTTGCAGCTTCATAGGGATATCTAATCATTCCTAAACATTCGCTCATTTATTCATTCGCACTCTTATGCATCCATACACTTACACACTATGAATTCACAACTTGACCTTTCATATATACCTTACAGATTGTCAAGTCAGCTCAATTACAAGTTTACAACAACTAAAAAACATAAATCAGTCGATTGCACAAAACAATTAAACTTAATTCTTTAGAACCATAAAATTCTTTGCTGCCTAACCCAGCTCGGTGACCACTGCTCCAGAATGGTTTCCCTGTGTTAACCAAGTGAAGCTCGGTAAACACTGCAAACCTTGCAACTTCCTTTAGAGACTGAGTTGACTTGGTAATCACTGACCTTCCTTCGTTTACCGAGTGAGCTCAATAAAAGCTAACTTTTCTTTGCTTACCGAGTGAGCTCGATAAAAGCTAACTTTCCTTTGCTTACCAAGTGAGCTCGGTAAAAGCTAAATTTTCTTCGCTTACCAAGTGAGCTCAGTAAAAGCTAACTTTTCTTCGCTTATCAAGTGAGCTCGGTAAAAGCTAACTTTTCTAAGTAACATTTAGGAACGCTTGGTAGTCACTTATAAATTGCTTTGCTGACCGTCTGAGCTCAGTAAACTCTGCCTGATGACTGATATGACATTTGTGTAACATCAAAGACAATACACAATTAATAATTGTATCCAAAAATATCTAGAACAATCAAAAAAAAAAAATTGATTTAGACCTATATTTCCTCTTTTATAATTATAAAAATTTCAACTCAGCTGAAATTGATAGTTTTCATCTCCCACCACATTTTTCAAAACAAATCTATTTGAACTAGAAGAAAAATTATACATTCTAGAAGAGGACTCTTTCCTCTAGAACATCATATAATTTAAAATTTTTTTTGATATGATTTAATATTTTTTTCTTTCTCAAAATCAACATCTTTTCAAGTGTTAAAATATGTGCTTACTGAATTTTTAAATTTCTATATACTATATCTAATTATAACACTATAAAGTATATATGAGAATATTCTTGACTTTAAGCTCTATAAAATGGTCTTTATATGATATTTGAATTTTTTTTTTAAAAAATAGTAAGAGTTATTGAAATGTCACTTTTCTAAAATAATTTTATCTCTTTAGTAATTAGATACAAATTAGTAGAAAACATGCATTTAATAGACATTTCCAATTGGAAAAGTGTAAGACTATAAATAAATTAGCTAGAATAAATTTATTTAGATTATATGTTTGGCCAAACTTGATTTTTATATAGAAATACTCAAATTTAGTTGTTTCAATAAGTCAGCCTCAAAGGTGACACAACTTTGTACTTTTACTTGAATATAGAAAATACTAATTTTTGATGTCTGTGTTTAGTTTCGTGGAATTCTCCAATCTGCTTTGAATTAGAAATGTTGAGATAGAGAAAATCTAAAAAAAATTTGTCCTTTTGAAGGTAGGTCAACCTTGACCCAAGTAGAGGGGCACAATCCTACCCCAAGGCACAATTGTGCCCCAAAAAGTCAACCTTGACTTGCACTACTCCGATAAAATTTATGTTCGTCGATCTTCCAAGTTTGGAAAAAAGGGTATCCAAATCTACACTTGAATTATTTGTTCCACACCTGTATCTACAAGAAAAATGGTTTTGTTGTTGGGATGGGGTCAAACCTCAGTTAGGAATTAGCCTTGAAATATTATTGAAATTACAATATGAATAAACAAAGCAAATAAAACTATTCACCTTGTTTATGTTGAAATCCTTGTGGAGGATTTGAATCCTTGAATTCACAAGTATCAATGCTCCAAATGTATGTAGAAATGAGTGTAGGGTGTCTCAAATAAATTCCATTAGATCTTCAACACCAATCTTGAATAGATATTTACATAGGAAAAGGCTTGGATGAAAGTAGATGGAGAAATTTTCAACAAGAGGGCTCCATAGAGATTGAGTGATTCAATAGCTAACAATGGATCTCCTTGATAAATTGGATGCTTGAACACTTGAATGCTTGAATGCTTGATAGATAATAGATCTTCACTTCATAGTAGGTAGATGATCTCATGAAAAGTAGATAATAACTTTTCTCATAGATAGTGGATGTGAAAATGAGGGAAGAAGGCTTCCTTATATAGAGATCTGGGGCACAATCTTCTAGAGAAGACTGACATAAGAGCAATAAAACCCAATTAACCTTAACCCCTAGAAATGGACCTAAATTAAATGTAATATAAGAGTGTACCATTCCAAAACCCAAAATAGCCAAACCAAAAGTGGGAAAATGAAACTTTCCAAAGCCTGATATCCCAAAACCTCCATCAATTGAAAATTAGACCTGGGGTTAGGGACGAGGTCAACCTTGCCCTAGGTCCAGGTCGAGGTTGTCCTTGACCCAAAAAGTCAAATTCTTTAGTTTCATAGAGAAAGTTGTTATAGAGAGAGAGAGAGAGAGAGAGAGAGAGAGAGAGAGAGAGAGAGAGAGAGAGAGAGAGAGAGAGAGAGAGGTAGAACAGGAGAAAAACAACCAGATCCATGCAAAGACCTATTCAAGGTACTTGACATGACCCTAAAAAACTTACTCTGAGGACTAAAAACTCTTAACATGGAAGTGCTTCTATTTTAAGATGATACACTTCCATCTTGTCGACAACTATAGATCCCAAAATTATCTTCTTTTTGTGGAGACTTCTTTACATAAACTACCTTCTAAAAAACCTAGTGGTGAACCAAATATATGCTTTTTTTGCGAAAACTGAGAATTGGTTATGAATTAGTTTTTAATGCTACTTTGACTTTGAAGTTTGGAGAATGTTTCATATTACTTTCAATAAAGATTTCACTATGCATATCATTTTTTTTGGACGTATTAATGCCAACAAATTTTGTAACACATTTTGGGTAATTTTCTCTCTTTTTATTATAGATTATTTGTCAGGTTCAAAATGACATGATTTTCTTATAATAAAGGAAAGATTTATTATTATTTCTTGTCAAAGACTCATTTATATTAGTGTTTTTAAGAAATTTAGAGCCATCATAAAGATGAAAAATATAAAAATCCTTCAAATTGCATGTAAAGGAAAGACCACCATTGAGAAAAAGTACATACATTATGGTACACCAGTATGCAGGGTAAAGATTTGTTTGAGATATAACAACTAAAAAAACTAACCAATGGATGAAAAGTGAAAAAAGCTTAGCACAAGTTGTGGGCCTAGGAATCAATAAGAGCATTGATTTCAAAGCTCTGTCCCCAAATTCCAATGACACAAAATGAGAACAAGATTTTCCTACTGACTTTGATGAGGGTAATCTTGATGATGTTATGTTTAAGTAGATTACCTAGTCCTCATATGTTGTTGTACCATCTTAAAATGGACATACTTGGTTTTTAAGACCTTTTAGCTCCCTCTTCATAATTCCATCATGGTGCCATGGATATAAGAGTGCATCAATGAAGCAGATGATGACTACTTTAATGTAGATATGCCCCTTTGATGGCCAATAATAAGCTAGATCTTGAAGAGGAAATTATCAAAAAGGATCCTTCAACGCTAGATAAGAATATCCTTGCTTAAATGCATGAAATTATTGAATACTTGAACTCCTTGATTGCAAAAGGCATAAATCCTCACTTGAGAGCAAGAGCTTGAGTGCGTGAATGAATTGTGAATATGAATCCATAAAAATAAAGCCTTTGAGACTCCTTACATATGAGTTTTCAAGCAGGAGAATAATACATGTCAACTAGATAATAGCAATTAAATAATTAAACCCGTAAGGCATTTCAGGCTTCGAGCTTTGAAAATATTGGGGACTAGGTCGACCTGGCTTGATGTTGTCCAAGACTAGTCAACCCAAGTTGACCTAGTCTTGGAAGCCAAGTCCTGGGTGCCACTAAAAGAAGGGGTAGGTGCCAAAAAGATAAGGATTGAAGAAGGAAGAAGATAGAAGAAAGAAAAGATTGAACACAAGCATATTCATGGTCCAAAGAGGAAATTATGAAGATGGAGCTAAAAGGTTCTAAAAGGAAAGTGCGTCAATTTTAAGATGGTAGTTGTAATGTTGTTATCTTAAACTTATAGTATTATATCAAACAAAACTCTTCATTGCTTGGTCATATTATGATTCAAACAACTCTGATGTAATAGTTCTAATCATTCTAAATGATTTGCAATAGAAAAAAATAGATTTAGCTTTCTTAATTAATATTTTCTTTTATTTACATATTTTATTAATTTTAATTAGTTCTATTTTTTAAAAAAAAAAATTGTAAATTTTTTTTCATGAAGTTTATTAATTTACCAAATAGATTTTTGTCATTTATTTAGCTACAATTTAATAAAAATAATATTGTAAATAGATATTTTTTGTAATGAGGCGTAATGTTGTTATTCAAGCATATAGCATATTTTGTATGTATATAGAGTAGAAATATTTATTTTAAATTTTAAAATTCTAGTTATTAGAAATAAATTTAAGATGATTTTTGTTTTTAAAAAATAATAATATTTTAGTTAAAATTTAAAATAAAAATATATTCTTACATTTTTATAAATACTTAATTTTTAGAAAATATTTTCTATTGTCCTTGTTTATGTATATTTAAAAAAATTATTTTAGAATATTATTTTCTATATTTACTTCATTTTACTCTTATTAGTACTTGCCGAAGGCTAAGTACTATTGTAATAACTAATGTAATTAAAACTTATTGTTTCTACTAGTTTGAATTTATCATTTTCAATTACTTTTTTTTTTGTTCATTAAACTAAAATATTACAAATATTATTTATGATTATATTATATAATATTTTAAAAAATACTATTATATATTATTAAAATATTATTATTTTGATATTATAGTTTATTTATAATAGTACTATATGATATAAATGGAATAGAAAATTATAATAAAATATTTAATAATATATAATAGTATTAATATACTATAATATTTAATTAAAATATTTGTATTAATTAAAATATTTAATATACTATAATCAATTTATTAAATAAAAATTACAATTATACTAAGAACTATAAAAAAAAAACTAAGACAAGTACTAAACCATTTTATGACACTTGTTTAAGTTTTTATATATCATTACATGTCCCATTCATCTTTTACCATTTTTATTCTTGCTATTCATTTGGTATATATTTATATTTTATGTATTTTTAAAATAAAAATGTCTAATAATCTTCAACAAAAAAGAAATCTAATATAATAATATTGATATTGCATGAATTTTAATCTTGATATTCCATCTAATGAGGTTTTAGCTGACTATTTTTTAACAGCATAGAGATTTCTCAAACATTCCTGAAAACTCTGCAACAAGTCGAGATTTGCATGGGGATCATCAAGAGGCCCTATTCCAATGGTCAAGATATGTGGATTTAGCTGGCGTCTACCATTAATGAAAGCCATTAAGCTTTCTCTGCCTCTCTCATACATATGTGGCAATTCATTGCTACAATTTCATCATCCTTGTTGGTCTTCATGTTTTCCATGGTTGTTTCCTCAAATGAAAATGGAATCCCCAGTGACTCTGCATATTCAACTAGCCTTCTACTTGTGTGTGCACACAAGGGCACTTCTTCATCATCATCATCACTTTCAACACCACTTTCATCATTTTCATCATCACAATCCCATTTAAGGGCTGTGATTTTGAGGTGCTCTATTCATATATTAATGATTATATTGCAGAACTACGCCAGTTTCCTGAGAGAATGAGTGCAATGAGAGATCTGGAACATCTCTCACTACATGATTTAGCAGTTCCAAGTTGGATATGTTATTTGGAAAATCTCACATATCTCTTTTTATCCAATTGTCATTGTAACAATTATCCCGAATTAGAAGCAATGCCCAATCTAGTGAGTTTGATGTTGATATGCTTTAAAGATGCATCTCCATAAAAAATTATCCATCTCCAAAGCAAATTATGCATCTTGTTTTCTTTATGCTTTAAAGCCATGACAATGTCTTTGATATATTTCTTTGCATTCATATGCGTACGTAGATAAAGTATATATTTTATTTCTTGTTGAGATTAATTTTATAAAGGTAGAGAACCTCTGATTTAGGAAAAAGGGGGCAAGTATAATATTATAAATCTATGACGATAAATTGGAGGGTTACAAGGAACATTGTTTCTTGCTTCAGTATCATCATTTGGATTAGTCATACCTATTAATTTGCAAAACATAATTTCTACTAAAAAAAATCTAAATTTCAACAATTTCTATTAAAAAAATCTAATTTTTAACAAATTCAATTAAAAATAACTAATTTATAATAATATTCATTAAAAATATTTATAACAAAAAAAATTACCCTTATCGTATACCTGTTTCGAAATCCGATACTCGATTAGAGGTCCACTTTAAAATGAAAAAAAATGCAAAGTGAGAAGAGCTCTCGGTCTTTTTCTAAATCAATGTCATAGGTTTCAAGTATCCAATTTCATATTGGATACCCAATTTAATATTGAGTATCCAATATGAAATCGGATACCCGATAAGGCTTGGGCTTAACTTTTTAGCATTGGCATCAGGATGGGTGGAAAAAAGTCAGAGTAGATTTTGAAACACTTTTAGACATTTTCAAACTCTATTTTTTTTGTTCATACTCTAACAATGATACAACAAATAAAGTTGATATCATTAGTCCTGAATTAACCTCTTATTATATCCTATACCTACATCAAACAAAGTATCAACCTTAGTATGTTTGATAACAACCTGAATATGAAATAATTCATTCCTTTGCTTATCATTCTTAGGAGAAGATTCTTTACCCATACTTGAACTTATATTTGAAGAACTAGTAGTTGGCGAAAGAGATATACCTTTTCCTTTACCTTCGATTCTGACAACAACAATGTAGCTGTATTTCAATAAAACTCATGAGATGAACCTCCTTATAGCAATATCGTGAGAATGCTCGAAATAACAGAATACAAAGTGATAGCAGAACTCAGAATGAATCTACTGATCGCAGGCCACTTCGAGGGGGTAACCTCCTTTGAGCAAGCTCAATACAATAAATTCGTCCGTGCCCATCAAGGGCCTCAACCTATTCTTATATACTGGGTACGATCTAGAAAAGTAATACTACCTATGCATGTGGGATAATAAAATATACTCGCGGGACGACTTACAAAGCATATGCGTCCAACAACACTACTCTAACAAAATAAACAGAAGGAACACACAGGTTCCTAACATCCCCTCTCCCTTAGAAAAAAGCTTTGTCCTCAAAGCTTAAGGTGTGGAAATTGTTGTTGAATCTGAAGAAGGGGTTCCCAGGTAGCATCCTCTGGTTGCATGCCATGCCACTGAATCAAGACCTCAGAGATGGAGCGAGAGCGAAGCTGGCGAGTGTGCTGGTCAATGATTGCCACCGGCTCCAGGATAATGGATCCTTCCGTATCCATTTCAGGGAGAGTAGTTTGTGCTCTGACAGTGGTACCCAGAACTTTCTTTAGACAAGAAACATGAAAGACTGGATGAATGCGGGAAGAAGGAGGAAGTTCCAGTTTATAAGCAACTGAACCAATCTTCTGCAGAACCTTATAAGGCCCATAAAATTTTGGGGCCAGCTTATGACGCCCTTTCAGCTTTAGGGAGGATTGTTTGTATGGCTGTAGACGAAGAAAAACCATATCCCCAACTTGAAATGAGCGCTCAGAACGGTGTTGATCTGCTTGCTGTTTCATCCGATTACGGGCCATGTGAAGATTATCCTGTAAGGTACGAAGAATATGATCCCTGCTGCGGAGAACTATGTCAACTGCCTGGACTGGTGAGCTGTTGGGAGTGTAGGGAAGGAGCACTGGAGGTGCCTGACCATAGACTGCTTCATATGGAGTCATTTTAGAGGCAGTGTGGTAAGAGGTATTGTACCACCATTTAGCTAAAGGGAGCCACTTGGCCCACTGATGTTGCTGTTCGGAAGTGAAGCAACGAAGATAAGTTTCCAAGCATTTATTGACAATTTCAGTTTGACCATCAGTTTGTGGGTGATAGCCCGAACTCATCTTCAGTTTGGTGCCAGTTTTCTGAAACAGTTCAGTCCAAAAATGACTGGTAAAAGTTGCATCACGATCAGAGACAATGGAAGAAGGGAGTCCATGAAGACGAAATATCTGGTCCATGAAGATTTGTGCAACAGAGGAGGCAGTATAGGGGTGGCTGAGGGCACAAAAATGACTATATTTCGAGAGACGATCAACCACAACCAAGATCACTGTCTTGCCACCGGATTTAGGAAGCCCTTCAATGAAATCCATAGAAATATCAGTCCAAATCCGTGTAGGGATGGGCAATGGTTCGAGCAAGCCAGGAAGGAGGGTCGTTTCACCCTTGTGGCGTTGGCAAGTATCACATTCAGCCACCATCTGTTGAATCGTCTGTTTCATCCCTTTCCAAAAGAAGTTTCTCCTTGCTCGCTCATAAGTTTTGAGGAAGCCTGAGTGCCCTGCTGAAGGAGAAGCATGGAGTTCATAAAAAATAGCCTGATGTAGAGCTGGGTTCTGAGGAAGCACTAGCCGACCCTTGTATCGAAGAGAAGCACCATCCCAAGAGTAATGTGGTATAGCAGAAGGATTATTGGCTAGCTGGTGAATGATTTGAGATAAAGAAGAGTCACTGTCATAGCCCTGCCGAACAGACGCTAACCAATTGGGAATGGGCATAGAAATAGCGGAAAGGGAAGCTTGATTATCAAATGTGCGAGAAAGAGCATCTGCCACAATATTCTCCTTACCCTTCTTGTAGGTGATCTCATAATCATACCCCATGAGTTTGCTGACCCATTTCTGTTGTGTAGGATAGGATACCCGTTGTTCCAGGAAGTATTTCAGACTTTGGTGATCGGTTCTGATGCAAAAATGACTCCCTAAGAGGTATGGCTGCCACTTCTGTACAGCATGCAAAATAGCCATCATTTCTTTTTCATAAGTAGAGAGGGCTAGATTCTTACCAGAGAGGGCTTTGCTAGTGAACGCAATAGGATGGTCATCTTGCAGGAGAACAGCACCCAATCCATTGCCGCAAGCATCACTCTCAATAGTGAAGGGTTTGGAAAAATCTGGCATCGCGAGAACAGGTGTACTGCACATAGCCTGTTTCAGTTGTTCAAATGCAGTCTCAGCAACAGGGGTCCAGGAGAAGGCATCCTTTTTTAACAGAGCTGTCAATGGTGCTGCAATTTTCCCATAATCTTTGACAAACTTGCGGTAGTAGCCAGTCAAACCCAAAAAACCCCGAAGGCTCTTGAGAGTTTTAGGATGCGGCCAAGTTTTCATGGCATTTATTTTTGTAGGATCCACCCGCACTCCATGGTGTGCAACAATATGCCCGAGATACTCCACTTCCTCCTGGCCAAACACACATTTAGATAGTTTTGCACAGAGTTGATGATCAGAGAGAAGTTGCAAGACAAGCTCCAGATGATGGAGATGCTCAGCCCAAGTTTTGCTATATATGAGGATATCATCAAAGAAGACCAGAATGAATTTTCGGAGGTATGGTCGAAATATGTTATTCATCACTGCCTGAAATGTTGAAGGAGCATTCGTGAGGCCAAAGGGCATGACTAAAAATTCATAGTGACCATCATGTGTGCGGAAGGCAGTTTTAGGTATATCCTCCTCATTAACCCGAATTTGATGATACCCAGATCGAAGATCTAACTTGGAGAAAAAATGAGCCCCATGAAGTTCATCAAGAAGTTCATCAACAACTGGAATGGGAAACTTGTCCTTTATAGTGAGATGATTAAGTGCTCGGAAATCAATGCAGAGTCGCCATGACCCATCTTTTTTGCGAACAAGTAGAACTGGAGAAGAAAAGGAACTGGTACTAGGGCGAATAATACCTTGCTTCAGTAAGTCACGGACAAGTATCTCGATTTTGGTCTTCTGATGAAATGGGTAGCGGTAGGGCCTGATGTTGGGCGGAACACTGCCAGGAAGGAGCTGAATATGGTGGTCCTCTGGACGAGAAGGAGGTAATCCCACAGGTTCAGCAAATATACCAGAATACTTGTCCAAAATGTGTTGGAGATCGGCAGGAGTGCTAGAGACTGTTGATGGCTGCATCTGAATGGAATGGAGCTGAGCGATGACACCATGTGAATTCTTCTTAAGAAGTTTTTCCATACGGTGTGAACTGATGATGCTGAGAGACCCTGGTTGTAAGCCTTTCAAAGTGTGTTGGTGCCCCTCGGCTGAAAACTGCATCCAAAGTTCAGCAAAATCCCAGAGAATGGGGCCAAGAGTGCGTAACCATTGGGCACCCAAAACCACATCACAGCCACCTAAGGGTAAGGCAAACATGTCAGAGCGCATGTGATAATCTCCAATAGAGAGACGCACATTGCGACATTTCCCTTTACAAGGTAAAGTGCCCCCATTGGCAATCATGACTTCAAAGCTAGAGCAGGGATGGATAAAGCAATCAGCCTGTTTGGCTATTCGTGGATCAATGAAGTTATGAGTGCTACCAGAATCAATGAGTATAGTAAGAGGGATCTTCTTGAAGAAACCCTGGACCCGCATGGTTTGTGGAGTAGTGACTCCTGCCAAAGCATGGACAGATATCTCTGGTGGAGCTTCTGGTGAAGGAGGTTCAGGCTGGTGAGGCTCAACCTCATCATCCACTGTTTCCTGAGCATCTACATATTCTTCCAGTTCCGGTGGAGAATCCACATCCAAGAGATAGAGCTTTTGCTGAACACATCTATGGCCCCGAGACCATTTCTCATCACAATTATAACAAAGCCCTTTGTCTCGCCTGACTCGCATCTCTGTTTCAGACAAGTGCTTGATCGGAGTAGTTCTGGGAGCTGGTATGACTGGAGGGTTGTGAGAACCTGTATTTCTGAATGGAACAAAATTATATCTGGAGCGTTGTAGAGCACTAATCTTGTCTTCCGCTAACTTAGCCAACCCAAGGGCTTCCATCATTGTAGTAGGTCGAAAAATTTTGACTTCTGAGCGAAGTGCATCCTTCAGACCACTGACAAAACAACTACGGAAGGATTCATCAGACAAGCCCTCTGTGTGATTAGCTAATTTTTCAAACTCTGTCTGGTATTCTCTTACAGTGCCTGTTTGACGCAGTTTAGTGAGTGCTCCTGTGAAATCATCAAAGGAACTAGGGCCAAAGCGCTCCAAAATGAGGGTGCACAATTCTCCCCACGTTGGGCCTACATTAGCCTTGATGTACCAACGGAACCATTGAAGAGCTTCATGTTCCAAATGAAAAGATGCAAGGGGGACTTTGTGGTTATCCAAAGTATTATGCAAGCTGAAATACTGCTCTGCCCTATAGATCCATCCAGTCGGATCAGAACCATCGAAGCGCGGAAAATCAAGCTTTGGTCCACGGAAATTGCCAGAAGAGGACCCAGTATCTCCTGAATGGTTTCGGCTCATGGCTGACTGCTGAAAGTTAAGACCCAGAATTTTGTCATCCAGATCTTGAAGTTTGGTTTTGAGGGATGCAATTTCCTCTTCCATGATTTTTGCTCCTGTACGCGTAACAACCATAAAACAAGGTGTTTTTTTTTTTTTTTTTTTTTTTTTTTTTTTTTTTTTTTTTGAAAAGAGTTATTGCAATAACAAGAGATATTAGAAGTGAGAGGAACCTGAAGGCCACGACAGAAAAAAAAAATTTGATGTAATTTTCACCCAGCGAGCCCAAGAGAGTGCTCTGATACCAGATGAGATGAACCTCCTTATAGCAATATCGTGAGAATGCTCGAAATAACAGAATACAAAGTGATAGCAGAACTCAGAATGAATCTACTGATCGCAGGCCACTTCGAGGGGGTAACCTCCTTTGAGCAAGCTCAATACAATAAATTCGTCCGTGCCCATCAAGGGCCTCAACCTATTCTTATATACTGGGTACGATCTAGAAAAGTAATACTACCTATGCATGTGGGATAATAAAATATACTCGCGGGACGACTTACAAAGCATATGCGTCCAACAACACTACTCTAACAAAATAAACAGAAGGAACACACAGGTTCCTAACAACTCAATCAAGACTCCTAATCAAGACCTTAAACTTCTTGATAGTTAGAAACATGTATATATTTATCAAGAGATAGAAAGGAAATGATAGTTAGGATTTCAATAAAACTAAGTCATAGATTTGGATGAGAATGCCATTGGAGCTGCAGTGTAGCATAGTTAGCACCAAATGCAAGCAAATTGGGTTGCTTTAAAAGGAGAAATGTATTAGATTGACAAGAAAGCATTGCGAGGGTAAGTCTATTTAGTGTCCACTCCACCATTGCATTTAATATATTCAAATTCTTGGAATGGAAAACCACTATTCTAATCAAAGTTGTTGAAAGTTGAGTTATGTTTATTAGGGTTGGGTTGGGAATATGTATGCCTATAAAAACTCATTATTGTGATGAGTATGGGTATGTAGGGTGGCATAACAATTTCTAGCCTAGAAATTAGGGCCATATGATATAACCAATTCCATTTTAACCAGGGATGAGCCAAGAAACAATCCCTCATAATCCTATAAATTATGGAATATCATTGAAGCTTGCATATGTGAAAAGGTTGATTAAAATATTGTTTTAAGATGGCTCCTGTTAACCCCCCCATTTCTAAACATCATGAGTTGAGGATTGTTAACACAGAAGTTATAGTCCCTGCTCTTCCAGTGCGGCAGCACATTCTTCCTCTCTCAAATATAGATCTCACTATTCCATCACTTTCTGTGCATGTCTTCTTCTATTACAGAACCCCCTCTTCTAGGACTTTTGCATCAGCACTATCCCATCTCAAGACTTCCCTCTCAAGGGTCTTAGTTTCTTACTATGTATTTGCAGGAAGAATGGTTATAGATGGCCTTGGCCTACCAAATATCAATTGCAACAATAAAGGAGTTCGCTTGAACCAAGCTTATGCTGCAGCTCCTCTTTCTCATCTTAATTTATACAACCCTGATGAATCTGTGCAGGGGAGGATTGTTCCTCTACTTTCAAAGCCCTTTGAAGAAGATGGCGATCCTGCTTTTGCCGTGCAGGTAAATGATTAGAAAGAACACATACCATTTTCCACTTGTATGGTTGTATGGTTTTCTGCATTATAATCTTAACAATATTTGGTACTTGCAGGTTACAGAGTTTAGCTATGGAGGTATTGTTGTTGGCTGCACATTCGACCACAGAGCCATAGATGCATACTCAACAAATATGTTTTTCACAAGTCAGGCAAATCTTTAATTCATCTGTATCTCCCAATCCATGCTTTACACGCTCTACTTTGTGCCCTAGAGAGTACCCCACTTACTCTGCTCAAATTGAAAAAATGTATGTGAACTACACTCCTCAAGAACCAGGCCAAGAAAATGATCCTCACCCACCATCTCTATCAAGTAGAATTTACCACCTGGATGCAAAGAACATCATGGATCTCCAATTTAATGAAAATAAACATGGTAACAACTACACCAAATTAGAGGTTTTCAGTGCTTACTTATGGAAGCTACTGATACGCACCCAGAAGGTAAAAGACACTGCCAGTTGCAGTAAAATAGGAATAGTTGTAGATGGCCGCCCACGCTTAAGAGAGATGGGGTTTCTGCTAATTACTTTGGCAATGTCATAATCTTGCCATTTGCTGAATCAAATTCTCATTATGTAGAAAATGAACCGCTTTGTTGCAGTGCAAGATGTTTACACATTTTGACAATTTAAGATGTTTACTGGTAAGCCTCATCTAGTTGCAGTGCAAGATGTTTACACATGTTTACATGTTTTCGTTATGTAGAAAATGAAACACTTTTAGACATTTTCAAACTCTATTTTTTTTGTTCATACTCTAACAATCATACAACAAATAAAGTTGATATCATTAGTCCTGAATTAACCTCTTATTATATCCTATACCCACATCAAACGAAGTATCAACCTTAGTATGTTTGATAACGACCTGAATATGAAATAATTCATTCCTTTGCTTATCATTCTTAGGAAAAGATTCTTTACTCATACTTGAACTTATATTTGAAGAACTTGTAGTTGGAGAAAGAGATATACCTTTTCCTTTACCTTTGATTCTGACAACAACAATGTAGCTGTATTTCAATAAAACTCAATCAACACTCCTAATCAAGACCTTAAACTTCTTGATAGTTAGAAACATGTATATATTTATCAAGAGATAGAAATGAAATGATAGTTAGGATTTCAATAAAACTAAGTCATAGATTTGGATGAGAATGCCATTGGAGTTGCAGTGTAGCATAGTTACCACCAAATGCAAGCAAATTGGGTTGATTTAAAAGGAGAAATGTATTAGATTGCAAAGAAAACATTGCGAGGGTAAGTCTCTTTAGTGTCCACTCCACCATTGCATTTAATATATTCAAATTCTTGGAATGGAAAACCACTATTCCAATCAAAGTTGTTGAAAGCTGAGTTATGTTCATTAGGGTTGGGTTGGGAATATGCATGCCTATAGACACTCATTATTTTGATGAGTATGGTTATGTAATGTATCATGAAGGGGTTTCTCTCGCAACCTTAGCGACTACTTTCTAGCAAGTTGGTGTAAAGAAGTTCTGAATAAATGATAACTAAATAAATTAATTGGGTAATAAATTTAAGATAATAAAATATTATGTGAGTACCTAGTTAAGTTTGAAGACACAGGATTGTGCTCCTCCCTGGGGAGTGTGAGCTGCCAACACTAGCTTGGGCTACCTAATGCCAAGCTACTTACCCTCCAGTTAGCCCCTACATAGTGACCCATAGAGTGTCTAACCAAGACCTAATCCACTTGCATTGTCTCATAAGCTTGGTTGTAGTCCTCTTTATTGTCTGGCATGGGTGTTAGCCATGGACGTTTTCTTTATGTGTATTTTTGGTTGGATCATTATCTTTAAAGATGCATCTCTATAGCATCATTATCTCCATAGCAAAGAATATTATCATGGCTACATAATTAAACTTTAGTTTATAGAATTATGTGATCTATACATTACAAAAGTTATCCCACCCTCTTTTCTTATGGAAAACTGATACTTGATCTCATTCAATTGTCTTTGATATCTCACTCCATCTTTACACTTAATCTTCAACTATGAACATACACCAATTAATTCAAACAACATGTCTAAGTAAAACACTAGAATATCTATTTCCTGATGCAAACAATGATTATTAAAATGTGCTCAATATCTACTTTTCCATATATGTAACAGAATGCATTACCATGTAGAATCTAAAACTACACTCCTATGAAGACCAATCCTAAAGATTGTCTCCTTCTAGCTCAAAATATAATTAAAAAAATAATAGGAAAACTTTGAGATATGACATTCCATTTCTTTTTGACTCCAGGATATCTCAAAAGATATGTTTCAAATTTTTCAGATTGATGACAAAATGGGCATAATTTGGCTTGCAAGGTCAAGAATCTTAATCTATCACCAACTGGTAATTTTAGATATAAAACTTTCCAAGACAAAATATGAGCATTTGCGTCCACTTTGGATTTCCAAATTTGTGAACTCAAGTTGATCCATTTCGTTTTTGAAAACCTGCAGTTCCACTTATTGTTAAGTCATGGGTTAAATTTTAAGGCTAGGTGAATTTATACATAATTTTTTTTAAGGGAAAGCAAGAAAATAGAATTTTTTCCAGCCACTAGTAGTCTTTAAATATGATGCATTGCAAGGGAGTACATCTCTTCATTAGAAGATCTCGAGGCACTAGTGACCTAACAAAAATAAATAAAAAATCCTTCAATCCTATTATGTAGACTAAATCAATCCTTGATATTTGGCCAAGCAATCCAGTCCAGATTATTAAAGTCCTAAATGTCACTAAAATGTTTAATGCCTTTGCATAAAAAGTAGTGTGCCTATTTAGGAAAATATGCATCTAAGGGTTGTCCATGGTAGTGCACAAGCCTATTGCACCAAATAGAAAAAATGACAAAGCTAAAACCATGTTGTAAAGAGTTTTTCCTCCATTCCAAATAGTTGCAAACCAACTACCAAACCCACCAAATGGATAAAGGTAGAGAACCTCTGATTTAGAAAAAAGGGGGCAAGTAAATTTTTATCATGGCTAGATAATTTTGAGAGTGGATGTTCAACAAGATTAATAGAAAGCATATTAGATGGTAGACTCACTACCTTTCATTGGCTGGGAAAGTTTAGGTTGTGCAAAAGGTCCTTTCTTCCCATCATATATATTTTTGCTTTGGCTTGGTTGTTTACTAAAGCCCAGTTTAGTATGCTTGAAAAAATTCTCAAAGACATTTTATGGTTAGATGGCTTGGGATCCAAGAACAGACATTGTGTTAAGTGGGAGTAGTCCTACCTTCCCAAATAGCTGGGGTGATTGAGGATTAAAGATATTAGAATTCAAGGTATTGCTCTTGTTGAAAGGTAGTCCTACAATGTTGAAAGGTCTGTTATTAAAAAGGTAAACATTGGGCTAACATTCTATTTTGGAATCTTATCATGGGAGATTTTAAGATGAAGATGTTTGGATCTAAATTGCTCAGCTCCTTGTGGTCTACATGGTCACAAGTGAGGGAGCTTATCTCCTATAGGAATTCCATTGGTGGATCTCCTAATTATATTGTTACTGATAGATCAATCTGGTGGGGATTTCTTTTGAATAATAAGCCTCTTTCTTTTACTCAAAGTTGCTCTGCAAAAAATTGGAATGAGAAAGGTATTTCTCTAATCAGTGACTTAATGGTGAATAATAGGATTGGGTCATGGGATGAGATATCGAGGAAGTTTGACATCCCCAAATCTCAAAGGAAGATCTATACTCTTTTATCCAAAGTTTTATGCAAGGAGAAAGGTGGAAAGTTCATGGATAGAAATACATGTATCAGGAATGTAAAATGGAATACTGACAGAG